>CM055830.1:21994162-22718690 GCA_029582265.1 Zoroaster sp. YZ-2022 | reverse complement strand
ACGTCTTTCGTTGCCTGAATTTGGTATATTAGCATTAATGAGCTCCGAGATGATTGATTGCCATAGCAAAACTACACCTGCTAATGTACTACACTCTTAAAGTAAAGTTTTTGAATCATTTTAAAGAGTTCGCTCAGTGACAGCTCTTTATAAAGATGGTTTAACTTTTAAAAAGTGTTGAATTAACATTAATAAAGTTAGACTTAATCTTGACTTTGTGTTAATTCAACACTTTTGAGTTGAATTTAACTTATTAAGTGCTGTCATCACCGTGAACTCTTATACGGTTGATTTAACATTTTAGTTTTTAGTGTGTATATGCATATGGGCACGTACCTTTGTCTATAGTACTATGGTTTTTAAATTAGGAAAATTATTCAAATTGTTTCTCATTATGTTGGACTGAATAAAAAAAAACTTATAGCATATACCATTTCATCGTGAGGTATTTTGTTTGCCAATTTAAATCAAATTGCACTTATTTTCAATTTTGTTCTCGTTATCGGCACAATGTAGTCAACCCAAACTTTCACAGGTCGGTTTTTGATTCAAATGGAGTATAAAGCATACTCGTATAAGCTGTTTTGCCAAGAACATTACCAATGTTGGTCAGTTTAGCTGCTTTATGAATACTTATAAAATATCATTATTCACATGAAATACTTTGGGAATAATAATAGTTCACTGATTAATCTACCTTCAGTTTCAGTTTTAATTTCGAACAGAGGTCGCCAATCCCAGCTGTGTTACTCTTTTCTTCTGCAAATTTTTAGGGTTTAATTTTGTGAATTTTCAATGCTTCTGTATTATATCATATACATTTTGTTTGCCGATTCAAAAATTAAAAACTGTTTTTTCACTTTTTTTATTGTTAACAACACAATGCAATAAGCTGAAACTTTTAGAGGGTTGTGGTTTTTAGTATAAGGAAGTAAGAATACTCGTAGAAGCTGTTTTCCAACAACATTACTAATGTTGGTCAGTTTAGTTATTTTATGAAGGCATATATCTTTATTCACATAGAATCCATCCAAAAAAGAACGTCTCACATCATTTTAGGTAACAAATATACTCATTATAATCAAGCATTAACTACCCTGGGTCTGGAACCTTTATATATTAGAAGAATCACGCTTTGTACTACTTTTGCATTAAAATCATACAACTCAAATAAATTTAATGAATGGTTTGTCAAATCCAAAAGATCTCATTCTATGAATCTCAGAATTAAAAGAACTCTTCATGAAGTACCATGTAAAACTGCTCTTCTCAGTAACAGTCCAGTCCCCTATTTCAACAGACTTGTCAATAATTTTCTCAGCTCACTCCCACCATCCTTGTAATTTTTTGTAATAAATTTGTAATATAATTTGTAATGTGGTTTCTCATGTCCCCTTGATGAGTGTGCTTTTTGCTGTGCAATATTTTATGTACTTGACTGATTTCTTTTTGATATTAATTTTTCATCTGCTTCTTACTGTTTACTTAATTTTAATTTGTATGTATTCTTTATATTTTTCATGTAAACTGTTTTGTAATTCGGCCGGCAGGCTGCAATGAGCAGATTTTTTAATAATAATAATAATAATAATAATAATAATAATAATAATAATAATAATAATAATAATAATAATAATAATAATAATAATAATAATAATAATAATAATAATAATAATAATAATAATAATAATAATAATAATAATAATAATAATAATAATAATAATAATACATACATACATACATAATAATAATAATAATAATAATAATAATAATAATAATAATAATAATAATAATAATAATAATAATAATAATAATAATAATAATAATAATAATACATACATAAATAATACATAATAATAGTAATAATAATAATAATAATAATACATACATATTAATAATAATACATACATACATAATAATAATAATAATAATACATAATAATAATAATAATAATAATAATAATACATACATACATACATACATACATACATAATAATAATAATAATAATGTGATTCTCGTCTCCACTGTTGTTTGTTTTGGCGCTGTTCCTTTGGACGATGATTTTGCGGAAGGTTAGTGCGGGATACGAGATGACGAAGGATGGATGCAAGATTAATCATCTTCTTCATGGACGACCTGAAGTTGTTATGAAGAACGAGAAAGAGATTGATTCCTTGGTGCAGACTGTACGGATCTTCAGCGATGACATCGGCATGAAGTTTGGTCTGAGAAATGTGCTGCGATGACCATGAAGAGGGGTAAAGGGTACATTCGGATGGAATTGCTTTTACCAGATGGCACACAATTGAGGGCGTTGGGTGAAGTAGAAAGTTATAAGTATCTTGGAGTGCTTGAAGCAGATCATGTACTGCACGAGGAATCGAAAGAGAGACTTAAGAAAGAGTATATAAGACGACTGAAGAAGTGTTTGAAGTCCAAGCTGAATGGAGGGAATATGATAAAGGCGATCAACACTTGGGCTGTGTCACTAATGAGATACAGTGCGGGAATTGTCGAGTGGACTAAGGCAGATCTAGATGTTGCTGACAGGAAAACGAGGAAAGTAATGACGATGTACGGTATGTTACATCCACGGTCGAATGTCAGCAGACTCTATCTACCAAGGTCAGAGGGCGGAAGAGGGTTACTTAGTGTATCAGACAGCGTTAACATCGAGAGAAGGAGCTTGCAGTGTCATGTAAGAAGTACCGGGAAAAGTTGTTGAAGGTTGCGCAGAAATACATGAAGGCTGACGAATTAGGTCCAAAGGAGTATAAGAATCAAAGACTGAAGAAAGAACACGAGATTGGCAGGAAAAACCACTTCACGGCCGATTCCTGAGATGTGCTGAAGAAGTGGCAAGTAGCAAGACTGGTTGAAGAGAGGAGAACTAAAGAAAGAAACTGAGGGTCTGATCACTGCAGCGCAAGACCAGTCTCTGCCGACGAATGTGATGAAGGCAAGGATCGAGAAGTCAGATGTCTCTTCTATGTGCAGAATGTGCAATGCGGCGGAGGAGACTGTATTTCACATTGTCAGCGAATGCAGCAGTGCATGCTCAGACAGAGTACAAAGGCAGACACGACAAGTTGGCCAAGGTGATCCATTGGGATCTGTGTAAGAAGTACGGTGTCAAGGTGCAATCGAAGTGATACGACCATGTGCCGGAAAAGGTTGAAGAAACGGATCATGTCAAGATTCTTCAGACTTCAACATCCGGACAGATCATGTTATAGAACATAGACGGCCGGATGTTGTTGTCTTGGATAAGCATGCAAAGATGTGTCATCTTATTGATATAGCTGTGCCGGGTGATAGTAGAGTAGCTTGAAGGAGAAAGAGAAGGTACAGAAAAATCAGGAGAGAACTTCGCAAGCTGTGGCAAGTGAAGGTGAAGGTTATTCCTGTGGTAGTGGAAGTACTAGGTACAATCCTGAAGGCGTTGGAGAAACATCTCAAGGAGATAGGAACATCTGTTAGAGTAGAATTACTACAGAAGGCGGTGCTCTTAGGGACAGCAAGGATTCAGGATAGACACTGAGGATCTAAGGCTACGGGACGTAGCTTGACTCGAGGTGTAACCGGCAGAAAGGAAAACAAGATCTTTCTTTTCATGTTGTGCTAACGTGAAATAATAATAATAATAATGATAATGATAATGATAATGATAATGATAATGATAATGATAATGATAATGATAATGATAATGATAATGATAATGATAATGATAATGATAATGATAATGATAATGATAATGATAATGATAATGATAATGATAATGATAATGATAATGATAATGATAATGATAATGATAATGATAATGATAATGATAATGATAATGATAATGATAATGATAATGATAATGATAATGATAATGATAATGATAATGATAATGATAATGATAATGATAATGATAATGATAATGATAATGATAATGATAATGATAATGATAATGATAATGATGATGATGATGATGATGATGATGATGATGATGATGATGATGATGATGATGATGATGATGATGATGATGATGATGATGATGATGATGATGATGATGATAATGATAATGATAATGATAATGATAATGATAATGATAATGATAATGATAATGATAATGATAATGATAATGATAATAATCATCGCGTTCGAGGGCGCAAGTCGTGTTTTCCGATCACGCTCCTGAAAACTCACCTGAATTTCACCTTTTTGCCGGCTCGTCACAGCCAAATTAAGCCATATTTCTTTTAAAGTGTTCAAGAAACAATCCTACCTGTTTTCATCATCAAGGTTGGCAAGGCTAAGTCAGTGGCGACACCATCTTGGTCGCCATCATGTACGGGCATACAGCTCAGTTGAAAAGGCCAAACACCGTAAGATTCAATACACGCCAGATAGAAACAGTCACACCTCAAGAAGTCTATAGAGCCATCAACAAAGAGAACTACACACAGTCTCCACAGTGAAATGCATAGCCGAATTACAGAACAGATGGTATAATGTCTGCTTCGACAATGAGTCCCATTGTGAACAGATAGCGCAACGAGACATCTTCCTAAACAACTTATTGATCCAGTGTGAACGCGCTAATGTCCAGAACTCTGTAGTGGCGTACATCAAGGCCCCCTACGAAATGGCTGACCAAGTTGTTGTTAACGCCTTGATGGTATACGGCACCGTCGCCAACATCATGACGGGTGTCCGTAGCTGCTTGATCAAGAACATGAAAAAGCCTATCCCCAGTTTCTTGAAAGTTGGAGGTTTCACCCTGCCCATCCGTTACAGAGGCCAACAAAAAACCTGTAAGATTTGCAATGAAACTGACCACTTTGCTCGAGATTGCCCAGTACGAGGTCGATGTTTCGTGTGTGGCAGTTATGACCATAGAGCTTCCTGGCACGAACAAGAAGACAACTATGAGGACCAACAGACACCTGTCATCTTGATACCTAATGACGACATTTTATCATCTAGTGCTGGCGAAAACGAACCAGACAGCATGGACGACGGTGATGAACAAGAAGAAAAAGTGGAAGAAACTAGCGAAGGTGAAGAAATCGATGACAACATAACCCCTCCAATAACAACCGAAAATGAGCAAGTCAGTTCTGAAGAGAAGACCGAAAAAGGCGAAGAGAAGACAGGAAAAGACAAAGAGAAGACAAGAAAAGGTGACGAGAAGACGGAAAAAAGCCAGGAGAAGAAAGATAGTAAAAGATCAGAAAAACACAAAGGAGAGCAGCCAACTAAAGCCAAGAAGCAGAGCGGAGAACACAAGAAACAAACCAATGGGAAAAAATCACCGAATGACGGGAACATCAACGATGCTTCATGCCCCAAACAAAAACCAGCCCAAAAGCAAAAGCCCACTGGCTACTGGGATGAAGCCATTGCAACGGCCGAAACAAGAAAACGAAAAATCCAAGAAGAGGAGAACACCGAAGATGACGAAGAAAATGAACAAATGTCTGACATGGAGTACGAGAAAGAGTATGATTCTGAGGAAATGACCCCCTCCCACGATCAAGAACCCAAAGAAGAGAACCCAGGTGATGACTTTGTGCTGTATACGCGCAGAGGAGGCCAACGCCTCCGTAAAAAACGCGGAACAGGGGCAATAGCCAGCCAACAACGACATAGTTCATCCATATCTCAACCAGCTAGCCAACCAAGTCAAAGAGGAAGAGGACGCAGAAAAAATACATCTACATAAAGTATTTTATGCTAAGAAAGTTTTTTCTCCCTCTCTGATATTTATAAACGGTTTACATTTCATCCTCACTATGTTTTTCCTTAACACGCTTACAATAGCGACAATTAATGCTAATGGGATGAGAGATAATTTCAAACGAAATGTTCTTTTTGATTACTTAAATCGTAGAAAATACAACGTTGCTCTTATCCAAGAAACTCATAGTGAGGAGGAAGACGAATGTTCGTGGCGTAAACAGTAGGCAGGAGAAATTCATTTTAATCATGGTACCCGTCATTCTAAAGGAGTAGCTATTTTCATTTCTAACAAATGCGGATTACATTTAACTAATATTACCAAAGACCAAGAAGGTAGATGGATTCACGGGGATATTATATGGAATGAAAGAAAGTTTTCCCTTGCTTCTGTTTACGCTCCCGATGCAGTTTACCCCAGAGTTAGATTTTTCAATGATATATGAAAATTATCAATGGATTATTAGAGGAGATTTCAATTGTAATATCGACAACAAACACACCAAGGATACAAGTAAAGTTACTTTCTCTAACCTTCTACAAGAAAAAAATCTTTCTGATATTTGGCACAAACTATACCCCAACAATCCTGGATATTCATCATGGGACTAAACAACCTAGTAGAATTGACTACATCGTTATGTCACCTACCATGTGTGACCTAATTGAAGAAATTTATAATAATGCCACGGGTCTCGCCGATCGTCAAGCAGTTGTTGTCAAACTCAAAAATATTGACAATTTTCATGTACCTGGGCGCTGGATTTGTAACAATAGCCTTCTTAATGATACTAATTGTTCATATAGAATATAAACCTTTTGGACCTTTTGGCAAACCAAAAAAAGAAATTACGACTCTCTTCTTTCCTGGTGGGAAATGGGAAAACATAAAATTAAAGAAATCATTAGAAACTATGGGAGAGAAAAATAACAGAAAATTTCTTCAAAAATGTTACGATGATGCGACGAATAACCCCGATAATAATCTCCATAATCTTAAAGAAATTGAAATGAAACTCAAACGTTTTGAGGTAAATGAATGGGAGAAAGCCAAAATCCGTGTACGCAATATTAATAAAAATGATGATGAGAAAAACAGTAAGTTCTTCCTGAACCTGGAAAATCAACAAACAAATCATAACAGATTTAAAAAAATACAAGATATTTATGGTAATTATATTGATCAACCCGGACCTATGATTCAATGCATTAACAGTTTTTATGAAGAATTATATACCTCTGGTAACATAAATGATGATCAGATGTAAACAGTCCTTAATGAAATTAATACGATTCCCTTTGACGATAATAAAGTCAAAAATCTTGTTAAAGATATTGATGAAGTTGAGCTCAGACAAGCCTTGTATCAAATGAAAACTGGCAAATCCCCAGGCATAGACGGCCTTACTGTAGAATTTTATCGTACCTTTTGGAATACCCTGAAATACGATTTAATTGATGTTATAAAGGAATGTAGTAATTGTATGCACTTACCCAATTCTATGAATACTGCTTTAATTATATTAATTTATAAAAATAAAGGTTGTAAAGAAGACCTTAGAAACTGGCGTCCAATTAGTTTACTAACAGTTGATTATAAACTTATTTCGAAAGTCATAACCAATAGACTTAAAATGATTATGCCTGATATCATTGGAGAAAATCAAACCTGTGGAGGTCCTAAAAGAAATATCCATGATAATTTAACCATTTTAAGAGACAGCATAGATTACATTAATTTTAACAATTTTGAAGGCGGCGTCATGAGTATAGATCAAGAGAAAGCCTTTGATCGTATCGAATGGATTTATATGTACTCAATTATGGAGAAGATGGGTATTCCCGCAGGTTTGATTCAATGGTGCAAATTGCTTTATTCAGGTCCTTTAAGTCAATTTATTGTTAACAATTTTATAGGTTCTCCTATCACCATAAAAAGAGGAATTAGACAAGGCTGTCCATTGTCTCCACTATTGTTTGCCATATGTGCAGAAGGAATGTCTCAATTGATTATTAATAATCCTAATATAGAAGGAATTAAGCTCCCTGGTGACGACGAAATATTTAAAGTCGTTCAGCATGCTGATGACATTACTGTTTTCATTCGTAATAACCAAGAATTTGATGTTCTTAAAGATATTTTTAATGTTTACTGTGGAGGTTCAGGCTCCAGAATCAATCATGATAAAACTACCGTTTTATGGCTAGGCAAATGGAAGACCAGAACACATTCCCCTTGTGGCTATAACTGGGTTTCAGATAAACTAAAAATATTAGGGGTGTAATTTGGTAACGATGTTTCCCTTGAAGATAACTGGAATAAACAAAATGAAACACATTATGAACCGATGGAAAGAACGTAATCTGACCCTTAAAGGCAAAGCTATAATTGTTAACACTATGATTGGTGCAGGTTTATCCTATTTAGGATCTATTTTACCTTGTCCGAATGATCTAATCCAACAAATTGAAAATATTATTTGGGGATTTTATTGGAATGGCAAATCCGATAAAATTAAACGTGATGTCATAAGAGGTAAAACTGATCTTGGGGGACAGGACTAATTAACATTCGTTTCAAACTTGACAGCCTCAGGCTAAAATGGTTGTCAAAATTTAATACTGGTGTGGGTAAATGGCGTTCGTTTTTCAACTACTGGATCAATCGGGCAAGTGACAAATACAATCTTGGATGGTACGTCTTTAATAATCCTTTAATTGGTGTTCAAACAACTGTCTTTTATAAAGATCTTCTTCGTTCTTTCTATAGAGCTGAAGGAAGAATAAATGCTTTTGTTACCTGCTATAATGAAGCCCAAGACCTTCCTCTATTGAAAAACACTATTATTACTAACAATAAACAAAACAATATTGACAGCAAGATTCTCCCAGTCATTGGTTGGACCAGATTACAACATGTTCTTTACAACTTTCAGCTCAAATCTTGTAAAAACAAATTTGTGAAAAATGCAACCTCTATCCTATGAATGCTAGGAGAATACGAAAACGTTTGGAAAAAGCTATTGATCCTACATTTTTGGTGGAGACTAGACAACGCCCAGCTAACCATGCTAGCCAAATGCTTGAAATAAAAAATTACCAAGATCTTGACGACGACATTACTTTAATTAAAATCAGCACCAAATCATTGTATAATAACTTTTCTTTTAAAAACAGCGCTAAACCTACGGCTGAATCCCAGTGGGAACATTTTTTAGGTGTTCGAACGCGCAGCGCGAACACCTATTGTTTTTGTACTGTTTTTAGTTTTTTTTACTTCTTCTCAGTGGCGCATGTCCGGCAACAAAGGCATCCTTGCTGAGCATTTACAGCCTTCAAACTTAACACATAAACAGAACATATCAGGCAGACGAAACCGTTTGCTATGACGTCATGATTACGTCATCAGGTGTCGAATTACGCTAAATCAAAGTTTAATATTTCACAAATTCATATCTCATGAACCACAAAAGATATTTTCACAATCTTTGCAGCATCTGAAAGATGTTGAATTATGTGATTTTTCGTTTTTAGACGTGACCCCAATCTGACCTCTCCTTCCGGTCGAAACTGGAAGTTGAACGATTTCAAAATTTCAAAAAATCATATCTCATGAACCATAGAAGATATTTTCACAATCTTTTTATTATCCTAAAGATCTTGAACTATGTCACATTTCGTTTTCAAACGTAACCCCAATCTGACCTTTCCTTCCGGTCGAAACCGGAAGGTTAAGTGAAACAATACGCTGAATTACTATTCCCTGTATGTACGAATAGACATATCGCGCGTGCACAGAATACGTACACACAGCAATATACGGAGTTTAATATTGGCCTACAACGTAAAGGCCTTGTCACACGGGGCAATTTTCGGGCAATTTTCAGGCAATAAAAGTTGCTGGCAATGAGATTGCTCGGAGATTGCCCTGTGTGGCATTTCATGCAATCCAGTGGCAATGAGTAGACTATACTAGCTGGCTTTCTACTTTGAGGCAATCTGTCGAGGCAATCTCCAATCACATTGCGTATCAGTGATCACGTGACATTTTATCACAAGCAAAACATTTTCAGCGGCGGCCATTTAATTCTCGTTTACATGAAAAAATACTGAGGAATTTTGCCGTTCTTTTTAACTCCAAAGCAAAATACAAGAAAATAAAATGGGTTACCGAGAAAGAGGAAAATATAATTGCATTATTAAGAGGTGAGTAGACATTATTTAGAGGTTTATTGGCCTAGAATGTGCGTTTGTAAAGTAGGCCTATCGTAGACATAATTATTGCATGCACAATCCAATGGAGGTTCGTGACGGACGAAACTGTTGTACTGCACCTATTTCGTAAAAACTATATTGAGTCTACTCTTTCCCTGTTTTTGCAGTGTACCTACATGATTTTAAGTTTGCATTTTAACTAAGGATAATGACTGAGCATGGATAGATGCTATATATTGTCCATAAAAAAGTTTAAAAACTGTGCCATGCAGTCAAAGTCAAAAGAGCATCGTTGGAAAATACTTCATTGTGTAACTCGCCTACATAACAGTACATGTATGCAAATCCATGTAAAAATATACATGTTCGTGTGTTGTCTCTTCTGCAATTCTGCATGTTCTTCGTGTATATAAAATATATCCCTAACTCAACCTAAAGAGATGCTTTTACTTGATTAGTCTGCTAGTAGTAGCCACAAAATTGTCATAGGGGCACCTGTTTTTTCTGAGCTAGGTTACATTTGTTGTTTTGTTATTATTAAGCATAAAAAGTATGTCCCTCCAGCTATGCTTTAAAGAAAGGTCAGGTCTTATAACAAAAAAAAAGATGAAGAGCCTGCATAAAAAAAGAAAACTAATAAATGAAGAAAAAGCTGCAGAGGGATGAGTTAATATGAGTTTTAATTGGAAAATAAACATGCAGGTGTGTTGGTGGACAACATGTGTACACCAAAATTCAGGATGGAAAATGCAAATGGGGTGGGGACGATGAAGGTTGTTTTTGCAATTATAGAGGACATTCTCTTACTGGAGTAATACATGTTGGCCTTTCCCCATTCAGAATAAATTTTTTCACAGAATCATTTAAACATTTCTTGATATTTTGTATTTTAGCTCTCCAGTATGCTGAGTAATTGGAATTAGATGCAATGGCTGGCATCAGTGAGAATCAGTTCAACAGCCTAGAAAGCATCTAAAACACAAGCCCCAAGGTAACCAATAAATCTGTGGTACAATTATTGTAAATGTGTGTGTGTGTGTGTGGATGATTGCATTCCTCCTGACTGGCCTATGATCCACTCACATGACCCCACCAACCTACATTGAAGATTGTGATTTTTAAGCAATTCTTTTTAAACTTTATCCACAATGTTGTATTCTTTCCCAGTGAAAATAGGTCAACTCGTATGCGTGCCAACTCATACTCATTTTGGTCAACTCGACCCGTAAAAATATGTATTACTGAATATTTACTAGCATGTGTATGGGTTGACATCCGGTGGAGTACGAGTTGCTAGAAGTACAAGTTAATTTAGCTACACTATAGTGTCTGTAAGTTCCTCATAATACTAGTAGTGCTTATGTCTTGTGTGGTGATGGCTGCATTGCAGTTTACTTGATACTAGCACTTAATTTTCTCACTAAAGTAGACCAGAAACAAATATCAGCACCTTTATTGAGATAATGAAATAGTCACATCATGGAGGAAGGAAGACGTCACATGTAACTTTCTATTCCATTGTAAAACCTAACTTAAAGGCATTGTTCTGAAGGGATAATTTTTCTGAAGTTACATCAATCCATCATCCTGATAATAACATATGAGTGCATTCTAAGTTATGTGTGTTTTGTTAGCATGACCCATTATTCTTCGTCCCTCTTTTGAAAACATTTAATATTGTTTTTACATGATTCGGTTATATTTCAGATCAACGGTATCCATTTGTGCTACTGCTACAAGGTGTGTCAGAGTCTGTGTAACTTTGTGATCCAATGGCCAGCATTTGAAGTTTATCCATTCATCAAAGGAGTTAATGTATGATTCAAATTAATTTATATGGACTTATCCTATCTGTGGCAGTCTTTACCCTCAAGGGAATTGTTTTTTCAGGACCTCAAGACACATTTAGGTCTTTCTAGGAATTTCTTTAACATGTTAGAACAAAAATAGTACTGAGGAATTCTTATTATTTTTTTAACTGGACCCAAACATCCTCACAAATGTAGTTATTAAGCAATATCTGTTGGTGATCTAGTAAAATGTATATTGCCGACAGTGAATCCCTGGCAGTTTGGCCATATAAACATAGTAAACATACCCCCAATCTTCATTGCATGGGCGTGTCAGCCTTGGAATACCTTTAGCCAGATCACCCAATTAAAGCACTAGTATAAGGGGCCCCCTTATACTTGTATTGCTTGTTTGCCCCTCCCCTTCCCTAGTTCTTGGATTCTATAGTGCTGCAATGATAGACCAAAGAATTTTAGAAAACAAATGTGTTGGTTCATCACCAGTGGCAGTACATGCCATCACCAAGAACTTGGGGGAGGGGGCAGGCATTTTATTCCAAAATTACCGATTCCAATGACAACCCCTGAATGTCACCCATTCTGAACTCACTAAATCGTACATACAGAGTGTACATTTATTTTAAATGCAGATTGTTTCTGTTTTCTTGTCAACAAAGGATCATGGTTGGGTTCATTTACACTGAAGTCATTTCACTTGTTGCATGTGTAAGACCATGTACACTCATTTCTAGATTGGTTACAAGTAGGTTAAACAGGTCAACAAAGTGGTTTCAATTGATTGTGGGGAGGGAAATGTGGAACTACAAAAGTCAAGTCAAGTCATGAAACCCAACAGACAGTTAAAATAAATATGTATTTCATTGTTTTATTAGCAATTTACAAGCACCCATACAACTCTTTGATTATTTCAGTGTCTAAAAATTTATGTACAAAATGGCATCTGATCTTTAGGTTGTAATTCTGTAGTATGGATGCAGCTACAGACATTTTGCCAATCATGTATACAACCTTGAAAATGTAAAAATCAATGTAGAATTTGTTTTCAAATTTTATAAATAATTTTTTAATTATTTGCAGATTAGGTGAAAACAAAGACAATTTATAAGCATGTCACAATAAGGAGATGCTTGATTACAGTGTCACTATCATTGTCAATTTATCATTATATTTTTGTTATAAACTTAACCTGAAAGTGAAGTATATTATAAATAAAGATCACTCTCAGTATAAAAACATGCAGTCCATCAATTAAATTAATTTTTGTACAAGACTTAATACCAAGACATAAATACCAATGTTGGCTTTAAATCTAGAATTGAAAGGTTTTTCCATAAAAAAATGAAAAGGGCAAGCAATTATCAAATTTGATCCAGTGGATATAATTACATTTAATTTTGTTTGAATTGGGAATTATTTACTTTTTGCGGGGGGCAGGTGAAGATGGAAAGCACGGATGCAAGCTTTCTTCCAACTTTATCATGTAGTAGTTATAAGCTTGTTTTCTAATGAAAGGCTAATTAGCTGATATCCATACAAGCAACCCCCAGCTCCCCCAAACAATTTAACCCACACTTCCTGCTCTTTGAATTTGCAGCCAAGTTTAATCCAGTTACTATACATGTAGTCCCCTTCTACGCTAAATCAACTTTGTGACTTTATGCCCATAATAATGCTGAATAGGTTGATCTGGCTGCCTACAACCCTGACAAACTATTTTCATATGAGTGATTTTTAATGTTGATTTATCATCTAGCATGGTTTTTGGGGTGTATGGGGTGGTCTAGTGTCAATATTTAAAATAAAAAACAGTGTTCCAAGTCACATTTCTTGTTAGTTTCTAATTTATTGCTTATATTTCACAACTTTTTCAAGTTCAACAGCCAATATCTCAAGAACTAAATGACATTAGAAAACAAAAAACACAATTGAATTCCTTACATTAATAGCTTGTAATTCATGTGAAA
Source organism: Zoroaster sp. YZ-2022 (assembly GCA_029582265.1). Lineage (NCBI taxonomy): Eukaryota > Metazoa > Echinodermata > Asteroidea > Forcipulatida > Zoroasteridae > Zoroaster > Zoroaster sp. YZ-2022. Next base: position 22,704,975 of record CM055830.1, on the reverse strand, counting down.
TGACTTATAAATGCTTTGCCAATGGTCCAATTATTAGTGGCACACGAAGTAACGATTTTACAAATTTTAAAAGGTCATATCTCATAGCTATAATTTGATGTATAAGTTGAAAAATTTGTTATTTTTTCATAATCATGAGGTCATATATGACCTTCAAACCACCTAATCTGACCTTTACTTCCTGTCCAAACAGGAAGTTTAAATTCAACACATTCTAACGCAAAATTGATATGTCTTTTGAATATGAAATTGATAGTTATTATAAAAGATGACAAACCCTTGCACAATATAATATTTACATCATCGTTGAAAATTTGATTGAACCGAAAGTAGACTCGAACACCGTGTGTTTGTTCTAACAAACACTTAAGCTCTAGTTTAATTTGAGTCCTAACTTTGAATGGAACATTATTTGGCGAAATGGTATGAATTGTAAGCTTCTCGATCATAGTGACAGAGACCTTTGGTATAAATTAAAACACAGGATTTTACCCACTAAAGACAAACTTTTCAAAATGAACATTGTAACTGATGATAAATGTCCTCTGTGTAACACTGAAACAGAAAATCTGGAACATCTTTTTATCTATTGTCAAAAACATCTTGAAACCTGGATCTTTATTGAACACATTCTTAGTAAATACACCGGTAACAAACACTATTACATGACAGACACTAACAGAATTTTGGGTAACGGTATGGATGATTTAGCACTTTGTTTAATAGGTAAGCTTCTTAATACAATCTGGAGTATTAGATGTGATATACTTAACAAAACTGTTGATTGTATGACTTTTGGAATTTTACAGAAATATAAAGATAACCTTAAAAATCTGGTTTTATCTGAACAAAAAAGACTTCCTGAACAAACTTTTAAGAATGTGTTTACCAAGAACAAAGCTCTCTGTTATATTGATGATAAACTTACTTTTTCCTTTTAAGTAAAATGACTCGTTTCAGTAGTAAATAATATCTTTAGTTTAAATGTTCATCTTCGTTTGTACTCTCATGTAAAAATTGTAATAACATTTATGTATTATAATTTATTTCATTTACTTTATTATGGATAATTGATATATTGATTGTTTGATTAATTAATTAATTAGCTAATTGATTGGTTGATTGATTAATTAATTAATTTTTTGGTATTTCTTTTTAAATGTAAATTTAAAAATGTACATATATATTTTATTCATGTTAAGCTAAATTTCCCTTCAACTTATGTAATTTATATAGCTGAATAATACATGAATAAATGGAGTTTTGCAACTCCATTGAAAGAAACAACGACGACGACAACAAACGAAGTGGTACGACCATGTGCCGGAAAAGGTTGAAGAAACGGATCATGTCAAGATTCTCTGGGACTTCAACATCCAGACAGATCATGTTAAAGAACATAGACGGCCGGATGTTGATGTCTTGGATAAGCATGCAAAGATGTGTCATCTTATTGATATAGCTGTGCCGGGTGATAGTAGAGTAGCTATGAAGGAGAAGGAGAAGGTACAGAAATACCAGGATTTAGCGAGAGAACTCCGCAAGCTGTGGCAAGTCAAGGTGAAGGTTATTCCTGTGGTAGTGGGAGCACTGGGTACAATCCCGAAGGCGTTGGAGAAACATCTCAAGGAGATAGGAACATCTGTTAGAGTAGAATTACTACAGAAGGCGGCACTCTTAGGGACAGCAAGGATTCTGCGAAAGACACTCGAGATCTAAGGCTACGGGACGTAGCTTGACTCGAGGTGTAACCGGCAGAACGGAAAACAAGATCTTTCTTTTCATGCTGTGCTAACGCGAAATAATAGTAATAGTAATAGTAATAGTAATAGTAATAGCAGCAGCAGCAGCAGTAATAGTAATAGTAATAATAATAGCAGCAGCAGCAGCAGTAATAGTAATAGTAATAATAATAGCAGCAGCAGTAATAGTAATAGTAATAATAATAGCAGCAGCAGCAGTAATAGTAATAGTAATAATAACAGCAGCAGCAGCAGCAGTAATAGTAATAGTAATAATAATAGCAACAGCAGTAACAGTAATAGTAATAATAGCAATAGCAACAGCAATAGTAATGCAACAGTAATAGCAACAGCAACAGCAACAGTAGTAATAGTAATAGTAATAGCAATAGCAGCAGTAATAGTAATAGTAATAGTAATAGCAATAGCGGCAGTAATAGTAATAGTAATAGTAATAGCAATAGCAGCAGCAGCAGCAGCAGTAATAGTAATAGTAATAGTAATAGCAATAGCAGCAGCAGCCGTTGTTTGTTGCAGCAGCAGCAGCAGCAGCAACAGCAGCAGTAATAGTTGTTGTTAACAGCAACAGCAACAGCAACAGCAGCAGCTGTAATACAGCAATAGCAACAATAGCAACAGCAACAGCAACAGCAATACAACAGCAACAGCAATAACAGCGTTGTAATAGCAATAGCAACAGCAAATAACAGCAACAGCAATAGCAACAGCAACAGCAATAGCAATAGCAATAGCAATAGCAATAGCAATAGCAATAGCAATAGCAATAGCAATAGCAATAGCAATAGCAATAGCAATAGCAGCAGCAATAGTAATAGTAATAGTAATAGTAATAGTAATAGTAATAGCAGCAGCAGTAATAGCAATAGCAATAGCAATAGCAATAGCAATAGCAATAGCAATAGCAACAGCAACAGCAACAGCAGCAGCAATAGTAATAGTAATAGTAATAGTAATAGCAGCAACAGCAACAGCAACAGCAACAGCAACAGCAACAGCAATAGTAATAGTAATGCGTTCGAGGTCGCAAGACGTGCATTTTTTTGTCGCTCTCGAAATTTCATCGTTATTGCCCTTTTCAATCATCCGTGAATCACCATAATTCAAATATATAGTTTCTACTGAGGTGTAGATCGAATCTGACCTTTTTGGTGTGCTAACAAGTACAGCTCGGGCCTTTTGGCCCGCCTCCGACATCAAGTTTCTTTTCGGAAAATATCACCGGCGCCATCTTGGTGAGCTATGTATGCCCGCAAGGCAACTGAAAGGGTTACCCTGAAGAGACCCAACACTGTACGGTTCAACACACGACATATACGGGAAGTCACACCAGAGGAAGTCTACCAAGCCATCAACAAAGAGCTAGACAACGCCAGAACAATAAAATGTATCGCCTCACTGGAGAACAATTGGTACAACGTCACCTTCGACAACGAGAAACACTGCGAGAGAATAGCCCTCCAAGGCATGTTTCTCAAGGATATCTTGATTCAGTGTGAACGCACAAATATTCAGAACTCAGTCGTTGTGTATGTCAAGGCGCCATTTGAAATGGGAGACGATGTCATCGTCAATGCACTCAACCCATACGGAACTGTAGCTAATGTCAGACGGCAATACCATGATTTTGACAAGGAAATTGAGACAGGGGTGAGAAGTGTTCTAATAAAGAATTTAAAGCAGCTGATACCAAGTTACGTCCGAATTGGCGGTTTTAACCTACCAGTGAGGCACCGGGGACAACAGAAAACGTGCAAGATCTGCAATAAACCCGGTCATTTTGCTAGACTGTCAAATGAGAGGAAGATGCTTCATATGTGGCAATCCTGAACACAGAGCGGAATGGCACGAAATGCAAAAAGACAACATATCAGAAGCATCGACTCCAGTTGCCCACGAAGAGGACGGGAACAATGATGAGGTGGAAAGCGAGATTTCCGACGACGAGCAAGAAAAGATTGAATATACAGATGGAGACAGCGACGAAGAAGAAAGGGAGCAATGGAAAAGAGCTAAGCACATAGTCTCAGCTACTGAACCACCACCTAGTGACAACGAGGAGATTCAACAGCCGCCGAAAGCTGAGAAAATACAAGTCACTGCGCCAACGAAGGAACCCAGGAGGAGAGAGAAGCCGAGTGAACACAAAGAAACAACACATGACAAACGGGCAGAAGACAAACCAGAAACCCCAAAAGGATATCGACAAGAGAAGCAGACTACAGCTAAGCACAATAAACAACTACCCAACAGACAGAAACACGTAGAAAAACAAGGAAAGAAAACATCTCGGGAGAAGAACACCAACAGAAGCTTAAAGTAACCCTAAAGAACAACCGGACAAGACTAAACCACCAACATTCTGGGATGAGGCAGTCAAGGAAAACCGAAAACGAAAGGCAGATGAAGAAGATGAAGAAGAGAGAAAATTAGCAAGAGAAAGCACAGACAACAAGGAATCCGACATGGAACAAGAAGTCGACAAAGAAGAAGATATGAGCGAACAGGAAGACATAAGTCAAGACCCAAATTCTGAAGAATTCGTTCCGTATACTAGGAAAGGTGTACAACGATTCCGCAGGAAACGCGGAACAGGAAGTACAACGTCAGAACGTTATAACCCCCCAAATAGTCCTGGTTCATCAAGAGGACGAGGAAGAGGAACTAGAAATACATAAATTATTTTGGATTATGAGTGAGTATAATTGTTTTTCTTGTTTTATCCAATGAAGGACCTTTACTTCATTATGAGTTTCCTTAGTGTGCTCACAGTAGCCTCAATTAATGTTAACGGGTTGAGGGATAATCTAAAAAGGGAAATAATTTTTGATTATATAGTACGTAGTAAACTTAACATAGTATTTATGCAGGAAACTCACAGTGAATGCGAAGATGAACATCTCTGGCGCAGACAGTGGCAGGGGGATATACATTTTAGTCATGGTAGTCGGAATTCCAAAGGAGTTGCGATCCTAATTTCCAATAAATGTGGCCTACATTTGACAAATATTGAAAGTGATCAAGATGGTAGATGGATCAAAGGTGAAATCACATGGAATAACGAAAGCATATCCCTTGCTTCTGTTTATGCGCCGAATGCTGTTTACCCCAGAGTTGGATATTTCAAGAAAATATTGAATCACATTACTAATGATCAACAGTGGATTGTTGGAGGTGATTTTAATTGTGATATTGATAACAAAGACATAAGAGACACGAGTAAAAACGTCATGAAGGCTATTATTCAAGAAAAAGATCTCTTTGATATATGGCGCACTGTTTACCCTGAAAAACCTGGTTATACTCACCTGCACAAAGGGCTCAATAAATCTAGTAGAATCGATTACATTCTTATGTCCTCCAGTCTTTTAAACAAAATTGGGGAGGTTCATAATAATTCAACAGGTTTAACGGACCACCAAGTCATCACCTTGAGATTAAATGATTTTGACACCCCCCACGGCCCAGGTCGTTGGATCTGCAACAACTAACTTATCAAAGACAAAGACTGCGTTTATAGAATCCACAATTTTTGGAGTTTCTGGAAAACCAAGAAACATGATTATGAAAGTGTCTTTACTTGGTGGGAAATGGGAAAATGCAAACTCAAAGAAATTATCAGAGATTATGGACGTGAAAAATCACTTATTGCTAAACAGGAAAGAGAACGTTTACAGAAAAGCTATGATAAATTGATCAATAACCCAACTAATATAAATAAGGACGAACTTAATACAATTGAATTTAATCTCAAACAATATGAAATGAGAGAATGGGAAAAGGCTAAAATACGTGTCCGCAACATCAATAAAACAGAATGTGAAAAAGCCAGTAAATTTTTCCTTAACCTGGAGAATCAACAAATGCACCATAACAGAATGATAAAATTACAAAACAAAGCTGGTAATTATGTTGATCAACCTAGCTCTATGCTTAAATGCGTGAATAATTTTTATGAAGATTTGTACACTTCTGAAGGGATCAGTGAAAAACAATTACATCAAATTCTGAGTGGAATTAACACAGAGACCTTTCATGAAGATATTGTGTACGATTTAGAAAAAGATATTGATGAGAATGAGCTCAGACACGCGCTTTATCAAATGAAAACCGATAAGTCCCCTGGCATTGACGGACTGACAGTTGAATTCTACCGTACCTTTTGGAATATTCTGAAACAAGATTTAATCGAATTAATAAGGGAATGCAAAAGAAATATGTCTTTGTCTAGAACAATGAATACTGCCTTAGTCAGATTAATTTATAAGAACAGAGGGTGCAAAGAAGACCTTAAAAATTGGCGGCCTATAAGTCTACTAACTGTTGACTATAAGCTTATTTCAAAAGTCATAACTAATCGATTGAAAACTATTATGCCAACCGTTGTCTCAGAAAATCAGACCTGTGGGGTCCCAGGTAGAAACATCCACGATAATTTGATGATTTTGAGAGACTGCATTGATTACATTAACTTTAATGACATCGAAGCCGGTGTAGTGAGTATCGATCAAGAAAAGGCTTTTGACCGCATAGAATGGGATTACATGTATTCAATTATGGCGAAAATGGGTATTCCCGCAGGTTTTATTCAATGGTGTAAGTTGCTTTATTCTAACCCTGTAAGCCAGGTGATTGTTAACAATTTTATTGGTTCACCCATAACCATTCAGAGAGGAATAAGACAGGGATGTCCCTTATCACCGTTGTTATTTGCTATTTGCGCAGAGGGACTGTCCAATATGATATTGAAGAATCCTGAATTAGAAGGTATCACAATTTCAACAGAACAAGAAGGTTTTAAGATTATTCAACATGCTGATGACTTGACTATTTTTATTCGGAGAAACCAAGATTTTAAAATTCTCACTGAAATTATGAACACTTATTGTGAGGGTACAGGTTCTAAAATAAACAACACGAAAACAGTAGGTCTCTGGTTAGGTAAATGGAAGTCTAGATCAGACTCCCCCTGTAATTTTAAGTGGGTGTCCGATAAAATAAAAATTTTGGGAATCTATTTTGGTAACGAAATCAACCCAGAAGACAATTGGTGTCCCAGAATAAATAAAATTAAACACACCATGAACCGATGGAAAGGTAGAAAATTAACACTTAAAGGTAAATCAGTTATTATCAATACTCTGATCGGGGCTGGTCTCACCTACTTGCGATCAGTATTGCCATGTCCGGATAATCTGATTAAACAAATTGATGACATTATTTGGGATTTTTACTGGAACGGTAAACCAGATCAAATCAAACAGGATGTTATGAGAAATAGAACTGAGATGGGAGGCACAGGGGTAATGGACGTTAAATTTAAACTTGATAGTCTAAAATTAAAATGGTTATGCAAATATTGTACTTCTGAAGGAAAATGGCGCGCTTTTTTTTAACTATTGGATCAACCGGGCTAGTGGCATTCTAAACCTTGGGTGGTATGTTTTTAATAATCCTGTAGTTGCCAGTCAAACCACTATGTTTTATAAAGAAATTTTCAATGCCTTTAATAATACCCAAGGCAGAATTAATGCGTCCATCACGTGCTTCCTTGAAGCCCAAGATTTACCTTTATGGAAAAATACAATCATAACATGTAATGAACATAAACAAATGGATAGTAACGTGCTTAAATCTAACAACATGACTAGATTACGTCACGTCTGTCATGACGGCAAAGTTAAATCACTGGATGAAATTGGCAAAATTTGTAATCTCAAACCTATGAATGCAGGTAGAATAATAGCTAGATTGAAAAGATGTATCCACCATAACTTCTTGGCCGAAAATAGACAAGGACCGGTTAATCATGTTTGTAAAATGCTTGAAATTAAGAACTTTCAAGATCAGGACTGCTATATTTCACTGACCAATGAAACCAGTAAAACATTATACCGTACCCTTTCTAGCATGAACAATGCTATTTCTATAGCAGAAACCAGCTGGAAAAAGTTTTTTAACTTAAATATTAAATTCAATTGGGTTAACATTTGGAAAAATGGAGGGTGCAAACTTCTTGATCATGAAGACAAAGATCTCTGGTTTAAATTAAAACATCGGATTCTGCCTACTAAAGATAAACTTATGAAAATGAAAATAACTCCAGACGACACATGCCCATTGTGTGGTGTGGAGAAAGAAACCATTGAACACTTGTTTATCTATTGCCAAAAGCATATTAACGCTTGGATTTTTGTAGAACAGATTTTGCGCAAATATACCAATAATAAAATTATGTATATTAACGATATCAACAGAATTCTTGGTAAAGATATGAATTAACATCGCGCTTTGCGTCATAGGGAAATTGCACCGGGTAATTTGGTCAGTTAGATGCGACATTGTTAAAAACCCTAAAAAGATTTGTCCCGACATTATGAAAAAATATATTAACGTTTTGAAAGGTTTTATCCTCCTAGAAAACAAAAATCTCCCCGAACATGAATTTATAGATACCTACGCTCATAACCAAGTTTTATGTACATTTAACGATGGTATAATTACATTCCCCTTTTAACAGCTTTATAATGCATTGCTAAGTTTCTTTCTACAATTTGTTCGCGCATGATTTATTTTGTACTTAATTAATGTACATTTTGTTAATTTGAAAAGTCGTATTTGTTCGACAGTTTCATTATAGTCGTACATGCATTGTTTTTATTATTTCATTTCATCCACTATGTTTTTGTTTTGTGTTATACTTTGCTTCATAATTTTCAATTTTTGACGAATTACCTTTAATTGTGCGACTTTTGTTTACGATTACTTTGTTTAAATTTTGTTAATTTGAAATGTTGTATTTTGTGAAAAGTTTCCGTATAATTTAATTATAGTTGTACTTGCATTATGTTTTAATTACTTCCATCTGCCAATTTTGTTTGGTGTTTTATTTCGCTTCACTATTTTTCTTTGACGAATTCTATTATATGTGCATTTTTTTGTTTACATGTATGTTTTGTTCTAATTTCTTTGCATTGTGATTATTACTGCATCTACCTTTTGTTTGTGATTTATTTCGCTTCTTTGTTTCACATTTGGCGAATTGTAATTTAATTGTGATGATTAACTTCAGAAAAATTTCATTATAGTTATACATGCATTATGTTTATTAATAATTAATTGCATCCATTATGTTTTTTGTGATTTATTTCGCCTGATTAATTTCCATTTGACAAATTGTGCGAATGTTTCTTTTTCTATTAAGTTTTCGTTTCAGTTTCCTGAAATGTAACATGCATTATATATTTTATTACTTTATTGCATCCGTTGTATTTTTGTTTTGATTTGTTTTGCTTTATGAATTTCCACTTGTGTATTTGTATTTTTAATCTGTGTATATAAGGTTAATTCCATTTGTTTATTGTCGCTTTTAATTTTATTTATTTATTTCGTTTGTTTAAGTGCTTTGTAATGTCTTTGTTTATTTGTGATACTTTGTAATTGTGGAAATTTTGTATCTTGTAAAAGTTTTTTGTTGAAACAGTGATGCAATAAATGGATTTTTTTTTTTAACTCCACTGAAAGAAAAAATAAATAGTAGTGGTGGTGGTGGTGGTGGTGGTGGTTGTCAGGCTATTTTTGCTATAGGTGATATAGTCAAGATGGAGAGACGAACAATCATAAAAGAAAATACGGAAACGAAACTACACAAACTTCTTAGATTATTATTATCAACTGAATACGTCAATTGGTACAAATACTACAATCAGTCCAGCTGGAACATTGAAAACTATATTTAAAAAATTAATTCTTTTGCCACTGTGCGCGCTACAAATCTTTATTATTATTATTATTATTATTATTATTATTATTCAATATTCAACATATCATATCTTCAAAATGTGAAATCTTAGATTATAAAATATTACAAATATTTCCCAAAATATATAATTTCTAGCATATTAAATGAAAATAATACCACTACCACCACCACCACTACTCATCGGGTTATAGAAAATTAGTAGAGCCACGTGTACAGTTCAAAATTTGGTGTCTTCTGCCGTTCAAATAGTTGTTTAGGAGTCCGTCGAGTTGACTGGCAAAATGGTGTAGATGTCTTCGTCGCCCAAGCCCGTTATCCTCAATCTATCAATGTAGTGAACAGTTTCTCATACCTCCACTAATTGGCCATCTACATCACATCACATCACAAAATAAAAATAATCCAAAAATCTGATATAGGCCTATTTACATGAATGGCGGTGGCGGTGGCGGTGGCGGTGGCGGCGGCGGCGGCGGCGGCGGCGGCGGCGGCGGCGGCGGCGGCGGCGGCGGCGGCGGCGGCGGCGGCGACGGCGGCGGCGACGACGACGACGACGACGACGACGACGACGACGACGACGACGACGACGACGACGACGACGACGACGACGACGACGACGACGACGACGACGACGACGACGACGACGACGACGACGACGACGACGACGACGACGACGACGACGACGACGACGACGACGACGACGACGACGACGACGACGACGACGACGACGACGACGACGACGACGACGACGACGACGACGACGACGACGACGACGACGACGACGACGACGACGACGACGACGACGACGACGACGACGACGACGACGACGACGACGACGACGACGACGACGACGACGACAAGAAACAGTGCGACAGATCGGCTCTCGATTCCAGCGAAAATATTTATTGTTTCCCGTCATATAATCATTACCAAAAGTGTACTCCTTGTAGGTGCTACCGAGTAGACTCTACAGGGTAAGTTTCAACATCGGCCATTAAGCTTTTGAGTTTTTTTAGTTTTTTTTTATTGCTTCTGGATTACTCCTTGAAGTTCTTGTTACGCTTGTCACGGCTCACTGTTCCGTTGAGTTCAGTGAGCCGTTGACTCCATTTTCTTTTCAGATTTCTGGGCAAAGCTAGCCCTCCTTTCTTTTGTGTGTTCCCTGTGTAGCCACGGCCGAAGGGTTGGTAGTTACAAAGGGTACAATAATTTTGTGTTTACCTCGGGGAAACGGAGCATAAAGATTTAGCTTTGTTCCCTCGGGGTTCTAAAAATTATGAGGGGGCAATTATTGCAATCATAGTATTGTATAATCATTTAGTGATTTAAATGTTGAATTGCTATTGTTCTGGGGTTAAGGAAGTTATAAGCTTTTATTTGAGACATTGAATGTGTAGTACCTATAAAATAAAAACTCAAATTAATCAAATGCTGGCCCACTGTTTTAATCCTCAGCTTGCATGAGGGCGTGCGTAGTCTGGGGATTGGCCAGCGCGGCTGTCAATCAGAATCAAGCTCGTTTTAAATATCGCCTTTATACAGTTTCCGACCTCTGAATTTAATTTCAAAAATTTCATTTAAAATTTGTTCCTTTAAAAATTCTATTCGTTCTATTTTTTTTGGGGGGGGGGGGGATCCGAAGTCCGAGTCCGAGTCATTGTACAATGGTGACATGAGTCCGAGTCCGTGTCACCAAAAAAGTGACCCGAGTCGTACTCGAGTCTGAGTCACGAGTCATACAAGTCTGATATTGGGGGATGGGGAGGGGGTAAGCCTAAATTATTATCTACCACACTTTTGGTCCACACTTCAGACAAAATAATTTTTCAGGATGATATTATTGCACACACTTTTCACACGGCAAGTTTCTAGCTTATAATTTATTAATATTTGATAATCTAGTGATTTACCAATGTTGTACGTTCCCTTTAATTACTTATTTTACTTGAAGCAAAAATTTAATAATAAACGACCGATGTCATCCATCATACTTTAGCTCCCCTGTCGGTAAAATAATATCTCCTCGAACATCGCATCAAAGTATGAGCAATATTAAGCCGCACTATCATTGCACTGAAAGCATCAGTGGTGCATTTTTAAGGATAATATCATTTTGTGCATTTTAACAACTAGTTAACTGCTGGTGCGGCAATTTGTTAACATCTGGCAAACTATCTCAAAGCCACAACAAATGTTACGAAGAGAATGTTCTTCATCACCAATAGGTGATAACGTCTTTTAGAAAACAAAAGGCGCCAAACGGCAACGTTTGGAAAATTCGACATAACAGTACCTATTTTCTCTGTTAAAGATGTAGGCACTAAGCGTTTCACACAGAAATCGTTTCTCTGACAGAGTATAGTTTATTATTGCACTATAACGTGGCGTGTCGTGGCCGAGCGGTTAAGAGCACCGGACTCAAGCTCTGGTCTCAAGCTCTGGTGTTTCTGATCAGCAGAGTGTGGGTTCGAGTCCCGGTCGTAACACTTGTGTCCTTAAGCAAGACACTTAACCATTATTGCTTCGTCCTTCGGATGGGACGTAAAGCCGTTGGTCCCGTGTGAATAGTATTAAAAACTATCAACACACGTAACAAAAAAAAATATTTAAACACAACAACAACAGTACACTTATCGCTAAGAGAAGGGGTTCGACCCGGTGTTTCTGGCAGGCCCGTATATGCCAATATATACCGTTGCACTTATGCCAATTGTGGTTTCTGCAACATACAGATACAGAACTTTACACAACTTTAGTTATTTTTGTATTCTGACAATGCCGTAGCCATGATTTTCAGAGTGAGGGAGGGGTGAAACGTTGTTTGGGGGTAATTTACCGACACAAATCTCAGTTCAGAAATACGAAGAAGTCTGTGAATTTACCAATAGACACTATTTTTCCAACAATAGGGGGTGGGGGTTTCCCCTTACGTCACTGTATTCTGGTAATTACCAGTGCTGTATCTTCCCTTTATTTAAGTAATTATTTTAATTGAAGCAAAACTGGAATAATACGAAGAACCCCGATTCATTATTGTTTAGTGCTCAGTCCCTTAACAACATAATTTCTGCTGCAAAATTGCAGCAAAATATACATAACAGCAAAAGAAACGTCACCCCTAAAATATTTATTATTTTCATTTTATAATTAATATAATTTGTTTAATGAAGAATATTATGAGTATGGAGTGTAACACGAACACAATGTTGCAAATGTGGTTGACCTCAAAATTCGTCATGCATGACGTCTGAGGATACATAAGCTAACATGTTCTCATACTTATCAAAATTTAGGGGGTGACGTTTCTTTTGCTGTTATGTATATATAAGCAATTTACATTTTTAGTATAATTTTTAGTGATCGGGTGAAAGACGCAATATCGTACTCAGTGGCTGCGCCAGCTCCAAAAAGCTGGGACAAGTGGGGGAGCTTAAATTTTAGGGGGAAACTAGTTTGAATGGAATTTAAGGTAGTGTTATATTGCTAATTGGCAGTGAAAACATGAACTTATCGGGCTTCACCAGTGGAATTCTGGTATTTGGGAATAATGACTATAGGCCGTAATGCAAAGCGTGCATATATTACCGGGTATTTTTGCTTTAAATGGTCTTTGCTCAGGGGCAGTTGGTTCGAGGTTAGGGTGACAAATGCCCCTCGTGCCTTCCCCTTGGCGCCGCCACTGATCGTTTGTTTCTCTGAAAACGTCGCTGTTGCTGTCTTAAAATAGGATGATATCATTATTTATCTCCGCCACACAAAGTGTCTGGAGGTAATGTGTGTGTGTTTTGATGTACAAAACTGTCTTCTGTACAAGATATTTCAAAATGTTATCCGTGAAATATGAAGAAATTTTGAAAATGGGTACGGTTTGGCACAAGGACTAATCGATTAGATTTTGGTGAAGATTTCGCTGATTCCGTATAACCTAACGTTATAGGGCCTCGTAATTGAGCAATATAAATATCCATATCCCTTTGCTGATTCCGGCGTATTGCCTACAGGGGTCCTGTAAAATAAAGAGTAATGGTGCTATTCCCCAGCCTTTTCAAGGAATATACACAACCATGAAGGTAAGTGCGCTATCGTTAGTGTTAGTTAACAGATCTACAGTTTCACTTGTGATGGTTAAACAATTAATCTAGCAGTAGAACATAATGAAATAAGGTAATTTACGACTTCGGGAAACTTAGATTTTTTTCCCTTGAGTTTGAAATTTATCTTAGTGGGCCCACACTGGTCATATGGCTAGCGGCAGAGGTATCCGAGTGACCGCTCTCGTTTACGTTTGAAGCCACAAAGTACAGCCAGCTCAGAATGAGTTTAATTGAGTACCGGTACTTCGCACCGCCCATGCCAATCACAATACACCTGTAATGCATGAATTAAACCAAGACTGAATGAAGCATGACTGAATGAAGCATAGTGCGGCAGTGTGTTAACATTGAAGCATACTATATCAAAGCCACACATTCTCTAACCGAACAAACTTTGTATAATCGTCAGCTTGGGGCCCCGCCCCTTGTCGAAATCAGTTCTTGGATCTGGGGATTTTGTAGTTAAAGAATTAAACCATTTAAAGAAACTACCCTGTTTCAGCTTATTTCTATTTTGTCGTTAACGAGAAAATAGTGAAACTGCTTTCAGCTTTTTCATTGTCACGTAAAGTCGAAAACAAATAAAATACTTGAATGAAACCACCTGAGACTGAAGGATTTCAAGGGATGTTTTATACTATTAACACATTCATTTATGACGGGACTTACCATAAATTAAAACCCATGTTTCTCATAAGCATTTATATAGAGAAGTATATCGTTTGATAGTGTTTGTATTCACTAAAATAGCAACACGTATTATGCTCAATGTTTGCATTTATTTTTCGTTGCAGACAATGTTACACTAGAAATTCGTCTTGTAGATGGACGTTACCCAAACGAAGGACGGGTAGAAGTTCATACCGCAGAGTTTGATACCTGGGGGTCATACTGCTCAAACGAGGACCCATTCTATGTTGGACGGTTAGCGTGTCGACAGCTCGGTTTTCCCGCCATTTTGTCTGCCACTATGGATGCTCAGTTTGGGACAGGAGTCGGCCCCATCAAATTACAATCAATTGATTGCAAAACATCCGCTAAATCTCTGGATGACTGCATTCGTCATGGATGGTTCCCAAAATACGACGTTTGTGATCACAGGTTTGATGTCGGAATCACCTGTTTTACAGGTGAGCTTTACATTAATTCAGACTTAGGAATATACTCATTGTTTCCCGAGTAACGATAATAGCCTAGTTCTATGTAGGCTATTATTGCAAAGCCTATTAACACAGGTATAAAGCCTATTAACTCGTATATCAACTGTGCGATGGATAATGGCGCGACAAAAATAACATCATGAGTCCATTTAATTTCAACCGATCAAATTGCTTGGATAGTAGACCTATGACTGTATCACAAACGAATCATTTAATGGATTGTAATAGTATGCCTAAGCATGCTTGGACTGGACTCGACATGGACTAGACCCAAGTCCTCGACTCCTTTTTGTAAAAAATTTTAAGTTGTCCAAATTCAAGTCTATGAAAAGTGCTACAACATGTATTTACACCTGCTTTCATATAGAACTGTGTATGGGAACCAACATGTGGGAGTTAAAGGTCAAGTACATCAATAGTAATATGGACACACTGTTTCTAAAAGTATGCTTACTCTCTTTTTTTGGTGAAATTCTTGCGTCGGGAGATAAACAATTAATTTAATTTTGCCCTACACCGACGTGTGTATAGCACTCTCTTTTTGATTCGAGAAATACATGAAACAAACAACCTAGGAAAGTGTCAACTTAACACGGTGTGCAGCTCACGGGAAATAAAAGTGAAAATGCGTTCAGATTCTTTGGATTCATTCTAACGTGGAATTTATGAAAAAGTATACTCTTTGCTAAATTGGAACTGGAAGTTATTTCACTTTTCTGCTAATAACCTGTCGGACACATTTCAGTCAGCCTATAAACCATTTCATGGAAAGGAAACTGCTCTTCTCCGCGTCAACAATGACATTTTATCTGCCATGGATGATGGAAAAATCACTGCATTAGTTTTGTTAGACTTAAGCGCCGCTTTTGACACAGTCGATCACAAAATCCTTCTCTCCCGCCTTCAATATCATCTTGGAATACATGACACAGCCCTGGATTGGTGTAGGTCCTACCTTTTAAATAGGCCCCAGCATGTTTGTATTGGTAACGCTATCTCCGAGCCTGTTATTCTTGACTATTCTATACCCCCAAGGCTCCGGCTCGGCCCACAGTGGTTTACTGTTTATACGTTTCCAGTTCGTGATATCATTTTGAAGTATAATTTAAATTACCATGTTTACGCTGATGACACGCAGCTTTACATTACTTTTAAATCTTCTCAAGAACCTGCCGATTCCTGCATTACAACACTGGAGAAATGTATTCAAGAGATTCGAAGTTGGATGAGACAAAACTTCCTGAAATTGAACGACGATAAAAACATAATTTGTTCTATTTGGATCACATCAGCAATTGTCTAAAGTTTCTCTTCCATTTATTACAATTGGTGACTCGCAGATAACCCCTCATCACAAGCACGTAATTTGGGTGTTATATTTGACTCGACAATGACTTTAAAACCTCATATCTCCAACATTGTTCGCATATCATCATTTCATATCAGAAATATTAGCCGAATAAGGAAATACTTGAATAAAAGTGCTGCTGAACAAATTATACATGCGTTTGTCACATCACGGATCGATAACGGGAATGCTCTCCTCTACGGTCTCCCGCAGAATCAAATATCTCGTCTTCAGCACATACAAAACACAGCAGCTCGTGTTGTAACTTTGTCCAGAAAGTCATGCCATATCACGCCAATCTTGAAAGAACTGCACTGGCTTCCTGTTTCACAGAGAATTGTTTTTAAACTTATGCTAATTGTTCATAAATCTTTTAATAACATTGCTCCAATTTATATTTCTGAACTGCTTAAAGTCTACACTCCATCACGCAATTTGCGCTCCAGCAACATGTCACTCCTAAAGGAACCAACTTCAAAACGGAACTGGGGTGATAGGTCTTTTTCTGTCGCGGCTCCGAGACTCTAGAATCATCTTCCAACTAAACTCAAATCTTGTCATAGTATAACTAGATTTAAGTCGATGCTTAAAACTTATCTTATGTCACAATTCTTCAAAGATGATGTATATTTGTAATTGCATTGTAGGTACATGTATCTCAGTACATAATTTTTTCCCTATGCTATCATTGTATATTGTTTGTATTCATGTTTTATCTTTGTTTCCGCGCCTTGAGCACCCAGCAGGGTGGATATGTGCGCGCTACAAATCTTTATTATTATATTATTATTATTAAAGCGACTGGACTTCAGACAAATATTTTTTAGAGGGAAGATAAAATAATGCTATTATCAGCTTTACACTCAGTAAGTTTTCAAATTCTACCATTTGGTTATTGTTCTGATGACCAATCCAATACCTGACCTTTGAAGCCCATTATTATAGGGCTTCCTTTTTGTTTTTTGAAAGAGAGAAATTGAAGGATAATAATTTTCGTCTAGACAGTCATAATTATCAATTCATTAAAAGATACAATTTTAAAATGTATCACCCGTGTTTTTCGTTATTTTATTGGCAATTCTTGGAGTCGGAGCAATGCTGTTATCTTTTTACAAAGGAAAACCAATATTATGAAATGAGCTTATTCAAGAATTATTTTCAGAAGTGCTTTAGTGCTTTATTATTTTATGACGGGACCATCAAAAACTTGTTTGGGGAGATTTATATTACTTCTCGCGATTATTTTGTGAAATAATATTATGTCATTTGAAAATTTTACCCTTAAAATAATAAATTCCAAACGTTTGCTTTGTCAAAAGGAAACATCCGCTTAGTCGGTGGTAACACTGAAAAGCAAGGCATTGTGGAGTTACATTTAGGAGGTGATGAATGGGTCTCATTGTCATACACTGGAGGAGGCCGATACCAGTCTATAACTTCTGACTGGGTATGTGTGCACCTTGGGTACCCACGTTCCGTAGGAGTCACAAAAGAGACGGTGCATGGCGTAAACCAGACTTTATGTAAATTTAACCAATGTGACTTTAAAGGTTGGCCAAGAAGTTTCTTTGATTGCATTGATCACTCGCCTGTGCAACTGTGTCTGGATACTTCTGATCAATTGAACACCCTACTGGGAGTTGTATGTGCAACAGGTGAGTCCATACAAGCCAAATGTTCAAGAGATAACTGCCAAACAATACAATCAAAGGCAATTTACCATACATATTTTTGTGCCCCATTGCATTCAGATTTGTTTCATTCACTGTGACTTGGAGTTTGAGAATTCTTTCGAAAATTCGAATTTCTTCAAAGTGAAAGGAAGATTGAAACCACCATCAGCTTTATACACGAAGTAAGTGTCACGTCCATAAGTTATTAATTCTATTCCGGTACCTTACCGTTAACCCATTTCGTTTTATTGCCAGAAAATGATGTATTACCACCAAACGCAGTTTTAGAATTTCGTGTCGCTCCAACTACTAATGATACCACTAAGCAGTCACATATAGGCGTGTTAGAAGGCAGCTTCAACGGGTCCACTTGGAAAACTATCTGTGTTCAAGTACTGTCCACATTAATGAAAGAGCACAATGTGCGCTATCTATCAAACGACGTATGTAAACAACTTGGTTACCTCTGGGCCGTCAACTTCAAGCTGATATCTTACTCTGAGTCGCTAGGATACACTAGCACGGGCGATGAGTTCGTCTGGCGAGAACTCTTCCTTGACAAACCTAATGCATTGAGTTGGACACTAGGTCATAACGCTTGCAAGACTCATGACTATGACATTGTTTTTGTGGAATGCGAAAAAGGTAAAGTTTTCTTCATCTTCGCTTTCCATGTTTTCGTTTTATTTGTGCATACGCGTTGAAACGAAGTGAATTGAATGCACGTGTTCTTTAAATACGTTTATTGCGGACGTTATGCAAAATTCGATTTATTTCTCAGTATTGGTATGGCCCCGTCCATGATTGTATGACGGCGCCATCACATATGATACAGGAGTTCGCGGAGGGCATTAATATTGTAAGCATTGAGCGCCATTTTATATGGACGGCCATCAGTGACCAAAAATGTTAAACATGGTTAGCAAGAGATTCTGCCCACAATTAAACATTTTACACCGGAGATATTTCAGAGGAATATATCTTGGTAATGTATGTTGATTTTATCAGTGTTTTTCACTAATTACAGTATTTAAAACAAACATTGAATTTCCGGTTTTTTTTGCACTGGCAGCCGCACATAGTTTGGCAACAGTAACTATGGCTCTGACATAGTAAAGATTGTATATCATTGGTAAACCGTTCGCGTGCGCTACTGGCTCTATTCTAGCATTAACAGTTACCAGGGAAAAGATTTCACTTTGAAAATTTGTAACAAAATGGCCACTGAGATCTCTTTTTTTCAGGTAGAAGAGTTCTTCATATTTAATGATATGTGCGGCAAGAGGTTAAAAAACATAGTAAAAGGTATGAGATTGACTTTATTTAATCATTGAAGCGACGCCGCCGCGACTCTACTGTTGTGATATGTTTTGTACAGTAAAGAAGATGTATTAAATGGAACCGCGTAAAGCCTGGAGCTCGGAGCTGAAGTACATTTCACCGCTAGAGGGCTACGATGTGCACGAGGCGAATAGTAAAGCTCAAGGCCTTCATCCTGCGTACGTGTACAGTGCTAGTAATGCGCAATACTTGAATATTTTGTATCCTGCAGCCTCAAATGGGGACCTATTTTTAAAAAAATTCTGAATGGAGGCACCCGGAGGCACAGATCTCGGATGGGGGCACGTTCCTCCCCCCGTAGTTACCCCACTGTTTATACCCCACTGTTTATACCAGTAGATACCGCAATTTCCACGAGTTCTTTTATTCTTTTGCGATGGAAATAATTATTGATATGAACAGTATACTCGAAAACATGTTTTCTAGTGTCTGTGGGGGTAAATCCATACACAGGCGACTCAGGCAGGAGTCGAACCCACGACCTCCAGCTCATACTTTTGCTGACGCTGATTTTAAAAATAAAACAATATAAAAGAAGAAAAGCGAACGGGGCCATGAGGTGAGGGGCATGTCCACTGCAATCTTTTGCTATATGTCTTTTTGTGCCGTATGATATCCCGTTTGTCAAATTCTGCGTCTGCCACTGTACCAGTCTTCAATTTATAATTCGTTGAAATTTAATTGTTACACCTTTATAATATTACACCAATATGCACTTTTAACTTCTTTTCACCACTTCGTTCTCTAGGTCGGACATTATCTGGTTTGACGATCTTTCCTTGTCCAGGGCAGTCTTGTCTTGATCGCTGTGGCAGTCCTCCATCTGATGAACTCTGTGGCTGCGACTCCGAGTGTTCACAGTGTAACGATTGTTGTTACGACTATAGTGAGTGGTGTTCCATACAGCAGGACGCAACAGACGTATCAGATATTTCCGCACATCCTCTAGTTCGCACATCCACCAGTGAGGTTATTAATTCCTCATCTAGTTCTTCATTTATTCGAATTTGCACATTATCCAGTGAAGTAATTGGTGAGTGTTCACTTAATAATAATAATAATAATAATAATAATAAACAGTTTTTATATAGCGCAAAATTACAATAAAGTCTCAGAGCGCTTTAGGAAAGGGGAAAAGAGAAAAACCAGAAGTGAGGTATACAATGAGCAAGAATAAAACAAAACAGGTACATTTTTACAACAAAAACTATAGATAGAACTACAAAATACATACAGTGAATACATAAGTTATTTGACAAAGAGATAAGTCTTAAGAATAGACTTGAACTGTTCAAGGGAGGGGCTTTCTTTGATGTTATTGGGGAGCGAATTCCAAAGTTCAGGAGATGCAACCTGAAATGCCCTTTGCCCATATGCTTTAGTGGTAGCTGGAAATGGTGTTAAGAGGTTTCTTGACCCAGAACGAAGATTTCTTGCAGGACAGTAATTTTGGATTAGTTCTTGGAGGTATTGAGGAGCTAGACCATGTTTGCATTTGAATGTTGTTACAAGAAGTTTGAAAATAATTCTCTGTTTAACTGGCAACCAATGAAGATTATACAAAAACTGGGGAAATGGCTTCATGTGAACAGGTACAAGTGATAAGTCTAGCTGCAGAGTTCTGAATACGTTGAAGTTTAACAAGAAGAGAGTCGGGTAATCCATACAAAAGTCCATTACAGTTATCAATGCGACTCATTACAAAAGCGTGTATTAATCTTTCAGTTATGTTCTGATTTAGAAATTGTCTAATCTTTCCTATCTTGTATAAGCCATAAGAAGAAGCCCGACAAATATTATTGATGTGATGTGTCATTGTTAAATGGTTATCAAGCACTACACCTAGATTTATTGCACACTGAGCCGGTTTGAGATTGACTTTATTAAACATAATGGGTGGTAAAACAGTTTTGTTCCTGAAACGTGATGACAGATGAAGTAACTCTGTCTTCCCTTCATTAATCTTAAGAGAATTTGCTGATGACCACATCTGAATTTCATTTAAACATGATTCTAATCTAGGAATGACAGTTAAATAATCGTCCTTATGCAGTATAGTGTAGACTTGGGTGTCATCTGCATAGATGGCGTGACCAAAACCATATGATTTTATGATATCATCTAATGGCGAGGAGTACATCGTAAAGACGATGGGGCCCATTACTGACCCTGGGGTACTCCTTGCTTCAATGGAAGACTGGACGATACATAATCTCCAATAACAACAGACTGAGAGCGATTGGTGATGTATGATTGAAGCCAGTTCAATGCTGTTTCTCGAAATCCAAATCTGTGCTGTAGCCGCTGGAAAAGAATTTCATGGCTAATTGTATCAAAAGCAGCCGAGTAATCGAGTAACAGCAAAACAGCTTCATGTCCCTTGTCTAGTGTTAAAAGCAGATCATTACAAACACGAAGTTTCTATGGAATTAGAGTCCGGTTGTCGTAAGTACTCTTCGAGAGTCCGTCACGATTCAGTGACGTACAAGAATCTCCACTGCGCTCACTGTAATGGAGTGAACATTTATGTATGGCATTTCTGTAAAGAATATACTCATTCACATTTACTGCCCTCCCACGCTGAAATTCTTCTGAACCGGCATGTTGAAATATGGTTCCCAGAAAAATCTACAACTCTGCTTTTACAAGATGAAATACACTGCTACAACAAAGATTCACAGCTTCACATCCAATCAAAATACGAGAGGAACTCAGCAAATCATGACGATGCTACGACAGAATCGCTGATAAGTAATGTAACACACTGTTACCTTCTCACGCTGGGCTGGCAGAATATTCAACTGACTTGGCCTTTCTATGTCTCGTTCACCACGAGCAACATAACTTCACTCGTTGAAAGTGGCACCAATGTGTTAACTACTCAGTATCTTAAGATAACAGATTTCGAAGAAATGTTGGATCAAACATTGACGCCTGTTTTCAACGAACGGAGTGCAAGATACTGGGTTGTTCAATGTGGAGTAGAGAAAGTCGATTTCGTTGAAGTTTGTGGTACCACTGTTGATGAAGTTCAACCGTTGTGCAAAGAAAACGTGTACACTACAGACACAGATACCTTAAGAGTCTTCAACGTGAGTGGAACCCAAACAATTTACATCGGTGGTGGTCAGCTCATTACGTCAAGGTCAGTTTCCTTCGTTCGGACTTACCATTACAAAAACAAACCCATATACTCTTCTGGAAAAAAAGAGAAGATCATTGTATGTGGCAAGATGGCTGACACTGCGGATTGCCGAACACCTCTGGTTAAGGAAACCAAGCAAGTCAACACTCCCGACGGTGCACCTGGCATAATGTACAAAGGGAAATTGTTTCTGGAGGACGAGGTCTCTTACTTATCAGACGATCGGATTCTCATCTGTTCAAACTATTTTGCAACCCTTGATGAGCCCTATATCTCATTCTCTGACCAATTGACCGTACTCAATGTCATCGGTTATAGCTTATCGATTGCTGCTCTGTTCCTAACATTTATAAATTACTTAGTGTTCGCTGTCCTTCGAAATGTTCCAGGAGGGGCTATAATGAGTTTGACCGCTGCCTTGTTCGTAGCCCAGCTATTGACATTGACAGTTTTAGATAAAGCTGACAATCAAGTCTTCTGTGTTGCCATGGCCGTGTTGATGCATTTCGCTTGGCTTTCTACATTTACTTGGATGAATGCTTTGGCGTTCGATCTCGTCAGGACATTCACCTCACAATTAGTTTTAAATCACAACAACAAGAAGTATTTCTTGGTTTATTGCCTGTACGCCTGGGGTATACCTCTTCTGATTGTCACGGCTTGCCTCATAGTCCATTTCACCAGTGCTCAAAGTATTGGATTCCAATATGGTGGAGCAAGGTCCTGCTGGTTGGTTGGAAAGTATGCAACTTTTGTTGCATTTGTAGTTCCATTGGTAGTTAGCCTGATTGCCAACGTCGTCCTATTTGGATTGACTGTATATAGTATGCACGCCTCTCACAAAGCAGCCGCTATGGTTCACGTGGAGAAATCCAAAGCCAATGAAACAACTGCAGAGCTATGGATATATTTCAAGGTTAGTTAAATACAGAGTTTTATCGAGTCACTCAATATTTGGACTCGACTCAAGTTTAGCCATTTTCAAGGCTGTGTATACACTCTTTCTGTAAATTAAAAGAACCCATAGAGATATATACAGAAACCAATCTATCAACATTTCAGATTATTTTGTTGTGTCGGTAAGGACAAAATAGTAACTATAGAGCTAATGTGCTTCACGAAGCACGAATATCAGCCGAATAATACATTGAATATTAAAATAACGACCCCTTCTGGGCTGAAGGTGGTATACGATGAAAAAATGAGGAAAATTTTTAATTTGGTAGAAATTTTGCAAAAAATGTTGGGAAAAAATACACCTTATACTGACACTCATGAGACGTTTGACCCCAAGGTTGACCAAGTAAGGCTGAAATCGGCCAATGGACGTGGGACTAACTTTTGTCGGCCTATTTAACTGCAGATATCCTATGACCCAAATGTTAACATGGGATGTAGCTGACTAAGTTTTTGTGTGTTTACATACAGTGACCACGCTACAGTTTGCAAATATAAAGAAATTAAATAGACATGAGAACAAAAATACTGCAATTGTATAGACTGTTGTTTTTTTATTCAATGATTTCACACAGAATTTTGTGATACTGAAATCCTTGTGGATTATACAGTTTTTAAATTAATTCAATTCAATTCAATTCAATTCAATTCGACATTTATTCCATATTGACATCCTCACTGACAGTTTATATAATGTATAATTTTTCCATAGAAATTAATATATATGAGTTTACAATGTGTATAATGCATATAATTTAGCTACAAAAGCACGAAAATTGAAAGTAAACATTAAAACATTATTTGATGTCAACATGTAGGAAAAAAGGTGAAGCATAGCTTTTGTACCTTTCCCTAGGACAGGACAAGACTTTAAAACAACAACATACAGACAAAGACAGGACAAGACATTAAAACAACAACATACAGACAAAGACAGGACAAGACTTTAAAACAACAACATACAGACAAAGACAGGACAAGACTTTAAAACAACAACATACAGACAAAGACAGGACAAGACATTAAAACAACAACATACAGACAAAGACAGGACAAGATTTAAAACAACAACATACAGACAAAGACAGGACAAGACTTTAAAACAACAACATACAGACAAAGACAGGACAAGACTTTAAAACAACAACATACAGACAAAGACAGGACAAGACTTTAAAACAACAACATACGGACAAAGACAGGACAATACATTTAAGAGTGAGACTCGGTACAATGTGTCAAATGACTTAACAATCTATAAATAATAAATTCTTAAACGTAGCTTTGGATAATCGATTTTTTCAAATTTTTGGCAAATGAAACAACAGTAGTACACTCTTTTAAACCAGTTTTCAGTTCGTTCCAGTAAATGACACCACGTTGGAATGGACTGTTTTTAAAAAAGGAAGTTCTATTATGTCTCACAAATATATTACCTTTACACGAACTACGTGTTCCGTATGAGTGAACAGAAGAATTAAACGAGAATGAGTGATTAAAATTTTGTGGAAGTACCGGTATGTTGTGAACATACTTGTACATAAATACACCCAGTCGGTGGTGATAAAGATCATTCAGTTTCAGAATATTAAGTTTGGCAAATAAAGGAGTGGTATGATCAAGATAACCTGCATTATTGACAATACGAACAGCTTTCTTCTGTAATTTAAAAAGTTTGTTGATACCATATATAGCTGATGATCCCCCAAAGGCAAGTAGTCCATAATTCAGGTATGAAAGAATAAAGGAATTATATAGTGTTAAAAGAATATTTCTAGGTACAAAGTCTTCAAACGGTTCATAACACCAAGATTTTGTGAAATTTTGCTACATAATACCTCAATGTGATTATTCCAGGTGAGATTTTCGTCTGTACAAAGTCCAAGAAATTTAGTAGTCTTAATAATAATGTGTGGACTTATATAGCGCACGTATCCACCAACTGAGTGGTGCTCAAGGCGCATATTATTACCCCTGCTCATAAGGCTCATAAATCATTCCTGAAACCATCTCAGCTTCCTGGGGAGTATACAGCTCAATTGCTGCCATTACAGCGCATATAGGGCTAATCAACCAACTCTGCCCTCACATGTACCCATTTAACCCCTGAGTGGAGAGAAGCAATTATGGTTAAGTGTCTTGCTCAAGGACACAAGTGTCACGGCTGGGATTCGAACCCACATTCTGCTACTAACACCAGAACTTGAGTCCGGTAAGCTAGACCGCTCGGCCACGACACTCCACATTTGATTTAGTTCAGTACCATCATGGGGTGTCGTGGCCGAGCGGTCTAGCTTACCGGATTCAAGTTCTGGTGTTAGCAACAGAATGTGGGTTCGAATCACGGCCGTGACACTTGTGTCCTTGAGCAAGACACTTAATCATAATTGCTTCTCTCCACCTAGGGGTTAAATGGGTACCTGTGAAGGCAGAGTTGGTTTGCTCTATATGCGCTAGAAATGGCAGCAATTGAGCTGTATACTCCCCAGGGAGCTGAGATGGTTTCAGGAATGATTTATGAACCTATGAGCCTTATGAGCAGGGATAATAATATAATGCGCCTTGAGCACCACTTAGTTGGTGGATACGTGCGCTATATAAATCCACACATTATTATTATTATTATTATTATCGAAACTGAGGGAGACTGTGGCCTGATATTTATGTTGCCGTGGACAAAAAATAATGTAGTTAGTCTTAAGCAAGTTAATCGAAAATTTGTTTGAAATAAGCCATCTACTTATTTCAACATTGGCATTCTGAATGGCTGTATCTACATTATGGTGATTGTAAATTAAATTAGTATCATCTACAAATAAACAAAAAGACATAACATCAGAGGAACTACAAATATCATTAATATAAATAATAAACAATAATGGACCTAATACACTGCCTTGAGGGACTCCACAAGTAATGGGTTTTTCTAAAGAGATGTTAGAATTATATGAAACAAATTGCCTTCTATTTGATACATAACTCCTGAACCAGTCCAAGGCCGGCCCCGCACACCATAATGCTCTAACTTATTTAAAAAGATATCATGATTTACAGTGTCGAAGGCCTTGGACAGGTCCAGGAAAATACCAACAGAAAACTGCTTGTTCTCAAAGGCATCATTAATTTTATTAATTACATCAAGAGCAGCAAGCTCTGTTGAGCGGTTAGCATGCAGATCACAGTGAGGATCGCATCCAGATCTTACACAGTGAGGATCCCATACAGCTCACAGTGAGGATCCCATACAGCTCATAGTGAGGATCCCATGCAGATCACAGTGAGGATCGCATACAGATCTTACACAGTGAGGATCCCATACAGCTCATAGTGAGGATCCCATGCAGGTCATAGTGAGGATCGCACACAGATCTTTCACAGTGGGGATCCCATACAGCTCACAGTGAGGATCCCATACAGCTCATAGTGAGGATCCCATGCAGATCACAGTGAGGATCGCATACAGATCTTACACAATGAGGATCCCATACAGCTCATAGTGAGGATCCCATGCAGATCATAGTGAGGATCGCACACAGATCTTTCACAGTGAGGATCCCATACAGCTCATAGTGAGGATGCCATACAGATCTTTCACAGTGAGGATCCCATGCAGATCATAGTGAGGATCGCACACAGATCTTTCACAGTGAGGATCCCATACAGCTCATAGTGAGGATCCCATACAGCTCATAGTGAGGATCCCATGCTGATATTACACAGTGAGGATCCCATACAGATAACAGTGAGGATCCCATGCAGATCACAGTGAGGATCGCATACAGATCTTATACAGTCAGGATCCTATACCAATAACAGTGAGGATCCCATACAGATAACAGTGTGGATCCCATGCAGATCATAGTGAGGATCGCATGCAGATCTTACACAGTGAGGATCCTATACCAATAACAGTGAGGATCCCATACTGATAACAGTGAGGATCTCTAGTTACAATAATGCTAAAGTAAATGGACACCAGAAACGGTTTTCTATGGTGATTACATAGCAGCAAGAACAACACACTTTATTCAGAGCAACTTCTCCTTATATAGGATCTCAACCCCTATACAACGCATGTAAAATCAAGTCATGTACAAAACATATGACCTATATATTAGTACAATAAGTAACTGACCAATCAGTGTTGTAAGTGACCCCTAATGCATGATGTAAACATAGGTGACTAGAGCGGAATGTTCCATTGTGTAAAAGGTGATAAATATTGCAGGGTGAACTCAAATAGAGAAAAATCATGTAATAATGTAATAACGTTCGGTAAAACACTCCATATTAAAATATCATTGATGCCCTTTTTCAAAGGCGGGCATACCGAAAACGGTGTAATGGGTCTAAACGTAAGCATATTAAAGGGTTCTACTGATTTCTAATTAAATGAACATGCTCTTGTGTAGAAAAGAATAACAAACAAACAAACAAAAAGAACAAGATTCCCACATTCATTCTAATGTGGAATGGCGAGTGATCAGATTTGAATTTGTATCCATGTTGTCTCGAACACGACAACATGTCAGACGAAAGAACCATGGTGTTTGGTACCATTAAATAAACAGTTGATTTTATGTACAAATTTTCTAAGTTTCTTTTTGGGTATAAAATCAGGTATATGTGTACAATAGCTCCCTTTAAATACTCAATGGGAAAGAATGTCGTATCCGGCCGCCACTTTTTAAGGGCTTTTTTTGATTTTCTTTTTTTGCAACCACTAACCAGTTAAAAAAACATTCTATCGATTTATTTTTGGTGGTACAGAAAGCGAAAACTATCTTTAAAATCCACTTTTAGGATGGTTTTCGGACTTGATTTCCCTTCTAAAAAAATCCTCCCCTTCAGAAAATAGAAGGATCCTATTATAGTTGCCACTACGCATGTACAATGACTGTGTTGGTCACTAATTGTGGAGTTTACAAGATGAGACTGACATGACTGAGGAAGTCATCGTATACCAAAAATGCCTGATTTTTCATGAAATAAATATCCTGGAATAATTTGAAGTATATGTCCATCTCATCCATATGTTCTCCACGTTACCAGGTAGGTAAGATTACATTATTGGTTATATTTAATGAAAAATAGTGGCGGCCAGATACGACATTCTACCCACTCAATGCTGTTGGGATGTGGGCATAGTTGATAATAACAGCCGACGCCTGTATCATAAAACCTAATTATTCCGGGATAACCCATGATTGATAGCCTCTCCATAGGACTAATCCTCAGTTACATTCAATCTTTATATCATATAACCGACCATCTGTCAAATTTGTTTCAATCTTCAACAAGTGTAGTAGTTTCCATCACAGCTATTTCTATACTGATAACATGTCATTTTTATTGATGGAAGGCTTGATGAGCTACAACACCCGCTAGGGTTTCATTGGTTAAACGCTGGTTTATACTACATAGTCCATGAGTAAGGGGCTGAAAATTAATTTGATGGTACCATCTTGAGGGACTAATTTTATCATATATTTTGTACTTGCGCAAAATCTAATAATTACCTCATCAAAATTGATAGACGTGCTGAAACGGTAGCTTAGTATTTTGTCTTCAAACGATTGTTAATGTACAATATGAAAATGCTAAACCTCGTTCAATAAACCAATACTACGACTGTTCAGTGATGGCTAACAGAAGTAGAATTTTTCATGCTTAAAAATACGCAGTAAAATAGTAAGCCAAATGGCCAGTATCAAACAGCCGTTGCACATGTGTGTCATTAGCTGTGAGGGCAGAGTTGGTTGATTAGCCCTATTATGCGCTGTAATGGCAGCAATTGAGCTGTATACTCCCCAGGGAGCTTAGATGGTTTCAGGAATGATTTATGAGCCTTATGAGCAGGGGTAATAATATAATGCGCCTTGAGCATCACCACTCAGTTGGTGGATACGTACGCTATATAAGTCCACACATTATTATTATTATTATTATTACAACTGAAGAATTATTGACATGAGTAGTCATGGATGTACATCGCATTTGCATAATAAAACCATGTTTTAAATGGTTAAATGATGATAGTTAATATAATTTGGAAACATTAAGCCGATATATAGGACCGTTTTTGTCACCACCATTTTTTATTTAATTTTTCTATTAAAGGGACGGTATCGTCACGATCAACAGGACATGGAATCTGAGTGCTAGTTTCAGAGACTGAAAATAATACCCCACGTGATAAGGTCATATTACCGTTGCTGCTGCATAAATGAGCCCGAGTAATTTTCAGTCACTGTGCTCATCTTAAACTAGGACACTGATTCCATGCCCTGTTGAAACTGTGCTCAAATCGTGATGATATTGTTCCTTTAATTCCAACCAAACTATACAATTTCTTTCAACTTAATTCAAAAGAGAGATGCCTATATTAATTTTCAAAAAACACAACAATTGACTGGAAAATAAGCAATGTGTCTAAAGTAGTCTATTACCCCAGGTTGAACATCAGGCTGTGCCCAACCTCGTACCCGGGGCTTTCGAGCAATTTCTATATACCTCGTATCCATTGCTATCTTGATCTGAAACGGGACAATTTCAACATGTTACTTATAATAATAATAATAATAATAATAATAATAATAATAATAATAATAATAATAATAATAATAATAATAATAATAATAATAATAATAATAATAATAATAATAATAATAATAATAATAATAATAATAATAATAATAATAATAATAATAATAATAATAATAATAATAATAATAATAATAATAATAATAATAATAATAATAATAATAATAATAATAATAATAATAATGATGATGATAATGATAATGATAATGATAATGATAATGATAATGATAATGATAATGATAATGATAATGGTAATGATAATGATAATGATAATGATAATGATAATGATAATGATAATGATAATGATAATGATAATAATGATAATAATAATGATAATAATAATGATAATAATAATGATAATAATAATGATAATAATAATGATAATAATAATGATAATAATAATAATAATAATAATAATAATAATAATAATAATAATAAAGATTTGTAGCGCGCACATATCCACCCTGCTGGGCGCTCAAGGCGCGGAAACAAAGAAAAAACATGAATACAAACAATATACAATGATAGCATAGGTAAAAATTATGTACTGAGATACATGTACCTACAATGGAATTACAAATATACATCATCTTTGAAGAATTGTGACATAAGATGAGTTTTAAGCATCGACTTAAATCTAGTTATACTATGACAAGATGGACCAGAGCAGTTTAGATGTCAATGTAATGCAATAAATAAAACGAAAACTGGCCCACAATTTTTGCTTTTTGTAAATGTACCATTATTTGGCACATCTAATCACTTCCTCTGGACCCTGGATCCGCGCCTGACAATAACACGTGACTGACTTTGGTCCACTTTTCAACAAACAGCTACTGAAGAATAATTGTGGGAACCTTTTGTTTTGATGTTGAACACTGTGTATACAATCATCTCATAAAATTATTCAGTCGAAACAATCACATATCAATTTCTTTATACATATTTCTTAATCTTCTTAATTAACTTTTTTTTTACCATGGATTACATCTGGCTGTAAACATATAATTTCACAATCTATAGCTGGAAAACTCGGATCACAAAATGAAATAATTAAATTATAGAAGAATGGGTCTAACCTATACCTGCAATACTCATAACATGCCCAAGTCTATAATTTTGCTTGTCTTATAATATTTCCTCATTGATGTATTGTAGTGTTGTAATGTGTGCTAAGGAATACCGCGGTTTAATACATAGGACTTGTGTTCTGATGGCCGAGTCGTCAGAATGTGGGTTCAACTCCTGCCTGCGACGCTGGTGTTTTTGTCATTGAGCACGAAACTAGATTCACTCGTTGAATACACATTGAAATATTGGAAGTAAGTAAAGTGTTATATCATAGTAAACATAATGTCCCAAAGAATATTTACAAATTTCCAATTAATATTTTGATATCTACAGATTTCGTGCGTCATGGGTTTCACATGGATCTTTGGTTGCTTAGGAACAGTCATTAACCATCAGGCCGTGTGGTACCTCTTTGTCATCACCAACTCGCTGCAAGGAGTGTTCATCTTTATATCCTTCGGCTGCAACCAACGCATCCGGGGACTCTGGCGAGAGAAACTGGGCATCGAGCGACAACAGAGGGCGACAAAACACACTAATTCATCCAACATTTTGGCAAAAAGTTCCTTGATTACTAAGGCAACCAATGATACGTCAAAAGAAACCGTATCCATGCATGATGTAAATGTCCATATTGAGACACCATAACAAGAATCGCCGCGTGGTCAGAGAAAGCCAAGCTGTCATAGTAACCAACCAAGATTTGCTTTGGCAGTGCATTGTCCAATCGCCAACAGCCAATCAAATTCCCTTATTGGCTAATCAGATTTGTTGAACTGCCGTGTGCTAGCTGGGCGTTAAAAACGCCATAAAGTCCGACAGGTTTGAAAAGCACGTGACTGTACGTGTTTGTCATACGATCCCATTTAATTTGCCTGAATTTGTCCAGAAGACTTGGTGTTGACGCCACGCCCACTCGATTGGACAAAGTCAATAAGTGCGTATTGTAAAACATGTAAACAATTAAATAAATACAAGAAAGAGTAAAAAACATGATAGCTTGTCGGACTTGATAGCTTTGTGATTGGTCAATTGGGGATTTTGATTGACAGCTGGTGATTGACTGTAACGAGCGTTACAAACAAATGTATACTTTCTTTCTCTATGCTGTAGGTAACTTGATACAAATGCAAGTTGTCCTGCCCTCTTGTGGCCTGTTCATGCAGCTGACATGAAAACGATTGTATTCCGTCAAATTTCGTATTCCGTCAAAGGAAATGTAGTTTAAATGTACAGTGCAATTTCCCTTTTCTCTTTTATGAAGGTTATTTAGTAATTATTAGAATATATAATCACTTGATATTCTGCTGAACTATGTACTCATTACCCTCTTGGTGCATGCGATTTATACTTTGTAGCCCTCACGGCTAAAAAATACTAACTTGAGTGAATGATTTTAGTTTTCTTAATACATTTATCTGGTGATTATTATCGATATGGCATGTTTTAAATGGATAATTACTGATAGGAATAAATAGCTGATTGGATCGTTGAGTCCTAGATTTTAGAATTCACTTGTTTAAAGTTAAAAACAAAGTAGCTTGATTTCACGTCAGGAATTATCGCATGGAGCATTTAAATTTATATATTATTCTCGTTGATACTGTATGTAAGATATATAATTTTTTGCAAAGGATTTTTTATTCCAGTCCCTTAGATTTGATTGAGTTTGTCACATTGTTGCTACTGTCAAATGTGGTTGTGACGTCATCATTATGATCATTTGATTAAAACGGAAGTTCACTTGAACACCTAGTGTTTGTTAAAATAAACACTTCTCTCTGGTTATATTATTATAAGTATTATTATTGTGCTACTTCTAAGTTCTTACTAATGTGGAAGGGCATTGTGTGTTTATTAAACTTTCATGGAAACACTGGGTGTGAAACACCACTGAGCTGCTTTCAATAATTTCTGTATCATACTCCTACTTAACTAACCACCCAAATTTATGTTTATCTATTCATATAGGGCTTGATCCCTGGCTACTCGGCAGATATGGTTTGGCCTCTGACCTGGCCCCATAGAGTAATAGATAATTGGCATAAGTGGACCGCCCACCAACATAAGGGCTGGTTAGCTCAGTTGGTAGAGCGCTCGTACGGTAATCGAGAGGTCGCGGGTTCGAGTCCGGCATCAGCCAATTTTTCTTTGCTCGCGAACCGTTTATATATATATATATTTCACACGTGAGTACCCAGGTTCACCTGGGGAAACTAATGATCCAAATCGCTCGCCAAATCCCATGGATCCTGGCTCCGATCTCCAATGCAATGATGCAGGAAATGCCTTTAAAGACATAGGTCCTGCCGTTCGAATCCTCCAGCTCAACATCGAAGGTATCTCGCCTGCAAAGCGTGAAATCCTTGCAAAAATCTGCCACACAGAAAGAGTTGACATCATCTGTCTCCAAGAATTACACGTTGGTGCTGACCAGCCCAGAAGCAGAACCGTGATCGCGAACTACGACCTGGTCGCCTTCTCGGGCCATCAGCAGTTTGGAAGAGCTACCTATGTTCGTTCCGACATAGCCGACGCTGAACTCCTTGAATCGGCAGAACTCTATGATGCCATCCGTGTTGGCAGCTACAAAATCATCAATGTCTATAAGCCACCTTCCATCGACTGGTCCCATGCGGCCCTGCCGACTCACCGGCACCCAGCAATCTATGTGGGTGACTTTAATAGCCACCACGGCAACTGGGGTTATGACAACGCAGATAAGAACGAAGATTGGCTGATGGAGTGGTCATCTCAACTGGACCTGAGTTTGGTCATCGACCTGAAACAAAAGCGCTCCTTCCACTCTGCGCGCTGGAACCGTGACTACTCGCCAGATCTGTGCTGGGTCACATCACACAATGGCCAACCTCTACAGACATCCCTGAAGGTTCTGGACGACTTCCCACGCAGTCAACACAGGCCGATCTTGACCCATGTTGGGATACGAATCCCAATCATACGATCTCTACAGAGACCACGATGGAATTTCCGCAAGGCAAACTGGCCGAAGTTCTCTGAGCAGCTTGAGAAGAGTGTCACTTGCATCCCCACAAAAGAGATCGCAATGTCCGAAGCATACACAAGATTCACCAAAGCAATCTTCAAATCTGCCACATCCAACATACCGCGAGGTTTCCGGCCGGGTTACATCCCATGCCTGGACTCTGAATGCCAACAACTTCTTGAAGAGTACACAACCTCAGGTGACCAAGACATTGCAGACCACCTCATCGAATCTCTAGACAATGCACGCCGAACGAGGAAACCACCAGCAATCTGGACTTCAAACACTCGAGCCGGAAGAGCTGGAACCTCATCCGCAAAATCGGCGCCAGCCAACAACCATCCAACACAACCAGACCATCAGCCAAACCAAATGCTGTTGCCAGCCATCTCGTCAAAGTGGGCAAAGCTCCTATCGACAAAAAGGTCAAACAAGAGATCACCCAAAAGTGGCGCTCCTTTCGAAGATCACCCCGAGGTGAGGAACAAACAACACCACCATTTACTGTCAATGAGGTCAACGAAGCTCTGAAAGATCTGAAGAGTGGCAAAGCTCCCGGATACGACAATATTCATCCAGAATTTCTGAAACACCTGGGCCCTGTCGCTCGGAACTGGCTCGCACAGTTCCTATCAAGAGTGATCTCAGAGAAAAAACTCCCCAGAATCTGGAGAATTGCAAAAACAATCGCTATCCCGAAGCCGGGGAAGGACCTGAAACTTGCATCAAGCTACCGACCTATCTCCCTCCTCTCAATGTGCTACAAACTTCTGGAACGGATGATCCTCCATCGCATCAAGCCAACTGTGGAGGAAGTACTACACATCGAGCAAGCCGGATTCCGCTCTGGTAGAAGCACACAAGATCAAGTTCTAGCCCTCACCACCTACATTGAGAACGGATACCAGAGACGACAAAAAACCGGCGTAGTATTCCTTGATCTAACAGCCGCATACGACACTGTCTGGTACAGAGGTCTGCTCCTCAAAATTTCACAGGCCCTAACACGCTGGGCTGTAGACACAATTGAACTTCTGCTGCAACACCGACGGTTTCGTGTCCACATGGGAGACAACATCAGCTCCTGGAGATCACAGAAGAATGGCTTGCCACAAGGCTCGGTACTGGCACCAACACTGTTCAACCTATATACAAATGACCTCCCTGACACCACATGCCAGAAATTCATCTACGCCGATGACATCTGCCTCGCTCACCAAGCAGTGAAGTTTGAAGACCTGAACACCATAATTAACAACGA
This sequence comes from Zoroaster sp. YZ-2022, assembly GCA_029582265.1. NCBI lineage: Eukaryota > Metazoa > Echinodermata > Asteroidea > Forcipulatida > Zoroasteridae > Zoroaster > Zoroaster sp. YZ-2022. The sequence goes on along the minus strand of CM055830.1, from coordinate 22,669,793 downwards.
CATTGCTGAAATCAGTGGATACTGTAAACGCTGGCGCCTCCAGCCCAGTGCTGCCAAGACAGTATCTAGTGTCTTCCACCTCCACAACGTAAGGAGCACAACGTAAGGAACTGGATATTCTCCTAGATGGCAGACGCCTCACCCATGATCCAAGGCCAACATACCTCGGAATCACATTGGACAGAGCGCTCACCTTCAAACCTCATCTTCAGAAAGTGTCGGCTAAGATCAGGACCAGGAACAACCTGCTACACATGCTCGCCGGAACAACATGGGGAACAAACGCAGAGACGCTTCGCTCTTCTGCTCTGGCACTTTGCTACTCGGTGGCTGAGTACTGCGCACCCGTATGGAGGAACTCTGCACACACCAGCCTAGTGGACATCCAGCTCAACACCACCATGAGAACCATCGCTGGAGCGGTCTGTGCCACTCGGACAGATTGGCTTCCAGTCCTGAGCAATATAGCCCCACCGGATGTACGCAGGGAGATCGCTACTGCAAAGCTTGTCATCAAGACCCAACAAAAACCGGAGCTACCACTGGTCCATGACATGGAACACCATCCAAGACCAAGGCTGAAGTCCCGCCACCCAATCTGGACCAATGTCCCAGAACCGGCCACTGCAGAGCATCTATGGAAGGAGAGGTGGGACCTGACCGATGTGCCAAACAAGTTCCTGGTCGCCGATCCTAGCACTGGACTTCCAGGAATGGACCTACCCCGCGGGCTGTGGATCCTTTTAAACCGGTTCCGCGCTGACGCGGGGCCATGCCGGAGTAGCCTCTACAAGTGGGGTTTCGCTGCCTCTCCGCTCTGCGATTGCGGCGATATCCAGACAATGCGCCACCTAGTAGATGACTGCCCAATCCATCACTTCGACGGTGGTATAGCAGCCCTGCATACAGCAGACGAGGATGCCGTCAAGTGGCTTACCGACATCGTGACCAAATGGAGATCATAGCATTCAACTATATATATATATATATATATATATATATATATATATATATATATATATATATATATATATATATATATATATATATATATATATATATATATATATATATATATATATATATTTAAATATGCCGTAATTATACAAACACCAAATAATTAATCAAGGGCCTACGAAATAGGAATTTTTAAGCTTGAATTTTAAGCTGTCACAAACAGCGCACTCGTGTGTCAAGGATAAGCATGACATTGTTTTTCTTCATATTTAAACAGTATAGTCATTATTCGTTTTAGGCCTATGTACCATTCACATGCACGTCATTCTCTACCAATACTCTGCTGTGATCGTCTTCAGAAGACGACTAGAACATAGTGATCGAATCGCCGAGTTGTAACCACCAGTTTTTTTAAGAACGAATTACTTACTCAAAAAATAATTTTCACGTTTCGATCAGTATGCTGAGGTTGAGGGTTCGAATCTCGCCTGAGTTGCTTGTGGATTTTGTTTTCGACAAACACTTGGAAAGCATTGAGTATATACAAAATTTATACTGGTGTGTATATCATTACTTTTAATTTCTGAAAAAAGGCTGTAACCCAACCCTCATTTTATTTTCCCAAAAATACAAGAAAAAAAATCAACAATGTTCTAACAAATAAAAAACTATGACATGTTCGCAGTAGAATCATTATTATGAATAAAGTAAGCATAGTCTTAAAGATGTACCACGAGTGTTTTCCGCTACATTACTGGAATTGTTTAGAAATATATATTTTTTATCGGATCACTGGTATTTTATTTCAAAACAAATATTTAAAATGATACATTGCTCAAAATAATAACGAGAAGCGTGGTTTTAAATATGTCCCAAGTTAATTTATTATGCGTCTCGTCAACAATTCATTTGGACACATAATTACTGTTTGATTGAGCTTCTGACACCTATTTTGTGAAACATCTCACTTTTTCATATCTAAAAGGATAATCGAAAATAAGGACGATACATTTTTAAAAGATAATTTTGCCAACATTACCGGTGTCGTATCTTCCCTTTATTAAAGTAAATGTCTAACCCAGCTTTATGTTTTCACAATGCTATGAAGATGTTCCTATGGTTTCTTACCTTATTACATCCTCAGATCCAGCTAGGGTGGCAAAGGGGGCATTTTCCACCGTGAACGTAAACTACACAACGTTTTTGAGTGTACTCTCTCTTTAGGCCAAAAAACTCTCTGGCTTCTCGTCATAGGTTGGCTTCAAAATCTTTATTTATTTATTTATATGTATTTATTTATTTATTTATTTATGTATACGCGGTTACTGGAACCGCACCAAATCGCCCATACACAAAGTATGGTGGGTAAGAGAGGCCTCACAAATCAGGCAACCGATACGTGAACAAGTCGTTTAAAACACAGCACGGCAGAATTCCAATCGATCCAGCAATTTTGGCTGCAATTGGACATCGGTTCATAGGGGGAAAATGCCGACGCATTGGTCTGTGTAGGAGGAGCTTTTCATAGGAGGAAATGAGCTCCGTCACTTTGTGACTTAACACGACAGTCACCCATCGTTCCTTAGAAACTGTTGTCAGCAATAACGGTTTCCTCCAGTTTGTTAACAAAGCAATCACATATTGTAACTTGAAATTATCTTACATTAACAATTTGTTTTTATTCATCATGGTATTGGGCATGGGGTTGACTGCGTATCGTTGGTGCCCATTACTCAACCGCCTGGTCTTCCATTTGTCTGTCCTGTCCAGACCTGTCCAGACCTGTCCAGCCGTGAGTATTCTCTCATTGTCCGCGCTGCGCGCTGTATATGTAGCGTAGCTTACATTGTTATAGCGCCCTCTATCACCCAATTCGCGATTTTTGTGCATTATGCCCCTGTCCCACTTAGGCGATTTTTTAAGCGACTACAGGAGACCAGGCTGTCGCCACATGATCGCTGGGGTGTCGCGTGTATGGTTGGGAGTAGTCTCCTCAGTCGCCCAAAGAGTCGTAGCCTCTTTCTGGTCGCCGCAAGATTTTCAAAATGTTCAAAAAATTTCGGTGACAGTGGGTTTGACGCCAATGAGCGTAGCTTGACTTCTACTGACGTAGGTGCTGTCGTAGGTTGTCGCCAGGTGACGTAGGTTGTCGCCGGTGCTGACCTCGGTGAATTCCATTGTCGACTACTACGTCAACCTACGTCAACCGGCGACAGGTACTGGCGTCAAGAGAAGTCAAGTGAATTCTCTTCATTTGTCTTCAGTTGTCTTCAGTTGTCGCCGACAGGGTCGTAGCTTGTCGTAGCTTGTCGCGGGTGGACGTAGGTTGACTTCGGTTGTCGTAGGTTGTCGCCTGTGTGGTCGTAGGTTGTCGTAGGTGTAGTCGTAGGTGGTCGTCCTTCAGCGGCGTAGCCACGGGGGGGCCTGGGGGGCATGTGTCCCCCCACAAATTTCCAGTACCCCCCCCCAGGTGCCCCCCCCACGAAAAATCCTCATAGTGCCCCAAAAAACAGAAAAGATAAAGAAAAGGGAAAAAACCCATACCCCCGGACCCCCCCCCCCACTGAAAAGCAATGCCCCCCCTGTGCCCCCCCCCCACTGAAAAAGTCCTGGCTACGCAGCTGTCGTCCTTAGTCCCGACGATTGGGTCGCCGGTTGTCGGTAGCTTGCCGTAGCTTGGCGTCGACTATGTGGTAGATTGTTGTAGCTTGTCGTAGACATTGTCGTAGGGGGGTCCAGTCGCTACGACTATGACGGTCGCCAGCAGTCGTCTAAAAAGTCGCCCAAGTGGGACAGGCCCTTTACCCCCAAATTTACTCAATTACTCATTTCCTTCTCCTAAACGGATACCTTATTTGACAGTGTGCACCTACGTTTTCCCTTGAACCCCTTTTTTCGGGACCCTGGATCCATGTCCAATGAACACATAAAATGTTAGGGGACCAGGGGGGACCAGGGGGGAGCAGGGAGACCAGTGGGGCCAGGGGGACTAGGAGGACCAGGGGGGAACCAGGGGGGAACCAGGGGGGAACCAGGGGAACCATTACTCCCAATTTCAGTTACTCTTTCCTTAATTACGCATTAAATCATAATAAATGATTACAAGAATTTTGAATGCATCTGAACTACGCAACAAAATAAGCTTTTAAAATTTTTTTAAACTGGCTTTAAACCACCATTACCGATGTTGTACCTTCCTCTAAAAAAACGTCCACTAGGGCTGTATAAAGGGGGTATGACTAATAATTATGATCAATTAACCCTATCATACCTGGGCTATTTTTTCGTTCTCAGACCTTGGGGGGTGGGGGGGGGGGCTCATTGTGCCCCCTCTGCATTTTCTGTATTCAACAGCCGATTTTCATGAAACTTCGTAGGCATGTTCGGTTTGACGCAATCTATCGAATGAGGCTATGAAAACCTTTATAGGTCATCGTTAGGTGGCGCTATACCCATTTTCGGTAATTTTTCCTCTTTATTTTTTGGTCAAAAATAGTATTGGGCATTCATTGGGCACGCTATTCACAAAACGGAAATGTGCGCCTATGATAACAAATACTAATGAACAGCGTTCATTATTTAATTAGGAAAAAGAACACGTATGGAGGCTGATTGGCTGAGATGTAAGCATTGCCCTACTAATGTCCTGCAAAGGAGAAGTACATGTGACAGCTCAAAATGATGACACGGATTGTGTTCATTATAAAATAAGGGTAGGCCTATGTCAAATATACCTGTCACATACAAAAAGAACCGTACTACGAAAACTACAGTGTAATCATTTACGAAATAATACTGTCTACTAAAACAATTCAGGGGAACGGCAATGTTGAAAACTTTGCAGTTATCGTCCCTGTCATAAAGTATTGCTGGGACATGTTGTCCTCCCCACCCTCACCCTGTTCCACAGGATCGCTGCCCATGGCAGACAACACCGTGTTATTATGCAGTTTTTACATTGCGTGCTTTGATCTCCACGTATATCTCAACAAAGACTGATTTGTTCTGGTACCGGTATCTCATAAAATTAGACGATTGTATGGTTCCTACCATAAGCAATAATACAGCGTTTGACTGTCAAGGTTTGGGCGATTTTTGTATACAAGTGATTTGTGTATACACGTGACGTCATCTACATAAAGCCATACTTTGTACCGGCAATTTCCGGCAATATTCTTGTTTAAAGGGGACATTTGATCACGGATAGGGAAAGGGAAACACAAAGCACAAACCATAAATAATCTTAAGAAAAGCATGCTTTTATAGTAAGTATTTCACACTAATTATTTATTATGGGTCCTGTCAAAGTTTCATGCGGGCACTAATTTCTGTTATACCATGCAAGCTTCTGACAATATTATTGTTGAACAACGAGCAAAAATGAATGTGTGTTCTCGGAACTGACAAAGTAGAACATTATTGTTGCCTGACATGTTATTAATATTATTATGTATCACATTTTATGACGACAAAACCTGCTATTGACATTAAGAATAATCTGTGTGATTAGTGTCACGTCAATGTCGAGTTTTTGCAGGTGTCGTTTCTATGTGGGACCCTTCCTTTCGTCTAGACCTTAAACAGTAGAGGTGTTTTATCATTATACATTTTTATTTACAAGTGTTAATTATTGTAAAGTAACAGCAACATCGAGATAAACTTTTTAAACAGTATTTGACGGTAAAGGTCCTCGCAAACGTTATTTCTGTGTTAGGATTCAAAAGTCCAAAAGTTATTTCTGGTCATTAAATTTTCTCCACCCCCTTTAGTCCATTTAGGCAAAACAAAGTTCTTAAAATCTGTTTGTGCATGAACAAAATTGAAATTTTTTCACGTACACTGTAAAACCAAGTGTATAAGTTATAAACGTGGCCGAGCGGTCTAGCTTACCGGACTCAAGTTCTGGTGTTAGCAGCAGAATGTGGGTTCGAATCCCGGCCGTGACACTTGTGTCCTTGAGCAAGACACTTAACCATAATTGCTTCTCTCCACCCAGGGGTTAAATGGGTACCTGTGAGGGCAGAGTTGGTTGATTAGCCCTATATGCGCTGTAATGGCAGCAATTGAGCTGTATACTCCCCAGGGAGCTGAGATGGTTTCAGGAATGATTTATGAGCCTTATGAGCAGGGGTAATAATATAATGCGCCTTGAGCACCACTCAGTTGGTGGATACGTGCGCTATATAAGTCCACACATTATTATTATTATTATTATTATTATTATTATTATTATTATTATTATTATTATTATTATTATTATTATTATTATTATTATTATTATTATTATTATTATTATTATTATTATTATTATTATTATTATTATTATTATTATTATTATTATTATTATTATTATTATTATTATTATTATTATTATTATTATTATTATTATTATTAACAGTTTATAAACATTCTAACACGTTTAACTGAATAATGGCTTATCGGAATGAGTGTGTAGGCCTATTATTACCGTTCGATTACAACGACAACCACCCCTCGATTGCCGTAACACTACTAATTTACTTCCAGTTGAAATATTAATTTTGTCTTTTTGTAACTGAATGAATCTTATTTAAATTATAAACACTGGCGTTTTTTATATAAACACATTATAAACATTACCGTTTAGATTTTAAACACCTTATAATCACCACTGTTTAATTTATAAACATATGTTATAAACGCGTCAAGTGTTCCCCGGTTTTACACACTGTAAAACCTGTGAACAAATTTAATGATGTATCGCCCGTGTTGTTTACTGTTTTAATAGCAACTAGCTTTCGATATTTTAACGGACATTTTATTTTTCATTGGAACATTGTTATTTTACTAAATTTCTCACAATATTCGTGTGAAACATGGTTTTACAGTCAGAATGTACCGAAATGAATTTATGGTGGGTCCCGTTATAAAATCATTTTAGCACTTTTTGCTCTTAAACCAAGCTTCTGACAACTGTTGTGTGAAATATCTCATTTGTATTCCTTTCTAATAGGAAAATTATTAATATTCCAATGAAAACAAACATTTTGGGAAATTGTCGGTATAAAAACTAGGGCGATAAAAGGTAGGGATTTATCGTTTTGGTTTGTGTTTATTGTTTTGTTTTTTTTGTTTTTGTTTTTGTTGTTTTTTCTTTTTTTGATTTTTTCTTTTCTTTTTTTTTATTTTTTTTTATTTGTGGGGGTGTTTGACTGTTTGTTTATTCTACAGAGGTAGGTCATGGATCATAATCCCTTCCGTCCCAAAAAAACAAAAAAACAAACAAACAAACAAAAAAACTATAAAAAAAAATCTTAATAATATATCATTGCACTCTTTTAACTGTTAGTGATGTTACAGTCGAGGATTTTTAACAATTTTATTTCCTCCTGGCCCAGAGCTTGGGAATTTTAATGATCCTGGTGATTGTATTCCCCATATGTTTCTTTATGTTTGTGTGTTCTTTAGTATGTTGTGGACAAGCTGTACGAAGTATTATGTTTGCTCATTTAACCAAATCGGCCCTGTATAAATGGGTACGTAAACCCAGTGTTGAGTTCTCTGTGGGCTGGATCATGGGTGCGGCCGGGTAGTGTTTTTTGTTTCTATCGCTTGGCTGAGGGATGTCGAGTTGGCGCCTCCGACTGTGGCGTACAGTGAGTGCTGGGACTCCCGGAACTGGTTGATGATGGAGGTCGTCGTCCTTGCTACCCTGCTGTTGATGTTGTCAATATCGTTGTTGGTCACCGTTAGACTTAGCCCAGCCGTCACCCGTGTTCAGCCGGCAGAGCACCTTTTACTTTATAACCGGTTGTAACTTCGTTTGCCATTTATGTAAGTTCTCTTTATTTATGTAAAGATGTTTCTAGTAGTTATAACGTATTCTTTGAATGTAGTGTTTGTTTATAAATAAATTATGATAAGTTTATTTGAATATTAATCCATGGTTCTTTGTGTGATAATTGCTGGTTTTGTTCTTCTCGTTCCATGGTTCTTTTGAATTACTAGCCGTTATATTGTTCATTTTCCTTCTGCCGTGTGTGACTGGCTGTTTAGCCAGTCCATACGTAACAGAATCGTAGTCCAGATATATAAATTCTGACAATTTAGCACATTCACGAAGTTTGATAACACAGGCTAGATGGCTACGGTATTCACTGAGGTAAATCCCGGGGGGATGGATGGGATATATACCCCCCCACACACACACACACACACCTTTTGGCCTGGAGGGGATGATCCATAAGATCAGAATTTGTTATGCAGTAAAAAATAATAATAGGCTAATAAGCAAATCATTTGTGCAAAATAGGGGAAATTTGGTTTGTTCAATTATTTGTTTGTTTCTGTTTGGTTGTCATCGTTATGTTAACCTGTTGTTGTGTGCCAGTGGTGTAAGCACAGGGGTTCACCCCCCCCCCCCTTTGTCATGCCAATTTTTAAAAAAATAGTTAAAAAAAGAGAAAAATGGTACATAAAGTGCTGTTTTTTGCGGTGTTGGGGGGGGGGGCATCCCCCGTTAAGCGACGTTCGAACTCCCGTACATAATGCAAACAAACGTCCATATTATACCCCCCCCCCCAACTTTTCGACACGAATTTACGCCACTGACGGTGTTCACGGAACGGATAGATATGGACGTATTCCATTTTTGTCGCCATTTGATATCAGACAGTTAATAATTAAAACAATTAAAAACACATTCAACGGCCACAAAAAGACACTGGTGATAATGAACCGAGCCGATGGTGAGGTCCATTATTACCAATGGCTTACATCCCATTAAAAAAAAAACTAAATTTTTGCGTTAAACTTGGGAGGGGAAAGAAAGTCTCATGAGATAATTTGTCCCCTTCTCCCCTTTCCCCTTCTCCCCTTTCCCCTTCTCCCCTCCCCATGTTTCAAACGGAGTATCCAACCGAAACCACATAATAATTCATATTATTTTCATATAATTATAATTAATATAATTATAGATAGTATACGCTAGTACACCTCCATCTTCATAGATCGTATCGTGAGGTCGTATAAGTCAGGATTTGTTTTCAATAAAAAGGCGATTGCGTAATTCCAGTGCCACCCCTCCCCTAACTGTACAGTCATACCAGCCCCATAATAAATACAATACGACGGATTAATAGCATGATTTATTATTATATATTTTTGTTAACATAATTTAGACACACATATTGTAAAGAGTTGTATGATAATTATTTGTTTGTATCTTTCCAACTCGCACAACGTTACCGATGAACTTAGCTTACACAGTGGCCTAACATGACGAAATATTTTTGAGTAGTGAGGATTTATTATAGATTTTAGATTGTTTTGTGAAGTTTTTATTCTAAACCACTTTCAGCATGGGCAGCGATCCCGGGGGTGGGGAGGGACATGTTCCCAAAATATTTATGGGGGCACATTAATCGCAATGTCCCCCAATAATTACCGCCCTTTAAAAAAACCTATACTCAGAACAAACATATTTATTACATTTTTCCTTTGTATTTGTCTGTTACATACACCCCCATGAGCCTAGTGATCATTTTTAGGACAAATGTTTTCTTAGAAATGGTTGATCGGCTGGGGGAAGAGGGGGGGGTTGGAGAGGGAGCACGAAACTTACATTAAAACACAAACTGCATAATTCACGTGTATTTATTTTTACCGTATATAGAAAATAATAATAATAATACAATAATACTGAACCGTAATTAGCTATTAGGCAAAAAGAACAAGTCTCTGGTTTCTGGCCTCCGCATGCGTCGCCTCAGACCTGCGCGTCGGCATTTTTATTTATTTGATTTTTTTTTCCGGCTATGAAACGGTGTCCAATTGCAGCCAAAATTGCTGGATTGATTGGAATTCTGCCGTGCTGTGTTTTAAATGACTTTTTCACATAGGGGTATGAACGTTTGCCCGATTTGTGAGGCCTCTTCTTATCCACCATACTTTGTATGGGCCTATGGGAAGTTTGGTCGCCGTGTCTACATGTATTACGTATTTCCCTGTTGGTGGAAAATTACCGAAAAAAAGGCGCGTCACTGCACCGATTTTTAAGCCGATGACCAGAAACCGGAGAGATTTTTTGGCCTAATAGCAGGTCTACAATTTGGGGTTTAGATCGATTGAGCCCGTAAATTGTGGAATCTTTCGTTTGTTCCATCACAACTTTACCGATGTACATGGGCCGAAATGTCGTTTGGTTTGGTTTGGGTAATTACCCATATACTGGACACAGGCCTACATTTAAGTATGAACTAACAATATTAAGTTTAATTACAATGGGTAATTGGAGAAAGAAATAGGAGCTTTATAGAACCCCCTACAATACCCACACTTGGCTTTATTACTCGGCTACTATGGAAACGACAATCTGTAACGTTTAGATGAAAAAAACCTGCAAAGCAACAAAACTGTCAACAAATACTTCAGATATATCTGAAGTATCCCTGATCTCAGTCAACAGCAGGACCCTGTGTGTGTGTAGTTTTATAATAGAAGCTATAATTAGTTTACGTTCTTGTGATTGGTCGAATGAAAGCACACCTACTTCCTTCTTTGGGGGTGGAGCTAAACCCTGCATATTATATCGCGTTACAATAATTGGCACTTGATCAAATCGGTAGTCGTTAGAAGTATTCTACTTCTTTTTGTGGTTTCTTTCCTTTGTTTAAACCTCGAACTTTTGACACTCCAAAAGGAAACTAAACTAAATTGTTTATTTCTCTTGGTTCCGAAATGACATCCTCCTCCCACGGACTTACAAAACGTTTTTTTTTTTGTTTTTTTTGTATGCTGATTTGAACGTCATTTTCCATGTTTTATAAACCATGGAACTTAGCACGCAGTGGTGTAATTTTCATGGTATAGCCTACAGCATAATATAATAACATGCAGTTTAGTTATTTTCTATGGTTACCGGTAAACCATTAATTATTGACCTTTTTGCCGCAGAATCACGTAAACGAATCTAATGAAACAATGTCCAACATGATAATTTCAAATGTAACGCGCATCGCGCGAAAATATATTATAAAAGACATAGTAATTATAGATAAAAAACCTATTCCACAAACTTCCATATGGGTTGTATTTAGGGGCGTGACGAAGACACCAACGGCGATAGGTCAAATATGTCCTTTTCAATGATGTTTCATGGACTACATGTACTTCGCAAATATATACGCGTGTTGCATATCGGCCCCGTAACACTGTTGTTCAGTGTGGTTGTAACATTGATAACCAATATCTGGGGAGGTATGACGGTCGGAGTTGCAGAATTTTGTCGTTAGCTAGACCATCATGCATTGCGCAAATCGGCTTGCGCGTCGGCGCACTGTCTTTGGTGTGTAAATAGCGTGGTGTCATTTTCAATGGAATTGTACACTGATATAACTTTCACGGTCTATAAACTATTACTGTACATACAATACAAGTTTTCTTGCATAAAAATATAACAAAATCAACAAAGCTACAATTTATTTTCAAACGGCGTCCTATATACACTTTAAGCTAGAGGCGTCCTATAAGCTGGAAGCTATCATTGACATTACCACGACTATAATTACGACTAAGAAGCTTTCATTTGTTTATGTTCAAATAATATTTATTTTAAAGTGACCTGTTTCCTCGATATGAGCATAAAGTCGCAGAATGTTATTTGCTAGTATCTACTTGCAAAGACATTTTACAAATTAAACTATTAGAAAATATGATTTTGTTTGTTTGTTGGCTTTCACATATTTTAATGATAAATGCAAACCCACATTTCCGAACCGCTGTAAACCTCTTTTTCTACAGAATTTAGAAATACAGACATCTCAATTTAGAAAAATACCAACGTTACTCTCATTTTGTAGAAGCAAATCAGATTATCATAACTAGTTTCCAGCCATGATACCGGAAGAGTACAGCAAGTTGCAGTAAGAAAATTCCTCATTTGCATAGAGTATTTTGTTGACACATTATACAACCATGTCTTTGCATGGTCATGTTTAGCATGTGTGTATTTATATAAAACAAATTTGTCTGAAAAATAGTATTATTATTAATATTTAACAGAAGTCTGTTACCTACATGAGGTGTGCCAGCCTGCTGTAATCCACACTACGGCATTATACTCCAAACACCCATGGTTACATGTTGCTGATTGATCTCCATTATATTGTAATAGAGGTCATATTGTTTTCCTACATTATCTAGCCTGCCGTAAGGCGTACGAGATACAGTTCTCTCACACGCTGGGTAGGAACAGTTCGTCATGAATTGCCCAAAGCCAAAGTGTTCTTGGAGTACTATATGCAGTGGGCTAGGATAGGGCATGAGTGGTATACATCATGTAGGTAATAGACTTCTGATATTAGTAGTAGTACTACTACAAGTCTATTACCTATACATGAAGTGTGCCACTCGTGTACAATTAGCAGTAGTAATGGTATTATTATTATTATTACCATCGTTCAAACAGTTAAGTCACACTCACATACTGACTGACCACGGTCATGCTAATCAGAGATTTTGCAAAATCTGTCCAGTATTATATGATCGGATATGTTGAGAAGTTCTGCATAAAATATAGCCTAAAAATCATTGCAATGATATGCCTTGAAAACATATTTCATATACAACTGGGTTTACAAATGACCCTTTGAATTTATGCTAGTATAGGTTTCATGGTTTCATGGTTTCATGGTTTCATGGTTTCATGATTGAAAACTCAAAGAAATATTTGTTTTGGGAATATTGTCCCATGCAGTTTGAATATCAGGATGAAGCAAATAGCAATATACAGCGAAATGTTGAAGAATGGGGAGGGGGGGTTCTAAATTTCAGCGTCAGCGCCTAGCGCGAAGCCCTCCCGGCATGGGGCCCAAGGAGACGAATCCCCGGTGGAGACTTCAGTGTGAAAATCTCCTGGTAACTCTGTATTTCAGGCATGTTAGTAATAAAAACAACTTCATGTCAATATAATTTTGTTGTTGTTTTTGTTTTTTTTACCAAGGGGTCCCCACCCCCATGGATCCGCCCTTGCAGCGCATTTGTACACATTTACACAACTCTGATGACGTCATTTTACTTTGCAAACATAATACAATGATAAGAAAGCAGCAATCTTTCTAATCGTATAGTGCATAAAGCTTAACAAATTCTAACTCAATAATGTTCTGGGCTCATTACATACAAACCAATAGAAAACATTGCATACACAAGTTGTCTGACCGGTCCATTGCGTTCTTTGATTAAAGAAAGGACAATGATTATATAAGACAACAGCTTACATAATGAGTTACTGGTAGGCAGCACGTTATATAAAGACTCGCATATACTTGTATTTTATGTTATTTATTTATTTTTCAAATTACACCAACAAATAAATGTGACCCAGCATGACAAAACCCACAAAAACGTCCCAGAAATAAAATAAAATAGTTATTGGTATCATATGATCATGAAAGGGCAACTCTTTAGCTTTTCAATGGTGAAACAATTATATCCATCATGCATTCTGTTGGAAAGTTATATGGACTTTGAAAGTCGAAAAACAATGAAATTACGATTTCGAGAAATACAGGATGTTTTGAAAAAAAAAACGCACTAACAACCGCAAAATGGTGCTCGGAATTTCGCTTTTTCACACACTTATAAATCGATTTCAGTAATTTTGTTTGCAGGAAATTGTGAAATAAACATCCGGGAACTATAATCAGTAAAAACCCCAAAAGGCCGTATAACACCCCATTGGTTGAAAATTGTCTGTATATTGGATTGGGGTTCAGCGACTTTTTGCGGGTTTCGCTGTGCGGGGTCACAAATGATCAAAACTGAGGTTTAAAGAAGGTTTACACTACACAACCACTCAAGGGCTGTTTTATTTATATCTGATGGTGTGGTGTTAAAATCATTACTCGATCATCTTGAATTAGTGTTTATTGGTCATAAAGCAAGTACCCGCTGAATAGAGTGTAGTCATAAAGTGATGAATGACCCAGTTTTCCATACAGGGACAAGTACACTTCGTCATTTCGCTCTAGAAAAAGAAGTACGCTTCCAGACACCTGCAGAAACTGATATTCTTGAGCTGCATATGCAGTAAATACAGCATCGCCACTTTTCATAATAGAAATATAATCTGTAGTTCCTACACTGTTTCCTGTTAGTGCAGTAAACATAAAGACGTAGGTACCTGGCAAATCGCAGGTAAACGTACCAGTCGGTAGATCAATGTTGGTACCCGGCAATACCGTCACGGAATAATCGAAGGGTATACGGCTCCAGGCTGATACACTTTGGAATGTGTTTGATCTTCTCACTGTGAAAGCCACACGATGGTTGTTTGAGATCCCTTGGATAACTCCCGGCTCCCCCTTATAACCTTTAACACCATCCAATCCTCGACTACCCTTTTCTCCCTTTGTACCAGATTCTCCGGGTAGGCCCATTGGACCTAACTTTCCAGGCAGTCCAATCCCCTTGGTCCCTTTAAGCCCAGCGATTCCTCGTTCACCCTTTGCGCCACTGCTTCCAATATCACCTTTAGGTCCGGGCGGTCCGTAGGGTCCGGGTGATCCGTTAGGTCCAGGGTTTCCAGGTATCCCTGGTATTCCTGGCACTGCAGCTGGTCCCTGGTGACAGCATTGGCACTCTGATGGAGCCTCGGGATGAATAGGCGCAGGCGCAGTAACCATAGCGGCTTGGAGCTGATTCAAATAATAATTCATCAGCAGTATAGCAAAAGTAAGGCGAGTTGCCACGCGGAATTGCATCTATTTTAAGAACCACAGAAAATGTTAGTTTAGATTACGTCAATCACGAAGTGACACATCAGCTAAAAATCGCATATTTGGAGGATATTCATTTATATCTAACATTCTGCCAATTTCAAGTTTTGAAAGAGTGTAGTTTCTTAATTACATTAAAGTAAGGTAAAAAAGTTGGCAATGCAAAACTAAATTACCAAATTATGGTCAATTTCATCTGTGAAACTGACGTGGTGTAAAGCTGATGAAGGTATCGCCATCAAAATGTCTCGAACCCTGGCTATGGGTGCTCAAGCCTTACCCCCACCCCCTCCCCTTTTGGAAATTTTCTGAAAAAATGTTGGTAGATTTTTGAAATGGTTTGCCAATTTGAGGAGATTTTGAGAACCTGAAAATGTTTGTTGAAATATATTCAACCTTTCAAAACAATGGAAGGCCAAACGTGATATAAAGTGCTATCAAGGAATTTGTTCAATGAATTCGAAAAAAGTGAAATGGTTGTGTATTGATATCGTTTAAGTGTGCGGTAACACAATGTGTTTATCTCAACTATCGCTAAGTGAGTTACATCCTCCTTACGATGATTGGAGCATACTAATTGAACGTAGAGAAGACCCCAAGAAGTCCTCATGGTTCTCCCTGAACCACGCTCTCACTCAGCGAAAGTTTTAGAAACGAGTTGCCTCATATTGGTTCTCCCTGAACCATAATCTTACTTAGTGACAGTTGCCCGACAATGTTCTTTTCAGAACCTGTACCTCACTTAGCAGTGAGATAAACACATGGTGTTACCGCAAACCAAAAAGTAGTTGTATATAATCCCCCCCCCCCCCCCCAGGATTAACGCTCATCAAACCAACTGCTCTTTAATTATATTTACGAGCAATACTGGCAATACGAAGTAAAGGTTAATAAAAAGTGACAGTGAAATGTAAGATGTTTGCAAAGTACTTACCTTGGTATTTGCAGTCGTGTCACTCCTGGAGTAAAATAATGCGAATGCATTAAACATGTATGGTTAATAGTACTTTGTATAAGCTTGTGTTTGATTTCAACAGCAGTGACCAAGACATTACCTTTTGCCAGGGTTTTGATTTCCTGTCAATCACCTACATTATACCAAGTGAACGTGCTGGAATGGCTGACTCTCATTGGTGGAGAGGAAATTATGTAAATGAAGTCAACTGTGTGAGCGACAATACTGCTTATAACAGTGACATGAGCAACCTGAGGGTAGCATCCAATTATTTGGGAAGTCAAACAAATTAAAGGTAAAGCATTATGCTAGGCTCACCTTTTGCTGATAATCATGTTGAATTTTGATAAAAATAATTGTTTTTGTTTTCCTTCTGCAAAATGTGATTTTGGATGACTGCCAATAGTGATATGCGCAGCCAATAATTCTGACATAGTCCTATAATACCAAACGGGTACGGCGATCAATGTGTGGTAGTTTAAAAACCAGGATTTTTGCCCCCCCCCCCCATTCCTTCTCCATCTTTCACGCATGTACGATCATGCTGACCCAAAATCTTATTCAAAATCAAAATCAAAATTATTATAATATAATATATTAAAGCATTAGCCTATCTGCCTCAAAGACTAAGGTATTATGTACAGTATGCCGGTACTGTTTTAAGATGGTAATGGTACCAAACATTCTGAGAAGTTATTCCGTCTGACATATCGTCATTTTCGATAAAACAACCATTTCAAATGTGAAATGGATCACCGGCCACAGAATAATCTGCATACATTTTCACCATTGTTTAGGCCAAAAAGGTCAGTGGTTTCTGGTCTCCGCGTGCATCGCCTCAGACCCGCGTGTCGGCATTTTTATTTTCTCCGCTGTGAAAATGTCCAACTTGCAGCTCAAATGCTTAGAAATGCGCACCAATTTTGAAGCGGATCTATGACCAGAAACCGGAGACTTTTTGTACATTTGCAATCATTTTACCAATAGCCGAGTGACACTGCTTTTAAACCAGTATATACTTTATTGGTAAAATGTAAACTTGCATCCAATATATGTGAAAGTGTACAAACCAACATGTGAAAGTTTCAGCTTAAACCTTTCATTACCGGCCAGTTATGTAAGAGAGTACCCTTCTTTACCACAGTAATTAGGAGCCCAATGTCACTTCAGCACCAGTGGGTTTTTCACAATTTCATTGAAGTGCGCCCTCACTCTGCAGTAATGGACACCTTTTTTTTTTACATGTGTACTCTACATACCAAATGGCTCAGATATAATTTGTATGTTAAACTGATGGTAAAAATGAGTATACAAAGGGAGGAAAATATTGTGCAGATTTTTTAAGTGTAAAAAGTGTCGTGGCCGAGCGGTCTAGCGCACCGAACTCAAGTTCTGGTGTTGCCAGCAGCAGGGTGTGGGTTCGAGCCCCGGTCGTGACACTTGTGTCCTTGAGCAAGGTACTTAACCATAATTGCTTCGTCCTTCGGATGGGACGTAAAGCCGTAGG
The DNA here is from genome assembly GCA_029582265.1 of Zoroaster sp. YZ-2022. Taxonomy (NCBI): domain Eukaryota; kingdom Metazoa; phylum Echinodermata; class Asteroidea; order Forcipulatida; family Zoroasteridae; genus Zoroaster; species Zoroaster sp. YZ-2022. The sequence continues at coordinate 22,652,617 of CM055830.1, read as the reverse complement.
TCCCGTGTGTTGTGTAATGCACGTAAAAAAGAATGCGCCTTGAGCACCACTTAGTTGGTGGATACGTGCGCTATATAAGTCCACACATTATTATTATTATTATTATTAATGAAATATTTAGATCAGTATTTACACTGAAGAAAAGTAATACAAATGGGTGATATTTCAGAGAATTTGTAATAAATACATGCAAATACGGTACATGTAGGCCTATAAGATTTCTTTTCCATGTGAAAAACAATAACTTGGATGAGATTTTTTGGGATTTTGGGGGGGTTTTCTACTTGGAAATGAACCATTTACTTGTATTCAGTGTACATACATCACAATCCATGCTAACACCCCACCCCCACCCCCCACCCCCAATTCAATGTTGGTTTGGACTGTAATCTGCGGCTTGTCCGACCTTTCCCAACATTGAATTGGGGGGAGGGGGGGTTGAAGGCAAATAGTACAGATTTACAATCAAGTGATGTGGTATTTCTCAAAGCAAGGAACTATGCACATAGGTTGTGTACATTGTTTACAGATCATCTTTGTTTGTTTTCGCCTGCCTAATTTACGGTTACTGCAAACAATGCAGTCATATTTCTTTCCATTTGGGGTTTTTGCCAGGATAGTGCTGTTGCCTGTCAACTCGATAGGAATATGGTATCTCAACTGACTTGTTGCGTTACGTTCCCAACCCAACAGCAAGCCCTGTACAATCCCTATACGAAAATAAAGGTTACTGACATTTTTGTTTCCTGCTATGCTGGTGAATATTACTCTGCTATTGACAATACAGATATTCAGCATATGGAAAAAAAAACTCTTTTCCACCATTTCAAGCTTCTGTGTGTATGATTGTAGTACTGAAAACATTGGTCAGCAAGATCAGTTCCACCCATGTTTTTGTTGTAATCTTCAATACAATTGGGCTTCATAACATCACGAAATCCACTTGTGCTCTTATTACACCGAATTTGCTTTTTGGACAAATCAGTGTTGCCTACATTAGTTAAAAGTGTTACAGATTTTTTGTCTTGCCAAACGATACACAATTGCCCACCTTTCACCCCAAAAAATGGGTCATCTCCTTTCTTCATTTTATGGTTTTTCGGGTTTGTGGCCTGGGTATTCCCTGTGTAGTGTAACGAACAGTTCCACAACATCCGAATCCTATTTTAGCAAGTTTAGCTAAAAGAGCTGGGCTAGTATAGTAATTATCACAATATATTACGTGTCCCTTATTCTCAAGTCCATGGACCAGATCAATGACGACTTTTCCTGCAACTGTTAGGTTTGGTGGATGGCAGTCTGACTTGGAATCTACATGTACGCTGCATCATAAACAGTTTGGGTGTCGTCGGCTCCTGTGTACAGTTTCCAAGCACACGTGTATCCTGTTTTGGACTCGTTCAGGGAGAAGGCTTTAACCCTATCCATACCGCGGGCGCCAAATGGCACATATTTGTGGTCATTGTTCCAGACCAGGGGATACAAATGGCACCTTTGCAAACGTATTATTTTACGACCGGCGGAGCTAATTGGTCCCAGCCAAAATGCTTAGTCGAATTTCATGACGGTCGCCCTCTATCGACGATTTAATTAATCCGCGTATCGTTAGCGTCCCCCCCCCCCCAGCCAGCGCGTTATATTCAAACGAAAAAGTGGCTGCGGGATAGTGGCTGCCGAATCGAAACTTAATCATGGACAGCGATAGAAATGCTGCCATTTTGTCAGAGATATTTGATGATAGTGACTCGGAAATGGAGATCGACACGGAGAATGATGAAAGCACCGATGATCAGGGTGATGATGAATCCTCAAGCGAAGGCGAAAAAGGACATTCGAGCGACGTGGATCCGCACGGTCAGGTATTTATATTACTGTAGGTCATGACCGTATAACATTAGTTAGCATGGTTAGGCACTACCCTTTTAACATCAGTTTTTAATTTGATTTTGGAGAATAGCTTCATTTTAAGCTGTATGCAACGAATTTAACATTGAGTGTAGATAAATGCCAGTTATATTTTACGTATGCTCTTTTCCGCGTAATTTCATGTTTGACGAGATCGTGAGTAAACTATTGCCCCCCCCAACAAAAAAACCACACCAAACATCTATACTCTAAATAAATGGCCGCCAATTTAAAAGTTAAGATGGCCACCATTGGCGGCCATGTTGGATTAAAAGATTTATCACGTGATTATGTTATTCATTTATGTATTCAAAATATAGAAGACGGCGTGTAACATGTTATTAAAGACGAAATATATGCAATTGCATTATTTTTGCATGACACTAAAAAACAAATGGATATTTAATTACATTACAACTGTTGCCATGATAACTGTGGACCTTCCCCCCAAATTAAAATAATTGTATTACGAGATTATAAAAAAAGTCCCCCAAATTTCATCAATCTGGTCATCAAAAAACAGCGGAAATAGTGCCAATTTTAGGCACACGTTTCATAAATTATACTGTGTGATAGACGAAAAGCACCCTCATGCATTTTGTCTCTTCCCTTCCGCAGAAAAATGCCAAATCCAGATGGAAGAAAACAGACTTCAGATCGGGTTGGAAAGAGATCAGTCATCTCAACAGGAAGCCGATGCAATTCACCGGAAGCTCTGGTCCTGCAGGTGACTTCTCAGGCCTTTCTGAAGTACAGGTATTCCAGTTCTTCTGCAGTGCCGTCTGGGATCTGCTTGTAGACGAAACAAACCGCTACGCAGAGCAAACTGTTTCAGAAACCTCCTGGACCCCCACTCACTCGAATGAAATGATGGCATTTGTAGCGCTACTGCTTGCTATGGGCATCAACAAGTCGCCTCAGTACAGTATGTACTGGTCAACAGATGAAGTTCTACGGATGTCATTTTATCCATCCATAATGTCAAGAAATAGATTTATTTCCATTCTGCGATTGTTTTCACCTCTCCGACAACCGGTTGCCTGAACCAGCCTCTGGATGTGACAAGCTTAAGAAAGTTAGGCCTTTGCTGAATGTCCTCCTCCCCAAATTTCGCAGCCTCTATTACCCTGGACAGAACCTATCTCCTGATGAGAGTATGCTCAAATTTAAGGGACGCATCGGGTTTCTACAGTACATGCCCAGAAAACCGGTCAAATGGGGAATTAAGGCATTCTCTTTGAACGAGTCAGAGACGGGTTACACCTATTCGTGGATGCTGTACACAGGAGCTGCTGCCAAGGAGACAACAACTTCAAGAAGGCTACATGTACATGTAGATACCGAATCATCCCCCTCAAAGTGCCATCCCTCTGACCTAACCATCCCAGGAGAAGTCGTCGTTGAACTTCTAAATGGACTTGAACATAAAGGACATGTAATTTATTGTGATAATTACTTTAACAGACCAGCTCTGGTATCCAAACTGTCTCAATTAGGATTTGGATGTTGTGGTCCAGTGCGTTATACTGCACAGGGAATACCGAATGCAGCCCACCCAAAGACAAATAGAATGAAAAAGGGAGATAACCCAAAATTTTATGAGAAGGCTGGTCAGTTATGCATTGTTTGGCATGATAACAAAAATGTTGTACTCCTAACAAATGTAGGTGATTGCCAAGTAATTACAAAACAAAATCGGTGTAAGAAGAGCGAAAGTGGATTTCGTGAAATTGCTAAGCCCAAATCTATAGATAACTACAACAAATTCATGGGAGGAACCGATCTCGCTAATCAAATTTTTCAGTACTACACACATACACACAGAAGTTTGAAATGGTGGAAACGAGTGTTTTTCAGTATGTTGAACATATCCATGCTCAATGCCACGGTAATTTTCAACAGCATACCAACAAACAAGCATGTCAGTAATCTTGACTTCCGTCTTCAAGTCATAGACGGCCTACTCACAGGTTGGGAACGTAATACAATGCTGCGTTTTACACGATCCAATGCGAATAACCTTCCTGTTCGGCTGATGGAGAAAATGCATTATCCTGGCAAAACCCTTCCGGAAGAAAACGTGACTGCATTGTTTGTAGCAACCGGCGATTACACAATAGAAAACAAACGAGAATGATATGTAATCAATGTACATATCCGATGTGCGTAGTTCCTTGCTTTGAGAAATACCATACTTTGCACTTTGCATGAATTGCAAACAACCTATTTTGAGATAACCGACTTGCCAACAACTAATTATTGTTGTGGTAAGCAGACACCTTAGATTTATGTGTAAACTATATTAACGAGCATAATTATTCAACCTTACTGTTCAAAATAGAGTGCAATCGCCGGTGAATGTATTTTCATAAAAATTATAACCAAAAAGTGGATTTGTTATTGTAAATTAATCAGTTTTGTTGGCCACTCTTTGTACACATTCGAATCTCCATCACTCTTGGCTCCCCTCCCCCCTCCCCCCCTCACCCCCTATTCAATGTTGGTCAACAACTGTGTTCGTGTGCCCACAATCCCAACCAACATTGAATGGGGGGGGGGGTGGGTCATTTTGATTTAATGTCCTTCAATCAATAGATAGATCAGAATGGCGTAAACATTATGTTAGAAATTGTAAATGTGTCCCAGTATTCAATAAGGTTCTTACTCAGAAACAGATTAATCTGATAGAAAGTAGAATTATCCTGTAGAATTATCCTTGTTGATTATGTATCTTACAACCAGCCCTATCAGTATGTAAATTTCAAACCCTGGAAGTGAGAAGACACAATATCTGTGTTGATTTTGCCACTGTTTTAGCTAGCCATCCTCAGTATCAAAATTGGCTCCCTTTGAAAAATCCTGTTGACTGTTTTTTGAGACAAAAGGTTAAATATCAACAGTGTTTCTTTAAAACTCAGAGATTTCGTAACAGTGCCATTCCGTATTTTATTAATCTAATTAACACTACAACACACATAAATTATTACATTATTTAGCCACATTTTTAATTTCTTAATTATTTTATTACACCTGTTTTAGCGTGTTTGTATGTATATACATTTAAAATTTTGAAATTGTAATTGTTTTATTTTAATTGTATTAATTGTAACACATTGTAAAAAGTGCACACAATTCAGCCTTTGGCTGCCATGTGACATTTTTAGTGTAATAAACCATCAATGAATGAATGAATGAAATCATGCAAAGTTTCAAATCTTCCAAATGTTATTTGTAATACTTAAAGCTGCATGCTGTACAGTGGAATTGCACACATGTGCTGGTACATTAACTACAGACTGTAGAGTGGTGGCGCTCTTCATTAGAAGCCACCAGAATTACTATGGTAAACAAGGGATTATCTGCACCAGTATTTACTTGGTATGGAAAGTCACACTGTGAAAAATGGGCTGGTACTGAAAGGGTTAATACCCCGTTTGATAGGTTTTTTAGGCATGTACTGAACAAAACTTAAGCGTCCCTTGAATTTCAACATACTCTCGTCTGGAGACAGATTCTGTGCAGGGTTATACAGGTTGAGAAACTTCGGGACGAGGACTTCTATCAAGGGCCGAACTTTGGAACGTTTGTCCTGTTTAGCCAAGGCTCTACGAGGAATTTGGTTATTTGCGATGTGGAGAAACCGAAGAATTGAACTGAACCGATTACGGGACATGTTCGACGGATAGAATGGGATGTGAAGAACTTCAGATGTCGAGCAGTACATCTTGTATTGAGAGGATTTGTTTATGCCCATAGCAATGAGAAGTGCCACAAATGTCATCATTTCTGGAATGTTGGTTGGGTGCCAGGAGAATTGTTGATCAGGATTTGAGTCTATTGTTTGCTGCGCATAGCGATTAGTCTCGTCGACGAGCATATCCCACACGAGTTGACAAAAATACAGCTTGAAGATCTCCACTGCCGACAGTGTGGCAAAGTCGCCGGTGGGGCCAGGATTTCCATTGAACTGCACAGTCCCACACTCGTAATGGTCTCGTCGTTCCCAACCGGATCGGAAAATATAACTTTCCTGTCGTCCTCCTTGATCTCGGTCGGCTGTCTCCTTGGTAGGTAGGCTGCAACAGAAAAACAAGGCAAAGGAGGATTAATCTCGGTCCTTTGTAAATACAATATCTCAATGATACTTTGCTGCATGTGCACAGGCCACAGGGGGTCATGCGCAAAATGAATATTGTGCTGAGAAAAGAAATATAGCAGATTCCATCCACTCTCCAAAACTCGTTGTCGATAAATTTTCGTTTTAATGTGGGATTGTGAATGTGAATTCCCCCAACTTCTTGCATAATACGACTTATAAGGGCCTTTCGAATACAAGGCTATTCTTTTGGAAGCTTGAGACTAAGAGTGCATTTTCAGCCTGTTAACGCTAAACAGCACGACCGGCTATGGGTGAATGTTAAAATTTCTATGCTATATCTATACATCAACTTGTTGTTTCAATTAATACAAATATTACCCCAACAAACTACTAATAATTGTACATTTTCACTTGACTTTTTTGACCCAGTCCAGGGGGTGGGGATTTGGTCAATCCTATTAAAGGGATCCATTTTCTAAATTTACATTACTCAACTCCAACAGTTGTAACGCTATTTACGCTATAGCCTAGGAAAATAAGTGAATTACATTAATTTGCATTGGGCCAGGAAGAGTAACGTGTTAACTGTTACTAGTGTTAGTTATTCATTTTTACTGTGATTTTGGCCTACCTCTTCAACGAATTCCGCTGGAATTTTTACTTCTAATGTGCCGTCGTCATCCGTTACATCGTCATCTGATTCTGAGCCACTGTCTGCCAAAATCTCAGCCAAAATCCCATCATTTATGTCCGTTTCCATCATGGAGTGTCGTGGCCGAGCGGTCTAGCGCACCGAACTCAAGTTCTGGTGTTGCCAGCAGCAGGGTGTGGGTTCGAGCCCCGGTCGTGACACTTGTGTCCTTGAGCAAGGTACTTAACCATAATTGCTTCGTCCTTCGGATGGGACGTAAAGCCGTAGGTCCCGTGTGTTGTGTAATGCACGTAAAAAAGAATGCGCCTTGAGCACCACTTAGTTGGTGGATACGTGCGCTATATAAGTCCACACATTATTATTATTATTATTATGATTGGAACTAAATTAAACTGACCGTTGTGGAAGCGAGTGGACACTAGCACCGGGAACCGCAAAGTGACGCACTTTTCTTTTCATAAACTTTTATACACTTCATTCCTGTCAATAGAGGGCGCCAACCCCAAAAACCACTCAAGCATTTTCAGGTGGTGAATTAAGTAGCCCGGTGAATTAAGTAATTCCCGGCACCTTTTAGAGCCCACGGGAAGGAAGCGTATCACAACAAAGGCTCTTTTTAGAGCCCGTGGGATCGAAAGGGTTAACTAGGACTGCTGTGTTGTTCACGAAAATGCACACCGATTGTTCGAATTCATTTCAACGTGGAATTTCTATTTTCAGTTGACAGAAATTCATTTTCGAAATTATTTCACTCATTTTACTAGACCGATAACACACATGAGATAGAAATATATTTCAAGAGATGTTTGATATTCAATTTACGCAAACGAAGTTTGATGTAAAACTGTGATCAATGTTTTTCGAGATTACCACTAGTGTGTATATAGGGGCTCTAAAGAACATATGTAGATGCATACTTTAGCACGTATCCTTGCTTCTGGACAGTTTCATCACCTGGTTGATTGTCATCGTCATGCTCTTTTTGGCCACACCATCCATCTTGTCAGAACAACGAAAGCACTAAATATCATCATAAGTTCCAGGGAAGGTCTCCCTCCTGCCCCTGGCTGGTTAAGACTCTGAAACCGCCCAAGATCATCTTGGATCCAACAACTATAGGAAGGCCAAGCAAAATTTACAATAATGTGGCATCAGACTGTACAAAGTGGTCATAATTTATAGGAGATCAGCGCGACGGATCAAAGCTGTCAAACTGTCCACTCACTCACCCTATGTGGGTGCGTGTGTATGTGTGTACTAGTGTACAAATGGATGAATTTTTCGGATGAATTTTTTGAATATGTTGAGTTTGCTACACGGACCAATCGATTTTGATGAAAATCCGTACTTTTAGGACCATAATCACGGATCCGGATCAGCGAATTAATAAGTAGAACCGATAGGGGGCGCACTAATGAACTATTTAATTTTTTATACCTAATGTTTTCGTCATGTTTCAAGAATCGTTGATGGCTCAGCGGGTTAGATGTACAAATGTCACGTCTGACACCCCGGTTCGAATCGTGGGGAATTTTTATTTTATGTTATTTGTTACTTTCTTTACTTAAAAAATATATTTAGCCTATCTACGAGTAGGCAGCGGCGTAGCCACGGGGGAGGGGCTGGGGAGGGCACGTTCCTCCCACAAATTTCCAGTGTCCCCCCCCCCCACTGAAAAAGTCCTGGCTACGCCGCTGCCGGAGTAGACCTACAGCATAATCAAACAGGGTAATTGACGACTTTTATGAATTTTGTTATCTGAAATTCTGCTAGGAGGTTCGCGGTCTCAGAGTGCTATTCTCAAGAAGCTACTATTCATGAGACTCCAGGACTCATCAGTTGCCTTAGTGTGTTACAAATATAACTGCCATTCCAGAGACTCCGGTTCGAAATCCTTGGTAATTAAAAAATGTATGTTTTATTCTTCTTTTTACAAAATTTATCTTCGAGTACAGCATAATGAAATAGGGTAATTGACGACTTTTTTGACCGACCGATCGTACTTCAAATGAGAAAAAAATATGCTTAACAGGGATGCCCATATACTTGGTTTAAAGTATATAGAACTGCAAGACATTTTTTTCAGAAAACCATAATCCCATGGTTCTCTTAAACGTGATCAATAGTTTTATGATATCTTGAAAACTGTAAGATTGGAAATGATGGACTCTTTCGCAAACCTAAATGAAGTAATGATTTTGCAAATCAATTTGAAATATGTTATTATTAGGTCGGCAATATACCATGGAAAAACTCTCAAATGAACCAAACACTAGCCACAACATGCGATCACCTTCCCGGCTGCCCAAACTACTCAACATCACAAAGCATGCTAGTCGTCTTCTTATGTCGACCACGACACAATAGGCTACAAGTTTCTGCAGAATTTCAGAGAAAAAAGCTCCCCAGCTCTACTTGGCGGAGGTTTGCGCTCTAATACTGCTTTTGTAGTTATATATACTTATCCTTGACACATGAGGTCACAGCAGCACTGAAAGTGCACAAATCAAAACCCCAAAACATGTCAAATTTAAACAGCAGTTACCAAAACGGTTATAAGTAAACAGTGCGCCCCCTATCGGTTCTACTTATTAGCTCACTGATCCGCGATAACGGCAACGTTAGAAACGTTAAATATGGTCCTAAAAATACGCTTTTCTGAAATCGGATCTTCATCAAAATCTAATCGATTGGTCCGTGTAGCAAACTCAACATATTCAACAAATTTCATCCGAATCCGTGGAGAACTTTTTGAGATATCTTGTACAAAAGTACAGAAGTACACACACACACAGAGGTGAAAATATTACCTCCGCTGCGACATTTTGGTAACTGTAATGTTACGCACGTGCGTACACTCTGTATGCCTGAGGGCGACCCTGCAAGATGGCAAATTGGTCGGTGACGGTTATTGGGGAAGTTCTTCATTGATTGATATTAAGCAAAATAAATGGATATATTTTATAATCATTTCATAATTGAATAAAGTGTCTGGTTAGTCCAACATTTTCTCGATACCGTTCAGCAATAATATATTATAGGCCTTCTTATTATAATTATAAGCCTATAAAAACAAAATAAATAATTATAATAAAAAAAAACATTTTAATTAATAAATAAACATAAAAAGTTATGTGGAAAATTCCAGGCATTCAGGAGCAGCGCTTTAAAGGCATAGGATTTAAAGTCGTATAGGCTCCCTTTATCGGCTTCCATGTGGGCCCTTCAGGTCTGGCGTTCCGCCTCACCGATATATATCCTTCCCTGTGCCGATTCCTAAATTGGGCGCATGCAGACGGCAATCGAACCCAGACCCCGATAGTACAGTCTGAGGGGACATTATCAGGGGAATATCGAATCGAGCTACCAGTACGTTGGTAGTTTTTGACTGCAATTTAAATGTGTTATAGTATTAAAGGATATCAATTGGGTAAAAAAAAATTCTTGTCTCCGATGGGATATGTACTGCTTCACCTTTCCATTCCATCACCAGTAGTAGTAGACACGAAGGCTGTGGTACTTTGCAGCTGCTGATGTTGGAGGTAGCGTCTGTGGTTCCACATGCACATTGCCCTTCATTACCTTGTCACAAAAATGTTTGTACCTCAGAACATCCAGTCCTTCATTGTTGTCGCCACCATACAGTGCTACCAGGGCCTTCTCTCCTGACTCAGTGATTTTGTCTACCTCCTGTCCTGATTTCATGAATATCTCAGCTTGCTTTTGAAAGTTAACATAATTTCTGAGCTTGCTTACAGCTAGCCCTTTCCCCAAGCCGAATGGACGAGATGTGGTATCGCAGCCGAGAACAGCATGGGCGAAAAGCACATTATCAATCACAGACGGACCAAGTAGTTCCTTTGTTTGCTTTATGCACCATATCCTGTTCTTCTGTGAGGACTGCTTGGGTTCAGGTGCAAAGAACAACTCATGGGAGTCCATTTCAGTGTGATGTAGTAGCAGGACCAACAAGTCTGTGTCATCTCCATGGGTGTCAACAGGTGGGGGACGGGGGGGACATGTCCCCCCCACTTTTGAAAGTGGGGGGGATATCATATCGTTTGTCCCCCCCCCCACTTTTCAGAACAATAATTTAAAAAAATGGCAGGCATATGTTCGATTTTTTGTATCAATTGCTGACTCAAATAGAATCAAACTCGATATTAGTGAAAACAGCCATTTTTCGACTCATTATCAAAATCATCAAAAATTAGAGGCAGACGAACCGTTGCCGCCGTGTATGCCTACTACTAGGTAGACCTATAACGTTACTCACGGAGACAGAGAGGAGGTGGACGCTTAATATTCCTGTACCGTACAGTAGGAACATATTAGAAGCCAGCCGCGCAGGCATGTTTTCCAACGCTGCATGCTCACTATGCACAAACGGCGTGCGGTGCAGAATGCCAGCGACACTTTTTTGAGACATGCGCACTGAAAGCCAAAGATCGTATTGCGTGCGTATGTATTTTCGCCCCCAGTTCATAGCGTTATACGGGGCGAGCAGGCGATTCGACGTCGCTTGTTTCTAACGTTACTCACGCAAACAATCTCTAAGGGCAAGGGGACACCCCCTCCCCTTAGATAACTCCCCAGGACACAGATCACTAATTGGGGCTCATGTCCCCCCCACTTTTCATAAGCTGTTGACGCCCATGGTCATCTCCAATTAGAACAGTATCCTGAGATCTGGCAGATGCTATGACGGTCTTTACATTGAGTACATCAGCATCATGAGTTGCATGACGTTACAACCAGCTTTCTCAAGGTCAGTGCTAAGATGATGCAGGAAGCGCTGTTTGTTTGTGACATTGCACAAGAATTCACCCTTCTTAGACTGAATGACCTTATTACCAGTGAAATTGACTGTAACACCTGTACAACCACCTGTTCTTCTCAAATGTGCTGCATCTTTTGTTGTTGGCTCGTCACTGTAGCCATCAAAGACAATATCAGCAGTTCCATACTTCTGCACTACATATGAGACATACATCTGACTCACGTCGTCATATGTTGACCCTCTAGGCCATGATAGTCGGTGGAGTAGAGCACCGCCATCCAGGATGTAGTGGACAGGTCTACTGGGCTCTCGTTGCTCTTCTTTAATGATCTTCCAAAGAGCATCAGCGAGGGCTGGCTTTTTGGCCGCCAAAGGAAGACATTAAGCATCAAACAAATGCAGGCGGATGACCACAAAGCTCAAACTTGAACAGTGGTAGCAAATCTCCCAAGCGCTCTCCAACAAAGACAAATCTCTGGAATATTAACTGCGGATCTACCTTCAGAGATTGTCCTTTGATCTTGACAGTAGATTTGTTGCCGAGTGTAACGGCTTGGTCAGCTTTTCGGAATGTAAACTCCTCTACTGACTTAGTGACCATAGACGCCAAAATCTTGTCACCAATCTCTCTTGATCTCTCAACATTGACCCCTTCTTGTGCTGTCATACCATTGACTGTGTTAAATAGTGAGGTAGTCTCAACAAATCGGTCTCTCTCTCAAAGAAAGCTGATAATGTCGAGAGTATCACTTACGTCTCTGGCTTGTCGAGCTCTTGAAGTGTCCTTGTGCTGGTCACTTGTTTGGTAGGAGACGCTTTTTGGAAAGGACCCATAGCAAGCGCTGTGTTTCTGTCATACCCTTTCCTCTTGTCAGGCCCCCATGTGTCTTCAAACTTCTCATCAGAACCTGTTCGATGACGAGATCAGTGGACAAACCTGCCCAATAGCGCTCACTTCGCCTAACTACATGATGTCACTCATCATTTGCAGATACACGTATGCAGACTTTGCATGCAAATTGTGCCCGGATGCTGCCAAGTACGGTAACATTTCACGCAAGGACTGAAGATGTAATTTCCAGTTACCTGTTCGCTCGTCTTTGAGGAATCTACGTAGGATGTCTACCATCTGCATATACTGCAGCCACAGCAATGATGTCCGCATGGTCTTCTTTTTTCATCTCATTCAGTTTTCTTTGGATTCTCTCTAAAACCTCAGCTGAACACACTTCTTCCATAGATACAGAAGAAGACATTGCTCTATCGTACAGCATACTTGCCTCTGTCAAGTCTGTCTTTACCGTATCGTGCTGTGAGTCTTCGCCATGAACATCGTGTATGTTGCCGCTGCTTTGATCAGTACTCATCGTCTCTCCTTCAGGGGCCTCTCCTGTCTCCTTGGTAGGTAAGGGCACATTGTATGCATCGGCTATAATCATTGTGTTCAACGCAGCATCTGTCAGCATGTGGCCACGTACTGCTCTAGACACGGCCTTACCAGTCAGCATGTTGCTCACAGAGTTACTAGCGTACGTAAGCTCAAGTACTTCTTGCAGTGCAGTCACGACCCTGCCATCAGATGACCAATGCTACCAAGGAAGCTCATCTCGGTATGAAAACCTCCCAGCCTGAGGACCATATGCTTAAGGAAACTGTCACATGGCTGAGACCTGATAATTTTCAGTGCCTTCCAGTACAGTGGCTGGTCAAATGTGACAACTGGCGTGACATTGTGTTTCATTGCCTGAGATGACACAAACTTCAGTGTAGAGTAGATGCAGGAGTAGTCAGTGGGGTCGAGGTCAATCATTGTCCTGGATATGGACCATGATTGTCCTGGATATGGACCATGTTGTAACATCTGCATCATGCCAGACCAGGACGGTCTTGGGGATTGAAGCAGGAGAGATGTCTTCCATAGTACATCCAGATGGGACGTTGAATCGTCACTGTCCTTCCGTTTCAAGCCTCTTTTGGCGGGTTGTCCACAGAACATGCAGTCCTCTTGGAAATTGAAGGCTTTTTGTGCTGAACGAAGGTTGGAGTGCTTGTCATCTGACTGTTGAGGAGCTGCTAGGTTACGTTTAATGTTATCTTCCTTACAGTATATGCGACGACAATTTACATGCACCGTTTCCCCAGGAAGTCTTCAAATCCTTGCCACGTTTCACACTAGCACGATTCACTCCATCACTACCCTTCTTTGTGAGCACAACGCTTGGAACTTGTCCATCTATTGTTGGCTCATTACATATACGGCATTTCTCCATAATCTCCTTGATCACAGTGGTTAAGTCTAAAACAGCAAGTAGTATTTGTCACTGTCCTTATGTTATATGCCTAACTGAAAACGATATCTAGGCCAAGCCATTGGTGAGTTCATATGATATTTATTTCTCTCGTGCCAGTGGAACCATGTACCAGTGGTATAGATACAATAAATATATACAGTACATGTACAAAGAATAAAAATACGAACTAAATAATGTATTAAAATCCTAATATGACAGGGAATGGATTGGACCAGCCGATATGCTCAGGGGAAAATTGAAAATGAATAGGCCTATAGTTCTCAAAATCTGCTACAGGAGGGTTTATATTTACTATAAAAGGAATTGACTATAGTTCCAGGTACATAGTGCATATTAACATAATCATCATTAACCTCACGAAACAAGTTGCCCACTTCTTTGGTTTATAAAAAACTCTTTATAGCGTAACTGGTTAAACAACAAATAGGCCTATTAGTATTATCAACTAAAATTGTGACAATAAATGATCCCAGATTCTTAAAATACCTCCCTTATATTCCTGAAAATGGTACTTACTGTAATTTCTGTACAGTAAGGATGGACATATGCTGGTTGATTTGGATTAATCTGAGATTTAAGGCTGAATAATTAATACCTTACTTCTAATTTGGGAAACACATGCAGATTTTGAATCTTTAAAAGTGTTGCATAGGCTTAAAGAACATTGTCAATGGAGGGCGCTATAACATTTCTCCACCTGAGGGAATTTCGTACAATAACTGTTCAAAACTCCTATCGGGACGAAAAAGCAGATCCTTCAATTCAAATAAGGATTACTTTAACAATGGCCGGCAACTTATCCGAACCGATTGAGTCCTAATTTACAGAAACTGTATTTAAGAGCTCAAATAACTTAGAAAACAGATACTTTGGCGACTCTATTTGATTTATTCAAATAAATTGTTCATGAAATTGCATTTTAAAGCATTCCAATGGCACCAGCATGTCAGAAAACCTAAGAATAAAGCTTTATACTACTTCAATACGTCATCTATTAGCAGAGATATCCAAAAATCTTTACATTTGGCGGCCATGTTGGATTTATGCAAATTACGCAAATTTGCGTGGTGGGATTCCTTAGGACTTTTAGGATGATGTTCTGGAGACATCACACAAATGCACTGTGGTGAAAAAAATTATGTTGCTTTTTGTCCCAAGTTTGGTCAAAAAAAGGGCTAGATTGCCTGGACTATCAGGGTGTTCGTCATTATGTGTGCATCATATGTGATGACGTCATCACCTAAAGTTGTTAAAAGACAAGAGTTACTTCAGGAGATATGAGTTTCATAATATATAATTAAAATAACATATAATGTGCTACACTGAATGCATTAACTTCCGGTTAAGTAATCCCATATAATTTAAATTCTTCCAACCGTAAGTTCCGGTTCAATCATGTGACGTCATTTATACTTCACAAAGTTTTCCTCATAATATGGGTGTCAATTGTGCTCAAATGTTTTCTCAAGATAGCAAAAAGTGACCTGCCGCTAGAGGGCGCTGTTAGAGCGATGACGTTACCAAATATAATTTTGAAAAGAGCAGATCCCACTTAATTAACATATAAACCCAGAATGTTTTTTTTTCGAATACCCTTTCAGATTTGCATTAATTTATAAAGAGCTTTTTAAACTTGAACTTCCGGTTTGGACCGAAAGTAAGGGTCAAAATAGGGTCATGTCTGTGTATCAAATGTCGAGTCCTCCATGTTCTGTATGATTATGAAGGAATCAGGAAAGTATCTATTGTGGTTCACGAGATATAAAATATATTGTTTTAATTATAATTAATTACGTAATAATTCATTAGATGACATTAACATGACGTCACAACGTTACCTGGAACTATATGTTAAGGTCTAACTATGTGTTAAGTTTTAAGGTTCTTTGAACTCCGCAACTGTGTTTTGGCTGTACAAATACATTTACAGAATAGTGATTCGTAATATTTCTTCACTTAAACTTCCGGTTTCGACCGGAAGGAGAGGTCAGATTAGGGTCATGTCTGTCAACGAATGTAACATAGTTCAAGGTCTTTAAGATGATGCAAAGATTGTGAAAATATCATCTGTGGTTCATGAGATGTGATTTTTTTAAATATCAACTTCCTGTTTCGACCGGAAGGAGAGGTCAGATTGGTGTCATGTCTATGAACGAAATGTTACATAATTCAAGACCTTTAAGATGATGCAAAGTTTGTGAAAATCTTTTGTGGTTCATGAGATATGAAATATTAAACTTTGATTTAGTGTAATTCGATATCTGATGACCTCACCATGTTAAGGTCTAAGTATGTGTTAAGTAAGGCGTGTGAACTTTGCAACTATCCTTTTTTGTTGGATATGTCTCACTGAGAAGAAGAAAAAGGAACCAAAAAACGAACAATAACAAGAGGTGTTCGAGCTATAGCGCGAACACCTCTTGTTATTGTTCGTTTTTTTTATTTACAATGGGTAATTGGAGAAAGAAATAGGGGCTTTATAGAACCCCCTACAATACCCACACTTGGCTTTATTACTCGGCTACTTTGGAAATGACAATCTGTAACTTTTAGGTGAAAAAACCTGCAAATCAACAAAACTGTGGACTATAATTATCTGAAGTGTCCCTGATCTCAGTCAACAGCAGGACCCTGTGTGTATATTTTTTATAATAGAAGCTATAATTAGTTTACGTTCTTGTGATTGGTTGAATGAAAGCACACCTACTTCCTTCTTTGGGGGTGGAGCTAAATTCTCTGCATATTATATCGTGTTACAATAACTGGCACTTGATCAAATCGGTAGTCGTTAGAAGTAACCTATACTTCTTTTTGTGGTTTCTTTCCTTTGTTTAAACCTGGAACTTTTGACACTCCAAAAGGAAACTAAACTAAATTATTTATTTCTCTTGGTTTCGAAATGACATCCTCCTCCCAGGGACTTGCAAAACGTTGTTTCTTTTTCCATTGTATGCTGATTTGAACGTCGTTTATGGCGTCATTTTGCATGTTTTATAAACCATTGGACTTAACAAGTAGTTGTGTAATTTAAATATCAACTTCCTGTTTCGACCGGAAGGAGAGGTCAGATTGGTGTCATGTCTATGAACGAAATGTTACATAATTCAAGACCTTTAAGATGATGCAAAGTTTGTGAAAATCTTTTGTGGTTCATGAGATATGAAATATTAAACTTTGATTTAGTGTAATTCGATATCTGATGACCTCACCATGTTAAGGTCTAAGTATGTGTTAAGTAAGGCGTGTGAACTTTGCAACTATCCTTTTTTGTTGGATATGTCTCACTGAGAAGAAGAAAAAGGAACCAAAAAACGAACAATAACAAGAGGTGTTCGAGCTATAGCGCGAACACCTCTTGTTATTGTTCGTTTTTTTTTATTTACAATGGGTAATTGGAGAAAGAAATAGGGGCTTTATAGAACCCCCTACAATACCCACACTTGGCTTTATTACTCGGCTACTTTGGAAATGACAATCTGTAACTTTTAGGTGAAAAAACCTGCAAATTAACAAAACTGTGGACTATATCTGAAGTATCCCTGATCTCAGTCAACAGCAGGACCCTGTGTGTATATTTTTTATAATAGAAGCTATAATTAGTTTACGTTCTTGTGATTGGTTGAATGAAAGCACACCTACTTCCTTCTTTGGGGGTGGAGCTAAATTCTCTGCATATTATATCGTGTTACAATAACTGGCACTTGATCAAATCGGTAGTCGTTAGAAGTAACCTATACTTCTTTTTGTGGTTTCTTTCCTTTGTTTAAACCTGGAACTTTTGACACTCCAAAAGGAAACTAAACTAAATTATTTATTTCTCTTGGTTTCGAAATGACATCCTCCTCCCAGGGACTTGCAAAACGTTGTTTCTTTTTCCATTGTATGCTGATTTGAACGTCGTTTATGGCGTCATTTTGCATGTTTTATAAACCATTGGACTTAACAAGTAGTTGTGTAATTTTCATGGTATGTAGCCTACAGCATAATATAATAACGTGCCGTTTAGTTATTTTCTATGGTTAAACATTGATTACTGACCTTTTGCGGCAGAATCACGTGAACGAAGCTAATGAAACAATGTCCAATATGATTATTTCAAATGTAACGCGCGAAAATATATTATAAAAAGACAGTAATTATAGAAAGAAAAAATTCCACAAACTTCCATATGGGTTGTATTTAGGGGCGTGGCGAAGACACCAATGGCGATAGTTCAAATATACGCCATTATGTCCTTTTCAATGATGTTTCATGGAGTACTTCGCAAATATATACGCGTGTTGCATCTCGGCCCCGTAACACTGTTGTTCAGTGTGGTTGTAACATTGATAACCAATATCTGGGGAGGTACGACGGTCGGTGTTGCAGTATTTTGTCGTTAGCTAGACCATCATGCATTACGCAAATCGGCTTGCGCGTGCGCACTGTCTTTGGTGTGTAAATAGCGTGGTGTCATTTTCAATGGAATTGTACACTGATATAACTTTCATGGTCTATAAACTATTACTGTACATACAATACAAGTTTTCTTGCTTAAAAATATAATAATAAAATGAACAAAGCTATAATATTAACAATGTGCAAGACAATTTATTTTCAAACGGCGTCCTACATACACTTTAAGCTAGAGGCGTCCTATAAGCTGGAAGCTATCATTGACATTACCACGACTATAATTACGACTAAGAAGCTTTCATATATTTATGTTCAAATAATATTTATTTTAAAGTGACCTGTTTCCTCGATATGAACATAAAGTCGCAGAATGTTTATTTGCTAGTATCTACTTGCAAAGACATTTTACAAATTAAACTATTAGAAAATATGATTTTGTTTGTATGTTGGCTTTCACATATTTTAATGATAAATGCAAACTCAAATTTCCGAACCGCTGTAAACCTCTTTTTCTACAGAATTTAGAAATACAGACATCTCAATTTAGAAAAATGCCAACGTTACTCTCATTTTGTAGAAGCAAATCAGATTATCATAAGTAGTTTCCAGCCATGATACCGGAAGAGTACAGCAAGTGGCAGTAAGAAAATTCCTCATTTGCATAGAGTATTTTGTTGACACATTATACAACCATGTCTTTGCATGGTCATCATGTTTAGCATGTGTGTATTTATATAAAACAAATTTGTCTGAAAAATAGTATTATTATTAATATTTAACAGAAGTCTATTACCTACATGAGGTGTGCCAGCCTGCTGTAATCCACACTATGGCATTATACTCCAAACGCCCATGGTTACATGTTGCTGATTGATCTCCATTATATTGTAATAGAGGTCATGGTTTTCCTACACTATCTAGCCTGCCGTAAGGCAAACAATAGGCGAATGCGGTGCGCGTACGAGATACAGTTCTCTCACACGCTGGGTTAGTCTCCCAGTTGCTTCTTTTTAAGACCTTGCACGTCAGTCTATGGAACAGTTTGTCATGAATTGCCCAAAGCCAAAGCCAGTGTTCTTGGAGTACTATATGCAGTGGGCTAGGATAGGACATGAGTGGTATACACCATGTAGGTAATAGACTTCTGATATTAGTAGTAGTACTACTACAAGTCTATTACCTATACATGAAGTGTGCCACTCGTGTACAACTAGTAATGTTGTTATTATTATTACCATCGTTCAAACAGTTAAGTCACACTCACATACTGACTGACCACGGTCATGCTAATCAGAGATTTTGCAAAATCTGTCCAGTATTATATGATCGGATATGTTGAGAAGTTCTGCATAAAATATAGCCTAAAACTCATTGCAATGATATGCCTTGAAAACATATTTCATATACAACTGGGTTTACAAATGACCCTTTGAATTTATGCTAGTAGTAAGGTTTCATGGTTTCATGATTGAAAACTCAAAGAAATATTTGTTTTGGGAATATTGTCCCATGCAGTTTGAACATCAGGATGAAGCAAATAGCAATATACAGCGAAATGTTGAAGAATGGGGGGGCGTCTAAATTTCAGCGTCAGCGCCTAGCGCGAAGCCCTCCCAGCATGGGGCCCAAGGAGACGAATCCCCGGTGGAGGCTCCAGTGTGAAAATCCCCTGGTAACTCTGTATTTCAGGCATGTTAGTAATAAAAACAACTTCATGTCAATATAATGTTGTTGTTGTTGGTTTTTGTTTTTTACCAAGGGGTCCCCACCCCCATGGATCCGCCCTTGCAGCGCATTAAATATTGTACACATTTACACAACTCTGATGATGTCATTTTACTTTGTAAACATAATACAATGATAATATTAAAGCAGCAATCTTTCTAATTGTATAGTGCATAAAGCTTAACAAATTCTAACTCAATAATGTTCTGCGCTCATTACATACAAACCAATAGAAAACATTGCATACACAAGTTGTCTGACCGGTCCATTACGTTCTTTGCATAAAGAAAGGACAATGATTATACAAGACAACAGTTTACATAATGAGTTGCTAGTAGGCAGCACGTTATATAAAGAGTCGCATATATGCTTATATTTTATGATCTTTTTTTTTTCAAATTACACCAACAAATAAATGATCAAAACTGAGGTTTAAAGAAGGTTTACACTACATAACCACTCAAGGGCTGTTTTATTTATATCTGATGGTGTGGTGTTAAAATCATTACTCGATCATCTTGAATTAGTGTTTATTGGTCATAAAGCAAGTACCCGCTGAATATAGTGTAGTCATAAAGTGTTGAATGACCCAGTTTTCCATACAGGGACAAGTACACTTCGTCATTTCGCTCTAGAAAAAGAAGTGCGCTTCCAGACACCTGCAGAAACTGATATTCTTTAGCTACATATGCAGTAAATACAGCATCGCCACTTTTCATAATAGAAACATAACCTATATTTCCTACACTGTTTCCTGTTAGTGCACTAAACATAAAGACGTAGGTACCTGGCAAATCGCAGGTAAACGTACCAGTCGGTAGATCAATGTTGGTACCCGGGAATACCGTCACGGAATACTCGAAGGGTATACGGCTCCACTCCGATGTACTCTCGAATAAGTTTGATCTTCTCACTGTGAAAGCCACACGATGGCTGTTTGGGATCCCTTGGATAACTCCTGGCTCCCCCTTATAACCTCTAACACCATCCAATCCTCGACTACCCTTTTCGCCCTTTGTACCAGCTTCTCCGGGTAGGCCCATTGGACCTAACTTTCCAGGCAGTCCAATCCCCTTGTTCCCTTTAAGCCCAGCGATTCCTCGTACACCCTTTGTGCCACTGCTTCCCATATCACCTTTAGGTCCGGGTGGTCCGTAGGGCCCGGGTGATCCGTTAGGTCCAGGGTTTCCAGGTATCCCTGGGATTCCTGGCACTGCAGCAGGTCCCTGGTGACAGCATTGGCACTCTGATGGAGCCTCGGCATGAATAGGCGCAGGCGCAGTGACCATAGCGGCTTGGAGCTGATTCAAATAATAATTCATCAGCAGTATAGCAAAAGTAAGGCGAGTTGCCACGCGGAATTGCATCTATTTTAAGAACCACAGAAAATGTTAGTTTAGATTACGTCAATCACGAAGTGACACATCAGCTAAATATCGCATATTTGGAGGATATTCATTTATATCTAACATTCTGCCAATTTCAAGTTTTGAAAGAGTGTAGTTTCTTAATTACATTAAAGTAAGGTAAAAAAGTTGGCAATGCAAAACTAAATTACCAAATTATGGTCAATTTCATCTGTGAAACTGACGTGGTGTAAAGCTGATGAAGGTATCGCCATCAAAATGTCTCGAACCCTGGCTATGGGTGCTCAAGCCTTACCCCCACCCCCTCCCCTTTTGGAAATTTTCTGAAAAAATGTTGGTAGATTTTTGAAATGGTTTGCCAATTTGAGGAGATTTTGAGAACCTGAAAATGTTTGTTGAAATATATTCAACCTTTCAAAACAATGGAAGGCCAAACGTGATATAAAGTGCTATCAAGGAATTTGTTCAATGAATTCGAAAAAAGTGAAATGGTTGTGTATTGATATCGTTTAAGTGTGCGGTAACACAATGTGTTTATCTCAACTATCGCTAAGTGAGTTACATCCTCCTTACGATGATTGGAGCATACTAATCGAACGTAGAGAAGACCAAAAGAAGTCCTCATGGTTCTCCCTGAACCACGCTCTCACTTAGCGAAAGTTTTAGAAACGAGTTGCCTGATATTGGTTCTCCCTGAACCATAATCTTACTTAGTGACAGTTGCCCGACAATGTTCTTTTCAGAACCTGTACCTCACTTAGCAGTGAGATAAACACATGGTGTTACCGCAAACCAAAAAGTAGTTGTATATAATCACCCCCCCCCCCCCCCCAGGATTAACGCTCATCAAACCAACTGCTCTTTAATTATATTTACGAGCAATACTGGCAATACGAAGTAAAGGTTAACAAAAAGTGACAGTGAAATGTAAGATGTCTGCAAAGTACTTACCTTGGTATTTGCAGTCGTGTCACTCCTGGAGTAAAATAATGCGAATGCATTAAACATGTATGGTTAATAGTACTTTGTATAAGCTTGTGTTTGATTTCAACAGCAGTGACCAAGACATTACCTTTTGCCAGGGTTTTGATTTCCTGTCAATCACCTACATTATACCAAGTGAACGTGCTGGAATGGCTGACTCTCATTGGTGGAGAGGAAATTATGTAAATGAAGTCTACTGTGTGAGCGACAATACTGCTTGTAACAGTGACATGAGCAACCTGAGGGCAGCATACAATTATTTGGGAAGTCAAACAAATTAAAGGCAAAACATTATGCTACGCTCACCTTTTGCTGATAATCATGTTGAATTTTGATGAAAATAATTGGGTTTTTTTCCTTCTGCAAAATGTGATTTTGGATGACTGCCAATAGTGATATGCGCAGCCAATAATTCTGACATAGGCCTATAATACCAAACATGAACGGGTACGGCGATCAATGTGTGGTAGTTTAAAAACCAGGATTTTTTGCCCTCCCCCCTCCTTCCTTCTCCATCTTTCACGCATGTACGATCATGCTGACCCAAAATCTTATTAAAAATCAAAATAAAAATTATTAGAATATATTAAAGCATTAGCCTACCTGCCTCAAAGACTAAGGTATTATGTACAGTATATACCGGTACTGTTTTAAGATGGTAATGGTACCAAACATTCTGAGAAGTTATTCCGTCTGACATATCGTCATTTTCGATAAAACAACGATTTCAAATGTGAAATAGACGGCAGTGTTTGTGATAATACAAACACATAGGTGTTCGAGTTTTGTCAGGGCAGTGATGACGACGTCAGAATGTTTTTTAA
Organism: Zoroaster sp. YZ-2022; assembly: GCA_029582265.1. NCBI lineage: Eukaryota > Metazoa > Echinodermata > Asteroidea > Forcipulatida > Zoroasteridae > Zoroaster > Zoroaster sp. YZ-2022. Next base: position 22,629,574 of record CM055830.1, on the reverse strand, counting down.
AGAAACTTTGCATCATTATTTGTTTTAATATTAAACTTTTACTTCCGGTTTAGACAGGAAGTGAAGGTCAAATTCGGGTCATGTTTTTGTAAACATTTTTGACAATTAACAATCTGTACAATAGTGCAAAAACTGTGAATTTACCTTTTGTGGTTGTTGAGATATGATTTTTTTAAATATTAAACTTTGATTTATTGTAATTCGATATCTGATGACCTAATCATGACGTCACAAATTATGTTTCTTCTACGTGTTAAGTTTTAAGTATATGCCAAGTTTCAAGTTCATGTGAAGTTTGCAAGTATGTGTTTTGTAGACAATCGTTTCTGCCGATAGAGGGCGACAATCCATATTAGCGTTCCGATCCGCCGGCCGGACTGTTTTCTATTTGTACAATAGGTGCAAAAACTGTGAATTACCTCTTTTCAGAATAAATAGATTATGCTTTGACATAAAAAGAACCTAAAAAGTTTTTAGTCAATCACATAATACATGTTGCGAAACGAATTGATCAGAAACACAATTTTTTCAGGGGTCACGATAGCCGAGTCAATTGCATTTCCGAAGCGTAAACGCTCAATTCCTTAAACATGCATACATAATGAGCACGACCAGAGCTGATTTAGATTCACCAACAGAGGGCGCACTTTTTAGCGTTGAAACAGCCGTGTAGACTTTGATTTTCAACGTAATCAAAACGTTTTAACTTATAAAGGATTCTTTATCGTAATTCGATATCTGAAGACCTAATAATGACGTCACAAATTATGTTTCATCTACGTGTTATGTTCTAAGTATATGTCAAGTTTCAAGTTCATATGAAGTTTGCAAGTATGTGTTTTTTTGTAGACAATCGATCCGGAAAAGAAGAAGAAGGAGAAGAAAAAAAAATAAAACTAGATGGCAGTGTTTGTGATAATACAAACACATAGGTGTTCGAGTTTTGTCAGGGCAGTGATGACGACGTCAGAATGTTTTTAAAAGAAACTTTGCATCATTATTTGTTATATTAAACTTTGACTTCCGGTTTAGACAGTAAGTAAAGGTCAAATTGGATCATGTTTTGTAAACATTTTGACAATTAACAATCTGTACAATAGTGGAAAGATTGTGAATTACCTGTGGTTGTTGAGATATGAATTTTAAAATATTAAACTTTGACTTCCGGTTTGGACAGGAAGTAAGGTCAAGTGGGGTCACCTTTGTGTAGATATTTTCGACAATTAACAGTCTATACAATGGTACAAAAATGTCAATTTACCTCTTGTGGTTGTTGAGATATGATTTTTTAATATTAAACTTTGACTTCCGGTTTGGACAGGAAGTAAGGTCAAATTGGGGTCACCTTTTTGTAAATATTTATTGACAATTAACGATCTGTGCAATGGTACAAAAATTGTGAATTTACCTCTTGTAGTTGTTGAGATATGATTTTTTTAAATATTAAACTTTGACTTCCGGTTTGGACAGGAAGTAAGGTCAAATTGGGATCACCTTTGTGTAAATATTTTTCGACAATTAACAATCTATACAATGATACAAAAAATGTCAATTTACCTCTTGTAGTTGTGGAGATATGATTTTGTTAAACATTAAACTTTGACTTCCGGTTTGGACAGGAAGTAAGGTCAAATTGGGGTCACCTTTGTGTAAATATTTTTTGACAATTAACAATCTATACAATGATACAAAAAATGTCAATTTACCTCTTGTGGTTGTGGAGATATGATTTTTTTAAACATTAAACTTTGACTTCCGGTTTGGACAGGAAGTAAGGTCAAGTGGGGTCACCTTTGTGTAAATATTTTTGACAATTAACAATCTATACAATGATACAAAAATGTCAATTTACCTCTTGTGGTTGTGGAGATATGATTTTTAAACATTAAACTTTGACTTCCGGTTTGGACAGGAAGTAAGGTCAAATGGGGTCACCTTTGTGTAAATATTTTTTGACAATTAACAATCTGTACAATGGTGCAAAAACTGTCAATTTACCTGTTGTGGTTGTTGAGATATGATTTTTACGTGCATACATAATTAGCACGACCAGAGCTGATTTACATTCACCAACAGAGGGCGCACTTTTTTAGCGTTGAAAAAGCCGTGTAGTCTTTCATTTGCAACGTAATCAAAACGTTTTAACTAATAAAGTATGATTGATCGAAATTCGATATCTGATGACCTAATAATGACGTCACAAATTATGTTTCATCTACGTGTTATGTTCTAAGTATGTGCCAAGTTTCAAGTTCATATGAAGTTTGCAAGTATGTGTTTTTTTGTAGACAATCGATCCGGAAAAGAAGAAGAAGAAGAAGGAGAAGAAAAATAAAAATAAACTAGATATAAGTTTTTGTCACAACAAAAACAAGGTGTTCGGTTGAAGTTAAAATGGTTACGTCATCAATTCGAAGTGTTGGAGAAGTCAAATGTTAACGTCTGTTGAAGTTCTCGCGAGAGAAGTTTATTTGAATACAATACAATACAAATTATTTTAATATTAAACTTTGACTTCCGGTTTGGACAGGAAGTAAAGGTCAAATTAGTCACCTTTTTGTAAATATCTTTTTACAGTTAACGATCTGTACAATGGTGAAAACCGTGAATTTACGTCTTGTGGTTATTGAGATATGATTTTTTTAAATATTAAACTTTGACTTCCAGTTTGGACAGGAAGTAAGGTCAAATTGGGGTCACCTTTGTGTAAATATTTTCGGCAATTAAAAATCTATACAATGGTGCAAAAAATGTCAATTTACCTCTTGTGGTTGTTGAGATATGACTTTTTTTTAATATTAAACTTTGACTTCCGGTTTGGACAGGAAGTAAGGTCAAATTGGGGTCACCTTTTTGTAAATATTTATTGACAATTAACGATCTGTGCAATGGTACAAAAATTTTGAATTTACCTCTTGTAGTTGTTGAGATATTTTTTTTTTAAATATTAAACTTTGACTTCCGGTTTGGACAGGAAGTAAGGTCAAATTGGGATCACCTTTGTGTAAATATTTTTCGACAATTAACAATCTATACAATGATACAAAAAATGTCAATTTACCTCTTGTGGTTGTGGAGATATGATTTTTTTAAACATTAAACTTTGACTTCCGGTTTGGACAGGAAGTAAGGTCAAATTGGGATCACCTTTGTGTAAATATTTTTCGACAATTAACAATCTATGCAATGATACAAAAAATGTGAATTTACCTCTTGTGGTTGTGGAGATATGATTTTTTTAAACATTAAACTTTGACTTCCGGTTTGGACAGGAAGTAAGGTCAAATGGGGTCACCTTTGGTGTACATATTTTTTGACAATTAACAATCTGTACAATGGTGCAAAAACTGTCAATTTACCTGTTGTGGTTGTTGAGATATGATTTTTACATGCATACATAATGAGCACGACCAGAGCTGATTTACATTCACCAACAGAGGGCGCACTTTTTTAGCGTTGAAAACGCCGTGTAGATCTTTCATTTGCAACGTAATCAAAACGTTTTAACTAATAAAGAATGATTGATCGAAATTCGATATCTGATGACCTAATAATGACGTCACAAATTATGTTTCATCTACGTGTTATGTTCTAAGTATGTGCCAAGTTTCAAGTTCATATGAAGTTTGCAAGTATGTGTTTTTTTGTAGACAATCGATCCGGAAAAGAAGAAGAAGAAGAAGAAGGAGAAGAAAAAAAGAAAAAAAACTAGACGGCAGTGTTTGTGATAATACAAACACATAGGTGTTCGAGTTTTGTCAGGGCAGTGATGACGACGTCAGAATGTTTTTAAAAGAAACATTGCATCATTATTTGTTTTAATATTAAACTTTGACTTCCGGTTTAGACAGTAAGTAAAGGTCAAATTGGGTCATGTTTTTGTAAACATTTTTGACAATTAACAATCTGTACAATAGTGGAAAGATTGTGAATGTACCCCTTGTGGTTGTTGAGATATGAATTTTTAAAATATTAAAATTTGACTTCCGGTTTGGACAGGAAGTAAGGTCAAATTGGGGTCACCTTTGTGTAGATGTTTTTCGACAATTAACAGTCTATACAATGGTACAAAAAATGTCAATTTACCTCTTGTGGTTGTTGACATATGATTTTTTAATATTAAACTTTGACTTCCGATTTGGACAGGAAGTAAGGTCAAATTGGGGTCACCTTTTTCTAAATATTATTTGACAATTTACGATCTGTACAATAGTGAAAGAATTGTGAATTTCTCTCTTGTGGTTGTTGAGATATGATTTGTTTAAATATTTAACTTTGACTTCCGGTTTGGACAGGAAGTAAAGGTCAAATTGGGGTCACCTTTTTGAAAATATTTTTTGACAATTAACGATCTGTACAATGTGAAAGAATTGTGAATTTATCTCTTGTGGTTGTTGAGATATGATTTTTGTTAAATATTAAACTTTGACTTCCGGTTTGGACAGGAAGTAAAGGTCAAATGGGATCACTTTTTGAAAATATTTTTGACAATTAACGATCTGTACAATGGTGAAAGAATTGTGAATTTATCTCTTGTGGTTGTTGAGATATGATTTTTGTTAAATATTAAACTTTGACTTCCGGTTTGGACAGGAAGTAAAGGTCAAATTGGGGTCACCTTTTTGAAAATATTTTTTGACAATTAACGATCTGTACAATGGTGAAAGAATTGTGAATTTATCTCTTGTGGTTGTTGAGATATGATTTTTTTTAATGTTAAACTTTGACTTCCGGTTTGGACAGGAAGTAAGGTCAAATTGGGGTCATGTTTTTGTAAATATTTTTCGACAATTAACAATCTATACAATAGTGCAAAAAATGTCCATTTACCTGTTGTGGTTGTTGAGATATGATTTTTTTAAATATTAAACTTTGACTTCCGGTTTGGACAGGAAGTAAGGTCAAATCGGGGTCACTCACAACTCGAGTTTCATCTACTTGTTAAGTTCTAAGTACATGCCAAGTTTGAAGTTCGTGTGAAGTTTGCAAGTATGTGTTTTTTTGTAGACAGTCTATCCGGAGAAGAAGAAGGAGAAGAAAAAAAAAAAGAAAAAAAAAACCGAACAAAAACAATAGGTGTTTCGGGTGCATACCCGAACACCTAAAAAAAAACGAACAAAAACAATAGGTGCTCGCGCTGTAGCTCGAACACCTAAAAAAAAACGAACAAAAACAATAGGTGTTTCGGGTAGGGTACCCGAACACCTAATAAGTTTTACTAACAGTTATATTCCTAGAGACAAAATCACATCAAACATATCTCTGTTCTATTTTGCTATATAGGAATATTGGAAAAATTCACATAGGAACTTGAAAGGAAGACTTGTTTTTTTGCAAATTTTATTTGACACTTCTATTTCATTACAAAAAATACAGCGAAGGTCAATTGATCAATCACATTGAAGGCGACGGTCGACGGTCGACGGGCGATGGGCGACGGTCGACGGGTGACGGTCGACGGGCGACGGGCGACGGTCGACGGGCGACGTTTAGAAGGGCGACGTTTAGACGGTCGACGGGCGACGGGCGACGTTTAGAAGGGCGACGCGCGACGTTTAGAAGGGCGACGGGCGACGTTTAGAATGGCAGATATGGAATTCGATATTTAGGCCAAAAAGGTCTCTGGTCTCCGCGTGCATCGCCTCAGACCCGCGTGTCGGCATTTTTATTTTCCCCGCTGTGAAAATGTCCAACTTGCAGCCCAAATGCTTGGAAATGCGCGTCACTTTGCGCAATTTTGAAGCAGATCTATGACTAGAAACCGGAGACTATTTGTACATTGGCGGATCCGGGGGGCTAAGGGGGCTGTAGCCCCCCCCCCCCCCCCCAAAAAAAAAAACGTACAAAAAAAAAGGAGAGAAAAAGAGAGAGAGGGGGGGGGAAGGGGAGGGGAGAACGCACTCCCATTCCCTCACTATGCTTTGTTTTTCTCTCCCTTTGATTATTTCATTGTAATTTTTGTAGTACTGAAAAATAATTGTTTTTGATTCTCAGCCCCCCCTAAAAAATGTTCTGGATCCGCCCATGTTGTACATATATCTTTGTTTTTATAAATTATAGATGCATTTACAATCATTTTACCAATAGCCCAGTGACACTGCTTTTAAACCAGTATACACTTTATTGGTAAAATGTAAACTTGCATCCAATATATGTGAAAGTTTCAGCTTAACTAGGACTGCTGTGTTGTTCACGAAAATGCACACCGATTGTTCGAATTCATTTCAACGTGGAATGTCTATATTTTCAGTTGACAGAAATTCATTTTCGAAATTATTTCACTCATTTTACTAGACCGATAACACACCTGAGATAGAAATATATTTCAAGAGATGTTTGATATTCAATTTACGCAAACGAAGTTTGATGTAAAACTGTGATCAATGTTTTTCGAGATTACCACTAGTGTGTATATAAGGGCTCTAAAGAGCATAATTATGTAGATGCATACTTTAGCACATAATCCTTGCTTCTGGACAGTTTCATCACCTGGTTGATTGTCATCGTCATGCTCTTTTTGGCCACACCATCCATCTTGTCAGAACAACGAAAGCACTAAATATCATCATAAGTTCCAGGGAAGGTCTCCCTCCTGCCCCTGGCTGGTTAAGACTCTGAAAAGCGCCCAAGATCATCTTGGATCCAACAACTATAGGAAGGCCCAGCAAAATTTACAATAATGTGGCATCAGACTGTACAAAGGGGTCATAATTTATAGGAGATCAGCGCGACGGATCAAAGCTGTCAAACTGTCCACTCACTCACCCTATGTGAGTGTGTGTATGTGTGTACTAGTGTACAAAATAAGAATTCTCCACGGATTCGGATGAATTTTTTGAATTAGATTTTGATGAAAATCCGTACTTTTAGGACCATAATCACGGATCCGGATCAGCGAATTAATAAGTAGAACCGATAGGGGGCGCACTAATGAACTATTTAATTTTTTATACCTAATGTTTTCGTCATGTTTCAAGAATCGTTGATGGCTCAGCGGGTTAGATGTACGAATGTCACGTCTGACACCCCGGTTCGAATCGTGGGGAATTTTTATTTTATGTTATTTGTTACTTTTTTTACTTAAAAAATATATTTAGCCTATCTACGAGTAGGCAGCGGCGTAGCCACGGGGGGAGGGGCTGGGGAGGGCACGTTCCCCCCACAGATTTCCAGTGTCCCCCCCCCCCCACTGAAAAAGTCCTGGCTACGCCGCTGCCGGAGTAGACCTACAGCATAATCAAACAGGGTAATTGACGACTTTTATGAATTTTGTTATCTGAAATTCTGCTAGGAGGTTCGCGGTCTTAGAGTGCTATTCTCAAGAAGCTACTATTCATGAGACTCCAGGACTCATCAGTTGCCTTAGTGTGTTACAAATATAACTGCCATTCCAGAGACTCCGGTTCGAAATCCTTGGTAATTAAAAAATGTATGTTTTATTCTTCTTTTTACAAAATTTATCTTCGAGTACAGCATAATGAAATAGGGTAATTGACGACTTTTTCGACCGACCGATCGTACTTCAAATGAGAAAAAAATATGCTTAACAGGGATGCCCATATACTTAGTTTAAAGTATATAGACCTGCAAGACAATTTTTTAAGAAAACCATAATCCCATGGTTCTCTTAAACGTGATCAATAGTTTTATGATATCTTGAAAACTATAGGATTGGAAATGATGGACTCTTTCGCAAACCTAAATGAAGTAATGATTTTGCAAATCAATTTGAAATATGTTATTATTAGGTCGGCAATATACCATGGGAAAACTCTCAAATGAACCAAACACTAGCCACAACATGTGATCACCTTCCCGGCTGTCCAAACTACTCAACATCACAAAGCATGCTAGTCGTCTTCTTATGTTGACCACGACACAATAGGCTACAAGTTTCTGCAGAATTTCAGAGAAAAAAGCTCCCCAGCTCTACTTAGCGGAGGTTTTCGCTCTAATACTGCTTTTGTAGTTATATATACTTATCCTTGACACATGAGGTCACAGCAGCACTGAAAGTGCACAAATCAAAACCCCAAAACATGTCAAATTTAAACAGCAGTTACCAAAACGGTTATAAGTAAACAGTGCGCCCCCTATCGGTTCTACTCATTAGCTCACTGATCCGCGATAACCCTTTCATTACCGGCCAGTTATGCAAGAGAGTACCTTCTTTACCACAGTAATTAGGAGCCCAATGTCACTTCAGCACCAGTGTGTTTTTCACAATTTCATTGAAGTGCGCCCTCACTCTGCAGTAATAGACACTTTTTTTTACATGTGTACTGTACATACCAAATGGCTCAGATTATTTGTATGTTAAACTGATGGTAAAAATGAGTATACAAAGGGAGGAAAATATTGTGCAGATTTTTTAAGTGTAAAAGCAAAACAATGAAATATTTAGATCAGTATTTACACTGAAGAAAAGTAATACAAATGGGTGATATTTCATGCAAATACGGTACATGTATAAGATTTCTTTTCCATGTGAAAAACAATAACTTGGATGAGATTTTTGGGTTTTTTTTTGTTTTGTTTTTTTGGTTTTCTACTTGGAAATGAACCATTTACTTGTATTCAGTGTACATAGATCACAATCCATGCTAACACCCCCCACCTCCCCTCCCCCCACCCCAATTCAATGTTGGTTTGGACTGTAATCTGCGGCTTGTCCGACCTTTCCCAACATTGAATTGGAGAAAGTGATTGAAGGCAAATAGTACAGCTTTACAATCAAGTGATGTGGTATTTCTCAAAGCAAGGAACTATGCACATAGGTTGTGTACATTGTTTACAGATCATCTTTGTTTGTTTTCGCCTGCCTAATTTGCGGTTACTGCAAACAATGCAGTCGCGTTTCTTTCCATTGGGGTTTTTGCCAGGATAGTGCTGTTGCCCTGTCAACTCGATAGGAATATGGTATCTCAACTGACTTGTTGCGTTACGTTCCCAACCCAACAGCAAGCCCTGTACAATCCCTATACAAAAATCAAGGTTACTGACATTTTTGTTCCCTGCTATGCTGGTGAATATTACTCTGCTATTGACAATACAGATATTCAGCATATGGAAAAAAAATCTTTTCCACCATTTCAAGCTTCTGTGTGTATGATTGTAGTACTGAAAACATTGGTTGGCAAGATCAGTTCCACTAATGTTTTTGTTGTAATCTTCAATACAATTGGGCTTCATAACATCACGAAATCCACTTGTGCTCTTATTACACCGAATTTGCTTTTTGGACAAATCAGTGTTGCCTACATTAGTTAAAAGTGTTACAGATTTTTTGTCTTGCCAAACGATACACAATTGCCCACCTTTCACCCAAAAAAATGGGTCATCTCCTTTCTTCATTTTATGTTTTTGGGGGGTTTGCAGCCTGCCGTATTCCCTGTGTAGTGTAACAAACAGTTCCACAACATCTGAATCCTAGTTTAGCAAGTTTAGCTAAAAGAGCTGGGCTAGTATAGTAATTATCACAATATATTACGTGTCCCTTATTCTCAAGTCCATGGACCAGATCAATGACGACTTTTCCTGCAACTGTTGGGTTTGGTGGATGGCAGTCTCCTGTGTACGGTTTCCAAGCACACGTGTATCCTGTTTTGGACTCGTTCAGGGAGAATGCTTTAATACCCCGTTTGATAGGTTTTTTAGGCATGTACTGAACAAAACTTAAGCGTCCCTTGAATTTCAACATACTCTCGTCTGGAGACAGATTCTGCGCAGGGTTATACAGGTTGAGAAACTTCGGGATGAGGACTTCTATCAAGGGCCGAACTTTGGAAAGTTTGTCCCGTTTAGCCAAGGCTCTACGAGGAATTTGGTTATTTGAGATGTGGAGAAACCGAAGAATTGAACTGAACCGATTATAGTACATGATTGACGGATAGAATGGGATGTGAAGAACTTCAGATGTCGACCAGTACATCTTGTATTGAGAGGATTTGTTTATGCCCATAGCAATGAGAAGTGCCACAAATGCCATCATTTCTGGAATGTTGGTTGGGTGCCAGGAGAATTGTTGATCAGGATTTGAGTCTATTGTTTGCTGCGCATAGCGATTAGTCTCGTCGACGAGCATATCCCAAAAATACAGCTTGAAGATCTCCACTGCCGACAGTGTGACAAAGTCGCCGGTGGGGCCAGGATATCCAGTGAACTGCACAGTCCCACACTCGTAATGGTCTCGTCATTCCCAACCGGATCGGAAATCTAACTTTCCTGTCGTCCTCCTTGATCTCGGGCGGCTGTCACCTTGGTAGGTAGGCTGCAACAGAAAAATAAGGCAAAGGAGGATTAATTTCAGTCCTTTGTAAATACAATATCTCAATGCTACTTTGCTGCATGTGCACAGGCCACAGGGGGTCATGCGCAAAATGAATATTGTGCTGAGAAAAGAAATATGGGGGTTTCCATCCACTCTCCAAAACTCGTTGTCGATAAATTTTCGTTTTAATGTGGGATTGTGAATGTGAATTCCCCAAACTTCTTGCATAATACGACTTATAAGGGCCTTTCGAATACGAGGCTATTCTTTTGGAAGCTTGAGACTAAGAGTGCATTTTCAGCTTGTTGACGCTAAACAGCACGACCGGCTATGGGTGGATGTTAACATCTCTGCTATATCTATACATCAACTTGCTGTTTCAATGAATACAAATATTACCCCAACAAACTACTAAAAATTGTACATTTTCACTTGACCTTTTTGACCCAGTCCAGGGGGTGGGGATTTGGTCAATCCTATTAAAGGGATCCATTTTCTAAATTTACATTCCTCAACTCCAACAGTTGTAACCCCCTTGAGCATATAACAAAAATGCATCCAATATTTACGCTATAGCCTAGGAAAATAAGTGAAATACATTAATTTGCATTGGGCCAGGAAGAGTAACGTTAACTGTTACTAGTGTTATTCATTTTTACTGTGATTTAGGCCTACCTCTTGAACGAATTCCGCTGGAAGTTTTAGTTCTAATGTGCTGTCGTCATCCGTTACTTCGTCATCTGATTCTGAGCCACTGTCTGCCAAAATCTCAGCCAAAATGCCATCATTTATGTCCGTTTCCATCATGATTGCAACTAAAAACTTACCGTTGTGGAAGCGAGTGGCCGTGGACGCTAGCACCGGGAAAACCGCAAAAAGTGACGCGCTTTTCTTTTCATGAACTTTTATACACTTCATTCCTGTCAATAGAGGGCGCCAACCAAAAAACCACTTAAGCATTTTCAGGTGGTGAATTAAGTAGCCGTTGTCGTCAAGGGCATGCCGATTCCCGGCACCTTTTAGAGCCCACGGGATCGAAGCGTATCACAACAAAGGCTCTTTTTAGAGCCCGTGGGATCGAAAGGGATAACGGCAACGTTAGAAACGTTAAATATGGTCCTAAAAATACACTTTCGTGAAATCAGATATTCATCAAAATCTAATTGATTGGTTCGTGTAGCAAACCAAACAAATTTCATCCGAATCCGTGGAGAACCTTTTGAGATATCTTGTACAGAAGTACAGAAGTACACACACACACAGGGGTGAAAATATTACCTCCGCTGCGACATTTTGGTAACTGTAATGGTACGCACGTGCGCACACTCTGTATGCCTGAGGGCGCCCCTGCAAGATGGCAAATTGGTCGGTGACGGTTATTGGGGAAGTTCTTCATTGATAGATATTTAGCAAAATAAATGGATATATTTTATAATCATTTCATTATTGAATAAAGTGTCTGGTTAGTCCAACATTTTCTCGATACCGTTCAGCAATAATATATTATAGGCCTTCTTATTATAGGCCTATAAAAACAAAATAAATATAATAAAATATTTAAAAAATAAATAAACATAAAACGTTATGTGGTAAATTCCAGGCATTCAGGAGCAGCGCTTTAAAGGCATAGGATTTAAAGTAGTATAGGCTCCCTTTATCGGCTTCCATTTGGGCCCTTCAGGTCTGGCGTTCCGCATCACCAAGATATATCCTTCCCTGTGCCGATTCCTAAATTGGGCGCGTGCAGACGGTAATCGAACCCAGACCCCGATAGTACAGTCTGGGTGGACATTATCAGGGAAATATCGAATCGAGCTACCAGTACGTTGGTAGTTTTGGACTGCAATTTAAATGTGTTATAATACTAAATGATATCAGTTGGGTAAAAAAAAAATTATTGTCTCCGATGGGATATATACTGCGAACCACTCACTTCAAAACTCAGTCGCTGTAACAACTTAGCTGTCGGTGACTTGGACGATCAGTGCTAGAGTGCAACAAGACGCAGCGAATAGAAGATGGTTAACCTTGTTACCAACTTCCTGTCAGTGGAGGGCGCTATACATATGTTATGGGAGGTCATGATGTTTTTGAATGTCCTTCACTAAAACTCCCTGCAACTTTGTGTAAATTGAACATAATTATTTTTGTATTCTCTAAAATTAAAACACAAAACATTTTATCAGAACGGTTGACGCAATGTTGAAAAAAAATCAAGAAATTTGTTTGCGTAAAAAAGGTGGAAAATTTGGGATGACGGGGGATGGTGTCAGTCATTGTGCAATGTGCATCGCATGCACTTCAGATTTACACAAGTGTTGTGAAGTGCAAGAATTACATATTACTCAGTTTTGTTTACAAAGTTACTCAACATTTGCATCGAACAGTTTTACACAATAAATATGTACACTTTTTTCCGGATATCCCAGGGCATTTAGTGATAATTTGAATTTTTGTGTTGCATCCTGTTAGACACATCAGCTTTATTTTTAATTTTAAAAATATCATTATCAATGTCATTAATTAAAGACTGTTTGCGGTGACACCTTGTGAAATTTTCAATTGAGTAGTACTTTTAGTTTTGAAAAGAACTCGACGTTTCGATCAATATGATCTGATCGTCTTCAGGAGAATGTCATTAGATGACATCATATCATTTAAAAATCTCTGTCTCTCTATAAACACTGATAATTATCTTCAAAGGAAATGTACACCATTGGTAATTATTTATTTATTTATTTATTTATTTATTTATTTGTAAATGTATCGAAAACAGTTGAGCCCCTGGGAGGCAAAGTGGGCTATCCCACATGTAGCTTTTGGTGCCTTTTCATGATTTTGGGTAAAATATTTCATGTGAGACTTTTCCGAAATTTAAATCATGTACAGACAGTTCAATAAACAAGTATCCTTCCTCTGTAGGAACTATGCAGATTTTTCTATAATGTTCCAACTACCTCATTTACTCAAAATGTGATTTTTGTGAGATAGCCCACTTTGCCTCCCAGGGGCTCAGTTGTTGTGCAAGTTCAGCTCATTCCTCTGTACCAGAACTTGCATTGAGTCCGGTGCGCTCCACCGCTCGGTCACGACACTCTGAACTTAACCATTCAACGCTAGAGGGGGCTATTCCCGAAAATGACCACGCACGCGAGTGGGAACTGGCGGTGGGATCCGATTTGACCAGTCCGTTTTGTGGTCTTTGTGTTTCACTATCAATTTTTTATTTCCCATACTTAGAATAATCAAAGTGGAGTAAATTTAGTAGAGAAGTAAAGATACAAAAATATGCTATAATTTCATTTGACATAAATCATATTTTAATTAAATTTTTCAGAATTCAGATTGTTTGTATTTACTCAATCTATTTGGAATTTCTGCCTTCGGATGACAGAAATTAATTTTGGAAACTTTTTACAAATTTTTGCTAAAAAAAAAGCAGCTGAGACAAAAAATAATTTCAAGGGATGTTTAATACCATCATCAACTTTAATCCAAGTAAGTTTCATGTCAAACTGTCATCATTTATGTGTTTTGAGATCACCAATAGTGTATACTGGCTTTCAAATAGCAAGAACAGAAATAAAGTAAATCATCTCAACCAGTAACAATGAAGACACACGTAAATACATTTACAATAATTTAGCTTCAGTATAACAATAGCCTTAGACTTATACACATATAAACAAAATTATATATTTAAAAAATAATAAAAACAAATAATAAAAATTAATTAGAATTGACTTCCCATATGGTTTAAACTATCCAGAAGCAGAATTGCTTTTATAAAGGTACTTTTATAATTACTTAGTAAAATTTACGTTGGAATGAATTTAACAAATCTAAATGCATTTTCTTTTCTTTTTTCTCCCGACACAATGATGGTGAATCTTTCACAAATTGTTTTTTAAACATCGTTTGACTCGTATGGATGTATTTCACAAACATTTTACCAAAAACATGTACTGGGTATGTTTCCACTTTTATATATTTGTTTGTATGTATATCATTTTTACCTGTAACAAAAATAACGAAATGAAGTGAAATAAAAACTGTGACACTGTGACAACATTGCTCAAAAGGTGGCGCCCTTTAATTTGCATCTGGATGCACGTGTCATCTACATAATACATTACACAATGGCACTTGGTACGGTTGACGTTTGACAGGCATTAACTGCACGCGGTGTGGTCTCCAATGCAATACAACAAAACCGTAGATAGGCATTATTTACTTTCCGTGATGTCTTCGACGGATGTGATCAGCATGCACTTGTTGGCGATCTCATTATCAGAAGCAACGACAACGTGTGCCGATTAACATGGTGATGTTGTAAACTTGTCTTATCGGGAAAATGCCAGTCCGTCGGGGCCATGTGGCCCCTCAGAACACTTTTATCGAGACTATTATTCGCAAGTTCGACGGACAGAGTAAGTACAATAGGCCGCTTGTGGCCGGCTACACGGCTTCTGTTGCGTGGGTTGTTCGTCGCCTGTAGGCGAAATCCTCTTTTTTTCATTACGTTCATGATTATGATGTCGATTCGTAATCGCCTATGCATGCGCTGGTAATAACTGATTAGAATTAACGTTAGTTTTGGTTTTCACAATGCACAAATCGATCTACTGGCATTATGGGGATCGTTTTGGTAAGTCTGTGAAGCTATCGATTAGAAGTCAACAAATGAACTTGCCCAATAAATTGCAAACTGCTCTCGGGTAGAATGTTGTATCCGACCGCCACTTTTTCTCATTAAATATAACGAATAATGTAATCTTACCTGCTTTACTTAGTAAGGTGGAGAACATATGGATGATGATGGACATATACTTCAAATTATTCCAGGATATTTCTTTCATGAAAAATCAGGCATTTTTGGTATACGATTACGATGACTTGTCAGTCTGATCTTGTCAACTCCCCCATAAGTGACCAACACGGTCATACATGCACAGTGGCAACTATAATAGGATCCTTCTATTTTCTGAAGGGGAGGATTTTTTAGAAGGGAAATCAAGTCCGAAAACCATCATAAAAGTGGATTTTAAAGATAGTTTTTGCTTTCTGCACCCCCAAAAATCGATGGAATAATTTTTTAACTGGTTAGCCTAGTGGTTTTAAAAAAAATTCCAAAAAACCCTTAAAAAGTGGCGGTCGGATACGACATTCTTTCCCTGCTCTCCAACCAAATTGTATAAAAAAAAAATAAGTTAGTGGGATCCAGTTTCGAACCTTAGTAACAAGAATGTTAGGGTAAAAAACAAGAGGATACGAAAAACTTGTTTGCATTAGGCCTTGTATTAGTTTTTTGCAGTAATATTAGGCTAGGCCTATAAATTAATAATATCTGATGAAATTATGAAGTAATTCAGAGAAACCTTTCACAGGTCAGTTTTTGTACCAAAAAGTATTTTAATGCATTTGATATCTTTTCCTCATGTAAAATAGTGATGTTCCAATGAAGATTCTCTAGTTTTTCTAGCCCCATTCTAGGGCCAATACACTGGATGCCTTATCCTTGGCCCTAACCACACAAGGGATTTTTTCAACTTCTGATCTGCTAATTATTACATTCTACAATTTTGTGATTAGGTAAGCTTGCCCAAGCAGACACTTTCGACATTAAGTTTGCTATTGTAAGATCAGTAATTTTGGGGAAATTTTAATATTACTATTATTTTTACATTAAAAAAAAAAAAATTCATGTTTAGAAAATTTCATGAAAGTGAGCTATCCAGAAAAACAGATTTTATGGTGATTTTATCGTAATGTGGACTTTTGATCATCAAATTTCTGGCAAATTGGGGACTAATTTTTCATAAAGGATAGCACCTTAAACAATTAGATTTTAAGAGATGGCTGATACATCATCAACTTTTCACCCAGTAATTTTTTTTTAACTGTGATCATATATGCTTTATGAGAGTTCCAAACTAGACACTAGCTTTAAAGTTTAAAGTGGGGCTCTAAGCAAATATATAAATAATTGACCATCCCCCATTTTAGAGGTTATGTCATCAGGAAACTAAACAACATTGTCTAAACTCACTGTAAAATAATGATTGTAAAAACAATTCCTCATTCCATAGCTGAACTTTTGTGGAAAGTAGCTATAGCTATAGCTGTTTTTGACTGTTGCTTTGAAACAACTGTGCACACAGGGGGATTTTGACTGGTTTTTACTGTCATTTTGACTGGTTTTTACTGTCATTTTGACCACCCTCAACAGTACAAGACGATGCTTTTACCAGTCAAAAATGGTCGACTCATTTTGACCTGTAAATGTACTTACCACACATAAAGTATGACAGTGCAACAGATATACCTTGGCAAGTATATCAAGATTTTGACTAATTTTGACCCTTGTAATCACAGAAGGGTTAGAGCTTTAACTTCACCTTACTTATGTCGCCCTTGCAAAGACACCTAATGCAGTAAGACAATACCCACATAATTTGCAAACAATTGACATATAAAAGTTTCGGACAAAATATTTTACCAGGGTGTAGATAATAAAAATTATAGTGAAGTTTTCTTATTTTTATTACCTCTCTAATAATAAGGAAATGTCAATTATAAATATTTGCTAAGACTAAGAGCTTCTCTTTAAACCCTAACCACCCCAAATCCTGCAAAATCGTACAAGGGGAAATTTTTTTGGGGAAAATTCAGCACTGTTGGAAGCTGGTACTTCACCTCTTCAAATGGGGCAAAATTACTACCTGGCAAGAAGTACAGGCCACAAGTGCTGAATATGAAAGATCAATGAAAATGCATGGTGCATTTTAAAGATAAGGGCATGTTTCCAAAAGTGCACTGATGGATTTTGGAGGATTCAGGAAGGTTCCTAGCCAGAATACCTAGGGGGTTAGAGTTAAAAACCAGTTGGATATTTCTCATTAATGATTACGAGAAGATGGTTTGACAGTAAATATGTCCCAAAATTAATTGTTGGTGGGTCCCTTCATCAGTTAATTACAGCACCTATTGCTGTTAACCCTCTCAGTACCGAATTGTTTTGACATAAACAACCGCTGGTGACCGCATTGTTTGACCACTCAATCGTGAAGCACACATTCTTACACAACAGAAAGCTTGTGTTCAAAGGCCAATTTTACAAACTCTATTATCACCTTGAAGATATTGTTTTACAGCAAAATAAATAATAGAAAATATCTTACTTATTGAATTCCCTTTCATAAAATCCAAAAAACATTAAGATTGGTCAATAAATGTCCAAGTTCTCGGTCTTTGTTTCCTCAGTGTGATCTGTAAACTCAAACACTTTTTTGTACACAAACACATGGCGCTCCGTAGGTGTTTGGCATTTCGGATCTTTCAACTCCAATTTGAAGGGATTGCATAATAGCAACCTTATTTTATTTCACCATCAATGGAAAGATCCGATCCGATCTTGCTCTTTCCAACCATTGTAAGCTTGGGTATAAAGGGTGAACATGGACAAAACTACAGCTTTATAACAAATGGCCTTTGTGCTCAGGCTTGAGTGCTTTTTTGTGTGAAAGCTTGGTCGACTAAAGTCGCCTATGGTAAGGAAGAGGGGGTATGAGTGCAGTCGACTAAAGTCGTCTATGGTAAGGAAAGGGTTCAAGGGAAGTATTGGTATTTTTCAAGAAATATATCATAAAACTAACTTGTGAAAGCTTCATCACAATAAGTGCTCACGTTTTTGAGAATCAATAAAAACTGGGTTTTTTTCCTGTTATTATGATTTACAAAAATTTATAATAATCATAATCATGTTTTCTCTATGATGAAAGTACCACAGACAGAATCATTTGTTCAGGATGGTTGATATAAGGATACCCACTTTAATGTAAGCTTTTAGATAATAATTTGTCACTTTGGCAGTCTGCTTTTTACCAATGTTGTACCTTCCCTTTAAAATAAGCTTCAGACTATTGATTTAATTTTGCCCTACACCGACGTGTGTATAGCACTATATACTATTATTTTGTGAAAAATATCCATTTTTGCCATGTGCTGCATCACTTAGGAATTCCTTGCCTGGTGCATGTTTCCCTCCATCCTGTGATCTATCCTGTTTTAAGAGGAATCTCAATTCCCACATCCAGCTCCTCTGATTTCCTTTTTATTTTTCTTCTATTGTAGCCCTGAACAAATATACATACAAAAAAAAATTGCAGAATTTTATCATAAAAGTAAGCTTATGATGATGTCACAGAGTGTATAGCCAACATAAAGGAAGACATATGGGACAGAATGCATCCATACTGTGGAATTTACCAAGATGAGCCCATAGAACAAATGTGACAGTATGTTTGTGTTACGTGAACAGACTGAGGGTTGCAATATCATGAATAGAGGGTCGAAATAGCATGAATAGTGGGTAAAAATAGCATGAATAGAGGGTCAAAAAAGCATGAATAGATGGTAGAAATAGCATGAATAGATGGTAGAAATAGCATGAATAGGTAGTCAAAATAGCAGGAATATATGGTCAAAATAGCAGGAATAGATGGTCAAAATAGCATGAATAGGCCTAGAGGGTCAAAATAGCATGGATAGAGGGTCTTAGTATCATGAATAGAGGGTCTAAATAACTTGAATAGAGGGTCATTACAATAAGTAAACGGACATCTCTCATACAAACACCAGCGTTGAAATACACACTGCATTACGCACACAGACAAGTATAGACCAAATGCATATACCCTCTATTTTATGAAACTCATGCTCCCAAAAGAAACAGGTACTGGACATATTAACTACCCCATGCAAATTTAGTTTGTCTACTTGCTGTAGAAACCCAATGTTTCTGCTTTTGGAAAATTTGTACATATGTACCCGTCGAATTCAAAACGACAACTTTTGCACTTCAGCACACTGACCTCGTCGCACACGAACATTAACAATACACGTGTTCGCGGTGCGGTAAGACGCTCCCTACGTGGCCTCCAGTGGGCGGTCTATTTGCTGTTCACTCATGTAGTTCATTCATAAAGTAACTGCACAGTTAGTTGCTGTAGACCATAATGAATATTCAAACAAAGTTTGAATGAAATTTACATAATTTTACTGTATGTACCTATGTAATATTCACAGACCACCGAAGTTGATCGACTGCATTCTAATGACACAGTTGTGCGCCGCGTGCAATCTTCGCAGTACTGCATGGTGATTGGCTAATCGACGCGAGGTCACCGGTTCACCGCGTGATCATTAAATGAATATTCATTACTTCCCAAACCACTGCGTGCTGTAATTAGCTTATGTAAATGAGTGATGATGTCATATAGCTCATTAAAGTTTGTCACTGAGCCCGTGCTTACTTATTGCAATGTCATAGTAGCATGAATAGAGGGTCGAAAAAGTATGAATAGATGGTCGAAATACCATGAATAGAGGGTGGAAATAGCATGAATGGAGGGTGGAAATAGCATGAATAGATGGTCGAAATAGCACGAATAGAGACTGCATCTTTAATGGAACAGTTGTAATGTCAATCACCTCTTTCAGACACCTTCTCAGTTATCTAGAATTCCTTGAAATTCCTTGAAATAACAAGATTATAATTGCAAATTGATATTCCCAATACCGATGAACTTTAAGTTGAGACTTTAAATGATTCATGCATAGAGAAAAGAATCTCTCTCTGATTCATGCATGTGTAAATGAGAACTCCATTTGCATTGATCACTGGTAAATTTTTTCCCGTCCACCAGGGAGTGTTTTAAAGAAAAGATTCCTTGCAATTGCTGTACGTTAATGAGAAGGTATAAAGCATTTAATTAATGTTGGCAGAACTGCTTCAATGAGTATGCTTACTTTCTTGGAATCAAAAAAACATACTTTTAACAACCGTCCTGTGAAAGTTTCAGCTTAACCCTCCTATGCCCAGGCTGAAATTTGGCCCAGTCAGCACGGCACCCACAGACACTCACTTGAGTATTTTTGGTTGCGTTGCCAATAGGTCAAACCACAGAGTCACACAGAGCTGTGTATGTACTTGGTTTTGGTTTGACCTCCTTGAGTGCACTGCACAAAGTCAATGGGTTGGGAGTTACATACAAATTTTGAGTGTCTTTGGGTTTGACCTCCTATCACACAGCCATTATGTTTGCGTGTATTTGAGTGCACTGCACAAAGTCAATGGGTTAAGAGAGACATACAAATTTTGAGTGTCTTTGAGTGTTAAACCTATGAGAAAAGTGTGGTTTTACAGAAATTCAACTCAAAAGATTTATCATAACGAAAAAAAAATTGAAAGGGAATTCACTGCGAGACCGCAATACACTACGGTACATGTACATGTACATTTATACACATATACTTACATGTACATGTACATACCACGTGCGACCACGGTGAGACCGAGTAGTGCTGATGGCTGTGTGGTCAATGTGCACAGGTAGTGTTTGAGGATCATGTGCCTGTTTCTGTGCATCGTGATTGGATAGATTTTCATAGGTAGCAAATATATATATTGTTCTTATTGGCTGTTTGATTGCTCTTGAATATGTTCACTATGTTGCATATTCATTGTTATACCTTCCCTGTACGAACGTAGGTGATCTGTAAACTACGAAAATGGACTGTATAGTAATGTGTTGACTGTGCCGAACTGAGATATGTTGCGGGCCAAACGGGTGCTAAAAAATAGGATTTTAAATAACTATTCATCCATCGGGGGGGGGGATCCTTATGATCACGGGAATACATTGCTTTAATAATCATCGCCAAAGAACAAGGTTACAATGAGTACCAGTAAAAGTAAGCTTTGACTGTCGGGATAAATTGCCCCACTCTAGGGCTCAAAAATGGATGATTTTATAAAACCGCGCTTTTATTTTTTGAAAACCGAATTTGGCGGTATTTCGGTTTAGTAAAAATCTCTCAGTTCAGTGTCGGTTTAAAAACTGACTACTCAGTTTTACCGAAAAACCGCCCAAGCCTAATAGAGCTGTCTGTAAAATGTTTTGAAAATGTGTATATTTTGTGTTTTCTCTGAAATGAGAGCTTTTCAGACAATAACTTTTTAGTAAGATTGGTAGCTAAACAATTCCATCTTCAAATCAAGTTAATTTTCGGATACAAATTTTGTAATTTGTGTGATCAGGTTGTCACGAATGTTGTACCTTCTCCTTTAAAAGTATCATGAATGCACTTGGATATGCACGTAATTTATATGCACATTGACTACCTGAAACTTTGCCCCTGTGATGTACTTCACACTGTACCTGTGCAGGTGCATTATACACTGTATAAATGTGTCATAATGATTACATGTACATGTATTAGCTGAGAAGGGTGCATAATGTCTAGAGATAGTCTCTAGCTTTGTAAATAATATAAAACTATACATCTTATAAGCCTTATCGGAATTGTGCGTGCAATGAATTATGGAGTTGGGTTTTGGGAAAAAAGTTGTCAACTTTTGTCTAAACGCACATGTTTGTGCACAAAGTCAACGGAGGAGAAAGGTGATCGGCAAGAAGTTGGAAGATTTAACGTTTTATAGCAAAATTATGGAGAAAATTATTAAGAAATCAGTTAATTTATAAACAGAACATTTTTATAATTAAGAAAAAAATTGATTTTTATCCCCCCGGAAGCTACGCAAATGGAGGAATTCTCAGCTGATTTCTGATCTCCGGGTGCGACGACCATAGGCCTATTTTAGTCTTTTAAGGATTTTTTTCTTCTAAAAAGGGGGATATTGCAGATAATGTCAACGTATTTAAAAAAAAAAAAAAAAAAAATTAAGCACTGGTCAAACCGAGGTCAAACCCACAATAGATTAAAATAATAACTATTATAAATTGGTGATGTCAGTCAAGGTAGTACATATCACCGGCACGCCTGACTAAAAACATTTTTTTTAAATAAATAAATAAATAAATAAATACAAAATTGCTGCCACCCAAAAATCAAACCATTAAAAAAAATAATTAAAATAAAACAAAGTGCTAGTTGAGACAAGAAACTATTATCTTATTAATATATTATTTTGGGACCGTCTGATATTACCGCATGTTACCTGATCGTAGATATTGGAGCCACGGATCGCCACCCATCTGATCTGAAATGAGCCTGTTTTAATCCCCTAGGGTGAAATATTATATTAATTATAGCATTTGTCAAACGCCAATAAATTGAATATCAAGAACTTATAAAAAAGGCAAGTGTTTTCTCCTTTTTACCATCCTTTAATTTATTGTAATTTATATTTTTTGGCAATGGGGAGAATATTTCTAAAAGAAAATATGCTCCGAAATCTGAATTGAAGAGCTTCTCGGCCGTTAGTAGTGATCGAGTTTGCCTAAAAGTACATCATTTGTTCATGACTGGAAAATTGCATCCAGAAATCATCTGAGAATTCCTCCATTTGCGTGGTTTATGGGAATACAAAAATGTTTTTGTTTAATTATACAAATGTTCTGCATGTAATGTAACTAATTCTTAATAATTTTCTGGCCGACTACCTTGGGCCTCCATTGACTTTGTGCACACACGTCTGCATTTGTTTACAACTTTTTTCCAAAACCCAAGTCCCATAATTCATTGCACGCACAATTCCGATAAGGCTTATTGTACAAATGATTGTGCACCCCCCTTCCCCTAAAAAAAGAATACATAGATTGTTCTGGTGAGGAGGATGGCACACAAGGATTTCCGCCCTAGAGGGAGCTCACATATCACTCTCGCAGTACTGGATCTGGGTAATATAGGCCTAAGGGGGGTATGTCCCTCCTCTCAATTTTGCTGGGTCAGCAAACAAGCATATCACAACCCACCCCCACCCACCCCTACTTTCAGATTTTTTTAAAAGGAATACTGAAATCAAGGCACAACATATTTGTTGGCCATATATTTTGTATTTATTTAAATTAAAACAAAATGAAAAATAGAAGGGGGGCTCGTCAAGCCCCACCCCCTTGTTTCTCCCTCTGTGCGAATCAGGCAGGTTCAAAGATAGATTGTAGTTGAAGTTAACAAAGGATGACATTATACGACAATAATG
The DNA here is from genome assembly GCA_029582265.1 of Zoroaster sp. YZ-2022. Lineage (NCBI taxonomy): Eukaryota > Metazoa > Echinodermata > Asteroidea > Forcipulatida > Zoroasteridae > Zoroaster > Zoroaster sp. YZ-2022. The sequence goes on along the minus strand of CM055830.1, from coordinate 22,606,298 downwards.
ACAACAGTGTAAAAACATTTTTTTTTATTCATCTGAAAAGGGGCACAATATATTTGAAGCCGAGCCCCTTTATAGGTCTATCCTCATCCTTGTCTCACTACCAGCTCAGTTCTTATGTAAATCTTAATTCCTCAAGATACATACATACGTACACACACAGCACGCACGCACGCATGCACGCACGCACGCACGCACGCACGCACGCAGTCACAGTATTCCATGTGATTCCTTATTTTGTTTTATACAGAATTTGCTCCTTGTACAGTAATTTACTTTCAAATAAATTATCAGAATATTTCATTGAGACATGGATAAAGAAAAATGTAAATAATTAAATAAAAAAATTATGTCAAAAGTGTGATAAATTCGTCTCTGGTCAGGTCTGTTCATAGTGCATTTCCCATCCATCAACCAAAACATTCAAAATCAGGTGAAAGTCCCAGTCTATATCAACCCCAAATGTAGAAAATATGCAAGTATAGCCGATATACATAGCAAATAATTTAGACTTTCACAGGATCAGTAGTCAATACATGTATGATAGACAGACATGACAAAAATACAACCAGACTGTGGAAATGACAATCAAATAATGATACATGAATATATGTAGTATTACACAAACATTTTTTTCGGTTTCTAGTCTCCGCCCGAGTCGCCTCAGACCCGCGCATCAGCATTTTTAGTTATTTTTTTTGCTGTAAAATTCTGCCGTGCGGTGTTTTAAATGACGTTTTCACATAGGGGTATGAACATTTGCCCTATTTGTGTGGACTCTCTTAGCCACCATACTTTGTGTATGGGAAATTTGGTTCCAATAAACGTGTATACATCTTAACATGCATAAAAAAAAACAAAGCATAAATGTGCATCTTCAATCACAATATTTATCTTTACTTCGTTTATTTGTTTATTCCTAAAAGAACATTTAACAAAACACAGAAAAGCTTTTATCATGCCAGTGACCATGGTTACCATACGTACTCCTTGTGTGTCAACCACATGCTCCTTGCACGCTGACTGGGAACAAATGGTTAAATGACAATTAACTCCCTAAAATGGAATAAGTGCACATGCACTTTAGTCTTAATATTCCGACGCAAGAATTTCATCAATTTAAATTAGTCTGAGGGGACAACATTGATAACGTTGGTAAAACTTAGATAGATAGATAGATAGATACTGTCATTAATGTAGCACCTTTTTCCCCCAAAGGTTACAAAGTGCTTCACCACATTTTGCTGCCATTCCTGTTACACATGGGCAAGCCCCCCTTCTCTCTTTCTCTTTCTTTGACTCAAGATACCAACCAAGCTGTGAAAGTAACAGCTCAATGTGGAGACTTTACGTCAATTATTTTGGTGTTTTTTCTGAAATGAGAGCACTTCAGACATAATTTGTTTTTGTACCTTTATCAATTTCAAATCATGTTAGATTTTGGATAATATGCCCAAGCCCAAAGCCAGAAGGGGGGGGGGGGGATGACCCATTTTCACAGTGTACCCTTTTTTACAAGGTGTCTTTTGAATGTAAACAGAGGTTTTCAGCTCGTGTAGGGTGCATCATGGTGCCACCATTATTTCATTAACCCTAACCTTCCCAAATCCTCCAAAATCCTTTTTGTACATCCATGTTTGTTGTAGTGATTGCAAGGTCAGTGCTTGGGTCAGTGGACATTGCGGGGAGGGTCCCTGGCCATGTACATGTATCACAGATTAGAAACACATGTGTGCATACATGTCATGTGCTTGCTTTACTACTGAAGGATTTTGGAGGATTCAGGTTATGTGTTCAAGCAAATGGGCCTAGGGAGTTAGGTTTAATAAAATAAAAAAAATTACAAATTGGAAAAAATAAACAATTTTGAAAAGCTCCCCTCTTCCAGAAATAAAAGGCTACAGGCATACATTTGTCACATGCGTCATACATTTCCAAAATAACCTAAATTTGCAATTTGATCCATCTGCTGTAATTAATTGTTCAATGGCAAAATCTGGATCCCCTGTCATGCATGAAGCCAGCTAATTGGGACTGCCCTTTGAACATTCTGTAATGTTTGAGATATATGTATAACAGGTGACAATGTGCATGACATTTTAATGAGACATTTGTCTAAAAAAGTAGACTGTAGCTTGTCGGGGGGGGGGGGGGGGAGGGAAAGACAACATGCTGTGTGAGTTTCAATTCAGTTTCTGACAGTGCATGCATATTCTCGTAAATATCAGTCAAGAGCTGAATGCACAAAATTAGTTAAAATGGAACATCATTCGTAATTACCTAATTTAATACAACATTTTCTAAAAAGTTACCCTACAGAATGTTCGACATCGTTGAAGGTGCTTATCCATAAATAACCAATAGACAGAGAGCAGTTATTCCACATGGTGTCAGGAAACCGTAACGGTGATGGCACCTGACTAGACTAAGGGTAAAACCATGTGCAACAAACGTGCGATATGGTAGAATAGGCCGGCAATAATTTTTAGACATTATATGTGTCCGTGTAAAATTTTACATGCAGGCAATGCATTATTTAAGACTATGCATGCTCATAGGCCCACTGTTTTAGAGAATAAAAGATTATGGACTAGTGCGCGCAGTGCTGTCCGTGTATATATATATACTTGGAGTGTCGTGGCCGAGCGGTCTAGCTTACCGGACTCAAGTTCTGGTGTTAGCAGCAGAATGTGGGTTCGAATCCCAGCCGTGACACTTGTGTCCTTGAGCAAGACACTTAACCATAATTGCTTCTCTCCACCCAGGTGTTAAATGGGTACCTGTGAGGGCAGAGTTGGTTGATTAGCCCGATATGCGCTGTAATGGCAGCAATTGAGCTGTATACTCCCCAGGGAGCTGAGATGGTTTCAGGAATGATTTATGAGCCTTATGAGCAGGGGTAATAATATAATGCGCCTTGAGCACCACTCAGTTGGTGGATACGTGCGCTATATAAGTCCACACATTATTATTATTATTATTATATATATATATATATATATATATATATATATATATATACATGTAGGTTACTTGTGTCTGTATGCCAGTCATCCTAAGAAATTAACTGCTGTGATACCAGACTATTAGGATGACGGACTACCAGTGAGTCATTCCCTCAATTTGCCATTAGGTTAGCACAGTGGGTGTCTGTAATAACTTTATAAAATATGTTTGGCTACAATTATATTGCGCAGGTAGGAGAGTGAACTGAATCTAGACAATCCATCATTACAGTCCATCATAATTTATTGAGATAGGTAATTACTGTCTGTCATCATCTAATTGCAGAAGTTGAGTTATTTCTCACAGTATTAGTTATTAGTATTTCAGTCATGTTTTGAATAATTAATGCTTGTTTGAGCAAAAAAAGGCAATAGTTTCTTTGAAAAAATTCCACATTGGATCTCTTGTTTTCTAATAAAAAAAAATAAAATCACCAAGTTTCTATTAACAAAAGCTCCTACAGATATTGACAGTTGGACTTAATTAATTTGAGATTTTGGGTTTTCCTGAAAGCATATGGTGCATTAATACAGTTTGTGTGGAGTATATTCTCTGGACATGTTGGATGAGTTTCTGAGTAATAATTCTATGCTGAAATTAGCCAAGGAGTCAGTGAGAATCTTCTGTTGCTGGGCAACGTGGATATACCAGTTGATAATTTGAAAGTACATTAATCATACTCTACATTATGGGCATGCTGCCAGCATATGTGCTATGGTACACAGTCCCATCCTAAAATGCTTCGAGCACTGTTCAGCAAGTAACCATTTTATCCTAGTCATCATAATTACATGTCAAATACTGGCGCCGTGAATATGCCCTTTTGGTGATGGTTATCAAAAATCCAGAGAAGTCACTCTCCCTGTAGTGTATTCAATTTTGTTTTCAATTTTGTTTTCATCTAAAAATGTTTAAAGATGTATTGCCCGAGTTTTCCAATATTCCAACAACAATACACCAACATGAATTTCCTTTAATTTACAAGTAAATATAAAAGAAATGTATACCATCTGTTTACAAGGAAAATAGCAATGTTCTCATCAAAAACAGTTACCGGTAAAATTTCACACAGAATATCTTTCATGGTTGGTTTGGATCATCTTTGCAGACGTGATGTACAGGTAGTTAGGTTGTATAATCTTTCTAAAACTGACCGGCTTTGCATGCATACTTATTAATTATTTGGTTGTCATAAATAATGAATTGATAGCTTAAATTAATTCACTATAATACTTTCGTTGACCCTAGACAAGCGCTTTCTTACTGTTTCAATCAATATTCATAAAACCCCAAGACAAATTAAGACAATCTGATTGGACGAAACGTGATTACATGGGGTTGTACTAGTAACGGCTGGTAAAGGCTGGCTGCCTTTAGTGATAACCAACCAGCAGGAATGTATGTCAGACCCCAGCTGTTAGCAGGCGTGCGACGTGGGAATGAACCAATTAGAATGTAGAAGTTTGTATTCGTGTCACGCGGGTTTATGGGCTAAGTTGGAATTGCATCTGGTCTCAAATGTGAATTTGGTGTCAGTCTCTTTCTGGCCCTTTTTAAATACAAATGGCACTGGATAGTGAAATTTTGAAAATGAAATCAAGATGGGCATTTATAAATGGGACTAAAAGTTTGATGGTTGGTTTCCACCACAGGATAGATACCATGGGTCATGGCCACGGGCGATAAAGAACCTCGCCTATTTGGCTTGGTGTTTTATTACTTGTGGCCACACCCCGTGGTCTTTCTTCTGTGGTAAAGACCACTTGACAGATTTCTATTTCAGTATTTTCATGGTTCTGTTGGCATTTTATGAGTTCAGATAGAATTTTTGTTTCATTTTTGGATTTAGCTTTCTTCATTTTTTTTCGATGCGAAATGTGCTTCATCGACCATTGACGTGAGAAATTTGTTGAAATACTCAGCATATATGGTTTGGCCTCTGACCTGGCCCCATAGAGCAATAGATAATTGGCATAAGTGGACCGCCCACCAACATAGGGGCTGGTTAGCTCAGTTGGTAGAGCGCTCGTACGGTATTCGAGAGGTTGCGGGTTCGAGTCTGGCATCAGCCAATTTTTCTTTGCTCGCTTTTCATTTATATAATATTTCAGGTCAGTTTCTTCCTATCTATACTTATTCTGTGTACAACCACGTAAAAGGCTTGTATCCCGTTGTGTGATCCCCACTACTGCCGTTACCCGGGTTGTTTGCATCTGACCGGGGCTTGATCCCTGGCTACTCGGCATATATGGTTTGGCCTCAGACCTGGCCCCATAGAGCAATAGATAATTGGCATAAGTGGACTGCCCACCAACATAGGGGCTGGTTAGCTCAGTTGGTAGAGCGCTCGTATGGTATTCAAGAGGTCGCGGGTTCGAGTCCGGCATCAGCCAATTTTTCTTTGCTCGCTTTTCGTTTATATAATATTTCAGGTCAGTTTCCCCGCTACTGCCGTTACCCCGCTACTGCCGTTACCCCACTACTGCCGTTACCCCGCTACTGCCGTTACCCCGCTACTGCCGTTACCCAGGTTGTTTGCATCAGACCAGGTTGTTTGCATTTAAAAAATAGCTACATGTACACACATAATAATAATAATAATAATAATGTATAGATTTATATAGCGCACGTATCCACCAACTAAGTGGCGCTCAAGGCGCATTATAGTGAAAATTGCACTGCCAAAAAGTTTTAACATTTCTAGAATGCATATATAAATTCTAGCTGTATTGAATTACTTAGAAATTATATCATGAGACACTGAAAAGATTGGGGTTTTATTTCATAAAATCTTAGCCAAAGATGGAATAGGCCTAGTGGATTTTTTGCATCTGTCTGTTCTGCACAAAGGTAAGATGAACCCAAACAAACTACTTTCTCTGAGTAGCCAATTAGGAGAATGCAGTAAGGCTGGACAGCTGAGATGGTAGAGCACTAGTAGGGTAATCCAGAGGTAACAGGTTACAAACCCACTTCAGTCAAGTTTTCTTCATTTCTTTCCCACAAATTTCTTTCATGTAGTTACCCAGAATTTTATTGTTGGATTATTTTATGATTGGATAAGGTCATAATTTTAAAAATGTATTTTTGTTGTTGTCACTACTCAATAACAACAGATCGTAACTTCATCATCGCTAACACTCAAGTGGAAGCTTGTGCTATCATCTTCTGCAATGACGGCTTCTGTGAGCTGTCTGGGTACTCCCGGGCGGAGCTGATGCAGCGACCATGTTCATGTGTCTTTCTACATGGTGAGGGCACCAGCCAACATGCCATACAAGAGATACAGGATGCTTTAGATAAAGGTGATGAACACCAGGTGGAAATAACTTACTACAGAAAAGATGGTAAGTGAACAAACATTTTTTTAAATTTCCATGTTGTAGGGGCATAGTCTGGATTCTAAATCTAACAACATCTATAGCCCCTTTCACACTAGATGTATTTCCCGGGAAATTCCCGGGAAATCTGTTCACACTTCAAAAGTTAACCCCAGGAAATTCCCGGGAAGTAGCTTATTCCCGGGAAATAATTAATCCTGCTCGGGAGTAGGGGTAAGCGAGTTTTTCCCGGGAATAGTGTTTTTCCCGGGAAATAGCAACTAGTGTGAAACGAAAGCGGGTTTAACTTACCCCACTTTCGCGTCGTGGATGTTGGGACGTCAACATGTCTTGAAAGGTCAGCGAGGTCACAAATAGCGCGCCAAATAGCTCGCGCGCTAATATCCAGTGTTGTATTTCAGTACCTTTGAAACTTTCCTTCTTAAAATATAAATGTCTACATCTGTAAATAACACAATATATTTAGTTTTCTAGAATGTGACCAAATAAATGGTTTTAGAATTGAATAAAAGAATTGTCGCGGACAAGGCCATGTTAAGCATCTGTATCATTTATGTGTATTTATAATGTCCGCATGGTTTTTCCTCCGTAAAATACAAAAATATTGGTAATATAATAATAATAGCATGCGAAAATGATGTGATGGACACTACGCGATGCATGGGAAACAGTCACAACAACAACCCGGCCGTCACCGCGCTGGCGGTTGCTTGAGCGCGTGGCATTCTGGGATTGGACTTCCGCCCACAACATTTTCAACTTCCGTATGGGCCGATTACAGTTAGCGCATTTCCCGGGATTTGATCGCGAGTGTGAAACGACCGTGCATATTCCCGGGAAATAATGTTCCCGGGAGCGACCAGATAGGTACAGTGTGAACGGTCGCTGGGGTGTTGGTGGGGTTAAAAACTACCGGGAATTTCCCGGGAATTTTTTTCCCGGGAATTGGCTCTGTAGTGTGAAAAGGGCTTAAAGGTATTTAGGGCCATCCAAAACTCTTCACATTATTATAATTGTGCGGAGACCTCATCCCTCTACAAATAGAGCCAAACTAATTATAAAAATATGTAGTAACACACATACAGACACATTGTACTGTTTAGCTGCATGTACAAGACACACTGCAGACAAAATATCAGTTAAGGCCAGCGCACCCACTTACACAACCTTACTGTATTTGTCATTCAGAATAAGCACTATATACACTTTAACAATAACAGGGAATGATTTTGTTCGAAAATTTTGCATAGCAAAACTGCGATGCAAAAAAAGAATTTGCATAGCAAAATAATTTTTTGTATAGCAATCTGTGAATTTTGTATAGCAAATTTAAAATGCTTAAAATTACAGTATGCAGTGTATACAGGTGTTGTTTTTCAAGGCTTTACTGTCGTTTGGTTCATCATATGCATATAATGTCCACATTTTACCACAAATAATGCTCTTTAGTGTCTGGAAATTGGTGGTAAAAAAAAAATTCACGTGTATCTTTCTTCTAGGTCAATTTCTTCATTATTTTGGCAAAATTGCAGTCATTCATGAAAGTTAGTCCTCCGTCCATTTTCTTTTTTGTTTACATTGTTTTATCACAAAAATGTCACGAAAAACAAATTACCAACTGCGACGTGTTCGGGTGCTCTTTAAAGTGAATGTCGCCGAGTGTATACTTTGTATTACTTTGTGGTGATCAAGCTTGATTTTGATTATTAAAAATTTGTCAATTTTGTTAAATGTTCATACAAAGTAAATAACGTTTCTAGAGTTCCTTTCAATATGGCCGTAGTGATCGTATCAAAGTGCACGCTTGATGAATATGATACTATTGTGTATAGGACTGGTGTGGCTCATCAATTGCTCAAATTGTTCCAACCCCCAAACTCAGGAGAAGAAAAAATAAACATGGGCAAAGCTAAAAAACTGGGCAGTTGTTGTGTGTTTTCCATTTCGGGGATTTCACCCGTAATTTATTCATCAGCAGAAAAATATTGCATGCACATAGAATTTTGGGCATTGCGGATAAAATCCTTACAGATTGCAGGAAAATAAGGTTGCATGTACGGCGTTGCACGTGTCGTGAAGTGATCGTTGACCACGTACATGTACGTCGGACGGATGTACCCCGGCGCGGTCTGGACATACGGAAACAAACCCAGTCGGGGACGGAACCCTTGATATTTTTTGGTCGGAAGTATGTAAACGTTATTTCGGGAAAGGTTTGTGAATATGATTTCAAATTTTTGTTATTATTAAACCACAATAGTTAAAAAATCTGTCGCAATTTGCATTGCAAAATCTTGCGATGTACTGTTTGAAATTCCGTCGCAGATTGTCCAAATTACGTCACATTTTGTGATACGGTACAGGGGAAATTGTTCATTGCACCTATACAGGGTTTGTACATTGGTTTTTATTGTATGTGTTGTAACCAAAAGGGTTTTTATGGTCTTTCCTGTTGATTTTGTTCACAATTTCATTATATTTTATTGCTTTTAAAGGGGGACTGACATCCTTTATTGTGTGTGTACTTAAGGCGTTTTGTAATAAAATATTGTTTTTGAGACCCACCTGTGTCTATTTAATCATTGATTTCCGAGTACAAGTATTTTAAAATAATGTTTGAAGTGTTTTGGGGAGGCAACCCCGCCCATGGTGGAAGCTTCATTTGCATAAGATATGTGACGTAAGGTCGGGAAGATCCGATGTGTACATGATGTACATGTACATACAAACGTTTCACACACGTAGCGTCGATTTAATTTCTTCCGTGATTTTTGTTTCAAGAACTAATAAAATGCCGGGAAGATGTGTTTCTGCAGGATGCAACAACACCACCAAAGATGGTGTTAGCCTTCATCTGTTCCCAAGTGACCCAAAAATCGCTGTATTTGCACGAGCAAAGTTCGACTGACAATAGTAAAGTGGTCAGGTCCATCGGCTCACATAGTTTTGTGCAGCGATCATTTTGAGCCGAGTTTTGAGCCGAATTTCTCTTCCCGACATGACGTCACGAACAGCTCCTCCGTGCAGGGCATAAAAGTGGGGGGCATTTTTACAACGGTAAAATAACACTCTCAAAAACAATAAAAACACAAAACAAAAATTGTATTGATCTTTTACTGATATAAAAGAATAAAACGATCACATATTTAACTGTTTGATTTAAATCCATGTCAGTCCCCCTTTAAATGGTAGATGTATCTGGTTTTTTACATATAGCCTAGGCCAAAAAAGTCTATGGTTTCTGGTATGGGAAATTTTACATTTACATTAACATTTATAAAAATATATTAAAATATGACATGTTGCAAACAGAAAAGAACAATGTTATAACAAGCGAGAGAGAAGTTCATTAAAAGTTTTCACACTGCTGCCGCCTTCTTTGCAAGATTCTCTGTGCACTTGATCTACGCTAAATGTGAATTCATAAAATGTGCCAGCCTATTCAGGGAACGAGTTTGGTCATACATATTGTATAGGAGAAAATAAAGAGATGTCTGCAGTGTAGTTAAAGGCCTATCTGTACATTTGTGTATGTTTGTGTACACCTGTAGTCATTACACACACCATGTTGCTGCCATTTCAAAACTGTGGAGTCATCAGATTTATTAGACAATATATATTTTTTCAGTCAGTTTTATTGTTGACATACATCAATGTCCTGGTAGGCTTTCATCAAGTACATTGTAATGGCTGTGTGTTCTTGAGGGCTGTGAGTAAAGCAACGTGTATGCACAACTGCCAGTGTAAGGCATGGATCCAGACAAAGTCCATTCTCATAAATAATGGGCTTCTGCAGTCTCAATTTGAAGATGAAATGGTGTTTTTGGCCAGGGCTCAATTTTAAGATGTGAACAGAACGGTATGAACAAAGTGTTCATACCCGTGAACAACATATTCAGCATTTACAGGATACTTCCTTGGGAATTGTTGTGCATAAATTTAAGCGTAAGCTAATTTTATGGCTTAGAAAGGATTTTCTACTAGTCGATCTGCATGCCAACTTTGAGTCACTAGGGATTTAGTGCTTAGAGCAGCGAGTACAAGGCTTTGACTGTTAGCACAAAAGACTGCCCGTAAATGCAGAATTTCTTGTGAAGCTGATCACTGGAATTGAAACCTGATTGGAGAAAAAAATACAAAATAAAGTAAAATAAGAAGCTCTTCCTGCTCTTTGAATCACCTGCTTCAGGTGTTATAAGAGTGTCAAGTTAAATATAGTATAAATGTACACTATTGGTAAATTGTCTGTACATGCATCCGTAATTATTAAGAATCAAGAGATACGTGATTGCATGTATAGAACCTAATATGTGAACGTTTCATTGTTATTTCATTGTGTCGTTAAATTGAAATTAAGTGAAAATTAAACATTCTGATTATTTTATTTCACTCTAATATGGAAATATATTATCAGCTGATGATCAATATTAGATGTGAATTTGTATTCAAGTTTTCTCAAAAAAATTACAACATTGAATGACTTTTCAGGATGTCTGGTAGCATAAACATCATAGCAGGAAAGCTTCGCTCAGTTTCTGTGCTGGTAATTTCCAGTAGTGTTAAACCCCTTTAAGGATATTTTCTTCACTTGTAGACAGTTACCCCCTAAGCAAACACAAATTGAATCCTGGTCTGCCCTCTGTCAATTTGGTTTCCCACAAAATTTAATGATTGAACACGATTGTTGGTTTTTCCTGAGACGGCAAATGTCCATAATGTCTGCTTACAACATCCATGGGTGACAGTGCATGGATATTATTATTATTATTATTATTATTATTATTATTATTATTATTATTATTATTATTATTATTATTATTATTATTATTATTATTATTATTATTATTATTATTATTATTATTATTATTATTATTATTATTATTATTATTATTATTATTATTATTATTATTATTTATTATTATTATTATTATTATTATTATTATTATTATTATTATTATTATTATTATTATTATTATTATTATTATTATTATTATTATTATTATTATTATTATTATTATTATTATTATTATTATTTCGCATTAGCACAGCATGAAAAGAAAGATCTTGTTTTCCTTTCTGCCGGTTACACCTCGAGTCAAGCTACGTCCCGTAGCCTTAGATCTCGAGTGTCTTCGTGAGAATCCTTGCTGTCCCTAAGAGTGCCGCCTTCTGTAGTAATTCTACTCTAACAGATGTTCCTATCTCCTTGAGATGTTTCTCCAATGCCTTCGGGATTGTACCCAGTGCTCCCACTACCACAGGAATAACCTTGACCTTGACTTGCCACAGCTTGCGGAGTTCTCTCGCTAAATCCTGATATTTCTGTACCTTCTCCTTCTCCTTCGAAGCTACTCTATCACCCGGCACAGCTATATCAATAAGATGACACATCTTTGCATGCTTATCCAAGACAACAACATCCGGCCGTCTATGTTCTATAACATGATCTGTCTGGATGTTGAAGTCCCAGAGAATCTTGACATGATTATTATTATTATTATTATTATTATTAAGAACAACAGCAGCAGCAGCAGCAGCAGCAGCAGCAATGCGTTCGAGGAGCGAAGACACGTCTTATCATCGGCTCCGAGATTAGTGGAATTTTACAGCTTTTTGGGTCTAGCCATCTTACACCTTTTAATTGCGAAGTAGACAATTTTAAACACTTTCTGAAGAAAATCATTTTTGGAAAGCCCCTTTTTGGGCTTCAACTCGTCTCAGTGTCTCACCTTAGACGCCATTTATTAATATAGCCACCATGTCTGCGTACCGGCCAACGCTGAAACGACCAGCAAAAATGAAGAAGCAAAAGAAAAAGAGAAAACCGACAACACGCACAACACGCACACCACGCCAGAGAGAAACAGCGAGAAACAGCGAGAAGGACAGACTCCCTAGAAAGAAAGGTGATGCATTGGTAGACATGTTGTCACGTAAACAAACCAAGACCATTTCAGGGTTTTGGGATGAAGCCGTTGAAAATAGGGTAGCAGAAAGTGAACAAGGAAGGACTGAGGGCAGAAAAAAGTGTAAAACAACCATAGAGAACGCCAAAAAGAATGACACGGACTTAAATATGGAACAAGACAACCAAGACCTTGAAGAAGACGAAAACAATAGGAGAGAAAACACTCAAAAAGATCCAGAACAAGATGAATGGGTCCCCTACCTGAGGAAGGGAGTACAACAATTCCGGAAAAAACGAGGAACTGGATCTGTAGCCACACATAGAAAGGAACCATACCAAGCTAGCCCAGCCAGACAAGAAATAAAAGAAGCAAAAGGAAGGGGACGCGGAAAAACATAAATTTTGCTGCCAGTGAGTTCCAAAATTTCCACATAATCGTCATGTGTGGCTTCACTTTGATTCTCTTGATGGCGTACACTATAGCCACATTAAATGTAAACGGCTTAAAAATAGCCAAAAAAGGGACATGGTTTTTGAATATTTTGAAAGGAAGAAGAAAAAGATGAAACCTTATGGCGCAAACAGTGGGGTGGGCAAATTTTTTTCAGTCATGGAAAGGCTAACAGTTGTGGCGTTGCTATTTTAATTTCAAAGAAAAGTGTTTTTAATCTTGTTAACCCTCGGAGTGATTCACATGGACGATGGGTTTAGGGGGGATATAGAAATTGATGGTGTCACTGTTAATTTAGTCTCATTGTATGCGCCAAATGGTGCTTCTATTGCGGAAGCAATTTTTTGTGGAATTTGGGAATTGCATTATTGGTGGTGATCTTAACTGTCAATTAGATTCAACAAATATTTACGATCAAATCAAAACTTCTCTTTTTAACCAGTTCGCTTCGGATGCCGTGTATACACGCATTTTTTTTTTGTACAGCGAATCGGAGAGCGTCTAAACACGCATTCCGATTTTTGTGTGTGTCACCGGGAGACTTGTCAACACGCCACACGTGACGTGCCGTCGTGGCGGCTGACGTGTATACATGCAATCGTTTCTCGGAGTCCATGGGGTCACGGTTCGGTGGCCTCGGACAAAATGCACTGCAAATACTGAACGAGTTCACTCTTTTTGTTGATTTTTGCCTAATCCTTTTATCCAAGACCTGTTCCTTTGACGTACCAGCCAAGCATTTGTAAAGACGGATTTATATCCATTGTTTACGAGGCATTCGATCTCTCTCCAGGTATGCCGTCTTTTCGACCAGGCGCTGGTCGCTAATAGGCCGTTGCATCGGAGCTTGCCAACGGTCTAATTATGCTGAACAAACACAACCGTAATTAAAAAACTAGCCATTTAATTCTCGAAATGTCATTGAGTAAAGGTGTTTATTTGGTTGTCCGAACTTAGTTTCATTGACAAAAAAAATGATTAATGGCTAGAAATTTTTTCAGATTTTTCACTGAAAATAAACCCGCACGGGGGACCGGAAAAAATAAATATTCCCGACGTCAACTGGTTTTAATATGATACAGGAAAATGAACTCATTGATACATGGAGATATATAGAGAATAAACCAGGATACACATTTTACCACAAAGTAATTAAAAGACCGAGTAGAATTGATTATGTCCTAGTGTCAGAAACACTCGGATACCAACTAAAAGAAATATCTATTGATTCTTCAGGTCTGTCAGATCACAGTACAATAATTGTCCGTTTTGATTACCAAACCATTACCACGGGAAAAGGAAGATGGATTTGTAATAATGAACTTCTTAAAGACAACCAATGTAAAACTAGAGTTGAGTGGTTTTGGAAATTCTGGATTACCCAAAAATACCGATATGATTGTTTATTTGTTTGGTGGGATATTGGAAAAAATAGGCTAAAAGAAATTATTAAGGATTATGAAGGTGAGAAAAGGTACAAAGAAAAACACTGAAGAAGAATTTTTAAAAAAAGGTACGATTATATTATTAGTCATCCTTCTGACAATAATATGACTGAGCTAGAAGAAATAGAGAAAAATATTAAACTTTACAAAACTTGCAAATGGGAAAGAGCTAAATACTGTTTTGCTGCAGAGAAGCAACAATGGAAAAACAATCTTATTAAACATTTGGAAGACACAAAAGGTCGAGTATTGAATGAGCCCATATATATGTTAGAGCATGTATTAGCACCTACTATAAAAACCTGTTTTCCTCGAAAGGAATTAACAATTTTCATTTGAAAAACATTTTGGGTACAGTTAATACTTTTCATTTTGAAGAAGACATTATTCAAGATATGGAAAAAGATATAAAAGAATTTGAAATGCATCAAGCACTCAATGATATGGCGAAAGACAAAGCCCCAGGACTGGATGGTCTAACTGTTGAATTTTATTTGACCTTTTGGTATCTTTGATGAATGATTGTGTTGATTTGGTAGAATATTGTCACAAAAGCGTAGGTTACCAGACTCAATGAACAGGGCTCTTATCAGATTATTATTTAAGAATAGAGGAGAAAGAAGTGATTTAAAAAATTGGAGACCTATTAGTTTTCTCAATGTTGATTATAAAATTATATCTAAAGTTCTAACCAAATGTTTGCGCAAATTGATGCCGTCTGTCATAGATGAAGATCAAACATGTGGAGTGCAGGGCAGGAATATTCAAGAAAACTTGATGATTTTAAGAGACGTTATTGATTATGTGAACCTTTACAATAAAGAAGTGGCTATAATAAGCATTGATCAAGAAAAAGCTTTTGATCGTATAGAATGGCGCTATATGTACGCTATGATGAATAAAATGGGCGTTCCGTCTGGTTTATTAGTACAATGGATACAAATTTTATACAGCAATCCTATGGTTACAATTAATGTCAATAATTTCCTTACTAAGCCTTTTCAAGCGACAAGAGGTATAAGACAAGGATATCCATTATCCCCTCTTTTATATTCAATATGTGTAGAAGGCCTCGCCAATCTTACAAGAAGTGACAGTTGTATCAAAGGAGTTGAACTCCCGAATAAAAATGTGAATTTTAAAATTGTTCAACATGCTGACGATACTAGCATTTTTGTTACCGACAATAAAGATTTCACTAATTCAGACAAAAAAAATTATACGTACAGCGAAGGATCTGGCTCGAAAATCAACAATCGGAAAACCCAAGGCTTATGGTTGGGAGCATGGAAAAACAGAAAAGATAGTCCAGGACACTTCAAGTGGAACAATAACAAATTCTTGGAATATATTTTGGAAATGAGATTAAACCGGAAGAAAACTGGGCAGAGAGAATAAACAAAATGAAAAATATTTTGAATAGGTGGAAAGGGAGGTCTTTGACAATGAAAGGAAAAGCAGTGTTAGTTAATAGCCTTATCTGAGGCAGTTTAGCCTGTTATGGTTCAGTTCTTTCTTGTCCAAAAGACATGACTAAAGAAATGGATAAAGCCATCATGAAATTGTATTGGTCATCTAAGCAAGACAAAATCAAAAGAGACACTATAAGGGGCCCTCCAGAGTTAGGGGGAACTGGATTAATAAACATTACATGTAAAATAGATGCTTTAAAATTAAACTGGCTGAAAAAATATACCAAAACTCAAGGCAAATGGAAATATTTGTTTGATTTTTGGATCCAAAATGGAAATAATGATCAGAATCTTGGTTGGTTTGTTTTTAACAATCCTAAACTGATGGGAGCAAAGATGCCCAGTTTTTATAGAGATTTGATTAAAGCTTTTAAAAATGCGGATGGTATAATGAAACTCAATGTTAGTTGTAACAGCGATGCACTTGAGATACTTTTATGCAATAATTCAGTTATTACCGACAAAGAAAAAATGATTGATAGCAAGGTATTAAAATGCTGCGGCATGTTGGCACTAAAACATGTGGTCAGAGATGGCGTTTTCTTAACACGTCAAGAATTAGCTGTTAAATGTAATATTAAAGTTATTAACGCTGGGAAAATTATGGCGGGTTTAAAAAAACATGTTAGCAGTGTTTTACTCAGTGATACAAGAGAAGGACCGGCCAATCATGTTAGTAATATGTTATTCTTAATGTTAGACGATCAAGAAAGTGTTTCTATATCTGATATTTCAGTCAAACAAATTTATCAGAGTATAATCCGGAAAAAATTCATCCCACCTGCTGCAGAAAACATTTGGCCAAAAAAGCTCAATATTAGCCAATATAGCCTTGATTGGAAAGAAATTTGGAAAAAAGCCGTCAACACAAATATAGACTACGAAGACAAAGATCTTTGGTTTCGCTTAAGACATCGAATACTTCCTACTAATGATATCTTGGAAAAAATGAAAAACACCAATGATAACAAATGTGCTATGTGCAAGCAAGAGGAAGAAACGATCGAACATTTGTTTATTTACTGTAGAAACACTTGGCTTGTTTGGATTTTTATAGAAAATATTCTTCGCAATTACAAGGGTAACAAACATTTCTACCTTAATGATAGTAATAAAATTTTGGGGTACGGTAAACACATAGATGCTATCGCCTTGTGTTTAATTGCCAAATTACATAGAACCATTTGGGTTACAAGATGTAAAAATTTAAATGAAACTTCCCCAATTATAGACAGTGTGTTATTAAACATGTACAAAAAGAATCTCAAAAGAATTATTGTTCTCGAAAACAAAAGGTTATCCTCAAATGATTTCACCAAAATATTTACTACAAACAAAGCTCTGTGCTACTATAATGGAAACGATATTATTTTTCCCTTTATGTAACATACTTTACTGGTTTCTTGAGTTAAGATCAAATTTTAACCATACTTTGTCCGAGATATTCCTTTCTATTTTTAATTTTGATGTAAAAGTCCTGTATATTTCCTTTGTAAATATAACTGTTTAGTGTATGTTTCTGGGTTAATTTGTTGATCTTTGTATGTATTGATTTTATAAATTTGTTGGTGGAGTTGAAATAAAAGGAGACGTATATCTCCCTCGGAATATATATAAAAAAAAAATATAAAAAAAAATAAATAAATAATAGGAGATAGGAACATCTGTTAGAGTAGAATTCTACAGAAGGCGGCACTCTTAGGGACAGCAAGGATTCTGCGAAAGTCACTCGAGATCTAAGGCTATGGGACGTACATGTAGCTTGACTCAAGGTGTAACCGGCAGAAAGGAAAACAAGATCTTTCTTTTCATGCTGTGCTAATGCGAAATAATAATAATAATAATAATAATTTACTCATTCATTTCAGTTTTGCTTTAAAAAGATTTTCCAAACAAGAAGTCCAAAGACTAAACATATTTGGTTTATATCAGATAATTAGTCCAAGTACAAATACAAATTGAATGGGAAAACGAGAGACAAAAAATTATAATAATTCAACAAAATATACAGCAGGCTTTATATACAATTTTGAAGAGTTATATATAATTGGTTTGATTTTGCCCTTGCACCGACGTAATGTATGAATAACTGTATACTCCCCGAGTGTCTGTAGAAAATAAAATTCACAGGTGACTCGGGCAGGATTCGAACCCACGACCTTCTGCTTAATTCCTGCTTACTTATCACCCGATGAAGAATTTATTCAAACTATAATTATATATATATACAATAGAAGAGACAAAATTAATAATCGTATTAACCAGTTTGCTTCGGAGGCCGTGTATACACGCAATTTTTTTTTGGACAGCGGATCGGAGAGCGTCTAAACACGCATTCCGATTTTTGTGTGTGTCACCGGGAGACTTGTCAACACGCCACACGTGGCATGCCGTCGTGGCGGCTGACTTGTATACACGCAATCGTTTCTCGGAGTCCGTGGGGTCACGGTTCGGTGACCCCGGACAAAATGCACTGCAAATACTGAACGTGTTCACTCTTTTTGTTGATTTTTGCCTAATCCCTTTATCCAAGACCTGTTCCTTTGACGTACATTGTACCAGCCATGGATTTGTAAAGAGGGATTTATATCCATTGTTTACGAGGCATTCGATCTCTCTCCAGGTATGCCGTCTTTTCGACCGGGCGTTGGTCACTAATAGGCCGTTGTATCGGGGCTTGCCAACAGTTTAAGTGTGCTGAACAAACACAACCGTAATTAAAAAACTAGCCATTTAATTCTCAAAATGTCAATGAGTAAAGGTGTTTATTTGGGTGTCCGAACTTAGTTTCATTGACAAAATAAATTATTAATGGCTAGAAATTTTTTCAGATTTTTCACTGAAAATAAACCCTCACGGGGGACCGGAAAAAAATAAATATTCCCGACGTCAACTGGTTAAAAAAAATGTATCATTTGGAATGAATCTGTTCAGTATTCAATAATTGTATTATGTATGGATAGGGAACTATTTAAATGATATTCTATGAACAATGATCGAGCTCTAAATTGATATAAATAGTTGAGACTAATAGACAGTGAAGTGGATTGGTGGATTTGGATGAGGAGGTTGTCTTGGAATTAGCATCATAATTAGGCAAACATATTTGTTGGTGAAGACATGTAATTTAAGATTTTGTGAAGCAAAATTGTGAATTATAGGCCTATGTGGTATTTTGGTACATTTTGCTGACCTCTGGATTAATGTGCCGGTGCTCTCCGACTGAGCCATATAATAGATAGCTATAGCCCTACATGTTGGCAATCTTGCTATTTTATCAATATCTTTGTCCGTGAGGTGCTAGACAGAAGTTATTGAACCAAAGATTGCTGTATAGCCAGGGATCACGCCCCATGATACAATACAACTTGGGAAGTTTGATTGATAATACATTTATTTCAATGCTGTCCTTGGAAATAGAAATATACATTGCTTGTAATAGGTTGAAATACAGTATTACAGGTACATTAAATATATATATATCAAATTATTACACAAAGGACAACATTTAGGTTTGGGTGAAGCAAAAATGCTTTTGTGCCCTAACCTATAGGGACAGACAAGGAGACAAACAGGACAAAGGTCAACAACAGCATATGAGTGTGCATGCAGGTGCTAAGACATAAACAATACGAAATAAATTAATAGTTGGAAGTTATGAATATGCATCAAGAAATTGTTTTTTTAGTTTTTTGACAAATATAGCCTGAGAGGGTGACGTTTTTATAGATTCACTAAGACTGTTCCAGTAATTAACACCACGCTGAATAAGACTATTTTTAAATAATGAGGTTCGACTGTAACAGACATGGATATTTTTTTTGGAAGCACTTCGAGTATTGTATGAATGTATATTTGAGGTTAACGTAAAACATGAGCTAAAAGTAACAGTCTGGGGATCACTAGAAGAGAATACAACTTGTAATAGACTGATATCATATATTCAAATAAACCACAAGGAAAACTTAAGCCCTTTTCACACGAGGGAAATAAGCAGGGGGTCCATGGTCCTAAGAACACAACGTTGTCAAATACACTTTGTGTGAAATGTACCTCGATCTGCACAAACACAGGTCCGTAGTCTTTCCTGACCACGGTCGAGACCAGCAACAAAAAACACACCGTTGTGAAAGTTCACCACAATAGGCCGTGTGAATGAACAAACCGCACAGAGACCAAGGACCATTGTTTCGCGAGAGCTACCACGCATGCGCGCAATAAGAAAATTTTCCAGGATGCCTTTAAATCAAGATGGTGACGCCCGAACAGTTAATGATGATGCATTTGTTGCTAAGTTTAATGTGTAGAAAACGTCAAAACAACAATGTTTCCAGAGAAATTGATGGCATAAACCAATACTATAGAAGGCGGATGATGTTCTACCGTCGAAGAATGCTCCGCTTTTGGTTTTTTTTCTTCGATGAAGTTTTGGACATTTGCTCAAAAATTACCGATTCTATATCGTTTTTCGCCATGTTTTGCACTGAGCTGTGAGAGTGGTAGAGAGAGAGAGGACAGACGCTAACAATAAACATACAATACAATAGCGCGGGAAAATGAATGGTAATCAATACATGCAATAGCGATTCCACGCTAGCTGTGCGGACCAGTTAACTGCACTATAAACAATGTTGACCTTTGACACCCCAAAAGACGAAGGCTATGTGACACGGGACGTTGGTTTCTTCGCCGTGTGAAAGGTCGTATCCGAGTTTGACCAACGTCCGTGGTCGATACAACTGGCGCCCGAGACCAAGGACCCTAGTTTGCGTTTGTCGTGTGAAAAGGGCTTTACTAGGTCCGTATATATTGTTAGGAGTGAACAAAGAAACATTTACTTGAGCTGAACTGTATAACCTTTAGTTAACTAAGCAGGTATTTTTGAGCATACTACACATACATTAAAATAACCCTAACCATCCCAAATCCTGCAATATCCTTCAAGGGGCACTTTTTTGGACTGGTGCTTTCACCTCTTCAAATGGGGCAAAATTACTACCTGGCAAGAAGTACAGGCCATAAGTGCTGAATTTGAAAGATCAACGAAAATGCATGGTGCATTTTGAAGATAGGCCTAATTAAGGGCATATTTCCAAAAGTGCATTGATGGATTTTGGAGGATTCAGGAAGGTTCCTAGCCAGAATACCTAGGGGGTTAGGGTTAAATTATATATTTTTATATTATTGAACAGGTTGATATCTAAATATATCTAGGCATAAAGGGGAGTTTTACTGTCAAGTTTGAACATGGCTCTAAAAGCAAAGTACATGCATGTTGGTTAAATATCTGTAAATGCATCCATGCTTAAAAAAAGGAATAAACAAATATAAAAACTAACCTGTGAAGTTTCAGCTTAAATTTCATTGTGCAGTAAACAAGGAAAATAGTGAAAATGTATCAGATTGATCATTCTTATTTACACCGTGGATGTTTTTTGCCTTTGGATGACAGAAATTCATTTTTGAAATTATTTTAGTAATTTTACTTTTAAAAGGGAATTAGGTACAACATTGGTAATAACATGATCACAAAATCACCAAATTATTATCTGATTAGTAATTCGATGAGTGAGGTTGGTAAAGTCGCCAATAATCCTGAAAAAAAATCATTCTGTCTGATGTGCTCTCATTAATAATAATAATAATAATAATAATGTGTGGACTTATATAGCACACGTATCCACCAACTAAGTGGTGCTCAAGGCGCATTATATCATTACCCCTGCTCATAAGGCTCATAAGGCTCATAAGGCTCATAAATCATTCCTGAAACCATCTCAGCTCCCTGGGGAGTATACAGCTCAATTGCTACCATTACAGCGCATATAGGGCTAATCAACCAACTCTGCCCTCACAGGTACCCATTTAACCCCTGGGTGGAGAGAAGCAATTATGGTTAAGTGTCTTGCTCAAGGACACAAGTGTCACGGCCGGGATTCGAACCCACATTCTGCTGCTAACACCAGAACTTGAGTCCGGTAAGCTACATGTAGACCACTTGGCCACGACACTCCACAAAGTTCAGATAATCTACATTTATGATATACAACACTTACTGCATACATGGTTTTAAAAAATTGACCCTCATGTCTTATTTTTCATGGAATTGCCCATGTACATGTACTGTACCTTTCCTTTAAACATTTGTTATTTTTTAAGTTCAAAAGGCAGGTTCAAATGTTTGCATAAACCTGCAGTTAAAGATGCAGTCTCACTGTGCTTTTTGTGAGCTATCTGTCCTTCATCTACATCTACATGTACATGTATGTATGTTGGAAATGATATTTGATGTGAAACACTACTGGTGCATGCTTGTTGTAAAGAAAATACAGAAAAACTATAGGCCCTATATGCACATTTACAGAAAGTTGCTGAATTAGGCAACTCTTTACTTCAAAGGTCTTTGGTAAAAATGATGCATTTTAGCCCTTTTCTCATGACTTTTAAACTTTGAGCTGAAACGGATCGGTTGTTTAATATATATCCTGATTCAAAGAAAGTAGGCCTTCCCATCGAAACAGTTTTTCCAACAGTACCAATGAAGTACCTTCCCGTTGTAGCACATGAGACAGAAATATTTCAAGGAATGTTTAATACAGTCAACAGCTTCACAACAAGCAAGTATGATTGAAATTGTGAGCATTTACATTTTTCAAGATGACAACTGGCCTATAATTAAAGGGAAATTATCATCACAATCAGAGCAGACTTTCAACAGGGCATGGAATCATCATCCTAGTTCAAGATGAACACAACAGTGACTCAAAATTACTGGCTGATTTATGCAGCAGCAACGATAATATTACCAATGTCATGTAGGGTTTTATTTTCAGTCACTGAGTTAATCTAAAACTAGCACTCACATCGTGACAATATTATCCCTTTCACACAGTGTATTCTCCTCAATCTGTTCTCTCTATAGTGTTGACTACATACAATTATGCATTTGATTGTGCTACAAGTGTGTACACACTACATGTATTATCCGGCTTTTGTCTTGCATTATTAATGATCATCCCCAGTAGTGCTTAAACGCCACACAGCTCTTATTATAATGGATTGTAATGGGGAGCTTTACACTGGACACCTAATTATACACATAATGACTATGGTGCATCAGCCATATTAACTATGCTTGACCACCGGCATGACTAGCCGGCCAGTGTCTTAATCAGTCAATCCATCGAATGTTGTACGTGTCAACCTAATTTGCTTCGTTTGCATAAAGTGCTTAATGAAGGAGTGTAATTAACTGTATTCTTTTATTAAGCGTGTAAGCAGGGGCGGACCCAGAGTCTTGAAAACAGAGGAGCACATGTTAAAAAAAAAAGGGGGGGAGGGGCACTCCAAAATAAGTATCGCAAATTTACATGCACAGCGATAAAACAATGTAGGGGGCCCCCTTTGACTCTCCCTAGATTTGCCAATGCATGTACATGTAAGTTAAGGCTGTGCGTTTTCGGTTCTTTTGGGAAACGGATACCCGAAATTGGAACTCTTCAGATACCCGGGTACCCGTAAACAATTTTGTAAAAAAAACATAAATATTCCTGAATGTATAAAATAACCAATATGAGCACAAGTTTTCTTGTTTTATTACAGTCATAATAAATGTGGACTTACTGTAATAATTTCCTGCCTCTGTATATTAACCAGTTCGCACCGGGAATAAAGAAGTTTTTCCGAACCCCTGTGGCGGGTTTATTTTTACCGCACAAACACGAACAATGGTGCTCACCAGAGCGTGACCGGGGAGACCGCGTCTTCCACCGTATGCTTATGGCTCGTTGCCACGTCGACCGGGAATCTATACAAATATTCCCGAGAATCCTGTGGCGTGTTTAGATGCTCTCCGATCCGCTGTCCCAAAAAAAATGTGCGTGTATACACGGCCTCCGACGCGAACTGGTTAAAAACAATACCTGATCATGATCAGGTTTTTGATAGCATGTAAACATAGGAAGTAGGTTATGATTATGTGAATTAAAATATGTTGGGTTGATATGAGGGTTGTGGGAATGATGTGAGCACTTTTGGGCATTCTCTTTGTCGAAACATTTATAGGGAGTTTGGGACTCTTGAGCACACAGAATAAAAGCATCCATGGGAGAAGTCGGGTTTGAAAAGATGAAGTCCTGCAACTTCAAGGGTAATGGTTTATCATTGCTGGGCCTTGTTGATGGACATTGCAAAGAATTGCATGGAGATGTCTGAACAGAAATGTCATGGTAAATTTACAAATTTGTTGGTGATGTGGTGTTTAATAGTAGTCTCCCCTAGTCCTCTGAATTGAAGGCCCACCTTTGAGTGATTATTAAAAAGTTCACATTGAGGGGTGGGGAAATTTTTCACGCGTACCCTGCCCTCAACATTGCTTACGACTAACCCTCACCCTCAACATTTCTCACCCCTCCCCTCGTTGAGTGTTTTGACTGAGGTGTTCAACTTTTGGTATGTGGAAAATTGTAGGCCCATTCCCATATAATTGCCTTTTATGATTTTTTTGGGTACATTTGTGTTTGTTTGGTCGGTAGATTTTACCAAAAAGTTTGTTTGTCACCCCCCCTTCCCGGCAAGTCGAAATATAATTACCGTATTGACACATAACATAAATGATTACGAAAGTATGTAAAGTACTTTATTAACCCTCCTAATATTGCTGCACTTTAGTGGGAAGTTGCTACAGAGATTAAAACCAGTCAACTGCCAGTTTTGACTGTTGACCCATATGTGTACACAGGGACATTTTTGACTGGTTTTTGCTGTCATTTTGACCACCCTGAACAAAATAAGACAATGCTTTTACCAGTCAAAAACGGTCGACTCATTTTGACCTGTAAATGTACAAATGTACTTACTACACGTAAGGTTTGACAGTGTTTGACTTTTAAGTGCACTAGATATACATGTACCTTGGGAAGTATATCAACATTTTGACTGATTTTGACCCTTGTAGTAGTAGGAGGGTTAACTATATATTAAAACTGTAGTATAAGTAATAACAAATGAAGCATTGGTGAGTCATGATTGTAAAATTTCCAATTGGTATTATGGATGCACGTCACTAAATAAAACAAATAGTGACCAAATTCATTTGCTGACCTCATTAGGCTCAATTTGTATGCCGTAAATTTGTCTGAAAAAGTAAGATTTGAGGTCCATAATTACATTCGTTTGAGGGATTGTGTAAAAGTGGTGCAATATCGTGACCTGGGGTCCTTGACTTCCTTGAAAGTGTGAGTATTTTGGATACAATAGGGCCTGAAAAAGTGGTCCTAATTTGACCGTGGGTCCTGTGGTCAATTGGTATACCCCGTACGCCACACGATTTTTCCATGCAGCTGCACACACAGCCCGATTATAATCAGGTAATTTATAGCTTGTTATGAGAATACAGGGACCTTACGTAAACGGCTGTTCAATGTCGGAGATATAGGAGTGGACAATGTGTTACGTGAATGACCCGGGTAACCCCAAGGCATCATCAAACATTTACGTCAAACACTTTTACACATTTACGACAAAAGAGGCGGCCTGAGAGTTATGCCCCTATAGTATAAGAAGACTCATAGCATCCCCCATTCCCCACACACATTTTGTTAACAAAAATTGGAGACTTACATTTGTGTGGCTTAAATGTCAGTCGAAATTTTAAAAAGTCGTTTACGGGTAATTGGAACCGAAAAATGGAACCGGGTAATGACAGTTTCGGTCGGGTATCCGGATATCCGGATATCCTACACAGCCTTAATGTAAGTTATCACAGCTTTACCTACATAATGTATCAAACGTATCCATATGTAGCACTTTGAAGTGGTACATTTTGTATAATGTATCAAACATCCTTGAAACCTTTCTGTCTTAAGGAGCTATCATTTTTATATTGACAGTCAAATGCTATTCCTCAGTGACATGCATGTATGTCAAAATATATTTATAACACACTGTATCAAAATTCCACATTTCAAGAATGTGCACGCCAAACAAGTCACCCAGGATGCACTGCTTTTGTTGAGACCTTGCGCATTGATCAGTCTATGGTATGCAACAACACGAATGACCTTAAGTCATATCACAGTATGATGTCTGGGCAATAGATTGTAATACATGAATGGCACACTTCGTTTAGGTAATAGACTTCTGGTAGAATAAAAGCTTATTTTGTCTAGCTTACTCGCTTAAGGTTTTAGATTGAAATTCACTCCAACCGATTGAAACTAGGGACAACTATTTATCAATAGTTTCAATCAGTTACAATCAGTTACAGTAAATTTCAATCTAAAACTTTCAAAGAGTACTCAAACTGTGCAAGTAGTGGACATCTAGGGTTGCAAAATGAGGGTTGGGGGGGTACGCTACCAAAAAACGGGGAACACATGAAAACTTCTGATAATGTTCACTTGTGATGATAAAAACATGCCACATGCATGTTTTTACAAGTGTGCAAGAAGAGCATGGCCTGTAGGCTTAGGCGATGACATGATAATATCGAATATCGTGATATTTTTTTAAATTTGATTATGATATCGAGAACTTTTCAAATTATCGAGAGATCGGCAAATCGCGATGAAACAAATATATCGCGATGAAAAACTATATCGCGAAGAAACAAATATATCGCGATTAAAAAAAATCCTCAATTGTCAGTCAGGTCAGAAATTTCATGGAAAGTCTCTTCAACTATTTCTGTGGTAAGCCGACTGTCACATCACAAAGGAGCCGCCTGACAGGGCATTGTTTAAAATCCACCGCCACTCAAAGAAATCTATTCAGACGGATTAAGTGTTGGGGATTGAATGGGGATTGAATGGGGGGTACTTGATCCAACAACGTGTAGACATTGTTTACGTCTCACTATCCATGGTGGTCTGTGACTCTGGCTGGCGCACCACGTGGGAGTACATTATATCATGCATATTTAAATGCAGAATATGGGCATTACCTTAAAAATCGACAACAAAATAACATTTGCAGTAATTGCTCTGTGCTCACATTAGCATATTCGTCATGAAATAAATCAAAGCATGGAT
Organism: Zoroaster sp. YZ-2022; assembly: GCA_029582265.1. Lineage (NCBI taxonomy): Eukaryota > Metazoa > Echinodermata > Asteroidea > Forcipulatida > Zoroasteridae > Zoroaster > Zoroaster sp. YZ-2022. The sequence goes on along the minus strand of CM055830.1, from coordinate 22,579,648 downwards.
TGACAGCGGCTTGATCAAAGTTGGGGGATGAGGACACTATTCTATTATACCATACTGGGCCTCTTGGTAAACACATACACTACTCTTGATAAACCATGTGACGTTTATTTAAAATACTGTGAGTACAATCCAGACTCAGTCATATTTTCCGAAGTGCAAATGACGTGTCAAAGTCACATGGTTTTATTCTCCACTGTATACTATGCAGGAATAAACCTAGTCACGTGTTTATACTATGACATAGTCACGTGGAACACGAGTCACGTGAACTCGGGCTGATGATTTGATTGGGACGCACGATGCAGTAACCGTCCCACATAATTATTATGCAAACGAATTTGCCAGTGGTGGTCATGGTGCACTCGTGAACGGCGCAATTCCACTTGTATCTCTGGTAAGCACTGGAAATATATTGTGATGCGTGTATATGGGTACATTGTCTGTTATTATCGGCTCTAAAGCACTCATGCGTGAAAACAAATAATTGCGATAGCAAACACACACAAACTTTAAGAAATCGGACGCATTGGCGAGGAATACATTTCCAAACAGTGGGCTGGCACTTTTATAATGTCAAATGTCAATTCTGACTTGTGAGACCTATTTTTCAAGCAATAAGTGCCCTCTTTTCCTGTACTGAAACTGTACATGTTGTACTACATGCAGATGAACAAAAATGCATTTCAACTTTCAAATTCCTAGCCAAGCAGTAGGCTCAATAGTGTTTTTTTCACGCTGCTTTACTAATAATTTCATCGGTATATTACTATTGGAGTGTCGTGGCCGAGCGGTCTAGCTTACCGGACTCAAGTTCTGGTGTTAGCAGCAGAATGTGGGTTCGAATCCCGGCCGTGACACTTGTGTCCTTGAGCAAGACACTTAACCATAATTGCTTCTCTCCACCCAGGGGTTAAATGGGTACCTGTGAGGGCAGAGTTGGTTGATTAGCCCTATATGCGCTGTAATGGCAGCAATTGAGCTGTATACTCCCCAGGGAGCTGAGATGGTTTCAGGAATGATTTATGAGCCTTATGAGCCTTATGAGCAGGGGTAATAATATAATGCGCCTTGAGCACCACTCAGTTGGTGGATACGTGCGCTATATAAGTCCACACATTATTATTATTATTATTATTATTATATAAAGGGAGAGTATTGTCATGATCAACAGGGCATGGAATTGGAATGCTAGTTTTAGATTAAAGGTCCTGTGAAGAGTGTATTTACCAAACATTATTTTTTGGTGCTGTTATATTTATTGGTATGAATTAAAAACAATTTTAAATGTTTTTTTTTAATCGAGTGGATTATTAATGGTTTATCTAATAATCAAAAATTGACCCCCCGAATTGTCGAAGTTTTAACGAAACGTTCGTGACGTACACAAAGGCAGAGAATTTCTATACATTCTCGCGGAGATATGCGGTATGTGGTTTGGTGCCAGACTTTGATCGGGTAATAAACACTAATTGCCCCATTGTATCATAGATTGTATGGAAATTAGACTTAACTCATATTGACCTAAAGGATTTAAGCTTTACAACATGCTGGCAACGTGTTTACACAAGACTTGCGTAATATAAACATGCACTCGAACAGCGATAACCCAGCCACGGATGTACATGTACCGTGAAATGCAGCGCAACCCCTATCATGCGGTCGGAACACACACCGAAGGCAATGCTAACATTACGGTGTTATGCATGGGATTATAACTAAATGGCCACTTACCCTGAGTCTTTCTCGCTTTAAAAAAGCACCTCTCTTCTTCGTTGGAGCCTTCCCAGCCTTCTTACTTAGCGGGAATATCGTTGGAATTGCATCTGGTAGCAGCATGGCCTGATAAGCCATACCGAACTGGCTGTGAAGGCCCCGTTCAAAGCATGTCTGCTCGAAGTGTGCACTTTATAAGAATGAGTGTTCCGTCGGTCCTGACCACTTCGCTCTGGTCAGCTTGACTTTAGCCGTCCAAATACGTCTGTATTTTGGATTAGACGGAAATCGGTGTAGACTAACACCGTCTTTGGTGGTGTTGCTGCAACCTGCAGCGACACACCTCGATGGCATTATCGAAAATAATAAGCTTCAAACCTGACAAAACTTTAGGAAACTTTTTCTCTAGCAACACTCTGCATGCAATGGTGCGCTGTATACGACACATACTTGGGCAAGTGCTGTGGATCGCGGATCGGAATTGCCTAAGTGTACGTCACAAATTTTATGCTAATGAGGGGATATGGGCGTGTCGAAAAGCACCCCCTAAATTTAAAAATTAATATTTTTATGGTATAAATGTGAGGGGAAAAATATACAAATGATAAATATATGTTCCAGTGGGCATACTTTATTGTATACAATGAAAAAAAACCTATTTCATAGGACCTATGACATAGAACTCGGTGACTGCCATAATACCCCACATAATAAAGACATGTAACCGATTCTGCTGCATAAATGAGCCAGTAATTTTTCAGTCAGTGTTCATCTTAAACTAGGACATCGATCATGCTTTGATCATGACGATACTGCCCCTTTTAAATTTTTGTTAAAAAACAAAATGCTTTAAAATGTCACATTTCTCAAAATGTTAATTTTGTAAGTATGATTTATAGCCTAGGTGCCAAAATAAATTAATGGTGGGTCCCATCATACATTCAGAAATACTGTTAAACTAAACTAATTTAGTGAAATTTCTCATTTCAAAGTATTTGTGTTACTTTCTTAGTAAAGCACAGTCCTCGAGTTGCTTGGAATGTACACAGAAATACAAATATGACATAATACTTCATGTTATTATTAGTGGGGTGCCGTGGTCGAGCGGTTTGGTGCATCGGATTTGTGTTCTGATGGCTGGGTCGTCAGAGTGTGTGGGTTCGAAGCCTTGCCGCGACCATGCATGCTTGTGTCCATGAGCAAGACACTTTACCATAATTGCTGCGAGGGCCGAATTGAACCCAACCACTGGGGATGTACAAGCCAGTGCATGCTTAGTGCCGGTCCCAAGCCCGGATAAATGGGAGGGTTGCGTCAGGAAGGGCATCCGGCGTAAAACCTATGCCAAATCAAATATGCGGATCATGATCCGCTGTGGCGACCCCTAACGGGAGCAGCCGAAAGAGGACAACAACTTCATGTTATTATTAAAATCCCATGTGCACCTCCCATGTCACAAATGTGGGTCCCATTAGTGAGGAAAACCCACTTTCTCTAACCAGATAAGACTCTTCTATCCTCTATAAATCATGCAAAATGTAAAGTTCATTTGTAGGCAATAGTACATTATGCCAAGAGTGCCCTGTGGTTGTTGTACACCATGGAACAGTGTGTGTATTGTGTTCAAATTGAGACAGAAAGTGCGGAAAGAAGAAAAATCAATGTCATTCTTTGTGGGCAACAAGTGATCAATAAATTGTCTTCCCTGTAGTGCCCTAGATACATGGCCTATGATGAATGTGCATGTTTATGGAAGAATATTGGACAGCTAGCTGTACTGTGTATTAGCGATCAGCCATGCTTGTTGTTTTTGATAGGCCTACTTACATCTGAAACTTGCATGTGTCAATTCTGATTGGTAGGCCTACTGACAAGTGTAGCTGAACTTGAGCCCTGAATCCTGGAAGATCCCTACAACCAGTAAATTAACTGCTTTGAAAACTTGACAGATCTTGCCCTCATCTAAGCTTGACCTATTTGACAAGAGATTATAGGCTGTTTATGGCATATGGAGCAATCTTTGGATACTGGATTTGAGGTCTGACCTACGCGAAGATCTTAGGCATCTTGGTTTTGCTGAATTGATGCGACTGCATCTAAGAGGATGACGTGGATTTGGCACATCATAGACTTTACTACAGAGTGTAATCATTAGGCCAAACAAAAAAATTGTTGAGTTGCCCTCCAGTGAAAATATTTGAAGGGGTCGGTCGGTCGTTTTTTTTTTTTTTTTTTTTTTTTTTTTTTCTCCTTAACTGTCATTTTAAGATTGAAATGCATTGGAACTGAAACCACATACCATGTTTTTCATTTGTATACCTATCAACAAGGAATTTTGCTTCAGAATAAAAGTATCCCAAGCATTTTTGTTGTACTTTTCGCTGTGATTGACACAGCAAATTCATCCATATTGCGTGCAATGCTCAACATGCAACATGTGAGTGGCCATTCGATTTGAAAACGTGTAGATCAGTCGCAAATCGTTGACACACGTACAGTGCGGGAGCCAGTGCACAACGTGTGAGGGCCATTTGATTTGAAAACGTGTAGACTGAGTCGCAATCGTTGACATACAAAACAGTCTTGCGAAGCCAGTGGAAAACATGTGAGGGGCCATTCGATTGGAAAACGTGTAGATTGAGTCGCAAATCGTTGGCACACAGTGTGTGCGAAGGCAGTGCACCATGTGAGGGCCGGGGCCATTCGATTTGAAAACATGTAGATTGAGTCTTGGGTACCGGTAAATTTACCGGTAAAAAAAGTGTAAATAATTTCACAAATCAAACGTATTATGTTTTATACAAAGAAAATTGGTAAGTTTCATTAATAAATAGGCCTATGAATGACGGAAAAAAAAAAAAAAAAAAAAACCTGACCCGAGATTTCAGCACTTTTGGGTCGGTCGGTGGAGGGCAACTCAACATCATTTTTTTTTGGGCCTTACGTTAAATCAATCGCTTACAGGATGGTGAGTGACATTATTTGCAACACGAACTTCTGTAAAATTACTTTCAAACTTGGTTATTATTATTTTCTTGTCCATGCATTGTCCATGCATTGTCCATGCATTGTCCATGCATTGGCCAAGCCAACACTCGAATAAAAAAATGAAAGCATTTATACAATTCATCTTAACTTTTAAAATGTGTTGAATTATTAAAAACATTAATGGATTTAGATATAACTTAACTATGTGTTAATTCAACACTTTCCTCGAGTTGAATTTAACTACATAAACAGTTGTCACTGATGACCAAATTCTTGATATTAGGTCAGCACTTTAGTTTAAGAGTGAAGGTTTATGTGCTATTTTCACACTCACTGATATTACCTATGTAAAATTGATGATTTTGGCAACAACTCAATAAGCCTTTTGCGTGTTGATTAACATATCGGCTCGGAACCCTGTAACACTGATACCGCAGATCAGTTTATAGTGCGCCCGCACCAGACTATTCGTGACCGGATGTCAGCAGCCGAGTCTCTGTTGCCAGTCACGTGATTCGGGGCAAGCTTTTTCCGCTTTTTCTTAGAAACCAACAATACTGCAGCGGTGCGTGGTCTGGTACCTGCAACATATAACTCAATGATCAACGCATTAATAACGTTTAACTTCCTTAGAACTAAAGTTAATGCAGCTGTTTTGACGTATTTGATTGTCCACTATACGTTAGAAAAAACACGGAAATACATGTACTTCGTCTTTTGTTGCAAAGAAACTCCTGCAAAATCATGTCACCGAAACTCTTTAGAAACTACATAAAGGCCTATTCAAACACGCATGGTTGCATCGTTTACGTCCGGCGCGGCCGTAAAGCTTGCCCCGAATCACGTGGCATAGTAACAGTCGCTACGCACAGGGGTCAAAGTCTGGGTCACTTGCACAAGGCTTATTCACCAACTGGATTAGGACTGTATACTCTGGTCGGGTATCCGGATACCTGGATACCCGGCACAGCCCTACTGGAGAGAGAGGAAGTTTTGACACCATTGGATTTACACTTGCTTATGAGATTTATGTGAGCTGGTGGTGGTCGACGATAATCATTGTACGCATAATAAGATTGGATCGTAAGAAACACTATGTGAATGTTTGATTTAGTTTTGCCCTACACCGACGTGTGTATAGCACTGTATACTCAGTGCTTTCCGAGTGTCTGTGAAAAAACTACACAGGCGACTCGGGCGGGATTCGAACCCACGACCTCCTGCTTACTAGTGCAGACGTCTTAACCTCTCGACCACCGAGCTTGCCCGATGACAATTGGCTGGCTAGAATCCCATATAGCAGCAGGTTCTGCGATATATATAGGTTGGTGAAATTCTTGCGTCGGGAGATAAACAATTGATTTAATTTCACCAACCTATACTATGTGAATGTGCTTGTCATTCTAAGCCATACTACTTGCAAAGGCATTTTGACCTGTCCGCTGCTGTTTAACTGGAATTTGACCAGGCCTGAGGACGACCGTTTAGGTCGAACTCTGGTTTATGTTTTGTAACAAAAAGTATAGAAAAATCTTATTCATACAAATTAATAAACAACAGTGGAATAAATAATAGTAGTTTTGTATTGCCCTCTGATTATACGGTGAAAAAATATCAGTTACATGTTATAAAAGGAGTTATTAATTGTTTACTGTTCTTCTTAAAAATTCACGGTAAAACCGAAAACAGCATTTATTTTCTACGGTAACCTGGCTAGCCAAAAATTTAAAACCGCCTAATCCTAATGCATAGTGTGCTCTTACTTTTGAAGTTGATCTGAGGAATTGTCATTCAATCATTGTTAAAAGTGAATCGAGATTGGGCATAATATCATGGCTTTGTTGACTGTAAGCGAAATATCAGCACATAACCATAGCAGAAAATGTTGGGCTTACGTACATGTATGCATAGTCGGGGGGGGGGGGGCACAATTGCTACAAGCATACTAGTCTGAGGTTAGTCGATTAACAGAAGGTCTACTATATCTGCTAGGTTTGATAGTCTGGGCTAGTGTACAAAAAATATGAGACACATCATCGCAATTCAAACAAAATTATTTTTTGCTGACAGTGCAAGACAGCTCTTTGGCATGGTACAGAAAACCTCAAGGTATAATGAGTTCAAGGTAGAATGAGTTTGTACATTGTGGAACTATATAAAAGTTCTGCTTTGAGACATTAAAATACACAGGTGTAAATCCCAGGGATTTGGGGGTGATTTATCCCCCACCACTTGTTGGGGGGGGGGGGATGATCCTATGGACCATCCCCTAATTTTTCATCCTGTGGACCACATTCTCTTATTTTTCATGCCATAAAAAACAAGCAATAAAGGTTACAATTTGGTTTGATTAAATATATTGTTTGTTTGTTTCTTTGTCCATTTGGGTGTCATCTTTATTATAGCTGTGAGATTCTAATTGGTTGTGCGCTGCAGTACTTTGTTGTAAATTCTGTTATAAAATACTGTTAAAATACAAAGTTAGAACAATAACTGTTTTTTTAAAATGCTCTTGGCAGGGTTGATTACTTAAAACTAAGGAAGACTAGCTAGTACAATTCAGCTACTGCTGGCTTAAAATTGACCAAGGAAATAATTCATCACATTCTATTAAGGCTGTGCCGGGTATCCCGGGTACCCAGATACCCGACTGGGTACCCAGATACCCGACTGGGTACCCAGATACCCGACTGGGTACCCAGATACCCGACTGGGTACCCAGATACCCGACAGGGTACCCAGATACCCGACCGGGTACCCAGATACCTGACCGGGTACCCAGATACCTGACCGGGTACCCAGATACCCGACCGGGTACCCAGATACCTGACCGGGTACCCAGATACCCGACCGGGTACCCAGATACCTGACCGGGTACCCAGATACCCGACCGGGTACCCAGATACCTGACCGGGTACCCAGATACCCGACCGAAACTGTCATGACCAGGTTCCATTTTTCCGTTCCAATTACCCGTAAACAACTTCTTAAAATTCTGACTGAACATTGATTTTAATCCACACAAATGGAAGCCTCTGAATTTTTTTAAAAACCAAATTTAGATAACTCAGATAAAAGGCTTTAGAAGTAACATTTACCAACAACCTTTCACATACTTGCCGGCTTTTGTTTGATGTATCTAGTTTGTTTTGAGTTGACCGCCGTCATGCCAGTATCACAAGTTGGTTTTTGTGCCTATATTGTTCGCAGTTATTGGATAAGTGCGAGTGTTGGACACATGAATTATTTGTATGTGTGTGGGGAATAGGGATGCTATGAGTCATTTTTAATATAGAAATGGGAAATTATTACGTTAAGTCCACATTTGTTGACTAATAAAATAAGAGAAACTTGTGTTCCTGATGTACTTTATATACATAACAGCAAAAGAAACGTCACCCCGTAAATTTTGTTAAGTAATTATATTATTAAACATAATAAATATACAATGTTGTGGGATGATTGGCTGCCAGGTCAACCAAATTTGCCACATTGTGTTCGTGTTACACTCCATACTCATAATATTCTTCATTAAACAAATTATATTAATTATAAAATGAAAATAATAAATATTTTTAGGGGTGACGTTTCTTTTGCTGTTATGTATACATTCAGGTGTATTTACGTGTTTTTACAAAATTGTTTACGCGTACCCCAGAGATGCCACTTTTCCGGTTTAAACCGGAATTCCGTTTTTTTAAAAAAATCTCCCCAAAATCCGTTTGTTTTCCGGCCGTCCATTCATAAAAAGACCGGAGGAAAAAAAAGGAAACGGAATTTTTTTTTTCTTTTTTTTTTCGCGTCTCGAGAGCTCGACGTACGACAGCAGCGCAGCAGTAATTTCAGTAGCCTTGATTTCGAGGCTTATCCCGCGAACGCCTGCCGACTACGTGTATGTACATGTATGTAACGAGCGCACGATGAACCTGGATCGTCTTCGTATGTATGCTGTAGTGGTAAGCGAAGTTATCACACACAGCCTTGAAATCAAGTCTATGATTTCATGCGTCGGTGGTTTCCGATTGCAGTCTTCATATCAAATACTCCTATATTACTCGCCGGGTACCAACCAAGTCCTTGTCACACATGGCCATCTGAGACTAGGCAGGACGAGTTGTCTAACACATGTACATGTACCGTAATTTCCTGCGTATAAGACGCGGCTTATCTGACTTTCAAAGGTACGAAAACGTCACTGCGTCTTATCTAACGGTGCGCCTTATCTGGTGTCGCTTGAGATCAAAGTGATGATTACCGCTTGTGTAACTTTCGGTGGACCTCAACCTAACAAAGCGGCCGTGTTTTCCAATGAAGGTCGTTAGCTCAAGATTTTCATGCATTCATTCACCTTTACGGCCGTGCTGTGGTTTCCGACAATGCCCATAACAACCTTTGTTGGCGCACATGTATCATGCATTCAATTCACCTTATTGCGTTGCCTTGCTTTCCGACAAAGCCGTACCACAACTGTTGTTGGCACATGCCAATCATGCATACAATTCACCTTACTGCGTGGCCGTGCTTACCGACAAAGGCGTACCACAACTGTTGTTGGCACACACTTATCATGCATTCAACTCAGCGTGTGGTACGGAAAAAAAATAAGCCATCGGGCAGTGTGTGGCCAGTCTTTCCCGGCACCTGATTGGACCGCACTGGAATTATGATGTCATCATCGTCCACGTGTCCCTGCAGGTCATGACCAAGCTCGTCCCCATGGGTCTTGAATCCACATTCGAGACCTTCAGGTAAACGTTGGGAACAAGGTTTGTTGGGAAAGTTGCATATTAAGGGGGAATCCGGGCTGAGCAATGGAGAGAAGCACGTCCGTACGTATTGCATGCTTATTGGACAATTTATGGTTGCCACTTTTTATGAATGAAATGAGCGGGATGCGACTCGCGGGATCACGTCGCGAAAATGGCTTGTTTATGCAAGCATGGAGGTAAGCAAATAATTTAACGTGTATACCAATAACATCGTTTCCGATGCATTGCACATGACACGATAATTATACGAATTTGTGTTTGTTGATGGCTATAGTTCATTTGAAACAAACTATATTGAGAATTATACTTCTGAAACCAATCCGATCTCTAGCCCCACGCACGTTAGCTAACCGATTAAAAAATCAATACAATTGGATCGACAGGGCTACATTTTTCTGGGAACATTTTCTACTAAACTCGGCCTTCGTCCAATTGAATAGTTTTTATTGTGGCACACAGACCATCAGTTCAGGGAGTGGCGCAACACAATGACCCCTTTGTGGCGATGTACCGACAATGAGTGGCACCCAGCTGGCCTCTGTGTCAGCGGTCATGGTGCGCCTTATACGGCGGTGCGCCTTGTACGTTGACACTTTAATCACATTCCCCCGATTCTGGGGTAATGCGCCTTATACACCGAGCGTCTTATACGCAGGAAATTACGGTATGCTGAAGCGATACGCATTGAAACTTGGTTTTCGTAAATTCTGTCAAAGCATGGAGGAAGAGTGAGGCCATTCTCTTCGGGACAATTCAAAGATGGAAAAATTCAAGGTTCTGCAAAGAACGGACAGTTTGAAGACAATTGAGGCGAAGGTTAAAAACAAATGGAACTGGTCATGGGTAGAGGAGCGTGACGACAACGGCGATTTTCTCTCGATACACGTTACGCTTGCGACGTTCGCTCCGCGGCTATTTGTCACAATGATAATAAATTTCAGTTTTTTTTTTAGCCAACGCAGTGGCATCTCTGGTACCCAGATATTCAAAGATTTCCAATTTTAGGTATCCTGTTCCATAATATCCGAAAACAAATGCACAGTCTTACATTCTATTCACAATATACCCTACGAATAGAGGGTGTTTTGCATGCCATATGCTCTTTAAAGCCATATTGGATATCCCCCATAACCAATCACAGTTTTTCCTTAAACTTACTTTGTGTAAAGTTAGTGATGACCATAATTATTAAACATCCCTTGAAATATTATTTTTTCAGAGTGAAGATATATCATTTTGGAACAAATTCATTAACGGATTTCCAAACTTAATTTTATCTTAACAAGATGAAAATTCCATATAAAAAAATCTGAATGCTTGTTCGCTATTTTTCCTCTCACTATATAGACAAAGAAATTTATCTTAGATAAAAATTTCAAAAAAATATAAAATTATGTGTGAATATAAAAACAACAAAATATTTATAGCCATTTAATCCTGAGACTAGCATGTTATGTACATCATTTACATTAATACCAAAGTTAATACTGACTCAAATTTCCAACCTAAGGACAACGGGTGAAATGTATCCTACTGACGCTTGGCATCAGTGATGAGATCCTCTAAGATCAAGTCAGTGAACCACCAACCACAGTTTAGATGTCTCTCACTGGCCGTAGCCACTGGCTAGATCATAGGGGATAAAACAAGCCTAAGATTCGACAGCACTCTGCTGTCCTAGAGGCTGAGCTGACAATCGCTGGTCTGGGCATCACCTCATAGGATTGATTATGTCTGCAGTAATATTGCAACATAATCTGATTACGTTTTGTATGTACAGCATGGGCCGTGCGTCGTTGTCACTGTGAATTGAAGTTTATGACAAGGTTTACTCTAATTGGAGAAGACAACATGTTGAATTTGGCAAAAATTAGGCACTAGTTGTGGGGGGGGGTCGGGGAGTGGGGGTCGGGGAGTGGGGGTCGAGGAGTGGGGGCAGGGTGGAAATTAATTGATTTTCAGGGCTGTAGTAAGCTCAGAATTATATAACATGTTACTGATGTTTTGTCACCATATAATCAGAGGGCAATACAAAACTATTATTATTTATTCCACTGCTTATTAATTTCTATGAATATTAGATTTTCCTATATTTTTTTTTTACAAAACATAGACCAGGGTTCAATCTAAACCGTAAACGGGTCAAAACACGAATTTGACGATATTTTGGTACATGTAGTATAGTAGAAATCCTTCGTTTTGGTATTGGTTAAAAAAAAAACTTAATCAAAACGTGACTACATACATGCCACTCTGATTCTGATGATCATCATTTGATAGCATGTGGTTAGATGATGTCACATGCACAAGGTCTATAGGGTTGGTAATTTAAAAAATAATGAAATGGTTGAATGTAAACCTTTATACTTCGTGCATGGAGGAAGGAAGGCCTTCTATCATGATATTGGCCCAGTGACCAGGGGTAATAATGTAAAGCGCATTGGGACATTATGTGAAATACGCTATATAAGAATGGAACATTATTATTATTATTATTATTATCATGCATGGTGGAAAGCTCTTGATGGTATCAATCTTCTCTAGAAATAGCCTCAGGTGTTGTCACTTTTAAGAAAAGTGAAATAATTACCAGTTTGAATTTAGGAAAGACTGCTCCTTTTTAAATTCCACGTTTGAATGAATGTAATCAAATCTAAATGCATTTTCAATATTTTCTTGTCAATGACATATAATGCACTAAGCAGCAATAAGTTTGGTAAAACTTGTAGCTTTGCATGGTGAGGAGGATAAGTAAGACTAATTGCGGTGACACCATGTGAAATTCTCAATTGAGTAGTAATTAGTTCTGAAAAGAACTGGAGGTACAACTCGACGTTTCGAACAGTGTGCTCTGATCGTCCTCAATAAGTTTGTTGTTTAAACTACACGTACTACGAGAGTAAGTATAGTCATAAAATAATTTTTGCAAACATTACCAATGCATTTCCAATAATACTTCCGAACCTTTAACAGATATTTTCAAAATTTTTGCTTCATGGAAAATCATACACATTGTTACTGGTATGCCTCTGTCGGTTATGTATTACCGCCTGACAAGGCTTTGATTTGTAGCAGCCATGACAGTTACAATCCACATTTTAGTCAGTGGTAATACAGATGTACATGTAGGAACAACAAGTTCTAATATTTGTGTGTTTATAACCCAGATTATTCAGTCATAAAATGAAACAGCTTGTACTTGACACACCTTTATGAATGGTCAATGTAGAAGTTCGTTAAAGACCGATAAAATGCAGTGTTATGTAGATTTATTTTAGCAAATATCCATGCTTCTGGATAGCATAGGTATACCAGGGGTGAATCCATGGTGTGTAGTCCAGTGGGCAAAGCCCTTGGAAGCTTTTCGTTTTTAGGCATTGAAATTTTTGTAATTAAGCTGAAACATTAGTGTTTTGATTCAAAGAGCAAGGGCGCAACCACTGGGGGGGTCGGGGGGGGGGGTCACAACCCCCCCTACTTTTATGTGGACCTCCCCAACTTCTGGAAGACCTTATTTTCTGGGGAGGTCCAAAATAGTCCGATAAGCGTTTATTATCGTGAAACATCCATATTTCACAGGTGAAAGTTAAAATAAATAAAAAACTCAGGTGGTCAAGTGAATCATGCTAACTGTGTCACACAGTTAGCACAGTCTGTGTGTAGCTTTACTACTAGCTTAATCTAATTAATAAAACAATTTGGTATTTTATGTATACATGATCCTAGTAATGCCATTCATGGCATCACAATTATGCAACACTTCCATCAACACGCTGAAATACGTGATATTGAACCAAGACCCCAGCTGCTAGTGGCGTGCTCACTTCGCTCGCCCGCAGATCACGTTGCTATTGGCTGCTTGGGACCCTTCCCCCAACTTTCAACACGTGGTTGCGCCCTTGTCAAAGAGTGGATAGTAAGCATTCTCATCGAAGAAGCAGTCTTGCCATTAATACCAATGTTGACATCATGATCACTTTTCTACTTTTTCATTGACAAAACTTGGGTGTTTTTATACCTTTTTTGACACCTTTTATACCTTTTAAAAAATATGTTGTGGGGGCTCGTGTACAAAATATCACAAGTCAAACAAAAACTGACCAGCATATCTGGTGTAATTCACAAACCTCAAAGTGCGACGCCAGATCCTGCAGACTTACAGTAGTTCTGTTTATATAGCCATGGGCTATAGTGACAATTCCACCCACTGTACTAAGATATCCCATAGTTTCCTTAACCCTAACCGCCCCAAATCCATCAAAATCCTCCAAGGGGCACTTTTTTGGAAAAATTCAGAGCTGTTGGAAACTGGTACTTTCACCTCTTCAAATGGGGCAAAATTACTACCTGGCAAGAAGCACAGGCCATAAGTGCTGAATATGAAAGATCAACGAAAATGCATGGTGCATTTTGAAGATAAGGGCATTGATGTTTCCAAAAGTGCATTGATGGATTTTGGAGGATTCAGGAGGATTCAGGAAGGTTCCTAGCCAGAATACCTAGGGGGTTAGGGTTAACAGAATATTGCCATTGTGTTCACATTGTATTATATCTGAAGATGGTTCAACAGTAATTTGATGCATGTCTGTTTCCCTATTGGGCATTTCATTCCTGTTAAAGATATGGCCTATGTTTTTATTATTTCACCCGTTATTTTCAACAATTTATGTTTTAATCTGAACAATTAATAAAAATAATAATTTCAAAGGAATGCAGATACAGATGTATCACCCCTAACGGGAGCAGCCGAAAGAGGACAACATTAAAATGTTGGAAAATGCATCCCATACTTCAATGTTTTTATTTTATTGTTTCATTTAAATATAAACAAAATAAAACAATTGCCTGTATGTATGTATTCCGCATTTTTTTTGAAAATGACAACATGTCAGATGGAATCAGAATTGTTTGGTAGATCCATTAGTATCTTACCAAGTAAGCGTACTTTAAGACTGTGCTCATGATCAGTTAACCTTCTGTAGAATTACATTCTGACATGAAAAACAACCTTGGGCAGTCCAAAATAAAACAACCCCTAAAACATGTTTATACATGAATATGCTTCTTAATCCTTGTACATCTGGGTTTGTTGATATCTAATTTGTACATGTAGGTTGTTGTTCCCAGGTGTTTCTTACGAAAAGGAATTAGTGGAGGCTGTTTATATTGCAGTGATCTGGGGAATTATTGGCAAACTAATGAAGGTAACACCCTTGGGCTAAGACCAAAAAAAATCATTATCATGAGGTGTTAAGATATCTGGAAAAGCCAACCCGAGAGCGAGAAGTTGACATTAGTCTAGGCTTCCTGACGTCTGGTGTTATATAGAGTTGGAATAAGTCATCCATGGGCTGATGGCCAGAGGGGGCCAATGTCATCATCCATCCTCCTTTCATCATGCATAGACAGTCCAGGCTTTATGTATTTAGGTTGCTGTGTCAGATCATATGTGTACTTGTAGTAACAGCTTAACCTTATAGGGAAAATCTATACATTGGCAATCAACTGATCACAACACGTTATTGTGGGGACATTGTATAATGCAGGACATGCTAATTAGCGTAGCAATTGTACTGTCATTGACTTGAACTGTTTGCTACAAATTTTTCACTCCCAACAAGTCAGATGTTTCATAATCATGTTTAAAAAAAAATAAAATAATAAAAATTGTGTTTGATATGGTCTATTGTAAATGTATTTTGGATTAGTGCTGGGAGTTAATGGTTAATTTGCTAACTGTCAACTGAAACTCTGCAAAATAATGGTTTTTGGCCTTACCTTTCTCAAGAAAGAACCTGCTAGGTTCGAACCGTATTCATTATTTTGCATTTATACTACCCCGGTACAGGTCCTTTAGGTTGGTAAGCATTTTGCAACAGCTAATTCTCTATTTATACTACAGGTCCTTTAGGTTGGTAAGCAGTTTGCAACAGCTAATTCTCTATTTATACTACAGGTCCTTTAGGTTGGTAAGCAGTTTGCAACAGCTAATTCTCTATTTATACTACAGGTCCTTTAGGTTGGTAAGCAGTTTGCAACAGCTAATTCTCTATTTATACTACAGGTCCTTTAGGTTGGTAAGCAGTTTGCAACAGCTAATTCTCTATTTATACTACAGGTCCTTTAGGTTGGTAAGCAGTTTGCAACAGCTAATTCTCTATTTATACTACAGGTCCTTTAGGTTGGTAAGCAGTTTGCAACAGCTAATTCTCTATTTATACTACAGGTCCTTTAGATTGGTAAGCAGTTTGCCACAGCTAATTCTCTATTTATACTACAGGTCCTTTAGGTTGGTAAGCATTTTGCAACAGCTAATTCTCTATTTATACTACAGGTCCTTTAGGTTGGTAAGCATTTTGCAACAGCTAATTCTCTATTTATACTACAGGTCCTTTAGGTTGGTAAGCAGTTTGCAAACAGCTAATTCTCTATTTATACTACAGGTCCTTTAGGTTGGTAAGCATTTTGCAACAGCTAATTCTCTATTTATACTACAGGTCCTTTAGGTTGGTAAGCATTTTGCAACAGCTAATTCTCTATTTATACTACAGGTCCTTTAGGTTGGTAAGCATTTTGCAACAGCTAATTCTCTATTTATACTACAGGTCCTTTAGGTTGGTAAGCAGTTTGCAACAGCTAATTCTCTATTTATACTACAGGTCCTTTAGGTTGGTAAGCAGTTTGCAACAGCTAATTCTCTATTTATACTACAGGTCCTTTAGGTTGGTAAGCAGTTTGCAACAGCTAATTCTCTATTTATACTACAGGTCCTTTAGGTTGGTAGGCCTAAGCATTTTGCCACAGCTAATTCTCTATTTATACTACAGGTCCTTTAGGTTGGTAAGCATTTTGCAACAGCTAATTCTCTATTTATACTACAGGTCCTTTAGGTTGGTAAGCAGTTTGCCACAGCTAATTCTCTATTTATACTACAGGTCCTTTAGGTTTGTAAGCAGTTTGCCACAGCTAATTCTCTATTTATACTACAGGTCCTTTAGGTTGGTAAGCAGTTTGCCACAGCTAATTCTCTATTTATACTACAGGTCCTTTAAGTTGGTAAGCATTTTGCAACAGCTAATTCTCTATTTATACTACAGGTCCTTTAGGTTGGTAAGCATTTTGCAACAGCTAATTCTCTATTTATACTACAGGTCCTTTAGGTTGGTAAGCATTTTGCAACAGCTAATTCTCTATTTATACTACAGGTCCTTTAGGTTGGTAAGCAGTTTGCAACAGCTAATTCTCTATTTATACTACAGGTCCTTTAGGTTGGTAAGCATTTTGCAACAGCTAATTCTCTATTTATACTACAGGTCCTTTAGGTTGGTAAGCATTTTGCAACAGCTAATTCTCTATTTATACTACAGGTCCTTTAAGTTGGTAAGCAGTTTGCAACAGCTAATTCTCTATTTATACTACAGGTCCTTTAGGTTGGTAAGCATTTTGCAACAGCTAATTCTCTATTTATACTACAGGTCCTTTAGGTTGGTAAGCATTTTGCAACAGCTAATTCTCTATTTATACTACAGGTCCTTTAGGTTGGTAAGCAGTTTGCAACAGCTAATTCTCTATTTATACTACAGGTCCTTTAGGTTGGTAAGCATTTTGCAACAGCTAATTCTCTATTTATACTACAGGTCCTTTAGGTTGGTAAGCAGTTTGCAACAGCTAATTCTCTATTTATACTACAGGTCCTTTAGGTTGGTAAGCATTTTGCAACAGCTAATTCTCTATTTATACTACAGGTCCTTTAGGTTGGTAAGCATTTTGCAACAGCTAATTCTCTATTTATACTACAGGTCCTTTAAGTTGGTAAGCAGTTTGCAACAGCTAATTCTCTATTTATACTACAGGTCCTTTAGGTTGGTAAGCATTTTGCAACAGCTAATTCTCTATTTATACTACAGGTCCTTTAGGTTGGCAAGCAGTTTGCAACAGCTAATTCTCTATTTATACTACAGGTCCTTTAGGTTGGCAAGCAGTTTGCAACAGCTAATTCTCTATTTATACTACAGGTCCTTTAGGTTGGTAAGCAGTTTGCAACAGCTAATTCTCTATTTATACTACAGGTCCTTTAGGTTGGTAAGCATTTTGCAACAGCTAATTCTCTATTTATACTACAGGTCCTTTAGGTTGGCAAGCAGTTTGCAACAGCTAATTCTCTATTTATACTACAGGTCCTTTAGGTTGGTAAGCAGTTTGCAACAGCTAATTCTCTATTTATACTACAGGTCCTTTAGGTTGGTAAGCATTTTGCAACAGCTAATTCTCTATTTATACTACAGGTCCTTTAGGTTGGTAAGCATTTTGCAACAGCTAATTCTCTATTTATACTACAGGTCCTTTAGGTTGGTAAGCAGTTTGCCACAGCTAATTCTCTATTTATACTACAGGTCCTTTAGGTTGGTAAGCAGTTTGCCACAGCTAATTCTCTATTTATACTACAGGTCCTTTACATGTAGGTTGGTAAGCATTTTGCAAACAGCTAATTCTTTATTTAACTGTAACTTTCACAGTCGGTTAACTGAAAATTGGCAGCTGACGGCCACACAAACTAGATCATCAGCAAATGGCGCAATAAAAAGCATAAATATACTTCCCGGCACATTTTATATAACCGTAGCAGAGAACATAAACATGTACAGCTTATACTTGTGTTATATCCACCAATATTCAAACGATGCGTAAATCTGAAAAGTGCACATTCCTGGTGCATTCCCTGTCATGAAAGTTCACCCCCAATGATATTATTTACAGTTACACCAGACTTGTTGTTGAGTACTATTTATAGAGTATGAGTTAAGTATGAGTACAGAAAATGTACGAGTATGAGTACTCTAACTCTATAGTTGTAGTCAAGTACGTTTTCATGAGTACACAGAAATATGGATTCTGTGGAAATAAGTACTGTGTAGTACACCCTGTTCTTAATTCCCTTGGCTTGCCTGGATCAGGTTTTCAGCAGCTTCCAAACAGAACGACACTTTGAAATCACTGGAGTGAAGCAAAAATATATTGGTTAATTTTGATGCGGCACACTGTCAGTGATGTTTATTAACAATCACAGACTTAAATGGAAGGTGCAGCATTGGTAATGTTGATCAAACTTCTTCCACTGGTATAACTACTCTCTTTGAATCATACATGTAAACAACCAACATGTAAACATGGTGGGAGTTTTAGCTAATTAGGTTTGGTTGATGATGAGAAAATAGTAAGAAAAATACATTCAGATTGTTTGCTTTTATTCTACATGAAATTAAGGAAATTCTGAGAAATTTACTGGCAATAGCCTAAGTTTTCTTCAAAATGATAGCACCCAAGACAACAAATGTTTCTAGGGAAAGTTGAAACTATCATCAGTTTAACAATATAATTCTACTATTCTGTCCACCTTATGCATGAGTTAGCCATCTTATGTCTTATAATAATAAAGATTAATAATAAAGATTTTTAGCGCGCACATATCCACCCTGCTGGGCGCTCAAGGCGCGGAAACAAAGAAAAAACATGAATACAAACAATATACAATGGGAAAAAATAATAAAATTATGTACCGAGATACATGTACCTACAATGCAATTACAAATATACATCATCTTTGAAGAGTTGTGACATAAGATGAGTTTTAAGCATCGACTTACATCTGGTTATACTATGACAAGATTTGAGTTTAGTTGGAAGATGATTCCAGAGTCTCGGAGCTGCGACAGAAAACGACCTATCACCCCAGTTCCGTTTTGAAGTTGGTTCCTTTATTCCCTGAATACAAGAGGTTGTGTACCTGTGCTTATTGTAGTAACCTGCCTAATTTTGTCTGTTTGCAACCTCGCTTTCAAATGTCATTGAATTTAAAGTAAATTAATGGCGATAGCTACATGTACATCCAAAAATCATATTGTAACTCATATCTGACTGTCTGGAGTTGTGTTATTGACTTGAGTTAACAGCTCTGCTGGGGGGGGGCACAGGTTTAATGGAAATCTGTTTAGATCAATGTACATGTACTGTATTAGATATACTGCAATGATAAATTAATAGATTGAAGGCAAGCCCTATGCATAGATAAATCTATGACTAAGCCAGTGTGTGTGCATTCTGTAAAAGATACATAAAATCTGTGAGCAAAAGTCACATGATTTATCAAGGACGTTGGACTGACATAATGGCATAATCTATCATTTCTGTTACGCGCACAGCCTTTGGTCATTAACCCTCCTACACATGTACATCAATAGTAGGAGGGTTAAGCTATTTTGATTGACTGCCATTAATTTCCATTTTATAAGTAATGTTGCAATTTTTGATTTTTAAAATGCTGATCCTCACTTCAAATTCCTTACGTTGAGTGATATACTGGTTCACATGAAGAGAATAACATCATTGGATTAATACAAGAGAAACAATAGACTCGGTGATCTTGTTCCGGCCTTAGGCGTTACCCACCCTTAGCTATGCTGAGAACTTGGTCACGCCATCCGAACCCTAACGGCTCTCGTCAGGTTAAACTTACCATTAAGCCTAATTTACGTCAGTAATGGCTGATAGCAACAGTCATTGAGAAAAGGCATATAACCCTATTGGTCCATCCGTGTTGTTTGATGGATAGGTTGGATCAGTCCGACGTTACTTTAGGACCGAAAAGTAGAGGGAGACCATCGGGTTAATTGTTGCAAAGAAAATGCCACTTATGGGCAGTTTTCTGCCAAGGGAGCAGAGATTTAAAATCAAGGATGATTTATAATGGCCTCAAGAACCAGGGATAATAATAATAATTTGTATTATTCATGATAAATACAAAAGTGAGGTTGTACTTCTCACAACCACACTATGTAACGTAGGCCTACATGTACATGCTGCACCAGTGAGAAGGCCCTATAATCTGATAGTTCCAAAGAAAAGTTCATTTCTGACTTTCTGAAAGGAATTAATAAATGGATGTAGCTATTTCCATTAATTTACCTAAAATTCAATGACATTTGAAAGTGAGGTTGCCTCTGCAAACAGACACAATTAGGCAGGTTACTATAATGAGCATGTATAGGTACACAGCCTCATGTATTCAGGGAATAAGACATAAGATGGTTAACTCATGAATAAGGTAAATGTGCAGCAATTTGATCACAAATATAAAGGGTAATTTAAGGATAGTTGTTGCAGTTTCATTTTTTTTCATTTTCATTTATTGACTTCACAGGTAGAAAAACAAATAAACACAAATTTACATTAAATTAACAGAAACAGAAACAAAGGTAGCACCCCTGTAGGATTACAAAAAGTAAACTAAATTACTGTCGAGTTGATCTCCTGATACTACCACTTAAGAAGTAAACAAACATTGAATCACACAAAGAACGATAAATGGCTTTAGGCACACTTTGAGATATAAAAATAATATTAAAATAAAAATATAAAAACTTAATACTACACAGTTTGAGTTAGGACATCTCCTAGGCCAGGGACTAATAAATGTTTTCTAAGTGAATTAATAAATAAAGATAAACTATAAATAACTGTGTCTTTAACATCTGCTGGTAGCACCTCCCATAATCTAGGGAATCTATAAAAAAGAGAATGATGAGCAGCATTGGACCTAGCCATTTGATGAGAAAACTTAATAACTTCAGTGTGTCTACGATTAACAGGGATTAGATCAATAGGAATGTCAAATTTATTATATAAACATTTAATAACAAACACAATTGAAAGGAAATGAATTCTATTGTTTAAAAAGGGAAGACCCAACTTGACACACCTGTCAGAATACACAATTTCACTATTGGAATTAATTAAAGCCTTTCTCGTTTGAGTTTGAGTTAAACTATTATCATACATTATGTGTAGTGAGAACAATTATTTTACACTACAGGGATAAGAGATAAGATTGAAGGATAAAATAAAGCGTTTATAAAAGTGAAGGTACATGTTTGCCACACATACAACGTACAACTTTGCTATTGTTGGCAAAACTGCTGCTTCGAGTATCTTTGATTTAAGAAATGTACATTAAGCAGCCATCTTTGATTTAAGAAATGTACATTAAAGATGGACTTCAACGAGAGCTCGTACACTAAATCGTCTCCTGAGTCTTGTTTATGTTGTGTTTAGTTATTATTTCATTATCAGTACGATGGTTTTATTCCCCGTTATTTTGTTTAATTTTGATTGTAAAAAATAGCCCCCCCTCTTAGATTTCTGAGCGAGGGTTTTTTCTCGCCGTTGGCTGCGCGCTTTCATGGTTCCCAGCAAAGGCCCATAGAAATACAATACGAAATGAACGGTGAAATACTAGCGGCCACGTAAACCAGCGTAAGTGTGACGTACTATCTGGGGCATAAATAAAGGAAGCCGTTTTTGTCTTTGTGTTTGGCAATGGGGATTTTACTTGCTCGAAGCTGATACACATGATTTTTTCCCCGGTTTGACGATTTTGTGTAAGACGGCATAATGCCTAGCACATGTGCTGTTGGTGGATGTACAAGCAGTGCCACCAAGAATCCAGAGGTTAGTTTTTTCCGATTTCGCGGAATCCGGCTTCCAAGGAGTGGGTGAAGTTCGTGAACAATACACGAAAGGATTTCACGTTGACAAAATGGTCGTTGATTTGTTCAGCCCATTTTACGGGCGACTGTAGAGATTCTTCCAGTCAAGTGAAAGAAAGTTTTGGTTTGGATACCAAATATCGTTTGAAGCAAGGCTCTGTTCCAACTGGCTTGAAATGTACCAGAATCTAGTTAAAATGTAGGCCTACAATAGAATAATTTTTAAGGTTACCACGCTGTGTTCTGAAGTCTGTCGTCAGGATCGTCATTGGGTTCATCGCCGTCTTCTCCAGCTTGCTGAACCCCGCCCCGCTGCTGTCCTGCCACTGCCGCAAGTGGCTCAAACCGCACGGTTCAGCACCACGAACCTCAACATCCTCACCGCTTTCGTCTCCCTCTTGCTCGTCGGGAGCTCCCTCATCGCTAGAATCGATGTCACTTTCATCCGAAGTACTCAAGGAAATACTTCCTCCTCATCAATGCTGTGATCCTCCCAGGATCCGCTATTATCCGACATTTTTATCTCAGGCTTGCTTTCGCTTTCGTACACACCGCTTTTAATGCACTTTGCTGGGGAACACTCATGACATGTGGGCATAAGCAGCGAATGCCAGTCCTTGATTGTACGTCACAACTACGATATGAATTATTCATGAGTTCGGGCTTTTTGCGAAACACGACTTTTCTAGATAGTGAAATGCTGATCAAAATGAATTTTTTTTTACATTAAGAAATTACTTTATGTGAATTTTAATCATATAGAAGTAATCATTACACACTTCTTGTAAGCCTAACAGCATCAAAACACTGTAATATATTCCGTTGACGTCCATCTTTAAGCAGCCATCTTTGATTTAAGAAATGTACATTAAGCAGCCAACCTGTGAAAGCTTCAGCTTATTACATTGTATGGTGAATGAGGAAGCAGTGAACATTTCAGAGTTGATGTATCATTCTAATGAGGAATTTAGGAAAGGGATACTTATCTGATACACAATTACTGCTAATAATTTCTCTCAGACAAAATTATTCCTTAGGGAATATTGAGAGTCTATCATCAGCTTGTACTCAAGTAAGTTTTACATCAAAGGGAAGGTACAACATTGGTATGTGGTGACGTACGTACAATTCAACCCTCTAGTTTTCAAGAAATATATCATAAAACTAACCATGGATATGCTGTCACAATAGGTGCCTATGTTTTTGAGAAAATAACCCAAGTTGCAAGATGCAGAGTGGCAACATTGTTATATATTTTCCAACAATTTTTGTTTACTCTAAGATAAAAGCACTCAGGTTGAATACATTTCTCGGGACGATTGATAGTGTATAACACCTTTACACTAAGTTAGTTTTAGATAATAATTTGTTAATTTGGGAATGACCAGTGTTGTACATTCCCGATAACATTTGATCACTTTGTTATTTTTGTATATCTAATCTCTATACCCAACCTTACATTTTCTAAAGCTTGCTAGAAGAATTGGATAAAAATAGTAACAAATCTGTTGTATCAACCAAGTGCATGTACACCAAACAAAAATTAATAAATAAAATCAGGTTCTGTCCTTTACAATTCGGAGAATCAAGTGGGATTTTATTCTGGGAAAAATGAAACACAGCAGGTAGAGTTACATTGGCTCATGAATGAATAAATATCATCCTTCCTACCTAATGATCGACCTGAGAAATCATATGGAAAGTGATCACGTCATTAAAGCTCTTCTGGCAATAAAGGAGGTAAGGCTGTGCCGGGTCCCCGGGTCCCCGGATACCTGACCGAAACTGTCATTACCCGGTTCCATTTTTCATTTCCAATTACTTGTAAACGACATCGAAATTTTTGACTGAACATTAAGCCACACAACAATGGAAGACTCTGAGTTTTTGGAAATTTGTTTGTGTGGGGAATGGGGATACTACAACTCGTTTAATATTGAGGCGGGAAATTATTACAGTAAGTCCACATTTGTTATGACTCTAATAAAACAGGAGAAATTTGTTCATATTGGTTATTTTATACATTCGGGAGTATTTATGTATTTTTACAAAATTGTTTACGGGTATCCGGGTATCTGAATATTTCTAATTTTTCTAATTTCCGGTTCCCGAAATAACCACAAATGCACAGCCTTATAAAAGAGGATTATTTATCGGCGGTAAACTGATGCGGCATTTGGAAGCCGGAAGTTAGCTGTTTTGTTTTTTGGACACGGCACTCCTTCGTTATTTATACATGGAGGAATTGATGAATTATGCTCAGGAGAATGTGTTTTATTTTGTAAAGTATATTTGGTTACAACAGTTATAGTCAGTAACAATTATTTCTGTGAATCTATGACTTCACTGTGTCAACAATTAATAATGAATTATTTCCTATTTGGAAATAGAATACAAAATCAATAATAACATGTATCACCTGTGTTTTTCTCTATTTAAACGGCAATTTCCCGAAATTTTCATTTTCATCCAAACATTGCTATTTTAACCCATATCCGCCTAACCATGTAAACAACACAAAAGACTATGTGCCTAAGCCCCCGCACAGAGATACATTGTTTTTGCACACAATCAGAAAGATTCCTTATTTAGAGAATATTACAATCACTGACACCTGGACACATGATGGAAAGAGGAGAACATGCACTTTATAATGATGTCAGACTTGTCTAATTTCATATCTATAATCATGAAATACAGTCATCGGAAAAACGTAGTAAATTGGAATTGGACAAAAACACGGTACGGAAAATCACGTAGGTCGGCGTTTGTAGCGTTTTACATATCTACGGGTTATCACGTAGATCGGCGGACATGGGTTAACACACTCAAAATAATCACAAGAAGCATGTTTTTACAGTAAAGTTTTCCAAAATTAATTTATGATGTGTCCTGTGATCATTTAATTTTGACACTTTTTTTTTTTTTTTTTACTGTTAAACCAAGTTTCTGTCAGCTATTTTGTCAAATAAAAAAAGGATTTGTTTTCCTCAAATAGGAAATTGTTAATGTTCCATTGAAAACAAGAGTTCCTGGTAGAACATGGAAAAGACACCTTTCAATAGGGACACAGACCAAGTATTAATAATGTACCTTTCTCCATAAGGAAACTACATGTATACAACATACTGTAAGTTTAATCATGTAGGCCTATACCTACAGTAAAATATTTAAAACATTCATTTAGGGCGTACTCCAAACCAAATTGTTTTGTATTCAGAAATGCCAGGAGGTGCAGTGCATCTATGTACAATTGTACATGTGCAGTGTTCATAGTGGGGAAAAACAAATGGCCCTGTTATGTTTCAAAATCGCCTTTCTGATATCACCCTTGCAAAGTCATGCCCTGCTTTAGACAATATCACCAATGTTGGACAAAAAACACTGTGAATATGTATAAGTGTAAGGACACAATACTGACCAACTTTCATGGTGCACAAAATGATCTTGATTTTCTTAAATAATTTGACTATTTTGAACTGTTTTTTATTTTAGATAATATTTGTATATATGTTTAAGAGACAAATAAAGATAAAATAAAGTGTGAATACGTGTTGTGTCACTTTTAATTCACGTTTACAAACCGATTTTTATTTCCAAAATGGCATCTAAAAACGGGACATTAATTGAACAAAAGTTCATCAAATCAAACACTTTACGTATCCCTTACATATTTTCCTCACGATGTGCATATAACTTTAGTAAATTAATGAAGAAATAAACTGGCTCCTAAAAAAAAAGAAGAAAAAAAGAAGAAAAGATTTCACGAACCTCATAAATGATCGCTAAATCTGTGTTCACGTTAGTTACACATCGTGTCCGCCAAATCATACGATGTTAAAACGGCCAGATATTTTTTTTTACAAAACTCATCCTTACCAAACTAAGCCATTTTTTATTGGGAATAAGCTACATAATCATGGTGTAAACATTTTTTTGCTTTGACTTTTATTGTTGGGTACTAGACTGAAACGTGGACACCATGTAACTTACGTTAACTTTCACACGCCAATCGAGAAAATACAACAGGGAGGAAAATCTACTTCGCACATTATAATTACTTGGCACATTATCTCTCCAATGCTATTTTCAAGTACAAGGGTGTCCATTCTCATGACTTCCAAGTAAATTACATCTTTCCACCAATATTTTTCTTCACCCCCTGTGTCCCATTTTTGTCAGCCAGTATTGTGTCCTTACACATAATGCTGTAGATATTTAAATGTAACAATAAAGGCCTTTTGTTTATGGTTAGGATTTACTGAATTGAAATCAAGAGGAGGGGTTCAGAGAAAATAACTTTTTACAATATTTAACCCTCCTACAATCAGTTACAATATTTTAATCATGGGTTTAGATAATTGTACTTGATTGTAACCCTTTTTTAACCCCATCCTTTCTTAGGGACATTATCATTGCAGAGTATAAGGTTTCTGGGAGTTGATTTATATGTAGTACAACTTGATTGAAGTCGGCATTTATATTTACTCATGTCGTTAATCTTTTTCCTTAATTGGATATTTTTGGGCATGTCGGTGCCATGGCCGAACGGTAGTGCATCATCATGCTTGTGTTCTGATGGCGGAGTCCTTAAAACGTGAGTTTGAATCCTGTCCTAAGAAAGACTGCATGGTGCTTATGTCCTTGAGCAAAGACACTTTACTGTAATTGCTATAGTCTTCATACTATGGAGTATAAATGGGTACCCATGAGGGTAGAGGTGGTTAATAATGTGTTTGATTAGGCCTGTAGCGCCCAAGGAGGTTGCAGGTGGGTTGTATGTGTATAGATACTCCTAAGGGAGCTGAGAAAGATTACTGGAATGATGTTAGATGATTGACCAGGGGTTAACAATGTAAAGCATTAAGTTTATGGGGAATGTAGGTAAAACTTGTAGCTTTGCATGGTGAGGATGATAAGTACACTGTACATGTAAGACTAATTGCGGTGACACCATGTGGAATCTCAATTGAGTAGTAATTAGTTCTGAAAAGAACTGGTGGTACAACTCGACGTTTCGATCAGTATGCTCCGATCGTCCTCAGGAGAATGTGCTGTTATGTGGAATGTGCTATTTGTATATTCACCTTATTCATGAGTTAGCCATCTAATTATGTCTTATTCCCTGAATACAAAAGGTTGTGTACCTGTACATGCTCATCATAGTAACCCGCCTAATTTTGTCAGGGGCAACCTAGCTTTCAAATATGTCATTGAATTTTAAGTAAATTAATGGAAATAGCTACATCCATTTATTTATTCCTTATGTCGGGAAATGAACTTTTCTTTGGAACTATCAAATTTTTGGGCCTTCTCACTGGTGCATGTAGTATACATAGTGTGGTTGTGAGAATCAGGCTCAAGATGAATAAGAATGAATTATGTCCAACTTACATGTAAAGTCTCAGGTTTTTAGTTTAGTTTGCAATCGATTGCAGACCTACATTTAGTCTTCTAACATGAACATGGCGATATGCCTACACACGATATTAAATGAAACAATCGAACATAGGCCTATTTGAAACTAGTATAAGTTTGTGGTGACACCATGTGAAATGATGTTGTCTCTTGAGTGAATATGATCAGAGTAAAATAAACAGTCATCTACCGACCACTGTATATTCCACCATTTCTCCTGTACTACGCGTGTGTGAGCACATGGGCATTCCAATGAATTGTGTAAATATATGGTATTACTAGTCCAAGAAGGAGTGGACTGCATAAAAAACCTTTAAAAAATGCTTGATACAGCATAGGGGTGTGACTGCAGTAAAGGTTGAAAAATAGGGTGTCTAAATTTGTTTTGATTGAAAAACAGGGTGTCCAAATATTGAACTATCTTTACTTTTGCATGTGTATTACACATAAAACGGGGTGTCCATTTAGCAAACAGTGGGAATCCACAAGACCCTAAAATGCATTGCTGGTTAATGGCTATATGGTGCAAGCCTGTGATGTCTCAGAATTTTTAACAAATCTCCCTTTGTCTCAAAATAAGCAGCCACAAGGAAAGAAAGAAGTAGCCTCAGGCCTCGATCTTTACCGCGGCCAATGGCCGCATGCCCTTCCAACTTGGCCGCAATGCCCCCTCAAAAAGTACACATGTCGCGGCCAACTTGGCCAGCGTGCCCTTTTGTATTTACCTCTACATCCCATCATGACAATCATACATCACGGACATTGTGTAGATGATCCGTGCATACAAACACCATTCAACAAACGGCGGTGAAAATAATACACGTCTTTTTATCGTTATTGTCGTTTGTTCGTACATCACGCGTCGTAGCTTGCATGCTAGCTAACTCCCATGTCGATGTCAGATCAGACTCACACCGTACCCCGGCTAGCCGGCCCTTCTCGATCTCACAGCCGCGGCCCCACACACGGCGCGGCGTTGCTGTGATTGTACAAGCGGCTCTAATCTCGCCCCATGCGCTGAATAGCCGGCTGTATGTGTACAAGGTACCAGTGTCGTGATTGTAAAATCACCACAAATGGGTCGGATACCAGCGCACGTTTTAGATACAGCCAGCCGCACGTGGTGTAGTCTTGCATACATGAATGCACGGTAAACAGCGCAGTGATCGTATATTCAGCACAAATGAGTCGGATACCAGCGCTTATTTTTATGAATGAAAAAGTTCTGACCATTCACATGCAACGTTTTTACACGCCATCTCAAAAAACTTCGCTCAAAAGTAAGATGCCTTCACACGATCGTGTAAAAAAGCGCAAAAACAATGCTTTTTTCAAGGAAGGCTCAAAATGCCACAAGCTTGAAATGATTGGCCTTGGTGCCCCCTTGAGTTGGCGTTGGTGCCCTGTGGAATTTTGATGAGGGCAAGGCCAAAGTGGCCTGCCCCTTTTTTGCCCAAGATCGAGGCCTGCAGTAGCCTGTATTGTGTCCAAACCTCTAGTTTCTAGTTTGTGGGGATGTGGAGAGTCTGTAAATCCTCTAAATTAAACATCCAGGAGGTTCAGGGGGGCTTTGTCCTCTTGACCAAAGGGAGATCCAGGCCCGCTCCCCATTTTTCAGAATTTTTTACTTTTGTCAAATCATACCCATGATGGTGGTAGGGCCTACAGTGAGTGGCCAGTCTATATACTGACTCCCAGTAAAGTTTACCCATCAATATCGTGGAGAGGAAAGGCACATCACCGTTGCGTTGTCACTTAAGATCAACAGGGTAATTTTCTTGTGAAGTGTGAAGGCTGGCCGAACATGGTTGTCCGTCTTGATTAAATCATCTGCCTCATCCAGACCACATGGTCCAACAATCTCTGTGATGAAATTACAGATGAATGTGTGGACTTGTACCTGTAGGTATTACGACACAGCTGTGGACATTCTGTGCCTCTTGATGAAGCAGTATTTGTGTAGAAGGACTTTTTATACATGTACGTGTTTTTGATCATTCTGCATCCCAATGCAATCATAACCCCCCCCCCCCCCCCCACAGTGAGTGGCCAGTCTATATACTGACTCCCAGTAAAGTTTACCCATCAATATCGTGGAGAGGAAAGGCACATCACCGTTGCATTGTCACTTAAGATCAACAGGGTAATTTTCTTGTGAAGTGTGAAGGCTGGCCGAACATGGTTGTCCGTCTTGATTAAATCATCTGCCTCATCCAGACCACAAGGTCCAACAATCTCTGTGATGAAATTACAGATGAATTTGTGGACTTGTACCTGTAGGTATTACGACACAGCTGTGGACATTCTGTGCCTCTTGATGAAGCAGTATTTGTGTAGAAGGACTTTTTATACGTGTTTTTGATCATTCTGCATCCCAATGCAATCATACCCTCTCCCCCCCCCCCCCCCCCCCCCAATATTTTCCAACTTCTTTGCAGCAATACCTATTTGTCATTCTAGCATCACGGTCACACAATCTAACCAAATTGTATCAATCTAAAAAAGAGTTTGTCATATCATTCTAGGAAACAAACACACTCATTATGATGAAGCACGTACTGTTCACTTTAGGTCTGGTATCTCTTTTTGATAGAAGAACCCCCCCTTTTTTTTAATTGAACTGAAACTTTGTTGTAAATTTTTGTAACATTTATCATTAACGACACTCAAGATTCCCCATGATAAGATGCTTAAACAGAGTGTACATTATTGGTAATTACCCAACTACAGAATTAGTGAGGTATATTAGGTATATGTTTAACCCATATCCGCCTAACCATGTAAACACACAAAATACTGTATGTGCCTAAGCCCCCGCACAGAGATACATTGTTTTTGCACACAATCAGAAAGATTCCTTTTTTAGAGAATATTATAATCACTGACACAGACACATTATATACTGATGGAAAGAGGAGAACATGCACTTTATTATGATGTCAGACTTGTCTAATTTCATATCTATAATCATGAAATACAGTCATCGGAAAAACGTAGTAAATCGGAATTGGACAAAAAACACGGTATGGAAAATCACGTAGGTCGGCGTTTGTAGCGTTTTGCGTATCTACGGGTTATCACGTAGATCGGTGGATATGGGATATGTATACATGTAGGTATATTTTGTCCATTTTGTCTTTGAGAAAGTACTTGCTAGGTTTGAAACGTAAGGCCAATAACTACTATTTTACAAAATTAATGAATTATAATCTAAAAACTTGATGTTAAATTGGTGACGGTACCAAACATCCTGATAAATGATTCCATCTGACATGCTGTTGTCTTTGACAAAATGTGAAATAATATTAACAATAATAGTAGCTATATTTAGTGATGGTAACAATGACGCCTAAAGATGATTTTCAATGGGCCATGAATTTGCTACCAGAGACACCAGGGTAAACCCCTACTCTTGCACAGATAAGTGTCATTATGGGTTCTTTGACGTGCACTGATGTTTGTAGTACACGGGACGTACGGCTTAACGTCCCATCCGAAGGATGAAGCAATTATATGGTTAGGCCTAAGTGTCTTGCTCTAGGACACAAGCGCTGTGATCAGCCAGACCGGGATTGGAACACACATTCTGATGCCATCAGACCGCTCGCCATGATACTCCACAATGTATTATTTACAAATGTGTTATTAAGATTTCAGGAGAATGATCAGAGCACACTGATCGAAACGTCAAATTGTAACCACCAGTTCTATTCAGAACTAATTAATACTCAAAAGAGAATTTTTCACATGGTGTCACCGCAAACAGTATACTTAACCAGTTGACGTCGGGAATATTAATTTTTTTCCGGTACCCCGTGCGGGTTTATTTTCAGTGAAAAATCTGAAAAAAATTTCTAGCCATTAATAATTTTTTTTGTCAATGAAACTAAGTTCGGACAACCAAATAAACACCTTTACTCATTGACATTTCGAGAATTAAATGGCTAGTTTTTTAATTACGGTTGTGTTTGTTCAGCACAATTAGATCGTTGGCAAGCTACGAAAAGACGGCATACCTGGAGAGAGATCGAATGCCTCGTAAACAATGGATATAAATCCGTCTTTACAAATGCTTGGCTGGTACGTCAAAGGAACAGGTCTTGGATAAAGGGATTAGGCAAAAATCAACAAAAAGAGTGAACTCGTTCAGTATTTGCAGTGCATTTTGTCCGGGGCCACCGAATCGTGACCCCCATGGACTCCAAGAAACGATTGCATGTATACACGTCAGCCGCCACGACGGCACGCCACGTGTGGCGTGTTGACAAGTCTCCCGGTGACACACACAAAAATCGGAATGCGTGTTTAGACGCTCTCCGATCCGCTGTACAAAAAAAAATTGCGTGTATACACGGCCTCCGAAGCGAACTGGTTAAATGTAATATTTACAAATTTTAATTGGATCACGGCTGGATTTATTGTCCAGATAAGAATGAATGCAAAACAATCTTGATCTAGTAAATGTGTACATAGTATGTATTCTTTCTATTTTCTCTTTAGGGTTAATAATAATGAAATGAGCTGAAACTTGGTTTCTGTACAGCACTCTGCAAGATTCTTAAAAAGTATGGATGCATTTACAGACATTTTAC
Organism: Zoroaster sp. YZ-2022; assembly: GCA_029582265.1. NCBI lineage: Eukaryota > Metazoa > Echinodermata > Asteroidea > Forcipulatida > Zoroasteridae > Zoroaster > Zoroaster sp. YZ-2022. The sequence continues at coordinate 22,547,626 of CM055830.1, read as the reverse complement.
CATTGGTGTACAGTTCCTTTAAATACATGGCTAAGATTGTATTTCTGATCATCTACATGTAGAAACCTAAAGCTTCTGAGGATCAGTAGTGGTTACTGGTTACACGTTGCGCACTCACCTGATTTCATATGTACCAATGTTCACAATGGATTAAAGCCTAATATGCCAAACTTATGTATGAAGTGCCATGGGCAGGTGGTTTAGTGCAATCAATAATGAGTCGAGCTTCCATGAAATGAATAAACATGAATGTGTTCCATTAAAGATGTGTCACCCGTGTTATACCGGCAACATTGATCATTTCTTTTTTAGAATGGAAAACAAATGCTGTGAAATGAGATATTTGACAAAAAGTTTTCATAAGCTTGGTTTTACAGTAAAAAAAGTGTCAAAAAGTGCCAAAAATTTATAATTTCCTTTTTGAAAGGAAAATAAATCATGTGAAATGAGATATTTTACAAAGTAATTGTCAGAATCTTGACTTTACAGTAAAAAAGTGCCAAAATGGATTTATATCGGGACCTACCATAAATTAATTTCTGAACATATATTTACATGTAAAACCATGTTTCTCAAGATTATTTTTAAAAAACAAATTGCATTTTTCTCTCTTCTTCAACTACAGTGGCAATGTTCTGATGAAAAAGAACATTTCTGGAAATTGTTGTTAAAAGACTGAAAAACACGTTAAATTCGTTTTGATAATTTGGACACATTGGAACTTACATCTCCATGTACATGTACATGACTCATAATGGAAGACAACGTGTTAGAGTCAGACACACTCATGTGAAATATCTGTTTCCATCATTCGGAAAATGTGTTTTCGTACCGCAGCTGTGTCAACTGAGTCCATGTGGGTTTGAATCCTAACTTACATGTACTGTGTATAGGTCTTTGCTGGTATTGTGTAAGACACAACACACCACATCTAGATATTATAAATTGCTTTTCTTCCTTAAGGAGTGAAAGTGGCACCTCTGAAGGTATTATGTTTGATTAGTAGATGATATCTTGCCCTTCATCTCAAGACTGTTTACTCACTAGGGAGCAGGTTGAGAAGATCCTCTTTTCAGGATTGATGTGAATTTCCCTATAATATCCAGGGGCTGTTGATGACCAGGGGGTTATGGATAATCTGTCAGCCCTGTTAAGCATTGACATTAATATCTAATGATGTACAGTATGCTTCTACAATGAATGTCACCATAATGGACATTATTTTGATTAATGTAACATTGGCATTTGGTAATGTACCTCCATTTCAGCACTCTTGTTCTCAAGAAATATGTCCACAAACTAACCTGTGGAAATTTCATCGCAATAGGTGCTCACGTTTTTGTGAAAACAACATAAAATTGTTACATGTTATTGATGTTTTCATGTTTTACAAAGAATTCCTGTCTGGCAACTTTTTGTAAACTGGACATAACAATATTCCTGTTTTCTCTGAGGAGTTGTTATGTTGAGTTTAATCAATAATATCTCAGGATGATTGATACGCGTACCAACTTAGCACCAATTAAGTTTGAAGATTATCATTTGTTAATTTGATTATCTGCAAATTACCATTCATAAATGCTCATTCATAAAGAGACAATCTGATTGGACAAAAGTGTAATCACGTGGGGATGCATTAATGAATGGTAAAACTTACTTAGTGTCAAGTACATAATGGTGTTAAACCTCCCCTGCAAAAATGGTTTTGTTTTAGGTGCTGTCCTTGAAATAATTGTCCAGTTCGAATTTAGGAAATAGTTAATCTTTGTTAAATGCAGCATTAGAATCAACTATACATAAACTTATAATGCATTGTCACTATTTTCTTGTGAACAACACAACGCAAAGAGTTGAAACTTTCACAGGTTAATTAACCCATGGAGGAAGAAAACAGAAGGAGTCACATCGCCCAGCCTCTTATCTCATAACCAATTAGCACTTCGGAGTGGCCCATTGGAAATACGTTACGGCCGCCCGCTGCGCTTACCAGTTTTACGACCGCGATAATCCCCTTGTGTACAATGTCTTTTGCCGCTCGGCCTGCTCGCGACCAGCATACATAATTGGAGGGTAGAAATCTGTAGCAAACGAATAAACACAAAACGCATGCGCACTACTTTTCGCGGGCTTTTTATATTGCGCAGTTCATTGTCTTCAATAGCGATTTTTCCACCGAGTATTTTGGTGTTCTGATCGTCGAATTTGGCGAATCCGAAGCTGACTTACGGTAAATATAACATTCAGATGTTACAATAAAGTGTCTTTTTAGCAACTTATTTTAAGGATATTTCCGATGATCTCCGGAAGCCAACCAATTGTCAAATTCAAAGACGTGTTGTTTAGCTTTTTATCATTTCAATCCTCATATTTGTGCGATGCTGTGCACTGAAGATATTGCAGTGTTGGATTCGTAGGTCGAGTTGGATCGGGAGCCAGCCTTCCGTGTAGTGCAATAGGACAACGCGTCAGCAATGCGCGCAATGCGCATGTGCAAAGAAAGCCTGGCTGTAGTTCTCCTCGATAATCGGATTAGCGCTGGCTTGGAAGTTTTACGACCGCGGCAAAAGACATTGAACCTTTGATATGCCTTCGTTGTGACTCCTTCTGTTTTCTTCCTCCATGATTAACCCTAACTCCCTAGGCCCATTTGCTTACACATAACCATGACATAACCTGAATCCTCCAAAATCCTTCAGTAGTAAAGCAAGCACGTAACATGTACATGCACACATGTGTTTCTAATCTGTGATACATGTACATGGCCAGGGACCCTCTCTGCATGCATGGAGCAATAAACAGTGTCCACTGACCCAAGCACTGACCTTGCAATTACTACAACAAACATGGATGTACATGTACCATGGAAAGGCAGGCATGCCTAATAACCCCAACCCTCGAAAATCCTCCACTTTAGCAAAGAGCATGTAGCATGTAACCTCAATTCTTCAAAATCCTTCACTTTAGCAAAGAGGATTTGGGAGGATTTGGGAGGGTTATGGTTAAGCCTTATACACTCATATAAGCAGTTTTGCCAATATTACTAATGCAATACATTGTATCTTCCCTGTACTGAACAAGTGTACATACATGTACATATACATATATTGGAACATTTAACAGTAATTGTTAACATATTAAAAACCTTCTTTTATATTTTACAGTGCATTGCTATCATATTGTGCTCAAATAAATTGTGTGCAGTCGTAGCATAGAATTTATTATGTGCTATGCATAGTTTTTTGTGTTACTTGTTTGTGAGAATTATTCTGTGTACTGCTTCATACCCTACCTAAATCAATATAGCAAACTTCAAGAAACCTTCAAAATATTGTCTCTCCATGTTTCTACACCAACGTCAGTCGTCAATATTTTATTATCCAAAGCCATTGGGGGCCTCGATGGTTACTCAGCAAAAGGTCTTGATTTCCCTGAGGGCGCTACTCGATTAAGATTCCTAACTTCATTCATGGGAGACAGGAGTCATTCAACCAGCACAAGCTATGCTATCATTTGTAGCGTGGTTGTAAAACTGTAGTGTTGAAGCTAAGTGACTGCCTTGGTGATGTTGTGGGGACTCGGGGGAGGGGGAAAATGTAGCAGTTATTTTTCAGGGGGTTGGGGGACCAACCACATGGCTCATTTGACATGTATACAAGCTTATTGTGCTTGATTTTTGGATTATGCACATGTATACATGTATGTAATGTTTTGCTTGATTTTTTTTAAATTTTTTATAATTTTTTTTATACATATCTTGAGTTAATTTGTGTACAGGCCTATATCATATGTATGCGTGTATATGTATATGGTATGCATGTACATGTATGTATGTATGCATATGTAGGCCTATATATGTACACGCATGTACGTGTATGTGTGTGTGTATAATGTATGTAGGGGAGGGGGAGGGGGATGATGCTATGAACAATCTCCCTGGGCCTGTGGGCACTGTGATTTGCATTTTGTGCTTTATTTTGAACCAGAATGTTTGCATGCGGCCAGGATCTATCAAGATTGTGACAAAATAACTTTAATAATGTACATAGGTTACATGATCACAATTTTGTCATTAACCAGTTCGCGTCGGAGGCCGTGTATACACGCACATTTTTTTGGGACAGCGGATCGGAGAGCGTCTAAACACGCCACAGGATTCTCGGGAATTTTGTATAGATTCCCGGTCGACGTTGCAACGAACCATAAGCATACGGTGGAATACGTGGTCTCCCCGGTCACGCTCTGGTGAGCACCATTGTTCGTGTTTTTGCGGTAAAAATAAACCTGCCACGGGGGTTCGGAAAAACTTTTTTATTCCCGGTGCGAACTGGTTAATCTGTGAGATATTTTATTTAGTGTAGCAAAGATGTTATAAGTTGCTTTTTGCTCTCTATTTTCTCATTCCAACCTATTAGTTTTCAAGAAATATAATTAACCTGTGAAAATTACATCAGAATAGGTGCTCACGTTTTTTCGAGAACAAAAAATTAAGTGTTTTTCTGTTTTGCTGTTTTGACATAATTCTTATTTTCTCTAAAATGAAAGTATTCAAGATGAAATCCATTCACACGATGATTGATATATTTACCAATTTTAGAAAGGAAGTTTTTAGATACAAACATGTTAAATTTATAATCTGGTTACATATAACCACAGCTGTTACTTCCCTTAGGTTACACAATTTTAACATGTGTTCATTTACAAATGTTTCATTTCTTTGGCAAAACATAATATTCTGTTTGCTTTTAATCTGAACAAAAGTCCTGTGATCTGAATCATAACAGCCAATATTCTGTAACGGGATCTATTCAAAAATACGATTATGCAGTCCTGCTGTTGTAGTTGGTAATGAAACTACCGTCCCTCACTTTGGGATATAATTGAAATTGTAGCATCTGTGCACACCCTTTGAAGCGGGACAGCGTTTAATCGGTTTGCCAGAGAGACACAGTCTGATGAGATTGGCCGTAGTCATCAATCACCCCCAGCCTGTTGTCCAAGTATAAATTGATTAGTGTTTTTTTTTTGTCACCATGTGACAAAGATATAACACTGATTTTTGTAGATGTGATGATTTGTGAGTCCATAAAAATGGAGTGATTATTGGTGAACAAACATAGTAAAACAATCCTAGCTTACTGTTGATTGGCTCTTCGGTACTCAGGTGGGACATGGACCTAACCTCTTGCTTACTGTAGTGCAGCTGTCTTAACCTCTCGACCACCGAGCTTGCCTGAGGATTGATCCCCCGCAGACATTCACACAAGCACCGAGTATATACAGTGCCTAGTTGAATTGTTGAAGGACGTCATTGTACTAAATAGAATCAATTATTCCATATCAGTGATGCAGAATTTCCAATAATTAGAGTCTGTTTTTAATGTATTGTTTTTTTTCCCACCATTTTTGCTGTAATAAAGCCAAGTTTAATAGAAAATACACTAGTGAATGGTGACATTTGCAAAATGTTCACGATTGTGCTAACTTTTTGTGAACCAAAATAAACATAATAGAACCAGCATGTATAATTTGACATCCAAGTCACAAGAAAATTATGGAAGAACATGTTAAAAATATGGACTGAAAATATGGACTACATTGAAATCTGCAAATGTGAATTGGAAATACAGAAAATAATGTTAGCTGTTTTTTGTAAGAGCACCCCTGTATAATTTAGATCATAATTATAGATTTTCCTTAATGGTTACTGTCAGTTGCATGACAATCACACATTACATTTCCCAGGAAGCTAAGATAGTTCAAGCAATTACTTAAATATTTTTTGATGACCAGAGGGGTTAAAGCCAGTATTAAAGGGACAATATCGTGTCGTGGCCGAGCGGTCTAGCTTACCGGACTCAAGTTCTGGTGTTAGCAGCAGAATGTGGGTTCGAATCCCGGCCGTGACACTTGTATCCTTGAGCAAGACACTTAACCATAATTGCTTCTCTCCACCCAGGGGTTAAATGGGTACCTGTGAGGGCAGAGTTGGTTGATTAGCCCTATATGCGCTGTAATGGCAGCAATTGAGCTGTATACTCCCTAGGGAGCTGAGATGGTTTCAGGAATGATTTATGAGCCTTATGAGCCTTATGAGCAGGGATAATAATATAATGCGCCTTGAGCACCACTCAGTTGGTGGATACGTGCGCTATATAAGTCCACACATTATTATTATTATTATTATTATTATTAATATCATCACGATCAATAAGGCATACATACAAATACAATGTCACACATTTATTTCCATGTTGGCAACAACTTAATCCATATTGAATACAATAGTGCATTACAGATTATTACTATTAATCACAGTTGACAATGTCAAGTGTTTACAGTTTGACAGCATTAATACATTGAAACTTGGCAGTATTACCAACATGTAGGGAAAAATGAAGCATAAATGCTTTTAAATCTTTCCCTATGACAGACAAAGACTTAGACATGACAATCGGAGTCCTAGTTTCAGATTAACTCAGTGACTGAAAATAATACCCCATATGATAAGGTCATATTACCATTGCTACTGCATAAATGAGCCAGTAATTTTCAGTTATCTTAAACTGGGGCACCAATTCCATGCCCTAATTCAATGCCCTGTTAAAAGATTGCTCAGATCATGACGACATTGTCCCATTAATGTTTTTACATTCATCCATACTTTATAAGAATCAAGAGATATACATAAAATCAACCCATGGAAATTTCAGCATCTTTTTCATTGTGTCTGTGTAATGACATCTGTGACAGGTTGGTAATGAGAAAAGAGTGAACATGCGTTGAGATTGTTAGTACTGTTGTTTTTCTTTATGAACATGCATGTGCATTGAGACCCACTTTATATGTTATTCACTGGTGGCTTGACCACGGGCCTTCATGGTTCATTCAACTTTATTTTTATCTCTGTCTCAATGCGGTGTGCATGTTATCAAGGGACCATTGCCTACAAGCTTTGCTTCATAAATGGATCCCTCTGCAGTATCACTTTTGCTTTGTATCTATTCTTTAATATTTTCAGTAATATCGTTTTCTTGTACTTGACTTTTCTTGATTGATATTGTCATTACTGTCTTGATACTGTGGAAAATAAATGAACCTATGAACTCATTCCAACATAGAATTTCTGTCTATGGATGAAAGAATTTCAGTGTTGAAATTATTTCACTAATTTTGTGCAAATGATAGGGGACTGTACTCAAGTTCCCTCAGCCTTATGTTCCCTCAGCCCTATGTTCCCTCAGCCCTAAATAGACCCTATGTTCCCTCAGCCCTATGTTCCCTCATCCAGTCTTAACACTCCATGAGGGAACATAGGGCTGAGGGAACATAGGGTTGAGGGAACATAGGGCCTAATTTGGATTTTAAAAAAATGTTAGGCATTGAGGGAACATAGGGCTGAGGGAACATAGGGCTGAGGGAACATAGGCATGACCCCAATGATAGCACCTGAGACAGAAATATTTCAAGGAATGTTTGATCCCATCATTAACTTTACACAGAGTAAGTTTCGTGTGAAATTGTGACCATATATGTCTTTCAAACGTGTGTATGACATAAAACACAATCAAGGGGGCCACTTTCCTACCGTCACGTTAGCAGTTTTTCTAATGGTTGTAATTTTTTTTTAAATATCTGAAACCACCCAAAAAGAATTTCAACATTTGAATAGACATGCATGCTTATCCTAAAGATAATTTGAGTTGATTATTACTATTATTTTTTTAATTACCCTAAAATTTCCATCAACAAATGGACGGAAAAGTGAGGTAACTTTACTGTCCAATTTTTATGGAAATTTGAGGGTAAAAAAATAAATAAAAAAAATAAAAAAATAAAATAAATCAACTCAAATTAGTTCTAGTATAAGCCTGCATGTCCATTCACATGTTGAAACACTTTTTGGTTGGTTTCGGGTACTTAAAAAATAAATAACAACCATTGGAAAAACTGCTAACGTGACGGATGCAAAGTGGTCCCCTTTATTGTGTTTTATGTCATATGGCTTTAAACGCTATATTATAAATATTGATTTGGAGGAAGAGTGATTTTGATCATTACAGTATGGTACTATTAGTATGATAATTATAATCTGATCAATTGTGCAGCATTGTACAAATGTAGCTGTAATACAACCCAATCTGTGTATTAACATGTAGTTTTCATGCATAATCTGGTAGGACGAATAATATTAATTAGAGTTGTCAATTGAAAGGGCAGGTATAACATTGGTAATATAATCTTAATAACAAAATTACAAAATAATTATCCATGATCAAATTTGATGTGAAGTTGTGGAGGTACCAGTCATCCTGATAATATTTCCTGTCTAAAGTGATCTCATTTCAGAGAAAGTACGATCAAATTTGCACACTAATAAAAAAAAATTACTCACGATTTAGACTTTGCATTTCACTTTCAAAGGTTAGTTATATTGTAGGTTGTTATAAAAATGTATATCTTGAATGTGTATCAAAGAAAGTAAAATAATGTACTCATAGAAGTACTTTTGTCAACATTACCAATGTTTCCCATTAATGAACAGTTCGTATGCTAATTTCTCTAGTGTAGTTTGGTATAACAGCAGGTAGGGGTGACGATTTTGAATTTTTTGATGGTCGATTATCACTGGTCTACAGCCAAAATGCTTCCGAAACAAATGAAGTGAAACTTGACTAATTATGGGTCACTGAGAATGGAAATGATGCTTCAAATTGTTGATTGGCTCAAGTTTTCAAGATATGGTACCGTTTAATGACTACAAGAGACAAGCCAAGAAGCGCAGAGTAGACACTGAATAAGGACTGAACTGTGAACTGATACATACATGTAGTAAGTGTTACATAAACAGGGCAGGTGACATAATATCATGTGAAACAACCATAAACACATGAAAATACCTAGGTTTACAATTCATGATTAAAAATCTGCTATGTACACCATATACATAGTATTATCGTCTCAATATGCGGATTTTTTAAATACATGAAAAATGTATATATCGCACATTAACGACATTGGAGTTCTACAGGGAAGTTGCATACATTGTAGGTAATGAACAGTTACTCCAAACAGTCGCTTCAAAACAGCCGTGTTCTTACATTTTTGCCATTCGGAGCGACAACATTTCATAAAAAGAACTCACCGTGACATCCATAAACAAACCCGTGGTTTATAAACGCATGCACAGTTTCAGCGGCCATCATCCATGCTTTTATCCTGTATCCGACATCTGCTGAATGTGAACAATCACAATGTACACCAGTGTAATTATTCCAGGAGAGTGTACCATGTGATACTGGGACTAGCCTTTAGTTAAGGCCCACACGGCAACCAGGAGCACAATGCACGAAAAAAGACCACGCACGAAAGTAGTGGCAACATGAGTGATGGCGCTGCGTCGTGATTTCAAACTGTTTTTTAGTTCTTCATGGTACCGTAACTTTGTTGATATTACCGTATAATGACATGAAATTATATTTATCACTCCGGCGATATTTTAACTAAAGAGAGCGATATAAATTTGATATCAGCGATATTTTTGGAATATCGTCAATATGGCGATATTTCGATATCTTCAAAACCATAACCGATTTAGCCAATAATTTTTTGAATATTGTATTGTTACGATGTTATCGTGATATCGTCCACCTCTAACAGCAGGGTTCGAATTTGCCAGTGGTGTGCTGGCCAAATGCTAGTTAAAATGATGGTGAACTAATCAAAACCACTCTCCTAGACATCCGGTGGGCTAGTCAAACTTAGACTCAACTGATTTCTAGTTCTTTTTATGTAATATTTACACATTTTATTCCACTGGGCCATGAAAAGTAATCTTTTGTCCTACCTCGAAAATATTGACAATTGTGGTCCAACCTGTGGATTCTTATAAAAAGTACTTTAAAAACATGCGGCCCTGTGAAAATACTTGCGAAAAATGTTAAGGGCAACCTCTGATAAGAGCCAGTCTGTGTAGCCACCCCTTCAGCCTTCTCATGCCCAGAATACGCCCACATATTGTACATCATTGTCAGGGATGGATCCAGTTCATTTGAAAAAAGGAGGGGAGGGGGTTCCAGATGGTTGGAATTTATAAGTTCCAAAATAGACTTTTCAATCTGTAAGGTCACTTTGTTAGAAAAACTTCATATGTCATATGGTCTTTCCAGCAAGCATCCAGTAGTGCTGTGCATCCACATTTATTCCGTTTTTACCCATGAACCTGGGTACCAGTCACAGGCCTACTTTCCAGAAGGTTAAAAATGGTCAAAACTCACACATTCTGCTTGGTGCAAACACGTGTAAACATCAGAAAGTTCAAAATTGTTAAAACATTTCTTTCAGCTACATTTACGCTCCACTTTCTCCAAAAAAGTGGCCCATTTTCAAACCAGACCTTCAACAAGAACTTTGGTCCACTGGACAGCATTATTATTTACCTTATTACAAAATTACTGAATTATTATCTGAAAGCTAATATGATGTGAACTTTGTGAAGATGGTAAAGGTACCAGTTATATGGCTGATGTGATCTCCTTTCAAAGAAAACACCAAGAAAAATATCCTGATAGCAACTGTTTGCTCTCAAGTGTTTTCTGTAAAAATTGTGAATGCTTTCACACGTTTCTCATGACATAGACTCTGCATTGTAAACATCTTATTTCCAGAGTTTTGGAAGGTTGGAGGATATATAAATAAGGGAAAGGGAAGGGGGAATTTTGTGCACGTTTCTATGGAGCGGTTGCCCTATTGGTATATATCTTGATTCAAAGAAAGTAAGCATATTCATAGAAGCAGTTTTGCCAACATTGCCAATGTTGTACCTTATCCTGCACTGTAAAGTGCAAGAAATATATACGAGTTATATATAATTAAATGCACAAATTTGAGCTAAACTTGTTGCTGTATTAAAAATACAGATAATTTTTCATTACCAATTGAAACTTTTTATTACCAATTGAAACTTTTTATTTGTATGGAATCGTGACAGCCAAGATAGCCTTGATGTTATCCACTCAGTTGATAACACCTCCACTTGAAAGTGGATGTTTATTATCAGCTGATAAGAGATCAGATGCTATTGTGTAACTATAAATGTGTCATGAACCATCAAGTGTACTGAGATTGCTTACCTTGATCTTTCATGACACAATTTCATTATGGTTTCTGGGTCTTACAATGAATCCTGGCTTTCTATCTGTTTATCCCCAGACATTTACATCACCTATCATTAAAGGGAACGATGTACACAGGTCGTAAGATGGGACATTCCGTTGCATAGCTGACAAAGTGACGAATCGGCTAAACTGCTGTTCTGAGAAAAATGCATTTGGCAGCGCGTCTTTGGTGTTTATCATTCCTGTTTACACTGAGACAAACTAGTTTTTATTGAATAGTTGAATTTATGATTTTGTTTTTCAAAGCTGTAAAAATTTGCATTTTCTTTATACAAGCTTTCAAACATATTTGTGCACACATTTCATCTCCACACACAGTGATCCTATCCAAAACCTGATTTGTCACTTTTTGAGATACAAAATTTGTGTGTGTCACCTCATGCTGGTGCAGCCATGAGGTAGACTTGTACCAGGTACACACAAGGATACATTGTATCAAAAATCATAGTGCTATATCATGCTACACATGTTAAAACTATGGGCGGCCATTGGGGCAAAAAAGACAACTACAGAAATATATCAAACGCCAGAAATACATCAAACGCCAGAAATATATCAAACGGCAGAAATATATCAAATGCAAAAAATATATCAAATGCAAAAAAAATATCAAATGGCAGAAATATATCAAATGCCAGAAATATATCAATTCCCAGAAATATATCAATCCCAGAAATATATCAAATCTGAAATATATCAATCCCAGAAATATATCAATCCACAATATATCAATAGCCAGAAATATATCAATCCAGAAATATATCAAACGCCAGAAATATATCAATCCCCAGAAATATATCAAGCGCCAGAAATATATCAATCCAGAAATAATAGGTATGGCGCCAGTAAAGGGCGCTGTGTAGTCGATTTCTACTGTATACTCGACCTAGATTTAACCGCAGCTAGCACACTGTGTGGATATCGGATCAGTGTTTCTCGCAACCGGCGCTCTTGCTCCCCGAAGGCATCCATATTTTCAAGTTCAGCACAGTAAGACCATTATTCTTAATAATAATTATGTTTTTCCCGATGCAATTATTAGTCATCCTCATAATAACCATTATTCTTTGATTTGTTTGGGTTTTGATCGGTGAGCCTGGTGTGCTCATTCTCCGGGCTTTATAACTTTCGTTTGTATTACGTGAGTACATCATCATACGTGTAGGCCTAGTACTAGTACTACAACAAGTGAGCAAGTAGCCTAGCCCCTTAAATAGTGTCAAAACAGAGACATAAAACTAGAGCAATTAAGGGTCCTTGCTTGCAAGAAGATTGTAGCTCTGAGTCTGGTCCTGTCCCATAGACCATCCTGAGCTACAACAACAAAATTGGCAACATGTTTTCAACTAATTAAAATTTGGATATTTAGGCCGACATTAGATCGAAAACCGGAGGATGATGCAGACATTTTCACGTGACCATTGGTGCATGTATTACGCAGCGAGAATTCCACCAATACTAGACAGTGTTTTGTATCGTTAATCGCTGTGACCGGCTTAATGCAAAGGGTGTATTAAATGATTCGAGTTTTAATATTGGTTGTATTATTATTGTTTAAAAGTTAGGACAATTACTTTGCAAATTTTATTTGCTTCTATTTTTCAAATCATGGACAATTCTTATTTTTGGTGAATTTGAAATACCTGAACACCGCCTTCCCTCCTAAAAGGGCTCTGTGCCGATTAATAACGTTATGCGAAGACCCTGCAGTCATGGCACTAGGCCTAGTAGTAGTACTACTAGTACTAGTAGTAGTAGTAGTAGTAGTAGTAGTAGTAGGGCCCCTAGTAGTACTAGGCCTAGTAGAAGGGGCGCCGGAGCCGGGGGGGGGGGGGCCGGGGCAGACCCCCCCACTTTTTTTTTTTAAATTAATTTATTTAAAAAAAATTATGTTGGGAGGGGAAAAAAGGGGGGGGGGGAAATTAATGGAACAAAGGGGATGCAGTAGGTGAAAAAAAAATAGAGGGAAAATGGGCACACCAAAAATTTCATTTTTAAAGAACCACCACCCCCCCGCCTACCAAAACAACTGATTACCCAAACACCCAAGGTTGAAAATTGTTGGTGCCCCCCCACTTTTAAATACCTTCCGGCGGGCCTGCCTAGTAGTACTACATGTATTAGTACTAACTACTAGGCCTACTGACAGTGAGCCTAGATCTTGGACTCGGGCATCAGGCACACCTTGCTGTTGTTGAACTTGAAGGACACTTTCTAGAAGTTGATTTGCCCTCGGAGGAGGCTTGTCGCCTCATCCAATCTGCCAGGGGTTGCTGCGACATTACTTGACGACAGAAGATATATCATACTATTCATAGATCTAGACTGCTGACGACTGATGGGTACTTTGTGTGTAGTCTCGTCTGATCTGATCGATCTTTTGCACTTTTGCATGCACACCGCATAACGTAACATGTGCAAAAGAATTAGCGCCGAAGACTACACAGGCGCCCTCTACTGGCGCTGGCGCTTGATATATTTCTGGCGTTTGATATATTTCTGGGGATTGATATATTTCTGGCATTTTGATATATTTCTGGATTGATATATTTCTGGGATTGATATATTTCTGGGATTGATATATTTCTGGCGTTTGATATATTTCTGGCATTTGATATATTTCTGGGATTGATATTTCTGTGATTGATATATTTCTGGGGATTGATATATTTCTGACGATTGATATATTTCTGGGGATTGATATATTTCTGGCGTTTGATATATTTCTGGCATTTGATATATTTCTGGGATTGATATATTTCTGACGATTGATATATTTCTGGGGATTGATATATTTCTGACGATTGATATATTTCTGGGGATTGATATATTTCTGGCGTTTGATATATTTCTGGCATTTGATATATTTCTGGGATTGATATATTTCTGGGGATTGATATATTTATGGGAATTGATATATTTCTGGGGATTGATATATTTCTGTAGTTGTCTTTTTTGCCCCAATGGCCGCCCATATAAAACAGGCTTTGTGCAAATATAAATGCATTATAAACAGTAAAGGAACAAAGTATAGTTTAACAGTGTCAGCCTATGTACGACTTATTAGTAATTTGATTAAATTGTGCTTATTCTTTGCCGATTCGTCACTTTTTTTTCATTTTTTTTCATTCATTTCATTTATTATTTCACAGGGCAGAAACAATCACAAACACAGTGGTAAAAAAACAATTAGAGAAAAATATAAAATACATGTACATGATGAAAAGAAGGTAAACATGACAAAATGTTGACAGCACCCCTGTAGAATTACCAAAATGCGAACCAAATCACAATCTAGTGGCTCTCCATAATGCTGCCAAAGCACTTGAAGTATAACTGATCTTAAAACCATGTAAACGTATGAATATTTACACTTTTAAAACTTTAAAACACTTAATATCTCAGAACAGCCAAAATAGCTGATTTGACACTTTGCCACTTTGTCATCTATGGGACGATTTGACATGAATAAAATAAGGACACTCCCCCTTTAGCCGTCCCCCTTTAGCCCTCCCCCAGATCTGCCTGAATAATATACATGTGTTTAATTACAGGGAGTGGACACCTTTGGTCAATACCCGATCACAAAATTACTGAAACCTATTTTAATTACATGTATCTGAAAACTTAGTTGATGTGAAGTTGGTGATGGTATCAGATATCCTGGGAAATGTTTCCATCCGACATACTGAGATAACATGAAAGGTATTACAATTTTGAAATGGGTCACGGCCTCTCACTATGAATAACTTGACCCTGAAAATGCCCTGAAAATCTATTTTACCGTGAAATAAATAGTTCTCGACAATTTCATGATGACACAACACCGTGAAATTGCCATGAAATACTCTTGGAATGCCTTCACCGTGAAAACGCTGTGAAAATGCCATGAACTTCTCGTGGCAGTTTTGGGGCAGCTCATTAATTCTCGAGAGCACCATGAATTTGCCGTGAAATCACCGTGGACATTATTGCCAATATCTGAGAGGAAGAGACACTGTGAAATTGCAGTGAAATTACGGTCAACTGTTATTTCAAGGCAAAACGGATTTTCAGGGTATTTTCAAGGTGAAGTTGTTCATAGTGTCTGGCAATTACCTGATTACAGGTTTACCAAATTATAATCTAAACACTTACTTATTGGTGATGGTACCAAACATCCTAAGAAATTGTTCCGTCTGACATGAAAACATGAAATATATTAACATATGGAAAATAGATCACAACCTTGATCCATTTTTCATATTAGAATGAATGTAAAACAATATCAAATGCATTTTTTCATTATTATTAGGCATGTCACAGGAACCAGTAATAAATCCTGAAATATCACAGCGTTACGTACATGCACACACACAGAAACTAGTACAAGTGCAAAAACATGCCCTTTTCAAAATGTATTTTTTTTTAAATACAAGACATTTATTTTCAATTATGATTCCAGATTTGAAGAGAGGAAGACTTCTTCTCAATAAAAACCAAGTTTCCTTATGAAAAAAAAACCAGGGAAAGTGCTACTAGTACTGCTTGCAAATGGTTCAATTGTTAACACGTGCAGCGCAGCTCTTGTTGAAATCGAGCAAAAGTGCTCACGGCACCAAACCGAATCGGCTATTTTGCAAAAGTGAAAAGTATGGATTACTATCTCTCAATATCGCTTAGTGATCAATTTGTCTGAAGTTAATGTCGTAACAGAGTAACGATGAAAGGTCCATGAAGGTCGGCTAGCAGTTTGACAATCATGCGTACTGCTAACATTTTGGAAACTCATGGCCGATTTTGTCTGGTCCTGGATTACAATCGTGACGTATGTCGTGACAAATTAACTGCTAGTTCCAGGATCAAACACTCCTGGAATAACTGCACTGTTGTACATTGTGAAGTTGTTCAGCGATGTCCTGTGGATCGGGACGCCGTCGTGATGAACGGGCATGATTTGGAGTGAGAATCCGCCGTTTCACGATTCTTTAGGACCGGACTATCACGTGACTAACTGTTTTCTAACGGATGTCTTCCGTCAGCGTCGGTTCACTGTCAGGTCACTGTCTGATCTCTGTCGGATCGCATTCGGAGAATCGGGACGCTGTCGGGACAGATTCGGTCGTTTTTACCATGCTGAAGATACAAATCGGATCAGATTCGGATTGAGAACGGGAGAATCGGGGCGAAGTCGGCTGGAAAACGGCTGAATCGGGACGCTTCCTGAACAATATCTGATTGTTGTCGTGATTAAATAAATGTTTTTACAAATTTGTGAATTTCCCGCCACGAATCACAGGATCTTGATCAGACTTTTGACAAATTTTAATCGGGAATGGTCCTATCAAGGACGGCAGTAAAAATCCTGAATGTGTGACTGAGGCTTAACACGTGCAGCGCAGCTCTTGTTGAAATCGAGCAAAAGTGCTCACGGCACCAAACCGAATCGGCTGTTTTGCAAGCTTGGGCGATGACGGATTAATATAGCCGATATCAAATTTATATCTCTCTTTTTAGTTAAAATATCGCTGGAGTGATAAATTTTCTCCAAATTTCATGTCATTATACGGTGATATCAATGAAGTTATGTACTGTGAAGAGCTAAAAAACAGTTTGAAATCATGACGCGGCGCTGCTCATGTTCCCACTACTTGCGTGCATGGTCTTTTTTTGTGCGTTGTGGTCCTGGTTGCCGCATGGGCCTTAAATTAACTAAAGGCTAGTTCCAGGATCACATGGTACACTCCTGGAATAACTGCACTGTTGTACATTGTGAAGTTGTTCACATTCAGCAGATGTTGGATACCAGGATAAAAGCGTCGATGATGACCATTGAACTGTGCATGCACTATCGATCAATTGCCCGTTCATTCTCAGCTCTGGGATGGGGCTGTAGACATTTATAAACCATGGGTTTGTTTATGGACGTCACAGTGAGTTCTTTTTTTAATGAAATGTTTGTCACACCGAGCGGCAAAAATCTATGAACTCGGGCTCGTTTTTAGAGCGACTGTTTGAAGTAACTGTTTACTACTTAGGCAGTTTCCATGTAGAACTTACTTGCATGTAAAAGTAGTTATTTCGGTGTCCAATGTCGATAATGTACGATACATAAATTTTTTTTATATTTAAAAAATCCGTGTATTGAGAAGATAATATCGCATATCGCTGATATCATGGCCGTCGATGACTATCAAAAAAATTCAAATATCGTCACACCTAGTTTCTGGTCATAGGTCAGCTTCCAAATCGGTGCGGTGACGTGCTTTTTAATATTTTGTTTTGGTAACATTTTTTTTGGCCAACCAGTGAAATGCGTGATACATATATACGCGGTTATTCGATCAGAGCATACTGATCGAAACGTCGAGTTGTACCTCCAGTTCTTTTCAGAACTAATTACCACTCAATTGAGATTCCACATGGTGTCACCGCAATTAGTCTTACTTATCATCCTCACCATGCAAAGCTACAAGTTTTACAGACCAAATTTCCCATACACAAAGTATGGTAGCTAAGAAAGGCCTCGCAAATCGGGCAAACGTTTATACTCCTATGTGAAAAAGTCATTTAAAACACAGCACAGCAGAATCCCAATTGATCCAGCAATTTTGGCTGCAACTGAACATCATTTTTTTGGCCCAAGTATGGATATACTTGTGTTTACAGACATTTTACCAATGGTGTACAATTCCTCTACATACATGGCTAAGATTGTATTTCTGAGCATCTAGAAACCTAAAGGGTAGTGGTCTTGTGCTGTGCTCTCATCTGATTTCATACCTTCCTATGTATGTAATACATTTTTGAAATGGATCACAGTCGTGATCCATTTTCCACATTAGAATGAATGAAAATAAATCTGAATCCATGTTCTCTATTTCCTTGTTAATGACATATAATGAAATGAGCTGAAATTTCACAGGTTGGTTTCTGTACATCTCTCTTCATTCTTATAAAGCATGGATGGATTTACAGACATTTTACCAGTGGTGTACAATTCCTGTAGTACCCATTAGTTTATTATCTATTCTTTATAATACTCCTTGATTTAATTTTATTAATTTCTTTGTTAATTGTGATGTTATGAAAGTAAACAATTAACTCTATACATTTTGGTACATGTATGTAAATGGCCATCGCATTAAAAAATTCAAGTACTGTTACAGTACAATGATTTATAGAAACAACCTCATTTGATCCACACGTTTCTGACAATAGTGACATTTAAATTGTGATACCAGTAAATGTAGAATCAGTCATGACATTTTAATCAAAGGGCAGATTAAAAATATTATTAACCAGTTCGCACCGGGAATAAAAAAGTTTTTCCGAACCCCCGTGGCGGGTTTATTTTTACCGCACAAACATGAACAATGGTGCTCGCCAGAGCGTGACCGGGGAGACCGCATCTTCCACCGTATGCTTATGGCTCGTTGCCACGTCGACCGGGAATCTATACAAATATTCCCGAGAATCCTGTGGCGTGTTTAGACGCTCTCCGATCCACTGTCCCAAAAAAAATGTGCGTGTATACACGGCCTCCGACGCGAACTGGTTAAACAAACTTCACTAAAATGTCAGCACTTATGATCAAAATATTTCAAACAAGATGTTTGATACAATTATCAACTTTGATCATTTATGGTTTAAATAATTACAGTATTACAGAGACTTAAAATGCAATATATATATTTGGTCAATACCCCTGTACAGTCAAATGTGAGGTGGCCCACCTCACTGATTACTTTACCACCTCACTTTTTTTGTGTCAATTTCACATACTCCCAGGTAAAAATTGCTTAATTATAAAAACAAATTGAAAACATTACTGTGAGATTTTGTCTAGGGCTGTGCATTTTCTGATACTTTTTGAACCGGATACCCGAAATCAGGAAACTTTGGATACCCGGATACCCGTTTTCATTTTTGTTGAAAACATGCCTCTGGTGGTGTACAAATACATGTACTGTAAATGGTAACAAATTCACTTAATACAGAGGATATATACCGTACTTAAATAGATCTTTTCTTTATTGGAGTGCAATCTCTTGAATTTAAAGATAAATGTCTGTAAAAGTGTAAACATGACATTGTTCAAGAGTCACAGATTTCTGTTCGCACCGCTCAAATGTTAATTTTAAAAAGTCGTTTAGGGGTAATTGGAACCGAAAAATAGAACCGGGTAATGACCGTTTCGGTCGGATACCCGGATATCCGGCACAGCTCTACTTTTGTCCTTTCTTTCGTTTTTGATTCTGTGTACTATATGATGGGTACTTTCTTTAAGCACATGTCCTTTTTTTTCTTGCTACCACTGACCAAAAATTAAATACCACATCATTAGCTAAGGCAAACACTGTCTATGATCACAGTTTTTAAAATAAAACTTACTGCGTGTCAAGTTGATGATGGTAACGAACATCACATGAGATGTTGTTTTCCTTTAAGATGTATCTATCACCCATGTTTGGGCTAATTTGATGGTAAAAAATAAATTTCAATGTTGAATTTATATTTTTCTGGATTTAAAGAAGTTATAAACTTTCATTTGAGACATTGAATGAAAAAGTCCATCAAGGGTTAGTACCAATAAAGTAACAACTTAAATTAATAAAAGGCAGGACCCCGCATTTTAATCCTCAGGTTATTGTGTGTAACAGACCGAGGGCATGGACAGTCTTCTGATTTGCCAGCCAGCCTGGCTTTCAATCAGAATCAAGTGCATTTGAAATATCTCTTTTATTTACAGTTTCTGACATCAGAATTTCATAATTATTAATTTTTTTTTTCCATTTAACAATGATATTGTCTTTCAAAATTTGTTCGCTTTATAAATTCTATTTTGTGGGTCATCTTAGCCAAACACGGATGATATACGGGTGACTCAAATGTTATTCCCAAATTTTCATAGAATTTAAGTTGATTACGAAATGTATCGAACTTCCTTGCTAGAATGAATACAAAGTTTATTTTTGCCAATCAAATTGTCTAAATGCATTTTACGTGAGCATCTTGGCCTATTGTGGTAAAAAATTCCCAGCTTAGTTGTAAGATATGTTTCTTGAAGAGGGATGGAATAGAACGTACATTACCAAAAACCATTGGTATGCTTTCCTCTTTAACCAAGGTAATGCGTAACATCAATACAAATTGAAGTTAATCAGACGCCTTCACATGCCTTGTGGCATCCTTATCTGTGGGCTCTGCATTGAAATAGGTCTCAAGTTACTCTTGTTGATTCTATGCCTCTGTGCATTTTATGTATGAGGTGAGGATCACAGATAGTACAATGATCATTGCAAAATAACTAGAATTATATGAGCCCTCAGGGGGCTGTAAGGACATGGTCATTGAAGTGCCAAGACAAAAGCAAAACACAACCAAAATGTCATGTTTGTTAACTCACCAAATCATTAACCTTTAAATTGTATTTCCATAGTTAATAATGATTTTAGAAGTGGATAATACAATATGCATACCTTGAGGAAGGAACATGTGACTATAGCTCCATCAAAATCAGGAAAATTCGAATTTTGAGTTCCGCACATCACTAGAAATTCCTTTGTTCGTTAAATGGAGAGATTACTGTAAACAGCCCGGAAGAGCAGGGCTCCCAATTGCATAGAGCTACTAAGCAGAGAAATGTTGGTAGGCAAATAGTTTTGCTTAGCATTATTAAGACTACCAGCCAAAATCAATAGCATTCATACGATAGCATTTATATGAAGCTGGTAACCAATAAAGTCTGCTCAGCAAGATGTTCTGCTACGCAAACGTTTCTGTTACACAGCTCAATGAAATTGGGCTCAGATTATTTGCTTCAAACTTCTCCCGTTTCTAAAAAATTCCAAAATTGTTCTCCTTTTCCAAAAGACTTATTTCAATGTTGGTCGCCATTACTGCAGTGGTACCATACTGAATGCATTAGAATGCGTTATGCACCATACTGATGTACATGTATATATAATGGGTGACACACACACACAGACACACAGACCTTTGTTGCTATCACTATGTGGACATTCCTTTGTTCTCATGTACTTAAGCACAGAAATTTCTTAAAATCGTTCCCATTCCACACAGAAGAGTGTTTTGAGAGCGGTTTTCATTCTATTTTTCCCTTTTAATAATATCCTTCGATTTAAGTCAAAGAACCTGCCTAGACAAATCTCAAATTTCCGAGATATTCGTACTTTTCCAAAGTCCAAAAACACTGTGTGGACGTGTGTAAGTCCACACAGTGCACAGAGTTCCTACACTGTGTGGACATCCTTTCTTCCGAAGTCCACATAGTGTATGCTACGCCTGCACACTAGTACGAGTGCAAAAACATGCCCTTTTCAATTTTATTATTTTTTTTAAATACAAGACATTTATTTTCAATTATTCCAGATTTGAAGAGAGGAAGACTTCTTCTCAATAAAAACCAAGTTTCCTTGCTGGGATGGGGAAAGGGTGGGGCCAGTATGGGCCTGAAAGGGATCAATAAAGCATTGTTCTCCTTTTCCAAAAGACTTATTTCAATGTTGGTCGCCATTACTGCAGTGGTACCATACTGAATGCATTATGAATGTGGAGTGCCATGGTTGAGCGGTTTAGTGCATCGGATTTGTGTTCTGATGGCTGAGTCGTCAGAATGTGGGTTCGAATCCCAACCGCGACCGTGGTACTTGTGTCCTTGAGCAAGACACTTTACCATAAACGCTTCTCTCCACCCAGGAGTAAATGGGTACCTGTGAGGGCAGAGTTGGTTGTTGTTTGATTAGCCCATATGCGCCGAAATGGCAGCAATTGAGCTGTATACTCCCCAGGGAGCTGAGATGGTTTCTGGAATGATTTATGCGCCTGATGAGCAGGGGTAATAATGTACAGCGCTTTGATACCTTGTTTAAAAGCACTTTAAAATGCCCGACATTATTATTTTTATTATTAGAATGCGTTATGCACCATACTGACTTTAAGTTGAAATTGAGATACATGAGCTTTATTTCTTGACTATTCTCATGCTAATAATAAAAACAGTATCAGGGATAAGCCTTACTAATAATATCAATACCACCATTAGGTCAAAGCAAAGGTGAAGAGTTATTTATTCAGTGGCTCAATGTTCACTCTCTTGCAATAGATAATGAATGCAACGGCACACATCTTGTGGCTGCTCTGATATATAGCACCTCTCTGCCCGACTGATGGGTTTGAGGCAATAAATTATTGATTGAAAGGAAAAATAGATCGCCTCATTCTTGCATCCGTTACCAAGTCCGGAAGTACGAAATCCTCCCCCCCCCCCAACCAAAGAGTAAAAATGCTTTGTAGGATAGATTAGGCCACAAAAAGTCTCCAGTTTCTGATATCCGCACACATCACCTCAGACCCATGTGTCGGCATTTGTAGTTTTCTTTCTTTTTGCTATGAAACAATATTCAATTGCAACTAAAATTGCTGGATTGATTGGAATTCTGCCGTGCCTCTTTTAGTCACCATGTATGAGAAATTTGGTCTGGTTCCAATACATGTATCATGTATTTCAAAAAAATGTATTGGCAAGAAAAAAATAAATAAATAACCCCCCCCCCCCCCAAAAAAAGGGGGGGAAAAAAGCACGTCACCACACTGATTTTGAAGCCAACCTATCACCAGAAACCGGAGACTTTTTTTGGTTGGCCGTAGAAAGAAGATAAACTCACTTTGATTGAGTAACATCTTTAACAAGCAGTAATTTTGATGTACTGTACGTTTATATACATGTTCATATTATGTATCTATAAAGTTTGCCAAGAACACAAAATATACATGTATTATACTTGAAGGTCTCTGTTTGTCTAACGAGGGCAGCATTTAAAATTCAAACAACTATAGATAACAGCAAAAGAAACGTCACCCCCTAAATTTTGTTAAGTAATTATATTATTAAACATAATAAATATACAATGTTGTGGGATGGTTGGCTGCCAGGTCAACCAAATTTGCCACATTGTGTTCGTGTTACACTCCATACTCATAATATTCTTCATTAAACAAATTATATTAATTATAAAATGAAAATAATAAATATTTTTAGGGGTGACGTTTCTTTTGCTGTTACATGTATGTATATATTCTTCAGGCCAGAATAACACTGGTAACTATGTAACCGAGTCTCCATTAGCATTCAAGTGATAATGGTTACCAGGGAAGAGTTTATCACTGTAAACAATCTCTTGTTATGAGGAACAAAAATTATTCGGTTGCACATTTTATGGGCTGTTTACTCCCCAGCGAGCTGAGAAAGATTACAGGAATGATAGTGGCCCAGTGATGAGGTGGACATTATGTCAAATGTGCTATAAAATGATGAAATATAATTTTTATTAGGCCTATATGTACAGCAAGGTGTTCCAAAACATAGGAAAAGGTATGACATTTGGAAGGTGGGTGAGAGGATGGAATGAAGGAGTGAGCATTTCCACTTTTTGACATTATTTAATTGTTCTGGTGATATAATTATATATAAGTTTGAATGTTAACAGACCATAAAATGGTGTCACAGAATGCCCCAAACTCAAAAAGCTGAAGTTCTTTTCAAAGCTAGAGAGCTACAATGTGCATGAAGCTAATTACTGTGCTATACACTAATATTGGTATCCTGCAAAATATAAAATATCACATATATGTACATTAATTCCACATTGGCATGAATACACAATTGCAGTTTCACTGTTTTCTGATTAATGTCACAACTAAATTACAAGAATATACAACGGTTCCAGTCAAATTCACACATATGCTTTCACTACATACAGTATGAAGCGCATGTACTGATATGGATGCTGATGCGGAGGGCCAGCAACCGTGACAGTTTTTATGATCGATGCTTAACCTACCGAGCTTATCATAATAATAAGCAAATAATTTGTGAAAAACAAACAATAAACAGGACAATTTGGTTTGTTTGAACATTATTGTTTGTCCATTTGGGTGTCATCTTTATTATAGCTTTGGGATTCTGATTGGTTGTGCGCTGCAGTACTTCGTTGTACATTATGCACACCAAATTTCAATATCATCCCCTCACCACTATCAACATGGATTTACACCACTGCTGAGCATGCTGATATTTATTATTGGTATCTTTACCAACTTCACACATCAAGTTAGTTTTCAGGTAATAATTCAGTAGTTGTTGTTAACATGTACAGTAGTTACCAATTGTAGGCTTGGCATTTTCTGTTTAATCTGCAAAATGTGTACACATTTTGACACAGACCGTGTACACTTGTATTAATTGTAAACGATTTTTGTTATAATCAGTAGTCTTAAATGGGGGACAGTACTCAAGTTCCCTCAGCCTTATGTTCCCTCAGCCCTATGTTCCCTCAGCCCTATGTTCCCTCATCCCAAAATAGACCCTATGTTCCCTCAGCCCTATGTTCCCTCATCCCAAAATAGACCATAGGGTCTATTTTGGGATGAGGAACATAGGGTTGAGGGAACATAGGGTTGAGGGAACATAGGGCCTAATTTGGATTTAAAAAAATGTTAGGCATTGAGGGAACATAGGGCTGAGGGAACATAGGGCTGAGGGAACATAGGCATGACCCCTTAAATGGCATGTTGCAGACAGATTGTCTATATTTAACTCTAACCCTGCCAGACGCAGCACAGTGCATCAGGTGGAAAAGTCTGGTGCACTTTGATGCATTCAGCTGTCACCACCAGTGCATAAGCAGCCAAGTCTGAGGCTATTGAGAGCTGGTCCCATTGAACAATGCCAGAGTTGTATCCTGCTGCGTTTGGTGACCACAGACTCTGAGGCAGTTCGGCCTTGAGATTTGTGACCAGATGGATCTTGCTGCACTGGGCAGCCAAGTCACTTTGACAAACGATGCAATCTGATGCGTCTGGCAGGGTTTCTAGCCAAAATACCCTGGAGGGTTAGGGTTAGTACAGAAAATAATCCAAAATTAGTAAAAAAAAATAGTACACATCTAGACACAGGGATACATTCATCTAGTTCACTATATCATCCCAACTGTCACAATCTGGCGGGCAAGTTATAGATAATATTTTTACTGTGCGTGTCTGCACGTGGATAGCATGCATTTCAGTTGAACTTGATATAATAATAGCGGGCCCACTGGTCGCACTTGAAGTTAATAAAAAAGACTGGCCAAATATCGCGGAAATTAATTTATTGTAGGATTCGTTTGCACGTTTTGCGAAATATATTTACTGAATTTTGTTTGTGTAACATGTGTAAATGTCCCAACCCTAGACATTTGTACAATGCACCATATGTGACCTGTGACCACAAAATGAGCGTAAAGTCGGAAATTTTAACAATTGAGTTATTGGTATTTCTGGATTCAGTAGAACAAGAGCTTTCCAATGATATATAACACTTGGGGTTGCAGCGATTCCCCAGACCACCAGAGTGGGATTTGTGGCTTTGTTTTCGTCTTTGTTTCAAGTTGTTTGTCAGAACACGATAAATGCTACCAATGAAATTGGCCTGAAATTGAGGTTTTTAATTGTCTGATGGAACTGAAAATTTGGAATTCGATATAAGGAGATTTACAAATTGCAAATATAATAACAAAAACAAATTAGACTTCCCCTCTGATTTTTCACTTTTCCCACTGTACTGTGAAATGGTTTAATGCGACTTTACGCTCATTTCGTTGTAACAGGTCACATATGTCAAGCTTGTATTACTGTGATTTTTCAAAAAAAATGTCAAAGAAGAGGATCCCAAGCAGTGTTTTAGCCAGGATTTGGTAAAGTGGGAGTGCCAAAAAAAAAAGTGGGAGTGCAACTTATTGGAGTCCAAAATTTGTGTGCGAAGCACACAACTTGAGTGCGGAGCGCGAAGTCCCTCACGGCCGGGGTCCAGGGCCTGCTTAAGGACCCTGGAAGCTCTGGCTATTTTAGATGCTCTCTGGTGGTCTCTAATGCATTTCTGATACCTGTTTTTCAGGTAAAAATTAGCTAATTTGGTTAGATTGTTTCCTTTTTTAAACAAAAAATAATAAGTTAAGCAGAAAATACAGAATGTGCAATATTCCACTAATTTTGCATAGTGATAGCCATTAGTAATTAAAGTTTTTAAGAAAGTTTGTTAACACAATATATTTGGAAATGCGTATGCCACGAAACTAGTATTTATACCAGCAAGTGTTTATTATATATAAAAAAAGGGTTACATTTTTAAAATGAAATTATGTTTCGATGTATTTTATTTAAAAATGTAATTTAATGTCAGTTAATAGTATTAAACCACAGCTATGTCAATTAGTTATGTAAATGAGAATATGACACAAATGTTTTCTTTGACAAATCACTACAATTTTTAATTATATTTTTTTAAAGAAAAATAAATAAATGTACGTGCATATGAATGAACCTTTGTATTTTTTCTTATTTTCTTCAATTTGCCATTTTGTTTGAAGTACATCTTGTTTTTTGAGGTGTTATGTGACTAGATCAAGTTTACTATTTTTTGCACACGGGCGCATAATGTATACGTATAAGCCCTCTGCGATATTTATAGTGCCCCACAACATCACAGCGCGCGCACGTGCACACAGTCAGGCATCGTAATTGTGGGGACATTTACATGTTGTCAGACACAGTTGTGGGGACAAATTACGGCCGAAAATGTTGTGGGGACATGAAAATGTCCCCACAGATACGGCGGTCTTGCCGTCCCTTTTCTTATCTGTCCCCACAACCTTGCCAGTGCTCGCACACACACGTCGTAGTCGTACACACACACAAACATAAACATAAACAGTCCGACCATGCAATGTACATGCACCACGAGTCGACGAACAATGTGGTAACTGGTATGCACATTGACATGCTTTTGACATGTGAGATCGGTCTTCAATGCTTATGATTTCAGATTTGCCAGTGGATTTATGTATGATATTATGAGGTGTTGTTCTTTAACAAGGTGTTGTTCTTTAACAAGGTAATTTTCTGATCAGTTGATTTCGGCAGAATGACGGCAAAATTCTGATGCCAATTCCGATCAAGTTCATGAAACTCTCATCAGCATGACATGGCATTGTTAAACAAAACAGTATGGACGTTGAGCAACACAACCCAAATTTGGTAGGCCTACGACTGCATTGTACCCCAAAGTATTTTGATTGTACATGTTGTAAGTTAAACGTGACAATTTTGCTCTTACCTTTGTGAAGAAGTCTGTTATTTTTCCCCTTTTGGCCGACATGATGTAACTGACGTTCTCTGAATAGACTAAATCAAGTCTATGAAATACGGACTGGTTCCCCGTTTCGGTTGTGCACATGTAAATACAGAGTTGATTTTATACCAACACGTGTACCAGACTAAAGTCGGACCACAAGCGTGACAAGTCAATCGGAGACTCCGCTGTGCGTGCACGATCGCGATCGAACTGAGGTGAAAAACTGGTGAAATTAAATTTATCTGCGTTACGTCTTTTATGTTTTAAATTGTCCACAAGAAAAAGAAAACTTCAAAGTTAACAAAAATTGTTTTCATAAAATAAAATCACAAATTGACATGAAATTCCCTTTTACTGAAATAGATTTTCTAAAATATTTTAGCACGGCTTCGATTTAAAAATACAAGCCGTGCTTGAAAATATAGCCCGTGTTTTTTTAAAAACTGGCCGTGCTAACACGGCCTGCACGGCTCGCTGGCTAAAACACTGCTACCCTGGAAAGAAAGAAGTGGCCTGTATTGTGTCCAAACCTCTAGTTTCTTGTTTGTGGGGATGTGGAGAGTCTGTAAATCCTCCAAAATTAAACATCAGGAGGTTCAGGGGGCTTTGTCCTCTAGACCAAAGGGAGACCCAGGCCTGCTAACCATTTTCAAGATTTTTTACTTTTGTATATATATGCAATTGTTTTACACAAAATTGCCGAAGAAATCAAGGTTTTTACTTGTTTTTATCAATCACCGGCAAAAATTGAAAAAGCATAAAGTTAATTATGACATGAAGTTGCTCATCATAGTGAACTCATTGTAGAACTGCCAGAATTTAAGAAAACAAACCTAGAAATAAATCTTTGTTAAAAAAAAAAAACAATACAGTCCCAACCCTTTAAATTTGAAGACAAATACTATCAAAATAACCTGTGAAAAAGTCATCACAATTGGTGTTTATTTTTTCAGAAAACAATGAAAACCTGTTACATATATTCCTGTTTTTATGTTTGACAAAAAGTTGCTGTCTGACAACTGTTTGTAAATTTGACATAACAATTCCTGTTTTCTCTAAGATCAAATCACTTCAGACGAAATATTTTCTCAGAATGATTGTTGCTAACTTGAAACCAAGATATTGTTTAGTTAATAATTGGATAATCTGGTCAAATACAAATGTGCCTGATTTTTGAATAGCAATTCCGGAATTTCAATAAACAAATTGTGAATTTTGTGCAGTGTTTTCTCTCTTCTATTTACTATGCCAAATTATTCATTGATGGTGTTCAGAATGATTTATTTTCAAGGGAGCTCATTTGAAAATATTTGTATTCACCACACTGATGTGAATGTAAACATAATATCACATTTCGTCCATTACATGCACATTGCTCATGCTAGTTCCCAGTCTACTAGTGCTATTTTCTTTACATAGTCACAATGTTATTTATTTAGCTGTTATAATCAGATTGAGTTTCATGTTCGCTTTGTTGGCTTTTAGCTAGGTGTTTGTAATCTAGAAATGGGATGTCTGAAAGAGGTATCACCTTGTTTTTTTTGCTATTTTACCAGTAATTTCCAGCAATTTTCTGTGAACAAAGACAATGGGGTGTCGTGGCCGAGCGGTCTAGCTTACCGGATTCAAGTTCTGGTGTTAGCAACATAATGTGGGTTCGAATCACGGCCGTGACACTTGTGTCCTTGAGCAAGACACTTAATCATAATTGCTTCTCTCCACCCAGGGGTTAAATGGGTACCTGTGAAGGCAGAGTTGGTTTGCTCTATATGCGCTAGAAATGGCAGCAATTGAGCTGTATACTCCCCAGGGAGCTGAGATGGTTTCAGGAATGATTTATGAGCCTTATGAGCCTTATGAGCAGGGATAATAATATAATGCGCCTTGAGCACCACTTAGTTGGTGGATACGTGCGCTATATAAATCCACACATTATTATTATTATTATTATTGCAATTGCTACAGTTGGTTGAGAGCCATTCCAGTAACCCGGAGGGTCGTAGGTTCAAATATAGTTACAGTACATTTTTCTACATTTATTCATTCATTTCAGCATTTAATTACTCTGAAACGAAGTTTGGACAATTGTTTTGTGAAAAAAAATCTCATTTGAGGAAATGATAACAAATAAATGAATTTATGACGGAACCCCCCAAGAATTCATTTCAGGTGAAATATGCATTTTCTGTAATCTATAATCATTATCATTTATTATTTGTTTTGACCATAGTGAAAACCCAATGATTGAAAAAGTGAAATTTAAATTTTATCAAGGTTTTTTCAAAAACAATAATTGATAAAATAGATGTTTGGTTAATTTTCCAGGCATTTAGAAATTTCTGTGTATCAGTGTATTTTCCCCAGTATCTTGCACACCTCACAACATTTTTCTATACCTCACACATGCCAGTCCCACCAACCCCACAACCCCCCCCCCCCCCCCCCAAAAAAAAAAAAAAAAAAAAAACAGGTTCTAGAAATACATTATTCCAGTCTGGTTTCCACTAGATAGCCTTAACATTGCATCCTACCTGTTGTTTTACTCTAACTCCAGTCCCTATTTCCGAGACCCATTTGTGCAGATGTCTAACACTTTGAGCCCTTTGTGTTTGATCATGGAATTGCTGTCAATTTAAATGTTTTATTGATATCCCTTTCAGGCCCATACTGGCCCCACCCTTTCCCCACCCTTTCCCCACCCTTTCCCCACCCTTTCCCACACCCTTTCCCACACCCTTTCCACACCCTTTCCACACCCTTTCCACACCCTTTCCACACCCTTTCCACACCCTTTCCACACCCTTTCCCACCCTTTCCCACCCTTTCCCACCCTTTCCCACCCTTTCCCACCCTTTCCCACCCTTTCCCACCCTTTCCCACCCCCTTCCCACACCCTTCCCCCACCCTTTCCACATCCTTTCCACATCCTTTCCACACCCTTTCCACACCCTTTCCACACCCTTTCCCCACCCTTTCCCCACCCTTTCCCCACCCTTTCCCCACCCTTTCCGCACCCTTTCCCCACCCTTTCCCCACCCTTTCCCACCCTTTCCCACCCTTTCCCACCCTTTCCCACCCTTTCCCACCCTTTCCCACCCTTTCCACACCCTTTCCACACCCTTTCCACACCCTTTCCACACCCTTTCCACACCCTTTCCACACCCTTTCCACACCCTTTCCACACCCTTTCCACACCCTTTCCACACCCTTTCCACACCCTTTCCACACCCTTTCCACACCCTTTCCACACCCTTTCCACACCCTTTCCACACCCTTTCCACACCCTTTCCACACCCTTTCCACACCCTTCCCACACCCTTCCCACACCCTTTCCACATCCTTTCCACACCGTTTCCACACCCTTTCCACACCCTTTCCACACCCCTTCCCCACCCCTTCCCCACTCCCTACCCCACCCATCCCACCACTATCCAAGAATAATATTTTTCTAATAATGCAGTTTACAAAAGACAGCAATTACACTGTTCCATTGGTCCATAAAGAGCTGCGCAACCCGCAATCAGAAAACTTTCATAACAGCTTGCTTTTTAATGAATGTTTTTCCCATGAAATTTGATGTGGCCCTTGAGCCATGATTTGTGTTTTTTTAATAACATATTAAAATAATAATACTTAATTTCAACACCACCTTGAACAGAATTTTATCTAGGGGAAACACTGGTGTACATGACGTTTTTTTTTTTTACATGTGTACGCAGTTGTGCTGCTGCTGGTTCTATGGAGACAATGACCGCTAGCATGCAGTGTCTGAAAAGGTCATGCCATTATGTTGCCAATGCTCTGTTTGCCATGCGACATGGGACAAACAAAATAGCTGTTTGATGAATATACTTATCACAGCCGTGTGGAGATTCTCCTTTGTCAGTAACATGGATTTCATGATGTGTATGTAACATTCTTAAATGCTATATTGTAGAAATTAACAATTAATAAGTTTTGTGATATTATGCCTTATTTAAAATGATAAAAAGACACAACTGGTTTGTTATAAGCTGCATATTATTGAATATTTTTTTATATAGCGCCAAATTTCATCTAGATCACTTTTAGAATAATTCTTTTGGATCATTCTCAACTTCCTTGGAAGTATACAGCCCCTGCAGCCTATTAGGCACTCATCAACTAATCAAACACAATTGTGCCATCTCTGGCCTCATAGTTCCCCATTTTTATACTCCTGTTTCAAGGAAAGCAACTCATGGTTAAGTGGCACAAGTGACACAAGTGGCGCAACTGGCATGGCTAGGATTTGAACCCACATTCCACCAACTCAGCCACCAGAACTTGAGTCTGGTGCGCTAGACCGCTCGGCCACAACATTCCACATATATCGCTTATCTCGTGTGAATCCCAAATGTTTCTTAAATTTTTTGGTTTAAATCTGTAAATTCCCCTTTTTTCTCCTTGTAGAGAGGAGTGAAAGTAATTTACCTTCAGTGTTTATGATGAGCCTTGGTTGAGGACAGCTGCTTGTTTTCTGTTGGTAAAACCTGTGATAACTCTAGAGGAAATTACCCCTGGAACATTTGTTGCTTTGTGGGTAGAAGATGGTTCCTTCACAGGAACCCAATTAGGGAATAGGATGAATGCTAGCACTGAAGCACCTGGCACAGAGGCTCTGAATGTCAGCGACCGTAATCCTGTGTCTCGGAAGTGGCCATGTCCATGTCTAGTAAGAGACTGCAATAAAGGTGAATAATGTAAAATGTGATGACATGAAAAACACCTGTTGGATTTCCGCATCTCTGCAGACTGATGATTCGCTGCAGAATATAATCAGCACTTTGCTACTATTTCCAGTGTTGGAGTCAAGACAACCATGTCCAAGACCGAGACCCGGGAGGTCCGAAACCGAGACCCACACTGGTCCAAGACCAAGATCGTCTCTGAGTCCAAGACCTTGTGTTTAATTTCATAAGGAAACAGAATTTGCTTTATATATTAGGCCTATAAATGCCTAAATAATCTTGTTATACCCTCCTTGAGTTTCAACCCTATTCCAAAAAATAACAATTAGGCTCATCTTTTTGGAAGGAGTGTGCGATAGTGGGATTACATAAACAAGGGTATACACTGTAAGGGACTCAGTCATGATCATAAACTCAGTGTTTGATATTCTCTGATTCTATGTGTACTGGGTAGCAGTAAGAATTTGATGACAAATATTTTATTATGCACAAATATTGACAATGCAAATGGCTATTCTTTTATTACAAGCTTTTTCCTGGTCTCGATTTTTGAGACCAGCAAGTCTTTGAGACCTCGTTGGTCTGAGATTGAGATGAGACCGAGACCACAGGGAGTCGAGACTGAGACCTGCAAAAAGTGGTCTTGAGACCGGTCTCTGACCATTTATTTGTCTTCCAACTCTGTGCACCTGGGCTTCCAACTCTGTACACCAGGGCTTCCAACTCTGTGCACCAGGTCTTCCAACTCTGTGCACCAGGTCTTCCAACTCTGTGCACCAGTGCTTCCATCTCTGTGCACCAGGGCTTCCATCTCTGTGCACCAGGGCTTCCATCTCTGTGCACCAGGTCTTCCAACTCTGTGCACCAGGGCTTCCAATTCTGTGCACCAGGGCTTCCAATTCTGTGCACCAGGTCTTCCAATTCTGTGCACCAGGTCTTCCAACTCTGTGCACCAGGGCTTCCAACTCTGTGCACCAGGGCTTCCATCTCTGTGCACCAGGGCTTCCAACTCTGTGCACCAGGGTTTCCAACTCTGTGCACCAGGTCTTCCAACTCTGTGCACCAGGGTTTCCATCTCTTTGCACCAGGGCTTCCAATTCTGTGCACCAGGGCTTCCAATTCTGTGCACCAGGTCTTCCAATTCTGTGCACCAGGTCTTCCAATTCTGTGCACCAGGGCTTCCAACTCTGTGCACCAGGGCTTCCATCTCTGTGCACCAGGGCTTCCAACTCTGTGCACCAGGGCTTCCAACTCTGTGCACCAGGGTTTCCAACTCTGTGCACCAGGTCTTCCAACTCTGTGCACCAGGGTTTCCATCTCTTTGCACCAGGGCTTCCAATTCTGTGCACCAGGGCTTCCATCTCTGTGCACCAGGGCTTCCAACTCTGTGCACCAGGTCTTCCAACTCTGTGCACCAGGTCTTCCAACTCTGTGCACCAGGGCTTCCAATTCTGTGCACCAGGGCTTCCAACTCTGTGCACCAGGGCTTCCATCTCTGTGCACCAGGGCTTCCAACTCTGTGCACCAGGTCTTCCAACTCTGTGCACCAGGGTTTCCATCTCTGTGCACCAGGGCTTCCATCTCTGTGCACCAGGGCTTCCAACTCTGTGCACCAGGGCTTCCAACTCTGTGCACCAGGGTTTCCAACTCTGTGCACCAGGTCTTCCAACTCTGTGCACCAGGGTTTCCATCTCTTTGCACCAGGGCTTCCAATTCTGTGCACCAGGGCTTCCATCTCTGTGCACCAGGGCTTCCAACTCTGTGCACCAGGTCTTCCAACTCTGTGCACCAGGTCTTCCAACTCTGTGCACCAGGGCTTCCAATTCTGTGCACCAGGTCTTCCAACTCTGTGCACCAGGGTTTCCATCTCTGTGCACCAGGGCTTCCATCTCTGTGCACCAGGGTTGAAATCCTACTTTTAACCCAAGCCAACAATGTGGATTGGGTTTTCAGTTCTGTCCTGATTTACATGAGTTTCTCCTTGAATACATTAATGTGTTGGGGTTTTCCCTCCCTCAACCCAACATTCTCTCGTTGTCTTCAATGTTAAACTTAATTGTATCAAGCTGATGATATTGTTTATTTTCCCTTGAAATAATTTTGTCCGAGGTGCTGGCACTTTAAAAAATCTTAGAATGAAATGCATACAATCTGAATGCATTTTCACAGTTTTCTTCTTTATGACACAACGTATCAAGCTGGAACTTTTACAAGTTGATTCAAAGAAAACAAGCATACTCATAGTATAAGCAGTTTTGTCAACCCTTGTATAGTTTGATCCCTCAAAACTCTTTGAAAGGTAAAAAATACTTGCCAGCGATGTGTAGTGGCTTCTACACAGTTATTCTACTTTTCAAAAACTGACAGACCCTGAAGGGTTTTGTCGAGTCTGTCAACTCGCTGGGAAATTAGACTAAAAATAGGAGGGCTTCCTTTGATGAAGGAAGCACAAAGTATTTGAGGAAAAATTGAATTTCAGTGGCTGTCATTGTATCAACACCACTTCACACATAATGAAAGGTAATAAATTATTTCCAGCAAACCAGATTGGGCATCAGTGACAATGTATTCAGTGTAAAATTCATCATCATTTGCAACCTCAGGATGTCGGGTCGCATTTCTTTCTGGTGGCCCTTGATTAAAAAGTAAAGCAATTTGCTAAAATTACAAACAGGCATCTTCACTATTAACATACACACACTTGAGTTCCACTTTAGTGCAAGCCCAGTAAGGCAAGTACATGTGTACATGGGTCATACATAAATATGTGCATACATTGCCCCTTACAACTAAAGGCACTTGTTAATAATTTAGTGTGATTAATAAGGACATCAGCTGTGTACAGTATAAGAGGGGATGGTTTATGCTTGAGGACGTCTAAACATGACAGGCACTTGGTCAAACCTCTCCAGAATTCTCCCCCAAATTAACATTGCTGATTTGCTGATCTGTGAATTTATAAAATGTAAATTACAGACTCTTGGAAATGAGATTACTGCATAGATCTGCTAATCCAATGTGGGTGCTTTGTTTGTCTTCACAGCGGTGTTTGCTGCCTTTCTCACAGTACATTCTGCATTACATTGATACAATCAACTGGGGCACAATTTTCATAGAGCTGCTTAGCATAAAATATTGCTTAGAAAATTTATCTGCTGAGCGAAATTTAGCTGAGAACCTGGCAGAAGCAATATTCATTACATGGCAATTTGCCTGGTAACCTATTTTTGCCGAGCACAAATTGTCTAGTGCTATGAAACTGGATCCAGGGCCCAGTTTTATCGAGCTGCTGAACAGAAAATACTGCTCAACAAATTTATTTACTAAGCAAAAAATAGCAGGGAACCAGTCACGAACCGGATACTTCACATTATTATTATTTTTTAAAAATTAATTGGACTTATATAGCGCACGTATCCACCAACTAAGTGGTGCTCAAGGCGCATTATATCATTACCCCTGCTCATAAGGCTCATAAATCATTCCTGAAACCATCTCAGCTCCCTGGGGAGTATACAGCTCAATTGCTGCCATTACAGCGCATATAGGGCTAATCAACCAACTCTGCCCTCACAGGTACCCATTTAACCTCTGGGTGGAGAGAAGCAATTATGGTTAAGTGTCTAAGCTATGGTTAAGCTAGACCGCTCGTCCACGACACTCCACGACACTCCACGACACTCCACATGACATTTTGGCTGATAACCTGTTTTTGCTAAGCAAAATTTTCCTGTGCTTAGCAATTTTTCCAGCTAAGCAGCTCAATGAAATTGGCCTCAGGTCCCAGTTTCATGGCTCAGCTTGGCGCTTATTACTATGTAGCAAAACGTTTCTGTGCTTATGTCAGCTTACGTTGCAGGTTAGCCAGGAATGTCTGCTTGTGCAGATGAGTTATTTGGCTAGCTAGGCTAGCCCAAACAATCTGCACTAGCCTTGTAAGAAGCAACATGTTGATTGTAAGTGCAGAATTCCATGTTAACCAGAGGCATGAAATTAGGCTCTAATCGACTGATTGGAGATCATGTTGGTGTAGTGGTACTTTCCTCACCTTTCCCCATTCACGGTGGTCCCAGGTTACTTTCCTCACCTTTCCCCATTGTGGTCCCAGGTTACTTTCCTCACCTTTCCCCATTGTGGTCCCAGGTTACTTTCCTCACCTTTCCCCATTGTGGTCCCAGGTTACTTTCCTCACCTTTCCCCATTGTGGTCCCAGGTTACTTTCCTCACCTTTTCCCATTGTGGTCCCAGGTTCAAATCCTACTTGGACCTAAGCCAATGTGTGGATTGGGTTTTCAGTATCTACCTGATTACAGTAATTACAAATGGTGTATACCCACTTGATATGCTATCATTTTAGTACAATTTATTAATTTTGTTTGCAGATTAACCCTAACCACCCCCAAATCCATCAAAATCCTCCAAGGGGCACTTTTTGGGGAAAATTCACTGTTAGAAACTGGTACTTTAACCTCTTCAAAGGGGGCAAAATTACTACCTAGCAAGAAGTACAGACCATGCTCAATGAAAATGCGTGGTGCATTTTGAAGATAAGGGCATGTTTCCAAAAGTGCACTGATGGATTTTGGAGGATTCAGGAAGATTCCTAGCCAGAATACCTAGGTGGTTAGGGTTAATGTTTGGAGATGTAAACTAATCCCATTGGAATAAATACAACAAATTTGATTTTCACAATGAAATAAGTGTAAACTTTCACAGGTTGTTTGTTGACTACGTTGTATCTCTTGATTATATGAAGTGTGGATGCATTTCTTTCACGGGTTGTTTTTTGACTACATTGTATCGCTTGATTATATGAAGTGTGGATGCATTTCTTTCACAGGTTGTTTTTTGACTACATTGTATCGCTTGATTATATGAAGTGTGGATGCATTTCTTTCACAGGTTGTTTTTTGACTACATTGTATCGCTTGATTATATGAAGTGTGGATGCATTTCTTTCACGGGTTGTTTTTTGACTACATTGTATCGCTTGATTCGTATGATGTGTGGATGCATTTTATTGAAAGTACATAGGCTACTGGCTTTAAAGGAATTCCTCAAGCAAACTATTAAATTGAACCAAATATGACCAGTCATATAGATCGATGCAATGTAGGGTTCTTATGTTACTGGAATCAATGAAAATTCCTTCGACCCTATAAACCTTCCTCTCTCCCAGGGCCAAAGGGTCTACTTCTATAGACCTCAAGTATAGCTTGATAAAAGCTTGTCATTTAGGAAAACATTGATTTGATCTCAGTTATACAGGTGTACTGATTTGATACAACTGAGCATTTCTAAGAAAACAGGAACAGGGGAAGCAAAATACAAAAAAGAAACAAATATGAACTTATATATGAACAATATATACTTTTAGTAAATAAAATAAAATAACAGTAATAACAAAATAATGTAAAAAAAAACTGATGGGGAAGTACACCATTGGTCATTAACTGAAAAGAAATTGAGTCAATTATTACTTTGAGAAAGACACTGCAAATGTCTCTTAAACTACTATTGAAAGTTTTCAATTATTTGTGAAAAGGTCATTGAAGAAAACATTGATTTGATCTCGGATCTACAGGTGTACTTATTTGATACAATTCCAGTTTCTAAGGGGAACAGAAAAAAAAACTTGTATCGGGACAAAAAAACTAATCACTTTTAAAGTACACCATTGGTAAATTCAAAGTCACTGCTAGGGACATAAGTCCACTTCTTCTTCTTCTTCTTCTTCTTCTTCTTCTTCTTCTTCTTCTTCTTCTTCTTCTTCTTCTTCTTCTTCTTCTTCTTCTTCTTCTTCTTCTTCTTCTTCTTCTTCTTCTTCTTCTTCTTCTTCTTCTTCTTCTTCTTCTTCTTCTTCTTCTTCTTCTTCTTCTTCTTCTTCTTCTTCTTCTTCTTCTTCTTCTTCTTCTTCTTCTTCTTCTTCTTCTTCTTCTTCTTCTTCTTCTTCTTCTTCTTCTTCTTCTTCTTCTTCTTCTTCTTCTTCTTCTTCTTCTTCTTCTTCTTCTTCTTCTTCTTCTTCTTCTTCTTCTTCTTCTTCTTCTTCTTCTTCTTCTTCTTCTTCTTCTTGCAAACTTCACATGAACTTGAAACTTGGCATATACTTAGAACTTAACACGTAGATGAAACATGAGTTGTGACATCATGATGAGGTCATCAGATATCGAATTACGATAAATCAAAGTTTAATATTTAAAAAAATCATATCTCAACAACCACAAGAGGTAAATTCACAATTTTTGCACCATTGTACAGATCGTTAATTGTCAACAAATATTTACAAAAAGGTGACCCCAATTTGACCTTTACTTCCTGTCCAAACCGGAAGTCAAAGTTTAATATTAAAAAAAATCATCCACAAGAGGTAAATTCACAATCTTTGCACCATTGTACAGATCGTTAATTGTCAAAACAATTTTACACAAAGGTGACCCCAATTTGACCTTTACTTCTTCCCGAACACCTAGTGTTTGTCAATACAAATACCAATCTCTAGTTTGATTTTTTGTTTGTACCGTCTGACTTGTTGTCATTTTCAAGAAAACATAAACAAATTCCAATCTGAAATGGATCATAATGATGATCCACATTAGAATGAATACAAATAATCTGAATGCATTTTTTCCATTCAGATCATATTACCATGGCTGCTACATAATGATGAGCCAGTGGCTGTATAATAATGATATTATCGTGACAAATATTGAGAATATTTCATTTTATCAATTTTATGATCAAATGCTTTATACTCAGCATTCAATACTCACATTTCCCCCGTATTCTGTCCTGACACATATACATTACGTTCCATGTTGCGTGCGGTGGTGCCTGCGTTTAAGTGTTTGTATGTATACATGGTTTGGGCTTTTTGCTTATGTACTGTCATGGTGTTGACAGTTGGACGCGCTAGTTAGTACATTCTGGCAGTCTTGGTGTGTGAAGCTGTTTATACTGGTTTGGTGGATCCGCAGGCAACCAATCAGCATAGGCGTTATTTGCTAAGTGGTTTGATTGGTTCATATGTTGGAACTTGCAGCCAATGAGAGCTCAATAATTGCAGGGCTTTTCTCAATTAGGAGGGAAAGTTTCTGGCTTAGCGTCACTTTGTCACAGCTTGTGATTTAAGTCAAAATTTATAACCCGCCACCTCCCCTATGGCTCCTCCTTTGTAATATCATTGGGATGGTTGGTATTCAGTTTTCAGGGGTTTTCTCAGAGCTGTTGGCAGTTTTTTGCAGAAAATGACAAAAATATTTGAAGTATTATAATTTAATTTTGTAGGTCAAATTGTATCAAGTAATTTCTACTTGTAAAGGCCAAGGTTATGTAATTTTTATTACCATAGTGCCTTCCGGGTTTCGGTCGGGCTATCTTAACTGTCCCCCTCGTTTTCCAACTTGGGGAATTTCTGATGTGTTAGTAGGACTGGGTTACACTTTATCTTTGTTAATTAATGGTAAAGTTAGATTTAGGGTGCCCGGCGGTTCCTTCGGGGCCATCCTATCCCCCTCTTTTTCCAACTTGGGGAATAACAATTTGTGTATGTTTTTAAAATACAAATGTACTTCGTGCACTGTGTGCATAGTTGGATGGTTAAGGCAAGGTGTGTTGACAGGTTGTTCACTTGTGGAGGTCGGGTTTTCGACCTGTATCGGGGTCATTGGACCCCAAGTGTTCATGTGGTGTTGTGTGTGGATACACATGGGCGTGGTAGTCCATTGTGTGGCTACACATGGGTGTGGTAGTCCATTGTGTTTTATGTTGGTAAGGACATGGTTGTCCTTGTGGTGGCCACATGCGATTATGAACGAATGGTTCATAAATTTATGTTGGATGGACGTGGTAGTCCATCTGTTACATGTATGTCCTGTGCGTTTGTCCATGCCGGTTTGCCCTGTGTCCGGTATCCAGCTCCTTGCCATTTTCAAAATTATTGTCTATTTGTTGTTATTATATTTGATGTTTAATTTGCAGGTTTGCATTTAAATAAATTGCAATGTCAAGCTGTGGCGAGAAGTCAAATAGTTGGTCATTGCCCCTGTTTGTTGTCGGAAGTATAATATGATGATATTGCCCCTTTAATATTACAGTATCGGATTTGAAACTTTCCCAGATTGATTTCTGTATATTTCTTGTTTCTTATGATGTCTGGATCCATTTACAGACATTTCACCCAAATAATTTATTTTGAAGGGAAACAAATTTTGCCAAGGGCCACACATTTGAGCAAACATGATGGGTGATTTTTGCACTGATCTGGAGAGAAATGATTGGTTTATGTGACTGAAGAGCAATCAAGGTCATGTGTAATGATCTTTGAACAGAAAAATCAAACATGTACATGTACATGTGCCAATGAGCATCAAGTGCATTAATGCAGCATACACACTTTCCCTTAATTTAATCCATGGCTGATTTAGTGTGTAATATGATGAACGGCATGTCAAATTCAGACCGTAGCATGAATCATGCATTTAACGAGCTTGCATCCAGCTCATACCTCAGGTGGGCATGGATTGGGTGAAGTGTGTCTGGACAAGTCAAATAGTATTTTGTTATTCTTGACTGCACATATTGCATGGGAGTGGATACATCTGATGAGTAAATTGGTCACAGAATACTGAACTTATAGACGATGTAACACATGGCATCGCATGATGACTATAACAGTGATGTTTACGAGAAAAACAAGAAGTGTTGAACCTGAACATATGCAAGAAGCACAGGTTTTTCTCAGAACTGCACAACTCAAGAGAGATTATTGACAAGGTGTTACCGCAAACCTACTCTGTTATGACCTGCTACCATGCAAACCTTAGAGTCTTATATTTAATAAATACGTGTATAAAAACTAGCATTTGCTTTGTATACTTAATTCTGAAGCGTTGACTACCATTCGATGAATAAAAACTTGTGCAAAACGGAATGCGTGAATGTATTTAAATAGGGCTGTGCGTTTTCGGATATTTTTGGAACCCGAAATCAGGAAACTTCGGATACCCGGATACCCGTTTTCATTTTTGTTGAAAACATGCCTCCGGTGGTGTACAAATACATGTACTGTAAATGGTAACAAATTGACTTTTATAATACAGAGGATACCATACTATCGATCTTTTCTTTATTGGAGCGTAATCTCTTGAATTTAAAGATAAATGTCTGTACAAGTGCATTGTTCAAGAGTCACAGATTTCTGTTCGTACCGCTCAAATGTTAAGTCCGAATTTTAAAAAGTCGTTTACGGGTAATTGGAACCGAAAAATGGAACCGGGTAATGACCGTTTCGGTCGGATACCCGGATACCCGGATACCCAGATACCCGGCACAGCCCTAAATTTAAAGCATTTGCTAATAATTCTAAAAGTAGTTGCCTTTACTTGTTTGGCGTTTGATACAATAATGTGCATTTGCTTCATGCTGTATGAATAAGAAGGAGTAACTACATATTTCAAAAGCATTTTGCATGAATAGAACTTTTGTATGGACTAAGCTTGGGCAATATAATTTGTTTTCATCCACGATGTGACTGGCTCTGGCAAAACCCTGAACTTGGACCCAATTTTCAAAAGTGAGATTTTGGTATAATTTGATTCTGATTTCTACAAATCAATTTTTTTCTGATTTCTAGAAATATGGTATCAAATGAAAGAGGAAAGTCTAGAGAATCAAACTATACCAAAATCTCACTTTTGAAAATTGGGTCCAAGTTTAGAGTTTTGCCAGAGCCAGTATCGTCAAACATATATTGCGATTTTCGATAGTATCTTGATTATTTTTTCATTAACACATGATTGCTTTAGAGCCGACAACCACAGGTATGCATTCAATTCCCAACACTTAATTCATCTGAATAGATTTCTTTGAGTGGCAGTGGATTAAGAGAAACAATGGAGTTCTGGGTCTGGACCCTGTATGGAAGCTCCTTTGTGATCCAACAGTCGGCTAACCACTGAAGTAGTTCATTTTTGTTTCTCACTTCTGAAAGCTTGAAAAGACTGACCTAATTTTATTTCCATGGAATTTCTGAATCGACTCACAATCGCGATTTTATTTAATCGCGATGTATTTTTTAAATCGCCATATATATTTTTTAAATCGTGATTTGCCGATACCTCGATATCGCAATCGACCAAAAAAAGGTATCGCGATATTATCGTGTTGTCGCCCAAGCTACGTGTGGACCAGTCTGTTTATATGACAAGATGGGTGTGTATTTTCTCTTACACTTATCTTCTAGCATGGACACAATTAGTTGGGTTACCCCTCTCTTTAGCCCTTTTCACACGAGGGAAATAAGCAGGGGGTCCATGGTCCTAAGAACACAACGTTGTCAAATACACTTCATGTGAAATGTACCTCTGCTCTGCACAAACACAGGTCCGTAGTCTTTTCCTGACCACAGTCGAGACCAGCAACAAAAAA
Source organism: Zoroaster sp. YZ-2022 (assembly GCA_029582265.1). Classification (NCBI taxonomy): domain Eukaryota; kingdom Metazoa; phylum Echinodermata; class Asteroidea; order Forcipulatida; family Zoroasteridae; genus Zoroaster; species Zoroaster sp. YZ-2022. Next base: position 22,505,144 of record CM055830.1, on the reverse strand, counting down.
ACACCGTTGTGAAAGTTCACCACGATAGGCCGTGTGAATGAACAAACCGCACAGAGACCAAGGACCATTGTTTCGCGAGAGCTACCACGCATGCGCGCAAGAAGAAAATTTCCCAGGATGCCTTTAAATCAAGATGGCGACGCCCGAACAGTTAATGATGATGCTTTTGTTGCTAAGTTTAATGTGTAGAATACGTCAAAACAACAACGTTTCCGCTTTTGGTTTTTTTTCTTCGATGAAGTTTTGGACATTTGCTCAAAAATTAACGATTCTATATCGTTTTTCACCATGTTTTGCACTGAGCTGTGAGAGTGGTAGAGAGAGAGAGGACGGATGCTAACAATAAACATACAATACAATAGCGCGGGAAAATGAATGGTAATCAATACATGCAATAGCGATTCCACGCTAGCTGTGCGGATACCAGTTAACTGCACTATAAACAATGTTGACCTTTGACACCCCAAAAGACGAAGGCTATGTGACACGGGCGTTGGTTTCTTCGCCGTGTGAAAGGTCGTATCCGAGTTTGACCAACGTCCGTGGTCAATACAACTGGCGCCCGAGACCAAGGACCCTAGTTTGTGTTTGTCATGTGAAAAGGGCTTTAGTCCCCTTAAACAATGTCATCTTGTAAACACTTTGGCAGTCATGGACATAATTTATTTGGACATGTACCCCTCTATCTCTCCCCAAACAATCTTGCAGATGCTTTTGCAATTTGTCTGCATCATTTTTAATGTTTAAGTGTTATTGCGTTTCTTGGCATATAAAGAGAAAAAGTACAATTATTATTCAAAATTTGCAAACAACATTGTAAATCAATATAAACGTTGTTTTTGTCTCCCAATATATATCCGTCTCAGCAGGACAAATCAAAATTATAATTACCAAGATGGCGGTGATCAATTGAATCTATAGAATAACTTCTTTTTGGAAATAAAATTTAATATACAAAATTCTGGAATGTGAGATATCTGTCAATTTGTTTAGCTGCATTTGGGATGAGGCATTTACATATTTTCAGATTGATCTAAGAAACAACTTTTTCTGTTAAAATTGTGATTGCTTTTTCACACTTTTCTCATGACTTAGACCCCACACTGAGCATGTTGGTTGTTTAATGTATCTTGATCCAAAGAGAGTAAAGGCCGGTTCATACTTCACGTGAAAGCGAATGCGAAGTGAATTTTACGTCATCAAATTCGCGACGAATGATTCGCGCAAGTTGAAATGTGTTCAAATTTTGCAAACCTTCGCCGCGAATATTTGCCGTGAACCATATTGTCAACATCACGTATTTCGCTTCGCATTTGCTTTCGCTTTCGCATGAAGTATGAACCGGCCTTAAGCATATTATAATTATACACATTGAAAACCAGTCTTGCCAACAATAACATTATGCTGTACCATATCTCTATGTGTCTAATAATTAGCATGTAGGTAGTATGTGGTTTGTTTGAGTGCAGTTATATGCTCAGTCCTACATCTAAATACTTTATGTGTGAATTGACAAGCCTTCTATGCTGTTAATCTGATCAGGGTGGATAAGTTCAGTGTCATTAAGCTGTTACCAGCCACAGTTCATTGTGTAAACATTGTAAGCTAGCTGTGTTGTTTCCCTAAAGAGATTCTGTGGATAATCTTGCGTGAGAGGATATGGCTGCCTGTAATTGTTTTGTGTGTTTTATGTAATTTACATCCACAGGACAGTCTCAAACTACTTCATATTAAAGAGACAATGTCATCACGATCAGAGCAGACTTTCAACAGGTCATGGAATTGGTGCCCTTGTTTAAAGGGACACTATGTCATGATCAACAGGGCATGGAATCAGAGTGCTACTTTTAGATTAATTCAGTGACTGAAAATAATACCCCACACGATATTAGGTCATATTACCGTTGCTGCTGCATAGATATGAACCAGTAAATTTCAGTCACTGTGTGTTCATCTTAAACTGGGACACCGATTCCATGCCCTGATGTGGAAAGTCTGCTGTGATCATGACGATATTGCCCATAGATGAACACAGTGACTGGAAATTACTAGCTCATATATGCAACAGCAACGGTAATATGACCTTATCATGTGGGGTATTATTTTCAGTCACTGAGTTAAGCTAAAACTAGCACTCCGATTCCATGCCCTGTTGATCGTGATGATGTTGCCCCTTTAACAGCATACTAGACTACCAGAGGACAATTTCATTGAACTGCTAAAATCTGATGAGCACAGAAAATTTGTGCTTGGATACAGTTGGTTACACAAACAAATTGCCATGTACAGGTAATGCATATACATAATAATAATAATGGAGTCTTATATAGCGCCGGTATCCGCCAAAAGGCGCTCATGGCGCTCGCTCGTGATACAAGAGAACAAGAGAAAAAAAGGCAACAAATATATAGAAAATTATTAGTCTATATTGGCTTGAAACAGATGAGTTTTGAGAGCAGTTTTAAATAATGATGTCGTATCGGCTGCCCTGATGTGGTACGGAAAACTGTTCCACACTTTTCCTGCAGTAACCAGGAAAGAACGTGCTCCCCATGAGTTCTTGGCTGTGTGTTCTACCAGGAGACTTTGATCAGCAGATCGTAGGTCGCTGCGTGATGGAGTGTATTGAGTGACAAGATCTGAGATGTAGAATGGCGCCATGCTGTGTAATGATTTATAGACCAGGAGACCGAGTTTGAAAACTATCCTTTGTTCCACTGGTAACCAGTGGAGTTGCCTGAGGATAGGGGTGATGTGTGATCGTTTGCGAGACAGAGTAACCAGTCGTGCAGCCATGTTTTGCAAACGTTGAAGACGAGTGAGCTGAGATTTGTTAACACCATACAGGAGGGAGTTACACATGTCCAGCCTGGAAATGTATTTGCTTCTGGGAAATGTATTGCTTCTGGGAAGTTCTCTGCTAAGTTTTGCTAAGCAGATAAAATTGCTGAGAAATATTTTCTGCTAAGCAGCTCTGTGACATTGGGCCCAGGCATAAGCCAAATATGGACTCTGTCTCTGTATCTCTGTGACATTGGGCCCAGGCATAGGCCAAATATGGACTCTGTCTCTGTATCTCTGTGACATTGGGCCCAGGCATAGGCCAAATATGGACTCTGTCTCTGTATCTCTGTGACATTGGGCCCAGGCATAGGCCAAATTATATGGACTCTGTCTCTGTATCTCTGTGACATTGGGCCCAGGCATAGGCCAAATATGGACTCTGTCTCTGTAGGCCTATATCTGTGACATTGGGCCCAGGCATAGGCCAAATATGGACTCTGTCTCTGTATCTCTGTGACAATGGGCCCAGGCATAGGCCAAATATGAACTCTGTCTCTATCTGTATCTCTATGACAATGGGTCCAGGCATAGGCCAGATATGGTCTCTGTCTCTGTGTACACTGACACGGAGTCCAATCAGCCAGCAGGTCAGTCGCCATACAGAAAACGTCTTTTGTGACATTGTTTAAATCTTACCTGTGTGGTGGAGGCTGAAACTCTGTACTATACTTCCATGAACAACTATAATGACAAGTGCTAAGGTTCGAATTTCAAAATATCATTTTTACTAAATTATTTTATTGAAAGAAAATTCAGATGCAACATTGAAAAAATCCTAGAGTTTTGATGGTTGTGTATCGTTTTATAGTCCATCGTTTTATAGTCCATGTAGCGTACGCGTGTCTAGTGACAAAATGCCGGTATATGTGCAGTACGCGTAAAATATTCCATGTAGCAGATTTTATGTGTGCTCGTCACGCTTGTATGTATGCCGACGCACCCGTACTGACACTGGCATATTTTTGTTGAACACGCAAGTGACGAACAGCCATCAAAACTAATTCTAACGTTAAATCTTGGGATCTGTATTATTGTATTTTCTGTATTAGCAAATATTTGTTTAAATCCTGGACGTCACCGTAGTACACGAAGGTGAAAGTCTAACCTGCACTAGGCCCAGGCTATTATTTGTATCATATCATCATGCAGGTGTCTTTCCATAGTCCCATAATGCACAGGATCAGAGGTCCTTTTCAGCATCTTGTGCTAGGCTTTGCTATCTGCCTATGTTGTGGATTTTCCATCCAGTCATTCCTAATGTTCATTATCATTTGCTCACAATACATGTACTTTAGCTTGGGGTCCGCCATGCTTCTTGTTATCTTGGGTACAGTTAAACTTAAATATATACATGTACATAACAGCAAAAGAAACGTCACCCCCTAAGTTTTGATAAGTATGAGAACATGTTTAGCTTATGTGTCCTCAGACGTCATGCCTGACGAATTTTGAGGTCAACCAAATTTGCAACATTGTGTTCGTGTTACACTCCATACTCATAATATTCTTCATTAAACAAATTATATTAATTATAAAATGAAAATAATAAATATTTTTAGGGGTGACGTTTCTTTTGCTGTTATGTATATATATTGAGTAAATGAAAATGCTAGAAATAACATTGGCACCCCAGGGGTATTTCTTGTCAATGAATTTCATGATATAAGATGTACTTTCTGATATAGGCCTACATGTATGTACAATTGTTGATTCGCTATCATCAGACAAAGTCTGCTCTTTCACAGGATATGCTGCTATAGTGGGCACTGTACAGCCTGTGATCCTGACTCACTCATGCACCTCACTTCAATAATAATAATAATTAATAATAATAATTTATTGCTTATATTGCGCATGATTCATACATATATGTTCATATGCGCATCACAAGAAATTATAAAAAATTACATAAACATAAGATATCTAAAAACAAGCATATAAAATATTACATAAAATGGTTAAAATTAAAATTGAAAAATGTTAGATTAAAAAGTTGATTTATTGTTTTAAAATTGTTATTCTAAAATGCTCTAAATATGCTATAATAATATGATTACAATTACATAAATTAATGATAATAAGCTATTTTAAAAAGGTGTGTCTTAAGTAATTTCTTAAAAATATTTACAGACTCAGCTTTACGGAGTTCTCGTGGCAGTTCATTCCATAGCTTGGGTGCCGCAGATGCAAAAGTGCGGTCGCCCAATGTAACAAGTGTCCTTACTCTGGGTGGCTGTAACAACAATTCATCATTAGATCGTAGATTATAGTGCGATGGATGTCTAACAGAAATAAGGTCCATTATGTATTCAGGTGCCAGGCCATGTATGGCTTTGTATGTTATTAATAAAATCTTGAAATCAATTCGAAATTTAACTGGTAACCAATGTAAATCTGCTAACACTGTACAGCCTGTGATCCTGACTCACTCATGCACCTCACTTCATCCACTAACTGCCCCCAAACTACATGTATTAACATTTCCTAACCATGTGTTAGCTTAACTATTATACTATGAATAAAGTTATTTGGAAAAAAAAACAGATAGATAGATAAAACAGATTAGGTCAGAAATGAACAGTTTGATGGAAAAACTAAATAAATGGGACAGAAGATGTTACATATGCCTTCTCTTATAAACCTCTTAAACCTGTTTTCCCCAAAATGTATTTTTCCTTCCATTTAATTGTTGATAAATTGGACACAACGTAATAATACTCGCACCCTGATAGATAAATATTTGTTTGTAGAAGTTAGAACACTGTTAACTTATCCCATTCCAGTTTCTATTTTTAAGCTGACTCTAACTTAAACATTGGGACTCAGGCTTGGACTTGTGCAAGACATTTCCTGAACACCCCTGTTCTTTAAATGGAAAAGTCTGACAAGTTTGAACTGCCAAAGTTGTTTATATATCCACTAGGCACATGCAATAGGCCAGAAGCTGTGCATGTTGAAAAGGATAAGTAAATACTGTTTGCGGTTATATCATTTGAAAAAATGATTTTTTTTTTTAGTAGTAATTAGTATACACTGATTGTTGTCCTTGAGCAAGACACTAACCGTAATTGCTGCGAGGGCCGAATTGAACCCAGCCACTGGGGATGCACAAGCCAGTGCATGCTTAGTGCCGGTCCCATGCCCGGATAAATGGGAGGGTTGCGTCAGGAAGGGCATCCGGCGTAAAACCTATGCCAAATCAAATATGCGGATCATGATCCGCTGTGGCGACCCCTAACGGGAGCAGCCGAAAGAGGAAGAAGAAGAAGAAGTATACACTAGCTGATTGTCTTCAGGAGATCAGAGTATACTGATCGAAACGTCAAGTTGTAACTACCAGTTCTTTTCAGAAGTAATTACTACTAAAAAATTATATATTTTTATTTTTCACATGGTGTCACTGCAAAGAGTATTTACTTAATAAGATTTGTGTTCATGCAGTCCTTTGTGCTCATGGCATGTAGTTATTATCTCAACTACCTGTAGGGGAAGATGTTGATATTGGAAGCACTCCTGCTTCTCAGTGCTGTATACTCCCACAGGAGCTGAGAAAGATTACATGAAAGATATTGGCCCAATAGCCAGGTGTAATACAACTGTATGTATTGTGCATCGGGACATTACAATGTATGTGAAATTCGTTATATAAGAATGAAATATTATTATCCTTAGAAGCCCTTCGTGCGCAGTGCAGCTTGCAGTAATTAGTTTTTTGGATTTACTTTAGTTTAAAACCATGGCTGTCATTCACTTTTGTGAAATGCATCCAGCCAGCATGCGATAGTTTTACATGATAACAAAAACTGGTGGATTCTCTAACAGTTGCTAAGGACTTGATATGACATCAACTGATGGACTGATTTATGGATGCCTGGCGAACGCTTTTGAAAGTAAGAAAGTTATTGCCAGTTGAGATTTGAAGCTTGTGATGTGAAGATGGACTGGGATTTGATGTGAGATCGTGGCTGTTTACCGAAGTGCAGTAGGCATACACCAAATTGCAAACCAGACTTTCATTGGACATGAGACATCAATCAGTATCTACAGGCACAATGGGTCATACCATATAGAGAAAGGTAACAGCACCTTGCTTTATTGATGAAACTTAGTGAGATATTTCACCAAATATTTGTCCGAAGGGCTAACAGTCATTACATGTAAGTGCCCAAATGAATTTATGACGAGACCCAAAATAAATTCATTTTGGGGAAATATTTACAAAAGCACCTAGCCAGCTCTGGGTGCTGTGCCGTGGTGTACAGGTAGGAATATATCAGCATCGTCCGCTCGCATTTAATGACCGTACTTTTGGGTTTTTGTTCTGTTGTTGTTGCAGCTGTGCAGGTGATGTCTCTTCAGGTAGAACTAATCCCGAGAGCTATTCCTGCTTGAAAACTACCATTTTGTTTAGTCTTCATAAACAGATGTTTTTCACAGTGTATTATCTAGGTGTTCGGCAGTAGGAAGTATTAAAAAAAATTAATCTTAACTTCTTCTTAATCAGTTGGGTTGGCGAGTACAGTTTAAAAATGCATTTTAACCAATAATGTTCAGAAACAAAAGCTTGTGGCATAGTGATTATCACAGGATATAGACCTAAACCGAGGGGTTATCGCCATGGGTGATAAAGGACTGAGCCAAAGGTGAGGCTTTTTATCCACCGTGGCCACGTTCCTAAGGTCTTTATCCAATCAGATTGTCTTACAGGTCTTGAGCTGCTGAATTTTTCCAAAAGTACACCTCAGAGGATTTTGCAGGATTTTTGATGGTAAGGGTTAATAGAATGTAATAAACCATATAAATGCAGGTTCCATTTGAATGTCTGGCACACTAACTTTATGTAAAATAACGGAAAGTTTCAGTAAAAACTACGGTAACCATCATTTCGCAGGCCGTAACTAACGTAATTTTACGGTATTTTGTTGGCAACCTGGCTATCAGGTATTTGACCGTAATTTTTACGGGAAATTATTTACAGTGTGGCAAACGCATATTTTAATTGTAATTTCCCAGACTTAAAATGTAATGCCCACGTTTTTCAACAGAATTTGTTTGTTTTCCATCATAACATTTATTTTATCCTTTTAGAAATTAAACAAAATAATTTGTTGTGAGATATTTCACAAAATAGTTGTTGAATCATCGTGTCAGTGCAAAAACGTTGTATGTTCACAATGCAATAAGGTCGTATGTACAGCGCGTCGTCAATCTGCATAAATTTACATACATTAAAAAATGTTTGTGCAACAACGTCGTATCTCAGCCATTGCTTTTGTGCATTCATCCGGGAACTTGTTACATACGACCTTTTTGCACTGACACAAACTGGTTTTGTGCAAAACTGACATGACGAAATCTCGCTTTACCATTAATTATGACTCACATGAAATAATGATGAGACCCACAATAAATTAATTTTGGGACAAATTTACTGTAAAACCATGCTCCATGTGATCAACTTGAGAAATACTTAGTGTTCTGATGAATAAGAACTTTTATGTTAAAATAGTGAAAAATACGGGCAATACATCTTTAAAGGGACATCATCACAATCAACAGGGCATGGAATCGGAGTGCTAGTTTTAGCTTAACTCAGTGACTGAAAATAATACCCACATGATAAGGTCATATTGCTGTTGCTGCTGCATAAGAGACCCAGAAATTTTCTGTCAATTATTTTGTGTGCATGGACGTAATTGTTTACATTTCTGTAATTTGATATTATAAACAATTAAGATGAAGTGTGGAAATTATTAATAATTTGTTTATCTTTGGACTATTGAAGAGAGTAAGTATCGAAATAAAGGTTATATGACTCACTGAGTGTGAATATTGGGATTACCCATAATGCATTGCAGCCATCCAAATATAAACTTATGTTTGTCCTTCATCAGAACAAAAATCAATAACTCTACAAGTTATTGCCTGAAAATCTGCAATTATGCATTGTATGATAAAACAATGTGGTTTGTTTATGTCAGAACTTTTCTTTGGAACTATCAGATTATTGGTCATTCTTGTGGTGCATGCAGCATGTAAGACTCTGGTTGTGAAAATTACAGCCTCACTTTCATATTTATCGTGAATAAGGAGAATTGGTCTTTACAAAGCATAAAAATGTATTCTCTTAGTAACAACAATTCTTCATCCATCTAAATGAATGTAGTTCAAAACACCGACAGGCTTCCCGGGTGTGTTTATAATTGGATATCACCGTTACCTTGAACTATGTGACTACGTGAAGGCTTGTTGCTTTTCACTTTGTAAATTCTGATGACATTTGCACCCTTTCTTATTAGTATTCATTGATTTTGCCGCTGTGACGGTTGAAGAGACTTGGTTTCACACATGCAACTTAGGTAGATTGGCCTTAAACCGCTCTTACTGATCGGTATTCATAGCTTTTGATGTGTTGTAAATATCACCTGGTGAGACTCCACACATATCAATTCAAACATCTCTGTAGTCATCAAGTTTTTGATTTATTTTGTATTTTATTATTTATTTATTTTTAGGAAGAAGACAATTAATAAATTGAAATACATTGACATTTAATGAAGGAATTGTATCTTCCATGTTTTTCTGGCAGTTTTTGTTTGTTTGATGGGAACCTCTTCAGATACTCTAAAAGTAGATCTTTCAACAAATTATCATCGGAAGATTGATGGATTGATTTGTTTTTCTTTGAAACATTGCTTTTGGGATTCAAGAGTTATTAGCTAGCTAACCAAATTGTAAAGGATAAAAGTAATATTGTTGAGGTTTTGCGTTTAGTAATTTCCTGGCTTGGATTGCTCATTACTTTAACCATGACAAAGAGATTGTAGCCAATATTTCCCTAATGTAAGATTTACTAGCCAGAACACGGGTTGAATACATTTTCAAGTAATGAATTTGAATTTGAATACATTGGAAATGTATGAATACAGCCAAATAGAGCCTACATCAAATTTACAAATGTATTTGATATGAATACATACATATGTATACATCAAATTTAGAAATTAATTGAACAAATATGTATATGAATAGAGCCTACATGTACATCAAATTTTCAAATGTATTGAGTAGGAATACTTCCTTGATGTATTCAATTACAGTTTGAATACTTTTGGAGATAAAATACCTTTAGGAAATTGCCTCTCAGTTAGAGTGGATAAGTTCATACATTTTATAATAAGTCTGGCATTATATGTAGATGGATTTTTTCAAGGGATGTCTTATATTTGAAAGTTCATAACTATGGCGATCCATACAAAAAAAAGCAATTCGAATTTGCGAAAAACAAATCAAGCCAAAATCTGCCATGAGCACAGAACATCTTTAACCCTAACCACTCCAAATCCATCAAAATCCTCCAAAGGGCACTTTTTTGGGAAAATTCAGCACTGTTGGACAAAAGTACTCCCTGGCAAGGAGTACAGGCCCTAAGTGCTGAATATGAAAGATCAACGAAAATGCATGGTGCATTTTGAAGATAAGGGCATGTTTTCAAAAGTGCACTGATGGATTTTGGAGGATTCAGGAAGGTTTCTAGCCATAGTACCTAGGGGGTTAGGGTTAATTAAGGTTCCTAGCCAGAGTACCTATAGAGGGTTAGGGTTCAGGAAGGTTCCTAGCCAGAATACCTATAAGGGGTTAGGATTCAGGAAGGTTCCTAGCCAGAATACCTATAGGGGGTTAGGATTCAGGAAGGTTCCTAGCCAGGGGGGTTAGGATTCAGGAAGGTCCTAGCCAGAATACCTATAGGGGGGTAGGGTTTTAAAGATGTACATGTATCACCTGTGCTTTTTGTGCTATTTACTGTTTTTTCCCAGAATTGTTTTGAAAGAAAAACAAATAATTTGAAATTCTGACAATATACTTGTCAGAAGCTTGCTTTAAAGAGTAATTAATGGCCCAAATGAATTTATGATGGGACCCACCAAAAGTTAATTTCCGGACATTGCAATGTTCTTATGAAAAAGGAAATAGCTTGTAAACATACCAGTACATCTTGAAAGGGAAGATACAACATTGGTAAATACCAGATTATCATAATTACTAATGAATTATTGTAAGCCTTTATTTGGTGACAAGTTGATACAAGTATTAACCATAACCCCCTAGGTATTCTGGCTAGGAACGTTCCTGAATCCTCCAAAGGCAGTGCACTTTTGGAAACATGTTCAGTACTTATGGCCTGTTCTTCTTGCCAGGTAGTAATTTTGCCCCATTTGTAGAGGTGAAAGTACCAGTTTCAAACAGTGCTGAATTTTTCCCAAAAGTGCCCCTTAGAGGATTTTGCAGGATATTTGGTGGTTAGGGTTAATCATCCTGAAAACTTATTCCATTAAAATCATCTCAGAGAAAACAGGAATTGAAATGTCAAATTTACACAAAGAAATATACAGGCCTGTGACTCAGAATTCCTTTACAAATCTCCCTTCACCTCATCAACACGTTCATGTAAGAAGAGAAGTAGCCACCAAGGAAAGAAAGAAGTAGCCTATTGTGTCTAAACTTCTAGTTTCTTGTTTGTGGGGATGTGGAGAGTCTATAAAATAAACATCCAGGAGGTTCACTGGAGCTTTTTCCTTTAGGATTTTTTCAATTTTTTCTCTAATAGGCCTACTTAATAAGCACTTTTCATGCAACTGTAATGGGTTATGATGTGTATCTCCTCAACACTGGAGGGTTGGAATCAAGATACACTACACTGTAAAAAATTACCATAATATTATGGCAAAAAGTGTGTAAATTCTATGGTGAATTACTGTAATTGTCCCTTTCTCAGAGTTTAAGGCCGAAAAACCCGTATTATGGCCGCTCCCATTGCACTCTAGGATATATCCAATATGTAAATGATCTGACCTTAATTTGACCTAGCTTTGTGCTCGAATCGTTTCCAAGGTTTAAATATGTGAAAATGGATGATTTTAAGCCATTTTCAAATATTTACTGTTAATTTTATGATAAAAAGGTAAGATTTTGATGTTGATGTAAAAAAGTACATTCAAAATTTAAAATATTGACATAGATTATAATAGTATGCCACCATGACTAAAACAAGATTTAAAAAGACAGTATATATAAAGGATTGTTCTATACATTAGTAACTAGAGAAAGGTGGTTGGAAAAGGAACCAAACTACGTATACGTGTTGGTAAGTGAAAGACATTGTGTACAATAAACAATTGCATCGATTAACCCCAATATCTGCAAATCCATCCCATAGTAGATGCAGCATATCCCGTGGACTACCGTCAACGTTAACTGCTTAGGCCTAAATACCGTAAATAATACGTTGACCGTATTTCCAGTTATGAAAATACGGTACCCATAAAAATAGGGAAATATTTATAGCCTTTTGCTGTAAAATTTACGGTAAGACGTTACTCCATTTACGGTTTAAACCGTAAAAATAACGGTAAAACGTTGGCAACCGCTGCACTAAGTTTTACCATAAATTTTACGGGAATTTTTTTTACAGTGTACCAAATTTTACCTTTTCTTTAGTGATTCATATCCAGGGGGTAATATTTAGTAACATTTAATGCAATTTCGTGTATGTCTACAGGAAGATATAATCTGCACTATCTCAAAAGGTATTCATTTTGGTTGGTAAACAGAAGGGGGAAAATTAATCTGAGGAAACCTATTTTCCAGTGGAGTGAAACAGTGATTATCATGAAATTTGACTTAAATAATTCACCTTTTCCGGGCCTCTTTTTAAACACAGTAATGCATACAAATATTCCGGTTGGACATGTGCATTAATTGTGTCAATAAATCAATCTATGTACATAATACGCTTATTTACTATGGTACTATCATGGATACTGTAGGTAGTATTTATGCACAACTTGTGGCTGATTGTACATTGAGGGACTGTATTGATAGAGGGCGCTGTTTATACTATAATGCTCTAGAGATTCTGTTTTGGATGCCTGTTTTTTATTTGTGGCAATTTCCTCACCTAATTGATGTGGTTTTGGTTTTAGTCTATAACAGTTCATAACCTTTAGACACAAGCTCAAATATAAAAGATTAAAAAAGATATGAAAGATGTTAAACTTTGTTCTTAGCAATACTTACATCTGGGGTTCTTTTGAATGTACTGTTTGGTTTGACAACCTGTATTTCTGAAATGAACTATGCACAAATATTTAGGTTAAACATTTCGACACCCTGTTTGTCAGATTTGGATGGCCTACAGTTTAGACACCTCTTTGCTTCTACCCTGGTGCTAAACCAGGGAAGAAGTGGCAATTGGGAATCACTCGGGAGAGGATAGCACAAGTGAAAAATAACGCGGAAGGTTTTTGTTTTTGATAAAGAAATGATTATATCTGAGCATATTTTAGGCCAGTTTCATAGTGCATGTCACGCCTTAAAAGGCCTATGAAATAGGAGTTTTCTAACTCAAAAACATTATGCACAAGTCAACATTACTTTTCTTCCTTTTAATTGCCAAATTGTGGGTGGTTTGATAACATTTGTTGGCACTTTTTGTTATATATGCTGATGATACATATATGCATATTTATGAGCACATCTGTGATGTCACAGTGGCATCAGATGCCATGATTGGTTTGTGCATACAATTTGAACAAATTCCTTGTCTTTTCAAAAGTTAGTTCTCCTAATTTATATGTTGTCATGTTGCCCAAGACTTGCCCAAGACTGCTTTCTTGGGCAAGGCTAGCATGAAGATCTGACGTCACACTTTGAGCTAGAGGCGCGTGAATATTATGCCAGATCCTGGCCGTGTGGCTGCCATATTTTCCCTGATGTTCAACTTTGACCTTGGTTGGTAGCTAGCGCATGAGCCTCAAAGCGTGATGTCATATCTTCAGCACAATGCATCCAATGAAAGCCCTTGAATGGTATGCCTGGAGCCTGTCTATATCCTTGATATAGGATAAAAACAGGTGAGTCCAGGGCAAGGGTTGAGGTTTTGATATTGTGCACTTTTAATGCTGCTGTGACACTGAGTTCCTGTTATGATCTCAAGAAACAGTGCCCTCATGTGTCAAGGATAAGCATGAATAAAAAAATAAAATAAAATAAAAAAAATTCATGCAATCTTCATATACAAAATTGATTACTATATTTGGTTTAAATAGTCCAGAAGCATGGATATTTTGTAAAATATGTGTCTACATGAAACTGTATTTCATAGGCCCATACACCAACTAAAACATTCCAAATCTTGCACAAATCCAATTTGTGACACAATTGACTTTTTACTGGCTGATGACCAATGGAAAGAAATGCAATCTCACCAGTGGATATGACCAATTACAGATAACTGGAAGGGTTATTTCATTCAGGAAAACATGTGTACAGTATAAACGTAAATTGAAGTGGCTACACTTTTCATTAGTTCACTGTTCACAGGTTTCAAATCTAATAGATGACTCATGGAAATAAACGGTACAGTTTGCTATTTGTTTCTATAGCAACAAAATGCATTAAAGGGAAAAGTATGTGTCTTTGGTAAACTGTCTTTCTGGGAAACTGTCTTTCTGTTGGTTTACTTCAATACCAGGTTCTTTTTTACCAGTTGGGGTACCTGAACATCCCTTTTTAAAATCTGATGTAACATTTCAGAAACCGAATAATAATAATAATAATAATAATAATAATAATAATAATGTGTGGACTTATATAGTGCATGTATCCACCAACTAAGTGGTGCTCAAGGCGCATTATATCATTACCCCTGCTCATAAGGCTCATAAGGCTCATAAATCATTCCTGAAACCATCTCAGCTCCCTGGGGAGTATACAGCTCAATTGCTGCCATTACAGCGCATATAGGGCTAATCAACCAACTCTGCCCTCACAGGTACCCATTTAACCCCTGGGTGGAGAGAAGCAATTATGGTTAAGTATCTTGCTCAATGACACAAGTGTCACGGCCGGGATTCGAACCCACATTCAGTTGCTAACACCAGAACTTGAGTCCGGTAAGCTAGACCGCTCGGCTACGACACTCCACGAATGCCAGTCTTTGATGAACACTTACCGATCTTCCATGTTTATAATGTTTCAGGTACTTTTCATAAAATTCATTAATAAATAATTTGTTTTGGTTTTGGTGTTATTGTTTTTGTATGAACGTAATGGAACATTGTTGGAAATGAATGTCACTGGCTTGTGCTGCATCAGGGCTAGGACTATGCATTATCCAGCATGGCAGCACATGGTGGAAATCAGTTTTACCCCCATTTGTTTTATACAGGTACAGAGGAGCTGGACCATTACAGCGGATGTGGGAAGGGGATTAAGAGGGAACTCACCAACAAAAAGTATAGTCAATTTACATGCATGGATATAAAAAATGGGGGTACATGCCCTCCTTCCCCTCCCTGGATCAACCAATGGAATTATGAATGATTCAATGAGTGCATTAAATGTGTCACTAATAACATAATTGGGGAAAAGCATTCAGAAATTATGATGGATAAACTTTGTATTCATTCTTATGCTATGGTCCCACAGGAATATTTCGATCTTTCTGTCGAAATATATTTCGATTCTTTTTTTGTGTGTTATTTTTAATAATTTCGTCAAAATCTCGTATAAATATCGACAAAATATCTGTTTTCCGTGAGAACATTTTTATTTTTGTATTTTCTCAACAATTTCGATTCATTTTCGATTTTATTTCGACGACTTTCGACTGTTTAGATCATTTCGACTGGCATTTCGACAAAATTCGACTGTTTAGACTGTTTAGATTGATTTCAATTTTTTTTCGATTAATTTTCGATTGTTTTAAAAAATTTGGACAAATGTTCCGATTTATTTCGACTGTAACGATTGTTTAGACTATTTAGAGAGTTTAGATTTATTTCGACTGGTTTCGATAAAATGTTGACAAAATTTCGATAAATTTGATCGAAACTTTATCGAAAAATATTGGTCAGGTTTAATAATTTTCGATTAATGAATTTTTTTTTTGACAAATCTCGACAAATATCGACAGTTTCGATTTTTTTTAGACTCTTTAGACTATTTCGACTTTTCTCGAAAAATTTTTGTAAAAAATCTAAAATCTTGACGAAACACGATCTAGAGAGTCGAAATCTCTGTGGGACCATAGCATTACACTCTAATATATGTAGTTTGGTTGAAAATTCTTACATTTAATGCAGTAATTACAGGCTTCATGTACACTGTTGGCAAAATGTCTGCCAATGCATCCATAGGCTAAGATGTGACTTTATTAGAATCTAACCTGTGAAAGTTTCAGTTCATTTCAGTGTGTCATTTACAAGAAAATATCGAACATGCATTCAGATTTTTGTTTTAGTTTATTCTAATTAATGCATTTAATGCTGCATGAGGTATTTTCTGTTGCCCTGACACCTGATCCACTGGTAAATTTATGTTGGCCTAATGAAATAAATTACAAATGTAAAGCATTGCTGGATATGATACATGTACATGCTGGATATGATACATGTACATGCTGGATATGATATATGTACATGCTGGATATGTACATGTAGGCATAGAAACCTTGATGAGAATAAGCCTGTGATTTCTCAGTATTTTCCCTAGTGGAGTGTCGTGGCCGAGCGGTCTAGCTTACCGGACTCAAGTTCTGGTGTTAGCAGCAGAATGTGGGTTCGAATCCCGGCCGTGACACTTGTGTCCTTGAGCAAGACACTTAACCATAATTGCTTCTCTCCACCCAGGGGTTAAATGGGTACCTGTGAGGGCAGAGTTGGTTGATTAGCCCTATATGCGCTGTAATGGCAGCAATTGAGCTGTACAATGTATATTCCCCAGGGAGCTGAGATGGTTTCAGGAATGATTTATGAGCCTTATGAGCAGGGGTAATAATATAATGCGCCTTGAGTACCACTTAGTTGGTGGATACGTGCGCTATATAAGTCCACACATTATTATTATTATTATTAGTGCCAGGATTTTTTTACAAATCTCCCTTTACCTCAAAATTTTCTTGAAAGAAGAGAAGTAGCCACCTAGCAAATAATCAAGTTGCAGGCCTCGACCTTAAGGATTGAGAGGGCGCAGCCACTTCGGCCTTGGCTGCCTGAAAATGTCAATTCCATACAAGGAAAGGAGCATTACGGACAACTCAGAGGGGCACCATGGCAGTGGCCGCGGTTAAGATTGAGGCCTGATCGAGGCCTTTGTTAGGATGTGGAGAGTCTATAAATCCTCCAAAATGATACATTCAGGAGGCTCAAGGGGCTTTGTCCTCTGGACTAAAAGGAGACCCAGGCCCGCTACCCATGTTGCAGGATTTTTTTTTTTACTTTTGTCAAATCGCACTCCTTTATTAAAAGAAGGAAAGTCATGGTGCTATAAGTTCGGTTGTTATTCACAGAGAAGATGGCCAGCATAGGAACCAGATTTGACCGAGTCATTTGAGGAGAAATGCATGATTAGCGAATATGTACGTAGAAACATGTACGGGGAATCCGGATTATTGTTTTTCAGAGCATGCAGTCAGAAAACCTCTCAGGTACCCTTAAAACTCTGTCGCAACTGGGTGCATTTCATTAGCTTTGTGTGGCGTTCACTTTAGTTGAAACATGGTTAAGCTACTGGTTAATACTCTCGTCTTTAATAATACTCTTAGTATATTAAACAGTATACACATTCCCCAGGGTATATTCCCACACACAATACACACACATTAGCACTCACTTTAATTTAAGTGACAGAACAGCCAATATTCAAGTGTAGAGTGAAGGGCAAAAGATACAAACAACTGTCATTTTTTTCCTCCTCATGTAAACTCGAGTTTCCGAAGAGCGATCACTTCAGACGCAATATCAGTGGTGATGGTAAAAACACAAACTGGACGGTATAGGGGTACATGCGTGCACATTTTCAAATGACAAGTCAGTTCCACTCAGCCGGAAAATTCAATTTCCCCAACCGCCAGAAATCAATATATGCACTTGAGCTGAAACACGAAACAGAGGACCGTATTCCAGCTCAGCACTACCGATGCAATCACTGTCCAGGTCATTATAAAGATGCAATCACTGTCCCGGTCATTATAAAGATGCAATCACTGTCCCGGTCATTATAAAGATGCAATCACTGTCCCGGTCATTATAAAGATGCAATCACTGTCCCGGTCATTATAAAGATGCAATCACTGTCCCGGTCATTATAAAGATGCAATCACTGTCCCGGTCATTATAAAGATGCAATCACTGTCCAGGTCATTATAAAGATGCAATCACTGTCCCGGTCATTATAAAGATGCAGTCACTGTCCCAGTCATTATAAAGATGCAATCACTGTCCAGGTCATTATAAAGATGCAATCACTGTCCCGGTCATTATAAAGATGCAATCACTGTCCCGGTCATTATAAAGATGCAATCACTGTCCCTGTCATTATAAAGATGCAATCACTGTCCCGGTCATTATAAAGATGCTGTCACTGTCCCAGTCATTATAAAGATGCAGTCACTGTCCCGGTCATTATAAAGATGCAATCACTGTCCTGGTCATTATAAAGATGCAATCACTGTCCCGGTCATTATAAAGATGCAAATGGTCATTATAAAGTTGTAAAATGGACAAGTGCAGTTATCAACAGAGATTTCATTGACCGGTTCTTTTATCTGCACAACTCCAACTACTATGTACATAGTAAACATTGTGTACAATGTGAGCAAAAATGATCCTTAGAAATTACTGAACAAAAAAAACTTGTTGTGGTTTGATTGAGATGGTACTGTTGTGGTTTGATTGAGATGGTACTGTTGTGGTTAATTGATTGAGGTGGTGATGTTGTGGTTTTGATTGAGGTGGTGCTGTTGTGATTTGATTGAGATGGTGCTGTTGTGGTTTGATTGAGGTGGTGATGTTGTGGTTTTGATTGAGGTGGTGCTGTTGTGGTTTGATTGAGGTGGTTCTGTTGTGGTTTGATTGAGGTGATGCTGTTGGTTTGATTGAGGTGGTGCTGTTGTGGTTTGATTGAGGTGGTGCTGTTGTGGTTTGATTGAGGTGGTGCTGTTGTGGTTTGATTGAGGTGGTGCTGTTGGGGGTAGAGGGGGTGTTCAGAAGTTACTAAGTTTACTTTTGGATTTAACCAGTTCGCGTCGGAGGCCGTGTATACACGCAATTTTTTTGCACCACGGATTGAAGAGCGTCTAAACACGCCATAGGAAACTCCGGAATATTTGTATGCATGCTCGGTTGAGCCACGCGTGTACGGTGACATGCTCGGAAGTGCCGGCCACCCGCTGTGGAAGCTTCCATTAACGTGTGTGTGGGAAAAAGAAACCCGTCACAGGGGCCCAGAAAACCTTTTTTATTCCCGACACGAACTGGTTAAGAAGTTTTTGAAATTTCAATTAGTATGCAAAAATATGCTTTATCAGAATTGCTGCGCGCTTGCACATTGACTTGTAAAACAACCTCGCGGTATGGAAAAAATGAGTATGGAAAAAATGTGGTCGTTAAAGCGATGTGAAGAATGTCAAAGGTTGCACGGACTTGTAAATAAAATATTGTACAACAAAACGATCGCAAAATAATTATTTCCCGGGTAAAAAAAGGAACTAATGATCGTATTACTTCTCAGGTTCGTACAAAACAACACATCTTCTAGTACAAGAACAGTCTCTACTCACAAATTCATTGTTTAAGGGTTGAAAATGTATGTCAAAAAATTGCCGCACTGAAAACAAAGATGGCGGCCATTCAGAATATTCTCAAAGTAACATCACGTCACGTCACTTACCCAGGTAAGCCCCGGCAATGACTTTAGACCTACTCAAACGCTCCAGAGTCAGACCCGGGTCGACCCGGGGAAGCTACTCGAACGCACCCTATATCTAACCAATTTTCGCCCCCCAAATTTTTTCCTTAATGTTGTCATACTGCTTAAAGTCTACACTCCATCACGCAATTTGCGCTCCAGCATCATGTCACTCCTAAAGGAACCAACTTCAAAACGGAACTGGGGTGATAGGTCGTTTTCTGTCGCAGCTCCGAGACTCTGGAATCATCTTCCAACCAAACTCAAATCTTGTCATAGTATAACCAGATTTAAGTCTATGCTTAAAACTCATCTTATGTCACAACTCTTCAAAGATGATGTATATTTGTAATTGCATTGTAGGTACATGTATCTTGGTACATAATTTAATTTTTTTCCCCTATGCTATCATTGTATATTGTTTGTATTCATGTTTTATCTTTGTTTCCGCGCCTTGAGCGCCCAGCAGGGTGGATATGTGCGCGCTATAAATCTTTATTATTATTATTATTATTATTATAATATGTAACAAATTACAACTTATCACCAAAAAAACTCACCCCCCCTCCATTGGCTTTGTACAACCTCGTACGCAAGGGTACTATATTTTTTTCCATACAAGCGAGGTAGTTTTACAAGTCAATGTGCATGCGCTCAGCAATTCCACTGAGGCTTATATTATACTCCTGGATCTGCCCCTGAAAATTGTACACTCCTTCTAATAAGGGGAAGAGACATACAACATTACTGAATTATCTGAAAGCTTACTTGAAGTTGGTTAAGGTAATAATAATAATAATAATAATAATGTGTGGATTTATATAGCGCACGTATCCACCAATTAAGTGGTGCTCAAGGCGCATTATATTATTATCCCTGCTCATAAGGCTCATAAGGCTCATAAATCATTCCTGAAACCATCTCAGCTCCCTGGGGAGTATACAGCTCAATTGCTGCCATTTCTAGCGCATATAGAGCAAACCAACTCTGCCTTCACAGGTACCCATTTAACCCCTGGGTGGAGAGAAGCAATTATGATTAAGTGTCTTGCTCAAGGACACAAGTGTCACGGCCGTGATTCGAACCCACATTATGTTGCTAACACCAGAACTTGAATCCGGTAAGCTAGACCGCTCGGCCACGACACTCCACCAGTTATCAGGTACCAGTTATCCTGAAAGTTTCTGTCCGAATTGGTGCTCTCATTTCAGAGGAACACAAAACAAGTGTTTTTGTCATGCTACTTTTCACATGACTTACATATAGATTCCGCATTGAGTGGAAACTGATTGATTAATGCATATGACATAAAACACAATAAAGGGGGCCACTTTCCTACCGTCACGTTAGCAGTTTTTCTAATGGTTGTAATTTTTTTTTAAATATCTTAAACTACCCAAAAAGTCTTTCAACATTTGAATAGACATGCATGCTTATCCTAAAGATAATTTGAGTTGATTATTACTATTGTTTTTTTAATTACCCTAAAATTTCCATCAACAAATGGACGGAAAAGTGAGGTAACTTTTTCCGTCCAATTTTTATGGAAATTTGAGGGTGAAAAAATAAATAAA
This sequence comes from Zoroaster sp. YZ-2022, assembly GCA_029582265.1. Classification (NCBI taxonomy): domain Eukaryota; kingdom Metazoa; phylum Echinodermata; class Asteroidea; order Forcipulatida; family Zoroasteridae; genus Zoroaster; species Zoroaster sp. YZ-2022. Next base: position 22,483,977 of record CM055830.1, on the reverse strand, counting down.
AAAATAATAAAATAAAATAAATCAACTCAAATTAGTTGTAGTATAAGCCTGCATGTCCATTCACATGTTGAAACACTTTTTGGTCGGTTTCAGGTACTTAAAAAAAAAATAAATAAAATAAAATAACAACCATTGGAAAAACTGCTAACGTGACGGATGCAAAGTGGCCCCCTTTATTGTGTTTTATGTCATATATCTTAATTCAAGGAAAGTGATTAAGCATAAGGCTGTACCCGGATACCCGACCGAAACTGTCATTACCTGGTTCCATTTTTCGGTTCCAATTACCCGTAAACGACTTTTGAAAATTTTGATTGAACATATTTAAGCCACACAAATTCAAGTGTCCGATTGTTTTGTTAACTTTTTTTGTGTGGGTAATAGGGATGCTACGAGTCATTTTAATATAGAGGTGGGAAATTATTACAGTAGGTCCAGTACAGTTTTTTATTAAATAGTTTACGGGTACCCGGGTATCCGAAGATTTCCAATTTCAGGTATCCGGTTCCTGAAATAACTGAAAATGCACAGCCTAAGAAGCACATGACACATTATAACCAATGTGTTATACCTTTCCCGTTTCTAATAGCATTATGTGATAAATATGCCATTTTAAGAGCCTCTCCATGTACACTGTATTCCCGGAGATCCCCACGGTCCAATATCTAGCTACACGGCATGCTTATTGTCTATGTATTGCACCTGTCATATATAAAACGCAATGCGCATTTATTAATTATGCAGTGCATGTTTAAATATAGTGCCTGTACACATAGTCTCATGTGTTGGATAACATATGTAGCCTCCAGCAAACTTGATGATTGTGAACAAAGCATTCCGAAATATAATAGAGATACATGGACCATGTATTCTTTTTTTTGGATAAATCCCAATTGTAAAAATGAAAAACCCAAAATGGGTGTGATTTAAAGTAAGACAACGGTGAAATATTGGTAACAAATCCAACATTTTTGCTATGTGAGGTTAATTTTCCTGTTTGTTTTCTCTTCTCCAGGAACCAGTTTTCTGTGCAGTGTCCTGGTCGCCCCAGTCAGGAATGAAAACGAAGATGTGATTATGGTGATTATGAACTTTGAAGATATCAGTGAAATCAGTAAGATCCAATCAACATCTGCATTGCAACCCAATGAAGCATCAACAGCAGCACCGGCAGGCATTTCCCATAGTGCGCCAATGAACAAGTGGAAGAGAGTAAGAAGTAAGTTTGCTAAAGAACAATATATTTTTTCTGCAGACACTCGAATACCATAGTCTTGATGTAAGACATTGTTTCTGTTACATTGTATGAACTGTGTAATCCGCATTCACAGGATCCGGTCTCAGTGGGCACTGTATATAGTCTGTGAACCTGACTCATGAACCAGAGGTCTCTACTGACCACCTGAAACAACGTCTTGACTATTTCATATCTGTTGCTTGGAATTTACCAGGCAAATCGGGTTATACTAGTATGTTTTGGGTAAGAACTTTTAAATAAAAACTGGAATGGACAAATTATTCATTTTTTTGGCTGTGTTACCCATCACATTGTTTGTGTCTAATATAAAGAATAATGATACAACCTTAAAAATATTTAATCAATTTGATCAACGTCTAACACTACAGAAAACTTTGCCCATTTTACCCACAATATAATGATTAAGCCGGGCTACACGTTTACTAAATAATCTAGACATTGTTTCTGCCTTTGGTAGAGACATCATGGTCATGAGTGAGACGGTAGTCTGGTTCGCGCACATTGCAGTGTCCGCTAGTGGCAGTTCCTGTGAGAGCGGATTGTGATCATACAAAACAGAAACTACATCTTGCATCAAGACTAGGAAAACACTGAGGGCTTCATATATACGTCTATGTACGGCAAAAATCAAATCAATTGTTTAAATATATTGACACAAATTACCTGCTGCTATATATGGGTGTGTTTGAGTAGGTCTGACGTCATTGCCGGGGCTTACCCGGGTCAGCCTCAAGTAACCTGCTCACGATCGATCAGAAGCAGGTCACTTGAGGCAGACCCAGGTAAGTGACGTCACTTTTCTGAGAATATTCTCAGGCTTCGAAATAACCCAGCGCCTCGGCGCTATTAGCGCCTGGTCCCCAATAAAAAGCCCCCGGACCCTCTATTTTTACAACGTTTCCGGCACTTAAAAAAAAATCTGGGCCCGTTCTTACCTACGTTAACTACTTTTCTTATTTCACTCAGGGAGGAACTCATTCATGGTTTTATTTTTAAAGCTAAAGTTTGGAAAAATAATTGTAGCCAAAGCGTGGCCTAAAAAAAGCAGTACTTGCACGCTGGTGTTTCTAAAACATCCGATGAAACGGACCGAGGAGCCAGAAAATGTCCCCACAGACATCAGAGACTAGACTCATAGACGTACAGTACACCACCGTTGGCCGAATGCGAGCAAGCGGACCAAAATGGGAAGAACGGTTTTTGAACGTTTTTATGTAGCTTGAACGTTGAAAACACTGGCCAAGTTTGCACAATGACCATTTGTAGACAAGCAGCTGATATTAACTGGTAAATTGCGCTCAAATACATATAGTGGGTACCAGGCAATCCACATGGTCCTTGTGCGATCTTGGCATTTCGTGTGCTCAAAAATGGGCTCGGGCCGCCGATTGGGATTGATTTTCTTGTGTCATTGGTCCCCTGTCTTCCCTATGTAAGCAGAGGCATCGTGCAGTTTTTGGTTACCAGCGCAATGTGCCTCGTGTGTTCTGTTGGCGTGTGCAGTGTGAGATCAGTGGTAATAATGTCATGCAGTGCTTGTTATTATGACAATATTAACATATGAATGATTGACTGACATCGATAACAACTTCACGCATGCGCACCTTTGCTATTGGAATAAAGTTGGTATAACTATAATAATTTGAATATCCTACTGGCAGTTTTCTTGATTTTTCAGGAAAAGCCCCTGGGCCCAGGAGGACAGCCCCTGGGCCCAGGAGGACAGCCCCTGGGCCGGTCCTTTTTATGCTCACCCAGGGGCTAAAATTAGCCCCAGTATGTCAGATGTCTATTTCTACCCCTGTATTCTGAATGGCTGCCATCTTTGTTTTTAAATGCGGCAATTTTATGAAGTTTGACATACATTTTCAAACAATAAATTTATGAGTAGAGACTGCTCTTACTAGAAGATGTGTTGTTTCATACCATCCTGAGAAGTAATACAAAAATTTGTTGGAACAATATAATGTGAGGCTGATATGCAAATGAACCGATGGTCAGGGGACCCCACAATGCGTGACAGTGAAGGAGATCAGAAAACAAGTTGAATTTTTGAACAAATAAAGGCAAGACATGTACAATTATGTGGCAAAAGTTTCATTACCATGATCCTTGAAAAGGATACTGATATCATGGTCTTAACTGAGACTTGGCTGAGAGACGATGATCAGGTAGAGATGGGGAACACATGACGTGTCCGGCCCTTTAGAAAATTTTGCTGGTTTCACACACCATTTTCAACCTCAGTGGGAAGTCCTTAAGTAAACACACTGTCCTGATGTCCAGCCAAGATAATCCCTATAATCCCTTAAATAAACAACCTGCTGTTGACCACAAAACTGACTGGTAAACTGTTGGAACTACTTTCAAAAGCTATGACCATAGACACGAAGAAATTGTATTCACTGAATTGCCTTATATCCTTCTTAAATATGAGAAGTGCAAGTTTGCACATTCTGTCATCACTGGATTAAGTTGACTTTAACTTAGGGGCCATTCAGAATAGTCAATGTTAAAAAAATTCGATGTTTAAAAAAAAAATTCTTTTGACCCACCAACCCACCCACCCACCCCAATTTTTTTTTAAAATATTGATTTACTATCCAATATAACCTATACACTGAAGAACAAAGTAATGCCTTAAATGAAGCAGATATTTCAGATCAATGCTCTCCCAGCTTAGCAGGCATGAGAACGGAGTTTTGCAAAAAAGAAGGAAAAAATAATCCAGGCTTATATTAGATGGTGGTATATGAAAACCAAGTTATAGGATGGCTACCGTAATTTCCTGCGTATAAGACGCGGCTTATCTGACTTTCAAAGGTACGAAAACGTCACTGCGTCTTATCTAACGGTGCGCCTTATCTGGTGTCGCTTGAGATCAAAGTGATGATTACCGCTTGTGTAACTTTCGGTGGACCTCAACCTAACAAAGAGGCCGTGTTTTCCAATGAAGGTCGTTAGCGCAAGATTTTCATTCATTCACCTTTACGGCCGTGCTGTGGTTTCCGACAATGCCCATAACAACCTTTGTTGGCGCATATGTATCATGCATTCAATTCACCTTATTGCTGCCTTGCTTTCCGACAAAGCCGACCACAACTGTTGTTGGCACATGCCAATCATGCATAATTCACCTTACTGCGTGGTCAGTTATTAATGGCTGAAGCACGCATCACAACTGTTGTTGGCACACTTTTATTAAGTAATAATCTTAAACAAAAAAAAAATCAAAAAGCACAAGTTTATATCTAAACAAAAACTTTTAAACCGGGAATGAAAATAAATTGATTTTAATATATGGGAAAAGGAAGAAGCCATGTTTTATTCATTTTCAAACAACAGCAAAATAGTTGAAAAACAATTATTACCCAAACCGTGAATACACCACGATGTCTTCGAGATCTGTTCAGTGTGTTTTAATTCGGAAAGTGCCATCACATCGGGCAGCAGGACGCATGAGACACGTTGAGTTATGGAGTCAACAGTTAAGGACAGAGAGTTCTTCCCATCCCTTTACTGTTGACTCCATAGCCAGCGGTGGCACGGAAAAATAAGCCATCGGGCAGTGTGTGGCCAGTCTTTCCCGCACCTGATTGGACCGCACTGGAATTATGATGTCATCATCGTCCACGTGTCCCTGCAGGTCATGACCAAGCTCGTCCCCATGGGTCTTGAATCCACATTCGAGACCTTCAGGTAAACGTTGGGGAACAAGGTTTGTTGGGAAAGTTGCATATTAAAGGGGAACTCGGCTGAGCAATGGAGAGAAGCACATGCACGCACGTATTGCATGCTTATTGGACAATTTATGGTTGCCACTTTTTATGAATGAAATGAGCGGGATGCGACTCGCGGGATCACGTCGCGAAAATGGCTTGTTTATGCAAGCATGGAGGTAAGCAAATAATTTAACCAATCCGATCTCTAGCCCCACGCACGTTAGCTAACCGATTAAAAAATCAATACAATTGGATCGACAGGGCTACATTTTTCTGGGAACATTTTCTGCTAAACACTAAACTCGGCCTTCGTCCAATTGAATAGTTTTTATTGTGGCACACAGACCATCAGTTCAGGGAGTGGCGCAACACAATGACCCCTTTGTATGGCGATACCGACAATGAGTGGCACCCAGCTGGCCTCTGTGTCAGCGGTGGCGCTTTATAATGGGCGGTGCTACTTTGTAATGCTGATTATTCTTAATCACATTCCCCCGATTCTGGGGTAATGCGCCTTATACACCGAGCGTCTTATACGCAGGAAATTACGGTATTTTGGATTTTTTTATCATTGAAATCTCTTGTAATTTGGATTTTAAAAAAATAAAATAATAATAATAATCCCGGGAAATTTTTGGATTTTGGTAAATGAAATCCTTAAAGGATAGCTATTTTGGGTATTAACTTCATTAACATCTCCTGTTATTTTGGCAAGATTTTGTGTACATTATGACCTGTCCAATATAATAAAATATAATTTTCAACACATACATGTATTAAAACAAATCTTACAAACACTTACAAAGACTTGGTTTTATTATGCTGAAGTGGTGAAGTTTACGAAAACAATTGCCGATTAGATGCTGGTCTGCAGAACCAGCAAACAGAACTTTATCACACCAATTCCATTTCCATTTATTTTTGATAGTTTTGTCGATTTCATTACCATCCACGGCGGAACCACGCTGGACGTAGTAAGTTTGAGCACCACTTATCGTCTGCAAACTCTATCGCATAGAAAGTTCCTGTTCTCGCCACAAGACTGTGTGCAGATAGACTTGACAGTAAGTCGGGTTCCCACGTCCAGCTTAGCACTATGGTGCATACATCACTTGCACCAATAATAATAAAAATACATGTAGGATCAGTTAATCACAGTTCACGGAACGTAGAGAGAATTTGGTTGTGATCAATACTCTTTGGCGTAGTGCCCGCTAGTGTAAAGCGACTCGCTATAATGTACTGCTTTGTTAAAACAAATTCTCCGTACGTGCGTATTCCGGTGACGTCAACATTCAGAGAGGGGAAAAACACGGACACAGAATGACGTGATAAACCAGGAATAAACAACGAAACCCACGCTACTGGGCCCGGCCGACTTATCATCATGCACCAATAAAACAGTGCTCATCTGACTATAAGTAACAATAAAATGCGCATTTTTGTCGCATATTTGCCGGCCATCGCAGAGGTTAAAAGTCGATATTTTCGGACATTGTAAGAACGATGTCGTAATTTTATATTACAAGACATTGAAAGAATAATTTTACCTCAAACGTGCGCAAGCAATTCATTAGATTATTTTGTTCAAGACGGTACTAATTTAACCGGCAGCACAACCTTATCTAAACACAATATCAGTGCGACGCAGTGCAGCCGAGGAAACAACTCTATATACAAAAATAATCGTTCTCTGCCATTCCTTTATTGATTTTTACTGTTCAAAAACGAAAACCATAAAACTTTTCACAAGTGTAACTATTTTGATACTTATATCTTCGTATTCTGTTAGAAAAAATTCACGTAGAATCCTTCAGGCAGGATCGCTTTCACACCTTTATCAAACTCATTATGGGATTAGTGGTGATAACAATCTTAATCCCCCAGAGTCACTGTTGATTTTTCTCCCAAAATGGTGAATAGCGACCCGACCAGATATAAGGTTTGGTCGGGTCGGCTTCTAAAGGGGTGGACACGTAATGATGTGCCCACCTGGTTATTCGGTACTATGAGTGCACCATGTCAGTCTGGTACTAGGGGCGGGGGGCATAGGAATTGTCTATATAAGTGTCAACTGCATCTACAGGCCTGCAACGGTTACACGGTTAACCGACCGTTCAAACGGTTACACGGTTACGTTTTTCCGGTTCGGTTAACCTTAATCTATTTTTTTAAAATCGACCCTTCCATTTTTGGAGCGTAGTACGCGAAGAAGACATCAATCAAGTTGCGGGCGAGCAAAAACAAATCCCGATCTTTTGAAGATTAGACCGAGAACGCGGTGACAAAGTACCAGACGCTTGCTTTGTCTAGAATGCCGCGTGTTTGTAATTGCCCTTTCTCCTTGAATGGCGTCTTTGTAGTTGCATTTCTTAGAAGAAACTGTAGCGCGAGTGGCATTTTGTTACCGCTTAATTTGTCTTCAAACATCAAAGGGTGGACGGCGGAACCGGCATTGAATACCGCTGACCTAGATATAAACAGTCCAGGTGTGCATAAATACTGTGCACGCGCTGGACATGTGCATTCTATAAACAGGTACTAGACAGTACTAGACCACGGTCGTACGTGACGGTATTTGTGAAATTTTCATTCCTGCTTTTGCAATTCCGTAATTTTAATTCATCTTGATGCATCGTGAGTGGTTAGATTTGGGCATGGGCTAAACCACTTTGGCCAATGGGGTTTGGGCGGACGGATAAACAATGGATATCTTTCACGCGCTACACCTGTGCATCATGATTGGTTCTTTTTGGGCGCGGGCTGTCAACGATGTTGGCTGCGAGCCAATGGGGCTGGGGCTGGGTAATCTCCATAGACAATACTTCCCACGTTCTCGTCTGGGCATCATGATTGGTTCTTTTTGGGCGCGGGCTGTCAACGATGTTGGCTTCGAGCCAATGGGGCTGGGGCTGGGTAATCTCCGTACACAATACTTCCCACGTTCTCATCTGGGCATCATGATTGGTTCTTTTTGGGCGCGGGCTATCAACGATGTTGGCTGAGAGCCAATGGGGCAGGGGCTAGGTAATCTCCGTACACAATACTTCCCATACGCTCGTCTGTTACGTACGCACGCATTTCAGTCTTCAAGAGTGAATTTTGGCATCGTTTGTCGGCGTTGTATAGGGGCAGGGGAATGTTCTTCACCTGTTCTTGATACGTGTATATCATTTTTGTTTGCGATTACGATCTTTAAATTAGCGATGTTTGAACAATATCTGCCGTTCACGTGGTAACAAATAAGATTATGAACAAACTTCCCGAGACTTTTTTTTCTTTGTTTTTCTTTGAACGTCGGTTACGGTTAACCGTAACCGCAAAACATACGGTTACACGGATAATTTTAAAACCGCAAACTTGCAGGCTTATCTACAGCTGAGAAATACTGTGCTGTCTGAAACATACACTTTGGAACATGCACTCGTCTCCTACCGTCACAACAACATTAACTTCGCTATAATTTACAGACCCCCATCCTCCTCTGTCACTAACTTTCTCAGTGAATGTGAGGAGTTTGTTTGTGCTTTGGAACATCTTCCAGGAAGGACATTGGTTCTTGGTGACTTCAATCTTCATTATGACTGTCCATCCAAGCCTGAGGTCAGAACATTCGCTACATCATCACTTCTCTTAACTATCATCAGATAATCAAAGGCCCAACTCACACAGCTGGTCATACACTTGACCTGGTTCTTGTCAAGGATGGCGATACACTGATTGAGTCATACACTCTAGAACAACCTCATATTTCAGATCAACTGTATTATGGATCTCAACAAACCCCGCGATATGAAAATGACGTACACATCTCGCAATTTCAGATCTATTGACGCTGATGCTTTTGAGCACGATCTTGCAGTCTGCGTATCATTCTGCCCATAGCACAGAAACTGCTCTTCTCACCGTTCAAGATGCTTTTCTCAGAGCTATTGACAAACAGCAGGGTGTTTTCTTGGTCATGATAGACTTATCAGCTGCGTTTGATACGGTAGATCATAATATCCTCTTACAGCATCTCACTACTGACTGTCTGTCTGTCACTGGTTCCACTCGTACTTGAGTGGTAGAACGAGTCAGGTTCGTGTGAAAGGACCCCTCTCTACTGAAGCCAAGCTCAAGTATGGTGTTCCTCAGGGATCCATCATTGGTCCGCAGGTTTTCACTTACTACTCCTACATCATTGGTCAAATAGTTCGTTGTCACTCAATTCGATACCATATTTATGGTGATGATGTTCAGCTATTCCTGACCTTTGATCCCACTCGGCCAGGAGATGCAGTATGTGCTCTGTTTCAATTGTCTCAGTGTGTCAAAGAACTTCATTTATGGAATAGCCTAGGCCTACCCATCCCCATCAGAAATTCGAACAGTGTTGTATCCTTCAAAAAGGCTCTCAAGTCCTATCTTTTCTCCAAAACGTAGCTGGTTGTCTTTCTTTTTTTCTTGGTTTCTTTTACATTCCTTGTTATAGTGCCTTGTATCCTTTGGTAATTTTGCGCTCTATAAATCCAATTATTATTATTATTATTTAAACTTGAGCACTAAACATGGGCCAAAAAGTCCCTTTTTTCTGCCGGAACCCTTTTCAGAGGCTTTCAACTCCTATATTAATGGTTGAGGAGAGCTATTCTTCCTATTACAGACAGACCTGTCCTCAAGTACAAGGAGTCCAGAATCATTAACCCTCTGTAACAATTCCTGGGCTGACAGAGGACCCTTGAAAATTGAATTTTTCATTTCCGCCGATGAAAATATTCATATTTGAGGGGTCAATAGCTCTGAAATGAGAAGAGATAGAGCAATTCTGAGAGCCTGGGTCCAAATTACCTTGGGTAGCAATTTTCAACCTAAAATTCTGATTCATTTCCAAGATATTGGCCTCCCAAAACCCTATAATTTAAGATTTGCGAGAGCAAAAAGTGGGCGTGGCCCCTGATTTTTGGAGGGCCATATCTCGGAAACCCTTAGGAGTTGAAGCCTAAAATGTTGCATGTGTTCATTATACATATAGAGGTATTCACAGAATAATTTTGAGCCAAATCTGAGTCGGTGACCTCTGGTTGAATTCATATGGAATGACCCTTCCTTTTTTACCCGGGAAATAATTATTTTACGATCGTTTCGTTGTATGATATTTTTGTTTACAAAGTCCATGTGACCGTTGACATTTCTCAAAACCAATCAACTTTGACTCTTGACCCAAATGTGTACACATACATTTTTGACTGGTTTTTACAGTCAGTTTGACCACCCTCAACAATACAAGACAATGCTTTTACCAGTCAAAAACGGTTGACTCATTTTGACCTGTAAATGTACTTACTACAAACAATCGAGCGAGTTGTTTCATCACGGATCTCTGACCATGTTCGTGTGAATAACCTGTCGGATACATTTCAGTCAGCCTATAAACCATTTCATGGAACGGAAACTGCTCTTCTCCGCGTCAACAATGACATTTTATCTGCCATGGATGATGGAAAATCACTGCATTAGTTTTGTTAGACTTAAGGTTAGCTTTTGACACGGTCGATCACAAAATCCTTCCTCTCCCGCCTGCAATATCATCTTGGAATACATGACACAGCCCTGGATTGGTGTAAGTCCTACCTTTTAAATAGGCCTCAGCATGTTTGTATTGGTAATGCCACCTCGAGCCTGTTGTTCTTGACTATTCTGTACCCCAAGGCTCCGTGCTCGGCCCACAGTGGTTTACTGTTTATACGCTTTCAGTTCGTGATATCATTTTGAAGTATAATTTAAATTACCATGTTCACGCCTGATGACACGCAGCTCTACATTACTTTTAAATCTTTCTCAAGAACCTGCCGATTCCTGCATTACAACACTGGAGAAATGTATTCAAAGAGATTCGAAGTTGACGCGATAAAACTTCCTGAAATTGAACGACTTTAAAAACAGAATTTGTTCTATCGGATCACGTCAGCAATTGTCTAAAGTTTCTCTTCCATCTATTGCTAATTGCAGTACTATTCGCAGATAACCCCCTCATCACAAGCACGTAATTTGGGTGTTATATTTGACTCGACAATGACTTTAAAACCTCATATCTCCAACATTGTTCGTATATCATCATTTCATATCAGAAATATCAGCCGAATAAGGAAATACTTGAATAAAGTGCTTACTGAACAAATTATTCATCGCGTTTGTCACATCACGCCTCGATAACGGGAATGCTCTACTCTCGGGTCTCCCGGGAGAATCAAATATCTCGCCTTCAGAACATACAAACACAGCAGTTTCAGTGTTGTGACTTTGTCCAAAAGTCATGCCATATCACGCCAATCTTGAAAGAACTGCACTGGCTTCCTGTTTCACATGAGAATTGTTTTTAAACTTATGCTAATTGTTCGATAAATCTTTTTAATAACATTGCTCCAATTTATATTTTCTGAACTGCTTAAAGTCTACACTCCATCACGCAATTTGCGCCTCCAGCAACATGTCACTCCTAAAGGAACCAACATCAAACGGAACTGAATGATAGGTCTTTTTCTGTCGCGACCGAGACTCTGGAATCATCTTCCAACTAAACTCAAATCTTGTCATAGTATAACCAGATTTAAGTCGATGCTTAAAACTCATCTTATGTCACAATTCTTCAAAGATGATGTATATTTGTAATTCCATTGTAGGTAATGCGGTATCTCAGTACATAATTTTTTCCCTATGTTATCATTGTATATTGTTTTGTATTCATGTTTTTTATCTTGTTTCCCATACAGCTTTGAGCGCCAGCAGGGTGGATATGTGCGCGCTATAAATCTTTATTATTATTATTATTATTATTATGTAAGGTTTGACAGTGCGCGACTTTTAAGTGCACTAGATATACCTTGGCAAGTATATCAACATTTTGACCCTTGCAGTCATAGAGATACAGCATTGGTGATGTTGGCAAAACTGCATTGCTATGAGTATACTCACTAGCTTTGAATCAAGATATACATTAAACAACCAACCTGTGAAAGTTTCAGCTCACTATAGTGTCAGAGTCATGACAAACAGTAGAAAAAAAAACATTTTGAAAAAACTTTGCTGTTTGTAGTGTTTGACAACTTTTTGTAAAGGTGCATTGTTGCCTGTATTTTCTCTGAGGAGTGAGAGCACATCAGACAGATGGATGACTGGTACCTTTACCAACCTCACAGGCTATCAGATAATGATTTTGTTATTTTGTAATCTGATAATTACCAATGATGTACCTTAAAAAAGGAGAGATTCAAGCATTTAAAAACAAACATGACATTTCCCCCTAAATATGTCCACATGGTGTTTGAATGAGTCTGACTTAAGTTGTCATATCCCCAACAACTTGTGTGTGTGAATAGAGGGCGCTGCACAAGAAAACCATATAGTCAGAAGTGCAGATTTTGTCATGTTGTCACATCCCCATATATGATTATTGTGTTCAGCTTTGAACACAAGAGGGCAGTCTTCGTATTGTCCAAGCTGATGTTATAATGATGAAAATAAACCATGCAAATTCACAACGCTAGGGACCATGTCCCTGCGCTGCATTTGGTGGATGAGATGTGGGGTAGGGGACGGGAGCAAAGTTTTCCCAGCCCCATTTTTTGTCCTGGTGTTTTTTGTACATGCATTGTGAACAACTTCATTTATATGAGGTTGGTCATGTTCAAGTCATTTTAATGCACTATTCGCTTTGTGCATACGGGCGTTAGCCCTCTAGCGGTAAAATGCACTTCAGCTGCGGGTCCTGTGCTTTTTGCAATGCCATTTTATGGATCGTTTACCACAGAAACATATCACCACAGTATGGTTTGACTGTTTAAATGAATAAAGTCACTTTATATGCAAACAGGAAATTCTCACTGCTAGATTCCACCCACTCACCCACTATACCTTCCAAATACCATACATTTTGCTGCACTTAATCATTTTTCTACCTGAAAGCCTGAAGAGATTTTCAAGGACATTATTTAATATTTATTCACAGTGAAAAACTCTTCCCTGGTAAACCGTTAATACCAGAATTAAGCCAATAGCACACGTGAATGAATGATATGCGAACTTTCCTGCATCACAGTCATAGTATACCAACTGGTGCTTGCCATAATATGAGTGGCCGCTATGTACCAAAAGAAAAAAAAATCTGTAATTATTGAAAACACTGATAAAAACTAATATAAAATGAAGATATACAGTCCAAGGCAACGGCCCTCTGACAGCTGAAGTAATACGGCCCTCATACACGCATGAATGGAGCCAATAGGTATTTTCAAAAAACTTAAATTATTATAGTTTTATGTGGTGTAAAGCTGATGATGGTACCGGTATTAACCCTTTCCTTACCATGGGCGACTTTAGTCGACTGCACTCATATACCCCCTCTTCCTTACCATAGGCGACTTTAGTCGACTGCACTCATATACCCCCTCTTCCTTACCATAGGCGACTTTAGTCGACCAAGCTTTCACACAAAAAAGCACTCAAGCCTGAGCACAAAGGTCATTTGTTATAAAGCTGTAGTTTTGTCCATGTTCACCCTCCATACCCAAGCTTACAATGGTTGGAAAGAGCAAGATCGGATCTTTCCACTGATGGTGAAATAATATAAGGTTGCTATTATGCAATCCCTTCAAACTGGAGTGGAAAGATCCGAAATGCCAAACACCTACGGAACGCCATGTGTTTGTGTACAAAATAGTGTTTGAGTTTACAGATCACACTGAGGAAACAAAGACCGAGAACTTGGACATTTATTGACCGATCTTAATGTTTTTTTGGATTTTTTGAAAGGGAATTCAATAAGTAAGATATTTTTTATTATTTATTTTGTTGTAAAACGATATCTTCAAGGTGATAATAGAGATTGTAAAATTGGCCTTTGAACACAAGCTTTCTGTTGTGTAAGAATGTGTGCTTCACGCTTGAGTGGTCAATGCGGTCACCAGTGGTTGTTTATGTCAAAACAATTCGGTACTGAGAGGGTTAAACATATCTTGAAATCTTTTTGTCTGAGGGGTTATCATTTTAGTAAACTTAGCCACATTATATAATTTTGTAAGTCTTGAAATCCACTTTTTAATAAGAATGAATACAACAAATTTGAATAAATTTTCACAATATTTATTTTCTTATTAACTGGTCTCCACGTGCGTTGCCTCAGACCCGCGTGTCTGCATTTTTTATTTTATTTTTATTTGCTATGAAACGATGTCCAATTGCAGCCAAAATTGCTGGATCGATTGGAATTCTGCTGTGCTGTGTTTTAAACGACTTTTTTCACATAGGGGCATGAATGTTTGCCTAATTTGTGAGCCTCTCTTAGCCACCATACTTTGTATATGGGAAATTTGGTCCCCGCGTATACAATGTATCACGTATTTCCCTGTTGGCAACAAAAAAATAAAAATAAAAATGATGGCCGAAAAAAAGTGTCACTGCACCGATTTTGAAGCCAACCGATGACCAGAAACCAGAGACTTTTTTTTGCCTAATGTAAGCTAAACCTTTCACAGATTGTATTCTATACCATTCTCATGTTTTATGACAAAGAGAGTTTCCAGTTTTTTATTCTTGATTGTTACACCACTATACACCTGTGGTAGTGCTTTTATTTTGCTAAATTGGGCTAAAATGTTCAGCTGTTGTTTGTAATCATTTATTTAGTTCAGAATCAAGTTGTGTTACTCTTAGCCATGATTGGATGGCTCACTTTTTACTGAAAGGTAACAGATTACCAAATCAACAAATTATTATCTATAAACTTTCAGGGTAATATTGATGGTCAACCATCATCCTGATAAATGATTCCGTCTTATAAGTGCTTCATCTTGGAGAACAGGGGAATGGTGTTAATGTTTTGTCACATGTTGTAGTTTTACAGACTTGTATTCGAGTCCTCAAAGCTTGAGTCCGAGTACGAGTCCGAGTCCTCAGTATTGAGTCTGTGTCTGAGTCATGAAAAAGTTGAACTTGTTGCATTGTTTTCTCAAAAATACGAGCACCTGTTTTGATGAAATTTTCACAAGTTAGTTTCATGATACATTTATTGAAAACTTGATGGTTGAAATGAACATACATGTATGTTTCTAAATTTTTGTCAACTATCATCCTGATATTATGATTCCGTCTTAAGTGCTTTCATCTTGTAGAACAGGGGAGTGTTGTTAATGTTTTGTCAAATGTTGTAGTTTTAAATTAACCCCACATTTGTTTGGGCCAGAATGTGACTCATGCAGGACTCAGTCAAGGTCCCAAAGACCTGCCTACTGGTACAGTTGTCTTAACCTCTCTTCCACTGAGCTTGCCAGATGCAACAATTATAAGCATTAATTTAAAAAAAAAATAACCAGAATAACAGTGGTGCATCTTTGATTTTTACATCTGTTTTTGTTTTTGTTTCTTGCAAAATGCAGAATTTGAATTAGCAATAAAAGATTTCCTGAATGCCCCCTGTAAAGACATTTTTTAACTTTAATTTGTTATTGTTCTGTGTTTCAGATAACCACCGGACATTCCGTCTTCGTTTACCATCCCTCTATAAACAGCATAAATTGCAAATGCCGGAAGAAGATGAAAACGGGGATCCCGAGAACCCAGCACCTAAACTTGAACCCGATAGCTCCCTCCCGCTAATGGGAATGCCAAAGAAGCACACGAACAGACAACACGAGGCAGCCATATCTCCAACTCTATCGACACGGTCGTTACATTCAGATTCGGTCCATTTTACGACGGAGGCCACGACCAGCTCTGCTGACTCTGGGATACGCAGAGACATGGCACGAAGACACGATTCCTGTGCCGGTGACCACATTGAAGGCAGCGGCCAGCTGCAAGTTGGCGAGTACCAACAACTGGACCAAAGCCATATACCGGTTATAAGAAGCCCCTCCAACACTTCCTTCTCTAATCAGAGTGGGTGGAGTGTACGACGCGCCTCATCACTGGAATGCCTAGAGAGCATGCAACAGCGGGACAGATCCAAAACCAACAAAATGGACTTATGTATGTCTTGGCCATTCATCATGTGATTTAAAACAAATGATATTGTTGAGTTAATTGAATAGCAGCGCACCACTTTTCCATCTCATCCTCAAATCCTTCTGCCTCATCACTCATCATCTTCCTCATCCTGGAGTGCCATGGTCGAGCGGTTTTAGTGCATTGGATTTGTGTTCTGATGGCTGAGTCGTCAGAATGAATGTGGGTTCGAATCCCAACCGCGACCATGGTGCTTGTGTCCTTGAGCAAGACACTTTACCATAATTGCTTCTCTCCACCCAGGGGTAAATGGGTACCTGTGAGGGCAGAGTTGGTTGTGTTTGATTAGCCCTATATGCGCTGTAATGGCAGCAATTGAGCTGTATAATCCCCAGGGAGCTGAGATGGTTTGAGGAATGATTTATGAGCCTGATGAGCAGGGGTAATAATATAATGCACCTTGAGCACCAGTTTGGTGGATACGTGCGCTATATAAGTCCACATTATTATTATTATTATTATTATTATTATTATTATTATTATCATCCTCAACATTTTACCCTCCCCCTTGTCTTTCACATCATTCTGTCCTAAAGCACCCTCACATCCAGCTTCCCTTTCTACTGAACTATTCCATAGTTATACCCAATCTTTAACCTAACCTGCTCATCCACATCATCCTCTACCTCTTGTCTTCTTCTGTAACCTCATTTTCAACCTCTTGCCCTCAGACCACTTTTCAATCTCATCCCCTCGTCCAGCTCATTGTCAACCTCGAGCGCCCGCACCTCGTTTTCCGCATCCATCTGTTAAACGTCACTCCCCTTCTTCAAGCTCATTCTCAACCTCTTTGCCATCCGTCTCGTCTGCTACCTCATCCCTGTCGTCCACCTCATCATTAACCTCTTAAACATCCTGTCTGTATTCAACCTCACATTCAACCAACCTTCATACTCTCATGTCATCTTCTACTTCAAACTCTTTTCCACATCTCCACCACCTCAACATCAGCCTCTTATACAGCCATCCTGTCATCCTCATCCTTGACCTCTTACCTTCCACCTCGTCTTGCTAGTCATCCCTCTCCTTCACCTCAATCTTGACCTCTTGACCCCCTCCACCTCGTCTTGCATTTTTTCTTCGACCTCCAACCCTCGTTTTCTTCCATCACATATTCTACCTAACCCACTCAACCTCTACCTCATCTACTCCTCAACCTCATCCTCAATATCTTAGCCCTTTAACCTCATCCGTCTCCCTTCCTAAACATTGTACACTTGCATATTAAATTCCTATCCTTTTTTACTCATCAGTCCTCTTTCTGTTCTTAATCATCCTCCATGCACCTTCTGCTATTATTCACCATACCACCTTTTCCTGCCCCTCATCTCTCATTGTTCTATTCAATTATTTCCTGTAGGCATATTTGTTCTTTGAATGTGCACATTGTAGTTTGAACATAGCAAAGTGGTGGAAATGGTTGTAGTGGTAGTAAGGCAAAAAAAAAAATAATAATAAAAAGTATGTCACCACACTGATTTTGAAGCTGACCTAATCGTATAGTTTGAGTAACTTTTATAATATATTAATAAATGCCCAAGACAGTTCAGACAACAGGTTGAACATAACGTAATCACGTGGGGGTGTATTAACAGATGGTAAAGACATGGCTTATCAAAAATCAGAGCAGTGCATACATGTATGTGCCAGGTGTTCGCCAGCTGTTTTGAGCGATGCGCAACACAGATTTGAACCAATCAGAGTGATCGCATCACATGCCCGAGTCATGTACATGTACTTTGAAAGTGTTTTGTGCGTCACCAAAGCATGAATTTGCCCATTTCTACTTGGCTTTATTCAACAAATGTTACAAGTTGTTTACATTTTGAAAACAAAATTCATATGGGCATTTATGAATGGGAATAAAAGATTTGACGCTCGGTTTTTACTGCAGGTTAGTGTGTGGTCACAGGCGATAAGGACCTCGCATTCAGCTCGGTCCACCCCCCCCCCCCCCCCCCTGTGACCATGCCCAAAACAACGCCCAAATTAATTGACCATTAAAGACCGTGCAACAAACTTTATCCAATGAAGGGTATACGCCATTATTACACTGCTGCCATTTTGGTCAGGATCCCTGTATGCGCGAAAATGATTATAGCACTGATTCCCAATACACAAGAGAGGCCAGACTATTTTCCCTTCCAGCCTCGCTTTGGTCATGTTAGATTTATATGAAAGATGGCTGCACTGAGATAAAAGTCAATTCTTAACTAAATCTGTTTATTTGAAGCTACATTATTACTATCAGAAGTCTATCACCTACATGAAATGTGCCAGTCTGCTGTAAATCTCAGTCCATGGCATTGAACTCCAAATGCATGCATGCACAACGAGCATAGTAACAAGTATGGCCACCCTGCTTGAAAACATCATGGGAGAAGTGCTTGAGACTGCTTGCTCGTACTAAACAGAACATAAAATTAGATGCGACTGGTCTAGCAGAGAGATGCTCAACACATACATACTTTCATGTGAGAAGTGCTTGAGACTGCTTGCTCATACTAAACAGAACATAAAAATAGATGCGACTGGTCTAGCAGAGAGATGCTCAACACATACATACTTTCATGTGAGAAGTGCTTGAGACTGCTTGCTCGTACTAAACAGAACATAAAATTAGATGCGACTGGTCTAGCAGAGAGATGCTCAACACATACATACTTTCATGTGAGAAGTGCTTGAGACTGCTTGCACGTACTAAACAGAACATAAAAATAGATGCGACTGGTCTAGCAGAGATGCTCAACACATACATACTTTCATGTGAGAAGTGCTTGAGACTGCTTGCTCGTACTAAACAGAACATAAAAATAGATGCGACTGGTCTAGCAGAGAGATGCTCAACACATACATACTTTCATGTGAGAAGTGCTTGAGACTGCTTGCTCGTACTAAACAGAACATAAAAATAGATGCGACTGGTCTAGCAGAGAGATGCTCAACACATACATACTTTCATGGGAGAAGTGCTTGAGACTGCTTGCTCATACTAAACAGAACATAAAAATAGATGCGACTGGTCTAGCAGAGAGATGCTCAACACATACATACTTTCATGTGAGAAGTGCTTGAGACTGCTTGCTCATACTAAACAGAACATAAAATAGATGCGACTGGTCTAGCAGAGAGATGCTCAACACATACATACTTTCATGTGAGAAGTGCTTGAGACTGCTTGCTCATACTAAACAGAACATAAAAATAGATGCGACTGGTCTAGCAGAGAGATGCTCAACACATACATACTTTCATGTGAGAAGTGCTTGAGACTGCTTGCTCGTACTAAACAGAACATAAAAATAGATGCGACTGGTCTAGCAGAGAGATGCTCAACACATACATACTTTCATGTGAGAAGTGCTTGAGACTGCTTGCTCATACTAAACAGAACATAAAAATAGATGCGACTGGTCTAGCAGAGAGATGCTCAACACATACATACTTTCATTTGAGAAGTGCTTGAGACTGCTTGCTCATACTAAACAGAACATAAAAATAGATGCGACTGGTCTAGCAGAGAGATGCTCAACACATACATACTTTCATGTGAGAAGTGCTTGAGACTGCTTGCTCGTACTAAACAGAACATAAAAATAGATGCGACTGGTCTAGCAGAGAGATGCTCAACACATACATACTTTCATGTGAGAAGTGCTTGAGACTGCTTGCTCATACTAAACAGAACATAAAAATAGATGCGACTGGTCTAGCAGAGAGATGCTCAACACATACATACTTTCATGTGAGAAGTGCTTGAGACTGCTTGCTCATACTAAACAGAACATAAAAATAGATGCGACTGGTCTAGCAGAGAGATGCTCAACACATACATACTTTCATGTGAGAAGTGCTTGAGACTGCTTGCTCGTACTAAACAGAACATAAAAATAGATGCGACTGGTCTAGCAGAGATGCTCAACACATACATACTTTCATGTGAGAAGTGCTTGAGACTGCTTGCTCGTACTAAACAGAACATAAAATAGATGCGACTGGTCTAGCAGAGAGATGCTCAACACATACATACTTTCATGGGAGAAGTGCTTGAGACTGCTTGCTCATACTAAACAGAACATAAAAAATAGATGCGACTGGTCTAGCAGAGAGATGCTCAACACATACATACTTTCATGTGAGAAGTGCTTGAGACTGCTTGCTCATACTAAACAGAACATAAAAATAGATGCGACTGGTCTAGCAGAGAGATGCTCAACACATACATACTTTCATGTGAGAAGTGCTTGAGACTGCTTGCTCGTACTAAACAGAACATAAAAATAGATGCGACTGGTCTAGCAGAGAGATGCTCAACACATACATACTTTCATGTGAGAAGTGCTTGAGACTGCTTGCTCATACTAAACAGAACATAAAAATAGATGCGACTGGTCTAGCAGAGAGATGCTCAACACATACATACTTTCATGTGAGAAGTGCTTGAGACTGCTTGCTCATACTAAACAGAACATAAAAATAGATGCGACTGGTCTAGCAGAGAGTTGCTCAACACATACATACTTTCATGTGAGAAGTGCTTGAGACTGCTTGCTCGTACTAAACAGAACATAAAAATAGATGCGACTGGTCTAGCAGAGAGATGCTCAACACATACATACTTTCATGTGAGAAGTGCTTGAGACTGCTTGCTCATACTAAACAGAACATAAAAATAGATGCGACTGGTCTAGCAGAGAGATGCTCAACACATACATACTTTCATGGGAGAAGTGCTTGAGATTGCTTGCTCATACTAAACAGAACATAAAAATAGATGCGACTGGTCTAGCAGAGAGATGCTCAACACATACATACTTTCATGTGAGAAGTGCTTGAGACTGCTTGCTCATACTAAACAGAACATAAAAATAGATGCGACTGGTCTAGCAGAGAGATGCTCAACACATACATACTTTCATGTGAGAAGTGCTTGAGACTGCTTGCTCATACTAAACAGAACATAAAAATAGATGCGACTGGTCTAGCAGAGAGATGCTCAACACATACATACTTTCATGGGAGAAGTGCTTGAGACTGCTTGCTCATACTAAACAGAACATAAAAATAGATGCGACTGGTCTAGCAGAGAGATGCTCAGCACATACATACTTTCATGTGAGAAGTGCTTGAGACTGCTTGCTCGTACTAAACAGAACATAAAAATAGATGCGACTGGTCTAGCAGAGAGATGCTCAACACATACATACTTTCATGTGAGAAGTGATTGAGACTGCTTGCTCGTACTAAACAGAACATAAAAATAGATGCGACTGGTCTAGCAGAGAGATGCTCAACACATACATACTTTCATGTGAGAAGTGCTTGAGACTGCTTGCTCATACTAAACAGAACATAAAAATAGATGCGACTGGTCTAGCAGAGAGATGCTCAACACATACATACTTTCATGTGAGAAGTGCTTGAGACTGCTTGCTCGTACTAAACAGAACATAAAAATAGATGCGACTGGTCTAGCAGAGAGATGCTCAACACATACATACTTTCATGTGAGAAGTGCTTGAGACTGCTTGCTCGTACTAAACAGAACATAAAATAGATGCGACTGGTCTAGCAGAGAGATGCTCAACACATACATACTTTCATGTGAGAAGTGCTTGAGACTGCTTGCTCGTACTAATCAGAACATAATTTTAGTTGGGACTGTTCTTTGATAGTGATGCTCAACACATACATACTTTCATGTGAGAAGTGCTTGAGACTGCTTGCTCGTACTAAACAGAACATAAAAATAGATGCGACTGGTCTAGCGGAGAGAGGCTCAGCACATACATACTTTCGTGTGGGACGTGCTTGAGGCTGCGTGCTCGTACTAAACAGAACATAAAATAGATGCGACTGGTCTAGCAGAGATGCTCAGCACATACATACTTTCATGTGAGAAGTGCTTGAGACTGCTTGCTCATACTAAACAGAACATAAAAATAGATGCGACTGGTCTAGCAGAGAGATGCTCAACACATACATACTTTCATGTGAGAAGTGCTTGAGACTGCTTGCTCGTACTAAACAGAACATAAAAATAGATGCGACTGGTCTAGCAGAGAGATGCTCAACACATACATACTTTCATGTGAGAAGTGCTTGAGACTGCTTGCTCATACTAAACAGAACATAAAAATAGATGCGACTGGTCTAGCAGAGAGATGCTCAACACATACATACTTTCATGTGAGAAGTGCTTGAGACTGCTTGCTCATACTAAACAGAACATAAAAATAGATGCGACTGGTCTAGCAGAGAGATGCTTCAACACATACATACTTTCATGTGAGAAGTGCTTGAGACTGCTTGCTCGTACTAAACAGAACATAAAAATAGATGCGACTGGTCTAGCAGAGAGATGCTCAACACATACATACTTTCATGTGAGAAGTGCTTGAGACTGCTTGCTCATACTAAACAGAACATAAAAATAGATGCGACTGGTCTAGCAGAGAGATGCTCAACACATACATACTTTCATGTGAGAAGTGCTTGAGACTGCTTGCTCGTACTAAACAGAACATAAAAATAGATGCGACTGGTCTAGCAGAGAGATGCTCAACACATACATACTTTCATGTGAGAAGTGCTTGAGACTGCTTGCTCGTACTAAACAGAACATAAAAATAGATGCGACTGGTCTAGCAGAGAGATGCTCAACACATACATACTTTCATGTGAGAAGTGCTTGAGACTGCTTGCTCGTACTAAACAGAACATAAAAATAGATGCGACTGGTCTAGCAGAGAGATGCTCAACACATACATACTTTCATGTGAGAAGTGCTTGAGACTGCTTGCTCGTACTAAACAGAACATAAAAATAGATGCGACTGGTCTAGCAGAGAGATGCTCAACACATACATACTTTCATGTGAGAAGTGCTTGAGACTGCTTGCTCGTACTAAACAGAACATAAAAATAGATGCGACTGGTCTAGCAGAGATGCTCAACACATACATACTTTCATGTGAGAAGTGCTTGAGACTGCTTGCTCGTACTAAACAGAACATAAAAATAGATGCGACTGGTCTAGCAGAGAGTTGCTCAACACATACATACTTTCATGTGAGAAGTGCTTGAGACTGCTTGCTCGTACTAAACAGAACATAAAAATAGATGCGACTGGTCTAGCAGAGAGATGCTCAACACATACATACTTTCATGTGAGAAGTGCTTGAGACTGCTTGCTCATACTAAACAGAACATAAAAATAGATGCGACTGGTCTAGCAGAGAGATGCTCAACACATACATACTTTCATGTTGTGTATACAATGCAGTAGACATTAAATGCGCAAGCTGCCAGGTCACCCAGAATGCACTGTTTCTGTGGAAAACAACGTCATAACACTATGAATAACTTTACCCTGAAAATCTGTTTTGCCGTGAAATAACAGTTCTCCATAATTTCACAGCAATTTCATGGTGTCTCTTCCTCTCAGATATTGGCAATAAATGTTCACAGTGATTTCAGGGCAAATTCACGGTGCTCTTGAGAATTAATAAGCTGCCCTAAAACTGCCACAAGAAGTTCATGGCATTTTCACAGCGTTTTCATGGCGAAGGAATTCCAAGAATATTTCATGGCATTTTCACGGTGTTGTGTCGTCATGAAATTGCAGTGAACTATTTATTTCACGGTAAAACAGATTTTTAGGGCATTTTCAGGGTAAAGTTATTCATAGTGTAAATGGCCCAAATAAATTGTTATTAGAGTACAATGTAATGGACTATGGTATTAAATGATAGGCACACTTCGTGTAGGTAATATCAGAAGTCTATTACCGTGCCTGCTGTAACCATACCACGGCATTGTATTCCAAATGCGCGCACGCACAACAAGCGTGAGTACAAGTTTTGCTACACCGTCCGGCCTGCCATAAAGCATCATGGGATAAGGTGTTTGATGCGCAAAGCTAGTTCCTAGAACTAAACTATAAATACTAAGGTGTGCATGCCAGGTACAGTTCACTCATATGCCAGGTAAGTCTTCCATCCAAACTGCACTGCTTCTTTTTTGTGCATCAGTCTGTGGAAAAATACATCATGAATGGCCCAAATCCATTGTTCTTGGAGCACTATGCCCTGGACAGTACACAGGTGGCACACTTCACGTAGGTGATACATTTCGGATATACTTGTTTTTTGGGGTAATATAATATTTACAACTTATTTACAACTGTTTGATTGATTGTATCTGCAGTGGGTCCTGGACAGGCAAGGAATTTACAGTTTGCTGTATCAGAGTCTGACTTGAGCAGGTACAAAGCAGACATTGTCAACGTGCTGAATGGTAACGGCATGTACGACAGAGATTCTTCGCCATCAGCCAGTACCGCGGCACAAAATATCTTCACTCCTGTTGGCTCCAGAGTCTCCCAGGTAAGTTTCTTTGATAAATTCACTTGCTCGTTTCACCATAAGCCTTTTTTTATTTAAATTTTTTTTAATTTATATAAAAGCATAGGTGAACAATAGCCAAACTAGGGTATAGAGCTAGTGGGCCAATCCAATGGTTCACTGCGGCTCAGGATAGACTTCAAAAGATCACATCGCTAGTCTTGTAGTAGCCAGGAGATGTTCATGGACACGGCGTTTGAACGATTGGAGTCCAGTAACAGTGATGTCGCCAACAACAGATTCTGGGAGACTGTTCCATAGAGGAACAGCGGTGTGGATAAAACTTCTGTCCAAGCAATAAGTCCTGGCACCTGGCAGAGAGAGAGCACGGTCTGGCATAGACACACTGGAACGGGTGGCACGGTGTCTAACATATGATGGAGGAAGCAAAGCTTTCAGATCTGCTGGACAATGGTTGGTCTGCATTTTGTAAAGAACTGAAGCGGCAGCTACCTGTCGTCTATGAAGCAGGCTGGGGATGTTGAGTTGTGAGCAGGTGGTGGCTTCATCAACACCTATGATACGAAGTGCCTTCCTTTAGATATTGTCAAGCTGATGGAACTTTGTTGCCTTATATAAATTTGATATAACTGCATGCTCAGCAGATGACAATTACCTCATTGCATATTTTTTCTGACCCTAACCCCCAAATGGATTTGGCTAAGAACCTTCCTGAATCCACCAACATCCAACACAATGCAATAACACTACCACCCAACTGTTGGAGTCGGATGGAATTGGGACATCTAGTCCAACGTAAGGTATCCATGTCTGGGCTATACTGTACTGAGTCCATCAAAGTACAACACAACCAGCCATTGGAGTTTGATGGATTTGGGGTTGCATTTAAAAACGGCCTACAAGCCAAATTACACATGTTTATACTTATTTTTGTTTTGTTTTATTGTACTAAAAAAAAAAGGTGCAAGACAAATTTTCTGGTAAGCATTTTCTTCTGCGTAACAGCTGTATGAAATAGATTCCTGGTTGTACATCATTACTAAGCTTGGGAGATAACACGATAATATCGAATATTGCTATAGGCCTACCTTTTTTTGTTCGATTACGATTTCGAGAACCTTTATGTTTAATCGAGATATTAGCAAATTGCGATTTAAAAATATATCACGATTAAAAAAAGTCAAGTCGGAATTTCCATGGAAACAAAATTAGAACAGTCTTTTCAGCTTTTGGAAGTGAGAAACAAAAGCGAACTACTTCAGAAGTACACGCTCTGCAAATGAATTTGCAGTTTATTGTGACGCTTGTAGAGGAGTACATACCTGTGGTTATCGGCTCTAAAGCAATCATGCATGAATGAAAATTTAATCGTGATATCGAAAATCGTGATATATGTTTGCCGATATATCGTGGATGAAAAAAAATCGATATCACCCAAGCCTAATCATTACTGTGCTGGCAAACGCTAGGCAAAATGGCGATGGATATTTGCCCTCGTCAATGCCTGATATCATGCCAAGCTTATTTGATAAGTCATATGAGCCAAATATTTATCAAGCAAATTAAACTTTTGATCTCAACACATTTAAAATTAATTTTACTTGGTATCGTTTTACCAACACACAGTAGCTGAAAATTGATTAATTCTGGTGTCTGGTGTTACTCTTGCAAGTTTGTTGGCTTTTGCCAGGGGTGTTAGCCTTGCAGGGAAAAGAACGTTATGGAAATAAATGACCAACGCATAAATATTTGTTTAAACTGATCATGCCTGAAAAAGTGCTAAATAAGAATGGTTTGTGATACTTGATCAAAATCATTTCTCTGAGTGAGTAATAATAATAATAATAATAATTTATTCATTTCTAATGCGCAAATTCCATAAAGAAATGTTCAAATGCGCAGTACATGTACAATAAAATTCCAAGTAGAAAAACTTATTTAGACTATACACTTACATACAATTTAAAAAGAATCGATCATTTAAGCATGTGACATAATAATAGATAAAAGTTAAATATATATACACCATGACACAAAACAAAACAAAAATGCATAGAACATCCACAGCAAAATGACAATCAAATTCAATACTAAAACTAAAAATAAGATTAGACACCACAAATTATGGTAGTTAAAACTATCTGACTCAGGAGTTTATGTGACAACCTGTATAGGATTTATTTTAGGAAATGTACCAACTTATGGCAAGAATTAGGTCTAAAAAATAAAGTTACAATATGTAACATTCTTTGGTTGCATTCGTGGTTGGATTGCCAGCCCCACTTTTATTCCTACAAAAAGCATTTTAATTTGCCGTGATGATTGCGACTGTATTATTATTGCATGCATGCTGGTTGAGAGAAAAAACAGGATTCAAAGACAACATTAGAACAGTCAAAGAATATAAATGGAGGTGGGGCAGGTCAAATTGGGTGATTAAACAATGAGAGATGGACAAGACTGACAACCGAATGGCAACCACTCAATGATAAAAGAGAACAAGGCAGACCAAGGGCAAGATGGCGGGACGAAATTGCTGAGGCACTGGGGACGAGGCATGCAAGGGATAGAGACGAATGGAAGTGGCGTGGAGAGGCCTTCGCCCAGCAGTGGGACACAACAGGCTACCAGTGATGACGATGATGATGTTACAGTACAAATATGGCACGACGACTGTTTTTAATAGCGGAACTTTTTCTTCCTTTATCTGTGTCAGAATAGCTGCTAATACAGTCGTCATAGTAATAGTTCATGTTGCTGTTCAAGTCGGAAAGAAAATAAAATGCATTCAACCAATATTTAGCCTGGTTTAGATGTTAGAATTGCAGCCTATAACCTCTACATGCATCTGGACGCTGCCATTTTAAAATCTAGTCAAAAACAAAGCATATGCATTGGCCAAAGTAAGCATGATATGTATGCGATGTCACTAGGGGGAGCCGAGGGATGTGAACAATCCCTGGAATTGCGAAGGAATAATTAAACACAAAATTCCAAATTTTTGAAAAAAAAATTTGGAAATATTTTTTTTTTACTCTGAACCATATTTTGGATACCCGTAATCGCTAAAACTGCAGAAGTTTTTGGGGGCATTTCTCCCCCCCCCCTCCGCCCCCCCCGAGACCCCCACTAGGTGGGCCCCAGGTACACATGCCTCAATGATCTCATATACGTGCTTGTTTAAAGGGAAGGGACAACATTGGTAATGTTGGCAAAAGTGCTTTTTTGAGTATGCTTACTCTCTTTTAATCAAGATATATACATTGTACATGTAGGCCTATACATGCATTCACATTTGTTGTGTTAATTCTAATGTGGAATTTATGAAAGGGAACTCTTTCTAGAACCAACCAGTTCTTTTCAGAACTATTTACTACTCAAAAGAGAATTCCTACATGGTGTCACCGCAAACAGTCTTTACTTATTCTTTTCACCACATAAAGTCTTAAACGAGAACTGACTTCTCTTTTCTTAAAAGTAACATCACCTCAGACATTTTTTTTGGGGAAGATTAAAACCATCACCAACTTTAAACTCGGTAAGTTTTACAAAACAATTCAGTCATTTTATTATTTATTAATTACCAATGCGTTATACCTTATCTTTAACTAGATTAATTTTGAAAAAAAAAAACAACCCCTAGTAAGTAAGACTTGTAGCTTTGCATGGTGAAAAAGGATAAAATGTTTTCATCAGTATGCTCTGATCGTCTCCTGAAGACGAATTTCCACATGGTGTCACCGCAAACAGTCTTTACAGAACCCCTGGTGATGGGCATGATATGCACTTCAATTCATCCGCTGAAATGAAACTCTTGCACTCTCCGAGGAGAGACACAACATTAGACCTGAAGACTTTCTTTAGGAAACTTAAACACAATTTCACGTGTGGCAGTCAGCATGTACGTTATTTTGGAGGTCACCATTGCGACTGTTAACTACAATCAATTGGTTTGGACACAACTCGGCATGTCAGGGCATTTTTTGCATTAACGGAATCATCAATTCCCTGTTGCTATCCATTGCATTCCCAGTCATGCTGTTTGGTATCAGCAGGAACCTGTCTAAGTTGATTGTGTCATGAGAATGATTTTGGGATTATTTGAATTCCTATTATAGAACATGCTGGTTGACCTTGAAGATAGCGCCAGTTTGCAGGAATACAGAACTTATGGGCTACTTTCATACCAGCTGTGCCACAACCTAGTTTTTGGAATTCTGTGTTTTGTTCAGAATGTGCTTAGCTGGCAACGTTGATAAATAGGTTTACTGAAACTAAAGAAGACCGAAGTATTATACATGGATGATGATATAATTGAAAATCATAAACAGCTTTATCGTGTGTCACGATCTCGTTTGTTTGAATTATTTAGTTTTCAAACTCGGCTTAGCTGGCAAACCTAAAGTGGTTTCCTGAAATTAAAGAAAGCATTACAGTTTATAAAATTGAAGATATTGCAAATAAATGGTAAAAAATATTTTAAAATGGCCTGAAACCCTGATCCTTGATTGTACACCTAGTTAAAGATGAACACAGTGACTGAAAAATACTGGTTCATTTATGCAGCAGCAATGGTAATATGACCTTATCATGTGGGGTATTATTTTCAGTCACTGAGTTGATCTAAAACTAGCACTCCAAATTGTTTTTGAGGAGATTTCAACTGGGGGAAAATAATTTTAATATATATACATTGGCGGATCCGGGGGGGGCTCAGGGGGATGTAGCCCCCCCTAAAATTGTATTAAAAAAATTAAAAAATAAAAAAGAGAGAGAGAGAGAGGGGAGGGGAGGGGAGAACGCACTCCCATTCCCTCACTGTGCTTTGTTTTTCTCTCCCTTTAATTATTTCATTGTAATTTTTGTAGTACTGAAAAATAATTGTTTTTGATTCTCAGCCCCCCTAAAAAATGTTCTGGATCCGCCCATGATATAGGCCTACATATATATTTGTTTTATACATTTTTTAAATTAACCCTAACTACCCCCAAAACCTTCAAAATCCACCCTGATTTGGATTCAGTACTTCACAGTAGGCCCTATAGCCCAGTCATGGATACTTTGCATATTTGCTACTGTACCAATTCCATCAAAGTGCAACAATTGGGGTACCTTTTACTGTATGTTGATGTAAGCTTGGGTGATAACATGATAATATCGAATATTGCGACACCTTTTTTTTAAAATTCGATATCGGCAAATCGTGATTAAAAAATATATATCGTGATTTAAAAAAAAATCAACATTGTGAGTCAAGTCACAAATTCCATGGAAACAAAATTAGAACAGTCTTTTCAGCTTTTGGAAGTGAGAAACAAAAGCGAACTACTTCAGAAGTACATACATTCTCTGCAAATGAATTTGCAGTTTATTGTGACGCTTGTAGAGGGGGTACATACCTGTGGTTATCGGCTCTAAAGCAATAATAATAATAATAATAATAATAATGTGTGGACTTATATAGCGCACGTATCCACCAACTAAGTGGTGCTCAAGGCGCATTATATTATTACCCCTGCTCATAAGGCTCATAAATCATTCCTGAAACCATCTCAGCTCCCTGTGGAGTATACAGCTCAATTGCTGCCATTACAGCACATATAGGGCTAATCAACCAACTCTGCCCTCACAGGTACCCATTTAACCCCTGGGTGGAGAGAAGCAATTATGGTTAAGTGTCTTGCTCAAGGACACAAGTGTCACGGCCGGGATTCGAACCCACATTCTGCTGCTAACACCAGAACTTGAGTCCGGTAAGCTAGACCGCTCGAAAATCACGATATATGTTTTCCGATATATCGTGGATGAAAAAAATCGATATTGCCCAAGCTTATGTTGATGGATTTTGGCCGATTTGAGATGGTTTATAGTCAAAATTCCTAGGGGGTTAGGGTTGGTTCTACATCTCAAATTTGAATAATCTGTAATTTTGTTATACATGTACAATACTTGATGTTATGTCGAAAATTACAAAAATTCTACCCATAAACACAGTCAGCCTGCCTTGTAATCATCCTGTATTCTCAAGGACACTAACAGTGTAACACATGTGACATGGTCTATACAATTTCAGCCAGACTCGAGCTGATACTGATGTGAGGTACTCTTCCAGTTTCTTCCTCTCATATACATGTACTACTTCACTTTGGAACTCCTGCATCCTATTACCACGCAATCTATAATCTTCCTCGGTTCAAAAGATAACTCAATATAAATATCAATATCTATCTTCTTCGTGACTCATACTAGTGTTTCCTTAATTCTCTTTTGTAGTCCCACATTGAGAGCCCATGTGGCCTTGTGATATCTGACCTTCATGAACAAAAGTACAATAGAAACAGACCCCCGTAAAAGTTTGAGCTCAATATTCTGAGGACAGTAACCACAAGTCAATGGAAATGTATTTACCATTTCCGCAAAGCAGCTTTTAAAGCAGATGACAATTGGTTAATCAAACACTGCCAATCATTATCCCTTATTGAACTGTTTTAGCTTAATGAGTTTCTGCTGAACATTACGTACATATAGGTTTTTGTGGTCATTATATACACTACTCAAAACAATTTAGGGAACACCGGAATAATCTCAGTTAAAGCAAGATCATTTATTTCAGATAAACACAATGTTTCACAGAATTGATGAGAAACAACTGCACAATGAAACAGATGATAAAGGATGCATGAAGTGATTACACATTTCATGACATGACTACTGAAAGAGAGAGGGGGTTGCAAATGAAAATCCCGGTTCATGGAACATTTCAAACCTATTTGATGTTAAAAATCCGGTGTTCCCTAAATTGTTTTGAGTAGTATATGATGAATCAGTAATAAAATGGATGAGAATACATCAATCTAGATTTGGCCATTGTCCCACCCACTCTTGATGGTAGTCTTGATGCCTGACTGACTTAGTTACAGTTATCATGGAAAGGTGTGACCCTGCTTGTTGAACCTGTGCCTCTTGATTGACAGGCCAGATAGATGTATTACCAGTCAGCACAGGAATCTTCCTGGCATTTTAGTTTTCAACAAAATGAATATATATTTTTCAAGAAATAAATCAAAAATAAATAATAACACTAATAGTATAATGGACTTCAATGTATACTGTACAGTCTGTATATATACAACATTGTAATAGCAATGACAATTAGTCTTATTAGTGACTTCAAGTTAGCCTGCAACCAATGCTGTATACATGTACATCAACTGCCTTTTTATCTGATTGTCAATGTCGTAATATTGTTTCACTAATATTAACTTCCAAGGATAGCTTTAAAAATAAATGTTATAATTGTGTAATTGCATTACATTCCGGAATAGCTCTTTCTACTTTTGGCCAATTGAAGAATTCAACGATGGGGAGATGAGCAGAGCTGTGACTGTTTGACATTTGTATGGATGCTTCCAAAACTTAAATAATTGACCTTTCCCTATTTGTAGAGAGGTTTATGTCATAAGGAAACTAAACAACAGAAGTTTTGTTAGCTTAAACCTTCACATTGAGTAGGTAGATTGTCATGAGTTAACAGAAAAGTAAAAACGGTAGTTGCCGTACGTTTGGATCTAGCAGGGCCTTCCTCAAAGCCTTTTGTTTCCTACTTAGTCTTTGCCATCTCCACTGTTGGTGTTTTTGTGTCATTTGTGGGGTTTTAATTACAGAAATGAATTGGAAACCTCAACGTCTCTCTGGTGTGCATGCAGGCATTTAGGATGGCAGGTCTTGAACCTCACAGAGACAAAGGCAGCAATTCAAGGCCAACAGTTGCACTTTTAGGGTTTGGTAAATGGAGAAACCATTGGCTGACATTTCAGCAACACCGGAGATGAACAGTTCTTGTAATGTAGCGTGGATCACTGCATGTGATGTGACACTGATAGATCTGTTATTACCCCTGCCTTCTCTTCCCCATAAACACCTGGGTATCAATCACCTTGCCATATATATATATATATATATATATATATATATATATATATATATACGCCTACTCACCTATTCTGTGTGACTGTACTTTCAACAGCATTGCTTCAGTTTTTTTTTGGCTTATTGCACTGGATTCTCATTATCTAGGGTCCAATTGCACAGAGCTGTTAAATAAGCAGAAAATATTGCTAAGCAGACAATTTTGCTCAGCAAGATAAAGCAGACTACCAGCTAAAATACACACAATTTGTATGAAAGTTTGGTTGGCAACCAAAGAATGCCGCTAAGTAAACATTTCAGCTAAGCAGTTTTTAGTTCTCTTCTTGTAAGCATCTCTGTGGAATTGGCCCCAGGTGTTGGAGAAGTAGCCTCTCAATCACTTTCAGTGTTTCGTTCCAAGTGCGCTGACCGTTCATTCCCGACAGATGACAGTACATTAAATCCTTGGAGTCTGGATTGGGTTGCAGTCAATGTCCTATTCTTGGTCTGGTTGTGATAATGTTGCAGCATCCAATCACATGTTTTTTTTTCTTTTGGTACCTTAGAAGTGTCCTTAAGATGCTCTTAGCTCGGTCTGGCACCTCCTGGCAACTGTAAATATATTTGTTTAATTTTCAGCCGGTGTCCGCATTCAATGTCTATGCCAGATGTTTTACAGCTTCTGAAATGTCGTAGACTTTGGCTTTGGAATAATAACCATTCAGTCAAACTTGATTTAATTTTACAAGGAAGATGTACTGCTTTTTCTTCTGTGTACAATAATAATAATATTGATAATAAATATTTCATTTTTATGTAGAGCATTCCACATAGACTTATATTTTCATCGTGCTTTACATTATTACCCCTGGTCATCCAGCTAACATCTTACCTGTAATCTTTATCAGCTCCCTGGGGAGTAGACACCCATTATCTGCAACCTCTTTTGGTGCTACTACAGGGCTAATCAATCAAATGGGTGGGTGGGTGGGTGGGATGGGGGGCTTAAATATTAGGTGTAACATTGGTAATTCAAAAATAAGTAATATTTGTAGCTTTGCATGGTGAAAAGGATAAATAAAGACTATTTGCCGTGACACCATGTGAAATTCTCAATTGAGTAGTAATTAGTAATTAGTCTTCAGGAGAATTAAAAAATAACAACATGGTCAAATTTTAATGTACAACTTTGTGAAAAACTCTTGATGGTATCAATTTTCACGAGAAATAATGTTATCTGAGGTGCTGTCCTTTTTCAGAAAAGTGAAATTGCCAAATGAGGATATTGGAACGAGAACTCTTCATCTTAATTCAGTTTTACAATTTATTTAAAAAAAAAAAGGGAAATAAATAAATAAAAAACATTTGGGTACATTTTTACTATTTTCTCATTTAAGGGAAGGAACAACGTTATACAGCATTGGTAATACCAATTTTTATCTAAAAATATACTTGGTCTAAAGTCATCTCACGATCAGAGCGGACTTTGAACAGGGCATGGAATCGGTGTCCTATTATTTTTAAGATGAACAGAGTGACTGAAAATTACCGGCTCATTTATGCAGGAGCAACTGTAATATGACCTTATCATGTGGGGTACCTTATTATTTTTCAGTCACTGAGTTAATCTAAAACTAGCACTCTGATTCCATGCCCTGTTGATCATGATGATCCCTTTAACGATATTTTGTGATAAAATTTTCACCAAATATCAATGTTACCCCTTCTCTTTAATGACATAATAAAACTTGTACCAATTGGTTGTTTTTTATCTTGATTCAAAGACAGTATAATCATATTCTTAGAAGCAGTTTTTTTTTCCAACATTACCAGTGTTGTACCTTCACTTGAATAACAATTATTTTTTTGAAAGCTACTGATGATTTGAGTTGTCACCCATTATTTCATTAGAAGGCCCTTTATAACCGGCATAACAGTTGAACATCATTCAACTGCAGACCATGCAAGCTACAATGTTATTATTTCTGCCTGTTAGTATAGTTGATTTCCCATTATTGGATGTAATTTGATGACGTTATGATTCCGCCCCACAGGGCATTTTTGCAAGAACACCTGAATCCCCTCATTCATTCAATTTAGTTGCTATGTCAACAAACATGACTTCAGTAATCATTCAGAACACCACACAAAGTCAGAAAGATGGTGCCTTGTCTGCTGTAATATTTTTAGCACAAGCCACAATGCAGCTGGGGCCCTACAATTTTTCCAACGCAGTTTTTATTTTCTCCCGACAATCGATTAGGAATTACGAAAGGCGAAATCCCTAATATCCGCTCTGTGTGCATTGTAGCCCTCTAGCGGTGAAAACAAACTTGCATCCAGCCAATAGGGCACTTTGGCGATGAGATTATAAGCACTTATATGTATTTTGCAGTACGCATCGCTCGCAAACTTATAGCAGCCAATTATCTCTAGAGATATTGCATGCATACCCACATCAACTGTTAAAGATAAATCTCCCCTGTTTGGCTCAAGAGACCCAAAAAATAGAATTTAAAAAGCGACCGAATTTTGAAAGATAATATTTTTATTAAATGAAGGGGAATTTTTTTTTTTAAATTCAACAACATTACAAAATTTGGATTTCAGAAACTGTATAAAAACGATATTTAAAACACGCTTGATTCTGATTGACTGCTTTGCTGGCCAATCAGAAGACTGCCCTCGTACATGCTGAGGATTAAAACAGTAGGCCATGCATTTCATTAATTTGAGGTTTTTTTTACTGGTACTAATCCTTGATCGATTTTTTTTTTCATTCAATGTCTCAAATCAAAGCTTACATCTTCCTTAACCCCAGAAAAATAGCAATTCAGCATTTCAATCTATTAAAGAGAAGGTTCAATATTCCTAATGAAGTGATTTAAAAATTACTAAATGATTATCGGAAAGCTAACTTGATGTGAAGTTGGTGTAGGTACCAAATATCCTGAACAATTATTCTGTCTAAAGTACTCTCATTTGAGAGAAAATCCTACAAATAATGCACAAAATGGATCCTACAGAGTGTCAAGGAAATGTTTTCACTTTCGGATTGGTATCAGCTCAGTAAAACAAGCCCATTATCATCTTCATTTGATACCAAACATATGTCAATATCTTGTGAAATAACACTTTTATGGGGTGAAATAAAGGAACACTTTGTATTGACTTTTGTATTGTGCAAACTCATGATTAAGGATTAATTAGCTGTGGCTACATCAGACTCATTTGACAAGAGTGGGTCGCATTTTCAAAAGTTGGCAGCAGGCAACTGTTTTGCCCCCAAGTGTTTTCTGTACACATTTTGAATACCTTGCCACACATTTTTTTCATAACTAAGACTCCACATTGAGCTGAATCTTCCACAGGTTGGTTGTTCAATTTATACCTTGATTCAGAGCAGGCCTGTGATTTCACCTTGATTCAGAGCAGGCATGTGATTTCACCTTGATTCAGAGCAGGCATGTGATTTCACCTTGATTCAGAGCAGGCCTGTGATTTCACCTTGATTCAGAGCAGGCATGTGATTTCACCTTGATTCAGAGCAGGCCTGTGATTTCACCTTGATTCAGAGCAGGCCTGTGATTTCACCTTGATTCAGAGCAGGCCTGTGATTTCACCTTGATTCAGAGCAGGCCTGTGATTTCTCCTTGATTCAGAGCAGGCCTGTGATTTCTCCTTGATTCAGAGCAGGCCTGTGATTTCTCCTTGATTTTTTACAAATCCCCTTTTGCCTTGAAATTTTCTTGAAAGAAGAGAGGTATAGCCTGTATTGTGTCCAAACCTCTAGTTTGTGGAGAGTCTGTAAATCCTCCAAAATTAAATGTCCAGGAGGTTGAGGAGGCTTTGTCCACTAGACCAAATGGAGACCCAGGCCCGCTACCCATTTTTCAGGATTTTTTACTTTTGTCAAATCGCACTCCTGTCAAAGAGAGTCAGCATGCTCATATAAGCAGTTCTGCCAACATTACCAATGTTGTGTTTTCCGTTCAATGTATATCTTGATTCAAAGAGAGTAAGCATACTCATAGAAGCAGTTTTGCCAACATTACCAATGTTGTATTTTCCCTTCAATGTATATCTTGATTCAAAGAGAGTCAGCATGCTCATATAAGCAGTTCTGCCAACATTACCAATGTTGTATTTTCCCTTCAATGTATATCTTGATTCAAAGAGAGTAAGCATACTCATAGAAGCAGTTTTGCCAACATTACCAATGTTGTATTTTCCCTTCAATGTATATCTTGATTCAAAGAGAGTAAGCATACTCATAGAAGCAGTTTTGCCAACATTACCAATGTTGTATTTTCCCTTCAATGTATATCTTGATTCAAAGAGAGTCAGCATGCTCATATAAGCAGTTCTGCCAACATTACCAATGTTGTATTTTCCCTTCAATGTATATCTTGATTCAAAGAGAGTAAGCATACTCATAGAAGCAGTTTGGCCAACATTACCAATGCTGTACCTTCCCTTCAATGTATATCTTGATTCAAAGAGAGTCAGTATGCTCATATAAGCAGTTCTGCCAACATTACCAATGTTGTATTTTCCCTTCAATGTATATCTTGATTCAAAGAGAGTCAGTATGCTCATATAAGCAGTTCTGCCAACATTACCAATGTTGTATTTTCCCTTCAATGTATATCTTGATTCAAAGAGAGTCAGTATGCTCATATAAGCAGTTCTGCCAACATTACCAATGTTGTATTTTCCCTTCAATGTATATCTTGATTCAAAGAGAGTCAGTATGCTCATATAAGCAGTTCTGCCAACATTACCAATGTTGTATTTTCTCTTCAATGTATATCTTGATTCAAAGAGAGTATGCCATATAAGCAGTTCTGCCAACATTACCAATGTTGTATTTTCCCTTCAATGTATCTTGATTCAAAGAGAGTCAGTATGCTCATATAAGCAGTTCTGCCAACATTACCAATGTTGTATTTTCTCTTCAATGTATATCTTGATTCAAAGAGAGTCAGCATGCTCATATAAGCAGTTCTGCCAACATTACCAATGTTGTATTTTCCCTTAAACTTCAAAAGTACTACTTTTTTAATAGTTCCGTGCAACATGGCATCAAATTCTGGAATGATCTCAGCATTCTGTTACTGTGGCAACATTCACAAGAAAAATCAAAACTTGTCTGCTCAATTGTTATACCTCACATAACTTTTCATAATTTGTTGGTCTGATCTCCTGTTCGTTTGCCACAGGTGGTCTATTGCGACTTGTCTAAATGCGCTTTTGTTTATTTTCATGTTTGTTGGGTAAAAGTAAGGGATGGGGGAGTGTTAATTAAGCATTTGGCTTCACTAAAACCCAGTGTCCGATCTATGTAATGTTTATGTTTCATTTCAGTGTGTTATTCATATCATTTGCTGATTTGTATTGCTCTGTCAACATTTAAGTAAATGGGTTTGAATTTAAAGTAAAACAAAAATGACATAAAATACACAGAAGGTGATGTACTGTTCTTGCCATAAATCAACTGCTTACTAAAAATAAATGCACCCTCAACTGCTTATACATGGAGTGGATTATATCCTTTTGTGATGTGGAAGCTGTATGTTTTGTTGGTTGCTTGTCAGTTGTAGTATTTTTGGACGGAACACATTCATTAATTTATCTCATGACATATAGCCTTAACCCATATCCGCCTAACCATGTAAACACACAAAAGACTGTATGTGCCTAAGCCCCCGCACAGAGATACATTGTTTTTGTACACAATCAGAAAGATTCCTTATTTAGAGAATATTACAATCACTGACACAGACACATTATATACTGATGGAAAGAGGAGAACATGCACTTTATTATGATGTCAGACTTGTCTAATTTCATATCTATAATCATGAAATACAGTCATCGGAAAAACGTAGTAAATTGGAATTGGACAAAAACACGGTACGGAAAATCACGTAGTTCGGCGTTTGTAGCGTTTTACATATCTACGGGTTATCACGTAGATCGGCGGATATGGGTTAAAACTACATGTAAAACCATTTCACAACTGTTGTTTTGAAATGTATACTGTCAAAGTATTTGTTTTCATTCCTCAAGTAATGTGTTGATGAAAAAAAGAAGAAAATTACCAACAGTTACCAGTGATTGTGTTATTCATCTCCAAATATTACAAATCATTGAATATTCTTACAGCAGTATGTTTGTTGTGATTTTTGTGTTAATATTAATAACAAAAGGAATGTAGGTGTTATTACATGTAGGTTTTCCAATACACAAATAACGGGCATCCTTTGTCTTAGAAATCTCCTGTAATAATCTTTACAGGAAATACAATATAGGCCTAATGGATAAATATTTAAAAAAAATAAAAAAATATTACAAATTTTTTTAATTTGAAATATGGAAAAAACATATCAGGAACCTTTAATAAGCTGTTAACAGGTTCACACAAGTGAAAAAACATAGTTTGGAGTAAATGTGCATGGTTGTACCTCAAATATACAGTGCATTTCTGATTTTCCTGTTGTACCTACATGAAATTTGTCAATTATTCACACCTCGGGTTGCGTAAGTCTACCGTATTGAGTTTTGGGGAATTAGGGCATGCGTGACGTCAACCTAGCTGTAAATCTTAGTCCTGAAGCAACCTCCCCTTAATTGAGTGTCTCTCTCAACATCGCTGGCGCCCGGACGTCATCAAAGGCACCCAGCCTTGATAGCAAGTTGGTCACCAATGAATGTTTAATCATATCTTGTTAGTGACTTGTACCACCTGGAGTGAAATCCCACGTTTTGAAACATCATCGCATCTTTGTGGCAAGAGAAGCAAATTAATTATTTCTTCCATATAAGGTCTGACAAAGAAAAGTATTATTTTGTGAAGCCACCATTGGTGGCTCCAGTCATCAGATTGTGGATGGTTTTTAGAAGGTAAAGAATGGAAAAGAAAAGATCTTTGAATGTGACAACAATGTACATCTTATAATTAAAATAAGTAGCACAATATCAGAAGATTTTTCAAGAGTTAATTTTTATAAATCAGTTTTGATTTAATTTTGCCCTACACCGACATGTGTATAGCACTGTATGCTCAGTGCTTTCCGAGTGTCTGTGAAAAAACTACACAGGCGACTCAGGCGGGATTCGAACCCACGACCTCCTGCTTACTAGTGCAGACGTCTTAACCTCTCGACCACCGAGCTTGCCTGATGTCAATTGGCCGGCTAGAATCCTATATAGCAGCGGGTTCCGCGATATATAGATTGGTGAAATTCTTGCATCGGGAGATAAACAATTGATTTAATTTCGAATCCCGCCTGAGTCGCCTGTGTAGTTTTTTCACAGACACTCGGAAAGCACTGAGCATACAGTGCTATACACACGTCGGTGTAGGGCAAAATTAAATCAATTGTTTATCTCTCGACGCAAGAATTTCACCAATCTATTAACAAAAAAGAGATGAGATGAGGATTGAGGTAGCTTATACTATGCTGTGAGGGATGGGGTTGGGGATCCCCCCCCACCCCCTTCCAATCACCACCTTTCACAACGACTGATTTTGATTCAGGAAATTTCTAAACAAAACCAACAAAATTGTGACACAGAGCCCCCCATCTACCCTATTCACAACAAAACATAAATGATAACAGATTAACATTAAACCTACTTGGTGTAAAGTTGATAATGTTATCAAACATCTCTTGAAATATTTTTGTCTCGGGTGCTTTAGTTTTTAGTACAGTTTTGTTTTGGAAAATAATTGTCCTCCGGAGATGTAAATTGCATGATACAGGAATCTAACAAAATGTGATTGTATTTTCACTATTTTATCTTGTTAACCCTCCTACATGTACTTCTAGTACCTTTTTCATACAAGTTGATCCACCATTTGAAACCATTCGCTTTTGTGGTTTTGAATGGTGAAATAACTGTGTACAGTATTGATTCCCCCCAAATTAATGGTTTTGAATGGTAGGTCAGCTAATACAAAACCTTGGATCTTTCCAAATGGTAGTACAGCTAATACAAAACCTTGTTTGGATACTTCTAAGTGGTGAATCAATGGACCCTCTATGCATTTGAATGGATTTGAATGGTAGTAAAGCTTGCTACCAACACTGTTCAAATGGTGTCACCATGTACAAAACCAATGGGCATTTTGGTAAGTGGAAATTTTGAATGGTTTCAAATGGTCAAACAGTAGGAGGGTTAATGACACAAAATGTAAAATCAAACTTAGTGTAGGCTAAATTAAAAAAACAAAAAACAAACATGAATAAATTAAAAGCCTCTATTTTCTATATTCCTTGACCTTTATTATTATTATTATTGGTTTATTTCAAAAACATGGCTGCCGCAGGGCCAAATTGCATTTACATTTACAAAGTTAAGACAAAAAATAAATATTTAAAAACCACTGTAGAAAATAAATAACATAATATATAAAAGTTTAATTAGATTCTGAAATCAGATACATGGACATTTAATAACCAAATCCAGTTCACTTTGAATACATTAGTTGTGACAGTAGGTTATTATTCTTAAAGGGTAAGGCATAGATAGGTAATTGGACCCCCAAAAAATGTAATGTTAAAGAAATGTGAAATAAATTCCCCTTAAAAATTTAAGAATGAGCACTATTTCCTTAATTCTATGTTAACATGAATACAACAAATCTGAATGCATTTCACTATTTTCTCGTAAACGAAACATCGTTGTAAGCTGAACCCTTTCACAGTTTGGTTGTGTATAGTAAATATCTTCATTGAAAGAGAGTAAGTAGGCCTATACTCGTAAACGCAATGTTTTGCCACTGATGTAGCACCTTACCTTTGAGCAGTTTTTTTTTCTCTCTGCAAATTATGCCGAATATTGGTGAATAATGAGAGAATGTCACGCCTTATTGCACGACATTGCATAAACACACGGTGGTCCTCAACAACATTCATTAAACACACTTGGTAACGCACCTGTCGACATGTGTCTCGCGCGCGCTTATCAGCACGTTTTATATTCCCTGAACCATATCCAAAAGAAGACGAGTAAATTAAGGCGCAGAGAGTATGCACCATCACTTGCCTGTTAACACCTGGATACATTTACTTACTCTCACAAACCCAAGTAGAGTGCATTTAGTGGTCAATAACTTGTGTTCCTGCACATTGACTGGGATTATTTTAAGAAACTGGGAGGAAGCTTAGACTCAAAGTACAGTCAACATTGTACAACACAGTGAACACCATCAATAATATTCAGTAGGTGCATCAGAGATATTGAACTCGGGTGTCAGGGAATTTCCCAGCGGAAACTTTAAAAGAATTCATCATCACAGTTGACATGATGGCAGTGCATACGAGGTCTGAATTCTGTTGTGATCATTTGGGAAGGGGGGGGGGGGGGAGGGGGGTGATGGATGAAATCAGATCCACTACAGCCTGCGTCCAGAACCCCTCTCACGGCACTGGAAGCTATATGACTCTAGATGCTCTGTGATGCAGTCTCAGACTTATTTTTAAATATATATTTTTAAATAGTGTTTTATCAACAACTTATATTTTGACAAATATATTTGACTTGATTGTTATCTTAAACTGTAAGCGTTTTTAGATAGAACACACTCTTAATAATAATAATAATAATAATAATGTGTGGACTTATATAGTGCACGTATCCACCAACTGAGTGGTGCTCAAGGCGCATTATATTATTACCCCTGCTCATAAGGCTCATAAATCATTCCTGAAACCATCTCAGCTCCCTGGGGAGTATACAGCTCAATTGCTGCCATTACAGCGCATATAGGGCTAATCAACCAACTCTGCCCTCACAGGTAGCCATTTAACCCCTGGGTGGAGAGAAGCAATTATGGTTAAGTGTCTTGCTCAAGGACACAAGTGTCACGGCCGGGAGTCGAACCCACATTCTGCTGCTAACACCAGAACTTGAGTCCGGTAAGCTAGACCGCTCGGCCACGACACTCCATTTGGAAAACTCTTGGAAATCATGCTTCCTCGATATCCACTCTGTACATCCTAGTCCTTTAGCAGTGAAAGTATACTTACAGTCACTGAGTTTAGGGTGTTTCACAGTGCCATATTATGAATAGTATACTTGAATGAATACAGTGATATTGCCGCAGTACCAAGTTTGAATGATTAAATGAAGTAATTGTTGCATCATGCTGCAACCCTATTCTCTTGCCCACGTTTCAGATCGGTTGGACCTATCATTGAGTATAACGAGGTAGTCTTTCTCCCTGAAAAACTGAGAAAAATTAAAGGGGAA
Organism: Zoroaster sp. YZ-2022; assembly: GCA_029582265.1. Classification (NCBI taxonomy): domain Eukaryota; kingdom Metazoa; phylum Echinodermata; class Asteroidea; order Forcipulatida; family Zoroasteridae; genus Zoroaster; species Zoroaster sp. YZ-2022. The sequence goes on along the minus strand of CM055830.1, from coordinate 22,441,424 downwards.
ATCTCTTCCCCAGTTGCCATTAACATTTTGATAGAGATATCACCAAAAGCAAAATATGAACCAGTGACTTGCTGCTCAATTAAATGGTGCCCTCTTTATGTCAGCGTCTGGTCTGGAGCCGATAGCCCAAGTTATTGCGGCATGCAGTCCGCGGTCACCAGTGGGGGTACAGGTTGTGAAAACACCTGAAACACTGTGTTTTTAGGGATTGGAGTTGCCATTTAATTAAAGACAAAATTTAATAAATACAAAGTGGTAAAGTCGGATGGCAAGCACGTGCGTACAATTTGCATGACTGCTGGCAAATGGTGTAATAATATAGTGTTCGCTTATTAGGTTGAATTATTGTTGCTATGCTAAAATATAAATTAGGAGTCATATGTCTTTCTTGATATAACAAAATGTTTGATATAGTGGGGTTTGTTACATCGATGTTGTATTGATCTTGTTTTCAACCAATATACATTATTGGATAGTTTTTTCACTGTCAAAACAAAAGACCCCAACTAGAATAATAATAAGTCATACTTATATAGCACATCACACCACTAGATAATGCCCCAATGTGCTTTAAATTATTTCCCCTGGTCACTGGGCCAATATCATTCCCTGGGGAGTATACAGCCCATTATGAGCAACATTTTTTTGTGCTACAGGGCTCGTCAAACACAATTACTATCTCTACCCTCACAGGTACCCATTTATACTCCTGGGTGAAGAGAAGCAATTACAGTTAAGTTAATCCTAGCTGTGACATGATACTTGCTCAAGGACACAAGTATCGTGGTCACAGCTAGGATTCGAACCCACATTCTAACGACTCGGCCATCAGCACACTGGACCGCTCGACCATGGTACCCCTGTCCCCTACTGCTGAAGGGCTACATGCATGTACACATGATTATTTGTAAAAAAAAATAATAATAAAAAAATAAATAAATAAAAAACATTTAGAAAAAAAATTGCCAAAAAAGATGTTTTTAAAAAGAAAATTCTGATAATCATCAGGGAGCATTCCCATGGAATAACTGAATTCCATTTCTCGATCCATGAATAATGTGGTTAAAACAGAGATACATGAACAATTTATTTCTTACTAGTATTATAAATGAATATTTATTTATCAGTTTGGTCAAGTGTAAACAATATTATGTTTTGCCTGCAAAATACTACTGATTGATGTTTTTCTAGCAAAAGTTAATGTACTTGTAATATATATTTTTTTGTATTTTATTTATTATTTAAAGCTAGAACCTAGTTTTGTACAAACCCTCAGCCTTTTTACAAGGCTTCCCATACATAATTCTCCATACATCCTACACATGTAATTGTTTACACTAATGATTTATGGAAATAAGAAACTAGCTAACTAAACCTACTCAATAATGTAACATCTGTTTTGACACTCATAATTCCTTTCCCACACATTGTCATGATCATAGCTCATTGTAGCTGGTACACTAGCACACTTCACTGCTGATGGATTGCTGATGAATAATTAATTATTGCTCGTTTGTTGGCTATGTTTTAGATGTGGCAGAATCAAGGTGACTGGCTTGTCATTGGTACAGTGTCTGCCCACGCGTCATTGACTTGGTTCCATAAGAAATTTCCATAAGGAATAATTAATCAACGTCAGTGTGTATTGAAGAGTTTAATATCAATGTTGTTTGTATACTTGACTTCCAGTTATTTTTTTTATATTTGGTGAATATAGCATTGATCACTTTGAGCCTAATTTGTTAAAGATAGATTTGTCCGAAACTAATTTTGGACAAATGTGCATGTTAATGGCAGCTACCCACAGCTGCAGGGTTTTTGACGTCATTAACGATCCACACGATTATAAATGAATCATCAGGTATGATTAATCCCAAAGAATAATAAGGGAATAAAAATGCTCTGCCGTGTTGTCTTTACCGTAGGATGATTAAGACCAAAGGGTTGTGGCCACAGGCGATAAAGGACCAAGCCGAAGGTGAGGTACTTTATCGCCTGTGGCCACGTCCTGGAGTTAATGAGAAAATATTAAGAAGGCATTCATCATTCTTGAAGCGAATTTCATGAGGTCAACAATAGTGAAATAAATATTGTAGTTAATCGCTTCATGTGAAATATGAATCGGCTATAAGAGTACTCTTTTTGATAAATTCGTCAGTGGTCCCACAAAGTGACACAAAGTGTAAACATTTTTAAGTTTTGATTTTTATTTTTTGAACATATTTTGCTACAATGTCACAAAGTTTTGAAGCTTTGCTACTTTCTTAATTTGACTAATTAGGAAAAACTAAACTTTGAGAAAGTGAAGGTTTGCATTTTCACGAACTGATGCTAAGTCAATTTACCGTAGACAATACACTGTGAATTCCGTGGTCAACAGAATAAAATGTTTTCACGAAGTGACACAAACCTCAATGCGCAAAAAAATACAGCGCGCCGTGGTTTTGTATATTCACAACATACCACAAACTTTACATAGTAAATACATAACCAGGTTTTTTGTACAGTTTTCGTTTTCACGAACTAACACAAACATTATATTGTTTTCAGTGGTTAATTGCTCAGTAATTAAAAATGTCAGAGAGTCCAAAACAACATAGTTTCATAATTTGAAAGTTCTACAGTGACAACAACTCAAAAATATTAATTTTTGATGAAGAAATGTGTTTCAAAAAGATGTGTGTTTCAAACGCCATTTTCTTTCATATGTAAATTTTGTCTAGTGGGCAAGTTTGTGTAATTACTTCATGAGACCGGTACGAAATTGATATGCAATAATAACAAATAACAAATTGATATGCAATAATAACAAATAAATTGATATGCAATAATAGCAAATAACAAATTGATATGCAATAACAGCAAATAAGAAATTGATATGCAATAATAGCAAATAACAAATTGATATGCAATAATAGCAAATAACAAATTGATATGCAATAATAGCAAATAACAAATTGATATGCAATAATAGCAAATAACAAATTGATATGCAATAATAGCAAATAACAAATTGATATGCAATAAAATAGCAAATAACAAATTGATATGCAATAATAGCAAATAACAAATTGATATGCAATAATAGCAAATAACAAATTGATATGCAATAATAGCAAATAACAAATTGATATGTAATAATAGCAAATAACAAATTGATATGTAATAATAGCAAATAACAAATTGATATGCAATAATAGCAAATAACAAATTGATATGCAATAATAGCAAATAACAAATTGATATGCAATAATAGCAAATAACAAATTGATATGCAATAATAGCAAATAACAAATTGATATGCAATAATAGCAAATAACAAATTGATATGCAATAATAGCAAATAACAAATTGATATGCAATAATAGCAAATAACAAATTGATATGCAATAAAATAGCAAATAACAAATTGATATGCAATAATAGCAAATAACAAATTGATATGCAATAATAGCAAATAACAAATTGATATGCAATAATAGCAAATAACAAATTGATATGTAATAATAGCAAATAACAAATTGATATGTAATAATAGCAAATAACAAATTGATATGCAATAATAGCAAATAACAAATTGATATGTAATAGGCCCTAATAACAAATAACACTTTGATATGTAATAATTTCACTTTTCTAAGAAATTACAGCACCTCACAAAGTTATATATAGGGAAAATTGATACATTTAAAGGTGTATTATCGTCACAATCAACAGGACATGGAATCTGAGTGTTAGTTTTTAGATTAAGTCATAACTGCCATAATACCCCCACATGATACCCCCACATGATAAGATCATATTACCGTTGCTGCTGCATAAATGAGCCAGTCGATTCCATGCCCTGTCAAAAGTCTGCTCTGCTCTGATAAGATTTGCATAAATATTTGACCAATTGGTTTTTGATGAATCACCAATTCCATACCTTATCTAGAACAGTGCCTTGAAATGGGTGCAGATGCCATCAGAGAAAGTTCCATTAATCATACACTATGATAAAGGTTGTCATTTTTCTGGATTTAGTATGCATCAACTAAACCTACAAGGCAGAGAAAGCTACACGTGTATCTCAGAGGATAATAGTCTAAAATCATTAAATATTAAGAAGTCATCAAAGAAAACACAGATATATGAAATATATACTACTCAAAACAATTTAGGGAACACCGGAATAATCTCAGTTAAAGCAAGATCATTTATTTCAGATAAACACAATGTTTCACAGAATTGATGAGAAACAACTGCACAATGAAACGGATGATAAAGGATGCATGTAGTGATTACACATTTCATGACATGACTACTGAAAGAGAGAGGGGGTTGCAAATGAAAATCCCGGTTCATGGAACATTTCAAACCTATTTGATGTTAAAAATCCGGTGTTCCCTAAATTGTTTTGAGTAGTATATATGAGACAGCTAGCAAGGCTAGACTCAAGTCACAGTCCTTAATTATTGCATCAATAAGAACTTATGGATGGACATGTAGGTTTTTAAAAATGTACTTCGAAAATGTTTGCATTTGTGTCTTCAATTACTGATTTATCTTCTTCTTTTTTTTTTATGCAACCCGGGAAATTTGTTAAATTTATTTAAAATTTCTGCTTTCATGTAAAAAAAAACTTGTATAATTGAATAATGATTTTTAATTTTATTACAATTTTGTTTGCATTTTGTGTCTGTGTAATGAGAGCCTCAAATGGATTAGATATAGAGTAAAGGTACATGTACTACATTGGTTTCGGTAACGTACATTCATTCAATCCTCTAGTTTTTTAGAAATATATTATCTGAAACTTTTTATGAACTCATCTTTTGTTAGATTTAGATTACGTAATTTTTGTGGATAATAATTTGTTAATTTGATCATCAGGTGATAACCAATGTTGTACTTTCTCTTGTTAGGGAAGGTACAATATTGGTAATGGTGTCAAATTCTTTGAACCAATAGATGCATGTACATTGAAATGCATCAAGATTTTTCGTATTCATTATTATGTGGAATTAAGGAAAGAGTACTCTTTCTTAAATTTAAAAAGGAAATTTTTTTCACTTTTTTCATAAGTGATAGCTAGCCCCTCAGACAAAATTAATACCATCATCAGCTTTACACTAAGTAAGCTTCACATTATAAGTAACCAGTTTTGTTAAATTTGAATGACCAGTCCTTAGTCTTACCTTTAAAATATGCTTATGAATAACTGAATACAAACAAAGAACTAAGCAATGATGATACAGCAAGTGTATTTAAGGGCAAATTTGAGTGTGTCAACCTCTACAGTTTAAAAATTATTTTGCTTTGTAAATGATGACAATAGTGTCTTCCAAATTGAATTATTCCTGCTATTTTAAAATGTTGACATTAGCTTAAGGGCAGTACAACAAAATAATTGTGTGTGTGTGTGGGTGGGGAGGGGGATTAGATTCACGAAGAAAATCAGGCAGTTCTTCACAAATACACATTGATGGTTAGCCATTCAAAAGGGCTGTACATCGACATGTTTCCTGTATGTGTAACATTGGCTAATTTTGTTTTATTCAAGACACTTCACTGGGGGGAAATTCAACACGCCGTGTGCACATGTCACCTGGCTTTTTTTATCGCGGCCACCAATAAATAACGCATGATGGCTGCAGGGCTGGTGAGTCCATTTATATTGGAAATCAATGTGTAGTAGGCCACAACATAAGTGGTGGATACCATCCTAGGCGTGTGTGTGTGCGGGCATGGGGCTGTATAATTTAATACATGGGTTCTGGGGAAAATATCTCGTCTTTGTTTTTCGCGTGGATTGTGTTAATCATTGTCAGTGGGAATGAGTCGGACATGAGGTAGTGTTATGTGTACAGGGTTGTATTGTTGGAAGGGGAGACATAAAACCTTGTCCTTTGTTTTGTTATTAATGGTGACATCGTGCATGTTTAATATGATTCATCATTTGGATGGATGCACATCCATGGCTTGAATGCATGGAGTGTAATTTTTTATAATTAATTAATGGAACTAAATGGATATTAAAGGCAGTGTATACCAGTGTACCAGTGTATATAGTTCAGCATAAAACTTCCTTTATGTAAAGTAGATGCTGGTATCCAACATACATTAACCCATTTGCTTACACATAACCTGAATCCTTCCTAACTCCCTAGGCCCATTTGCTTACACATAACCTGAATCCTCCCCAACTCCCTAGGCCCATTTGCTTACACATAACCTGAATCCTTCCTAACTCCCTAGGCCCATTTGCTTACACATAACCTGAATCCTTCCTAACTCCCTAGGCCCATTTGCTTACACATAACCTGAATCCTTCCTAACTCCCTAGGCCCATTTGCTTACACATAACCTGAATCCTTCCTAACTCCCTAGGCCCATTTGCTTACACATAACCTGAATCCTTCCTAACTCCCTAGGCCCATTTGCTTACACATAACCTGAATCCTTCCTAACTCCCTAGGACCAGTTTGCTTACACATAACCTGAATCCTTCCTAACTCCCTAGGCCCATTTGCTTACACATAACCTGAATCCTTCCTAACTCCCTAGGCCCATTTGCTTACACATAACCTGAATCCTTCCTAACTCCCTAGGCCCATTTGCTTACACATAACCTGAATCCTTCCTAACTCCCTAGGCCCATTTGCTTACACATAACCTGAATCCTTCCTAACTCCCTAGGCCCATTTGCTTACACATAACCTGAATCCTTCCTAACTCCCTAAGCCCAGTTGCTTACACATAACCTGAATCCTTCCTAACTCCCTAGGCCCATTTGCTTACACATAACCTGAATCCTTCCTAACTCCCTAAGCCCATTTGCTTACACATAACCTGAATCCTTCCTAACTCCCTAGGTCCATTTGCGTACACATAACCTGAATCCTCCAAAATCCTTCAGTAGTAAAGCAAGCACATGACATGTATGCACACATGTGTTTCTTATCTGTGATACATGTTCATGGCCAGGCATCCTCCCTGCATGCATGGAGCAATAAACAGTGTCCACTGACCCAAGCACTGACCTTGCAGTCACTACAACAAACATGGATGTACATGTACCGTGGAAAGGCAAGTATGCCTAATAACCTCAATCCTTCAAAATCCTTCACTTTAGCAAAGAGCATGGAGCATGTAACCTCAATCCTTCTAAATCCTTCACTTTAGCAAAGAGGATTTTGGAGGATTTAGGAAGGTTAGGATTAATTTTGTTTTGATCTGAGGGGCAGTCGTTTTTAAGAATAGCCTATTGTTATTCCAATATATATCATAATTCCATGCTAGAAGAATATGAAGTTTGCCGTGTTTGCCAGTATTATCCAGATACAGGTGTTTTTGCATTTTTAATACGTTCTTGTTAACGACCCAACATAATGAGCTCAAACTGTCATAGTTTAGTTCTTTTATATAATTTCACAGAGAGTGGAAATTTATCAATAATATACTTTCCATTTCAGGTATTTGAAAGGTCAGAAGGTCCAGTGTGTGTGACAATTTTCTGGGCAAAATTTGGTTTACAAAATAATTACATTTTGCAGACAAAACTGATGGTACCAGTGGTGGTAACCCAATAATGTGTTCTGTGGGGACATACAGTACAATCAATGCCAATAGTGTGATATTGGCAAAACAAATAAAATTTGGTCCATTGTTGGAGATTTTTCATTTATGCATGAAATTTTTACAAAATGCATGAGATTTGTATCACATGTGTACATATCTATGCTTTTATTAACCAGTTCGCGTCGGGAATAAAAAAGTTTTTCCGAACCGCACAAACACGACCAATGGTGCTCACCAGAGCGTGACCGGGGAGACCACGTCTTCCACCGTATGCTTATGGCTCGTTGGCACGTCGACCGGGAATCTATACAAATATTCCCGAGAATCCTGTGGCGTGTTTAGACGCTCTCCGATCCGCTGTCCCAAAAAAAATTGCGTGTATACACGGCCTCCGACGCGAACTGGTTAAAGGGGCAGTATCGTCACGATCAGAGCAGACTTTCGACAGGGCATGGAATCAGTGTCCTAGTTTTAAGATGAACACAGTGACTGAAAATAATATCGCACAGGTATTCGCTGGCCTAGATAACAGGGTGTGATAAGGTCATAAAAACTGTAAATGTTGCATAAGTAATGAGCCAATGGTTGCATATTTATTATACATCAGCTGCCACGGTTGGTTACAACTTGACGTTTCTCCTGGAGATGGTCAGATCATCTACATGGTGTCATGGCAAACAGTCTTTATTTATCCTTTCACCATGCAAAGCTACATATTACCAAATTAACAATTTATTATTTATTTATTTAAAACTTGCTTGGTGTACAGATATCAATCATCCTGAAAAATTGATTGCATATGAAGTATTTTCATCTTGCCTGGCAACTTTTCATAATGGGCTACATTTAACCAGTTCGCGTCGGAGGCCGTGTATACACGCAAAGTTTTGTTGGACAGCGGATCGGAGAGCGTCTAAACACGCCACAGGATTCTCGGGAATATTTGTATAGATTCCCGGTCGACGTGGCAACGAGCCATAAGCATACGGTGGAAGACGCGGTCTCCCCGGTCACGCTCTGGTGAGCACCATTGTTCGTGTTTATGCGGTAAAAATAAACCCGCCACGGGGTTCGGAAAAACTTTTATTCCCGGTGCGAACTGGTTAAACAGAAAAACATGAGTATGAGTGACATTATCATCACGATCAACGGGGTATGGAATCAGAGTTTTAGTTTTTAACTCGGTGATTGAAAATAATACCTCACATGATAAATAAGGTCGTATTACCATTGCTGCTGCATAAAAGAGCCAGTAATTTTCAGTCACTGCGTTCATCTTAAATTAGGACACCGATTCCATGCCCTGTTGAATGTTTACTCAGATTGTGACGATATTGTCCCTTTAATATGATGAAATTTGTTCACTCATTAATTAGTGTGATGACATATAGTGCTTGGAGTTACCGGCTAGTTTGCTGACTGTTTAACCAAAACTTTCGCGGTCAGTTAACCGAAAGTTGACACCTGATCACACAAACTGGATCATCAAAAAGTACCAGTAAAGTTCCTGCAATGACTGTTTAATGACCAATACTGCAAAAGTTTAAATTTAGAACAACAAAATCTGCAGCAAAGTTGTTGGTCGTTTTTTTTAACTATTGTTTTCGGTTAACCGGTTAGCAATTTTCTACATGGTTAGTGCAGTTTCGGGAGGTTAACTGGTTAACTGTCCAAGCACTAATGACATAGTCATTAAGAGGGTTGGAATGAATGTACTTTAGTTAGTTAGTCCTCTTCATCCCTAGTGGGACATAAGGCCACAATGATCTCTCTCCATTTGGTCCTGTCCTTTGCGATGTACTGTGCCTCTCCCCAAGTAAGATTCATCTCAGCAAGCTCTGCCATAACTGTTCTTCGCCGGGTATAGTTTTTGGTCTTCCTGGTTTTCTCCTTCCAGGTGGTGTCCATCGCAATGCTTTTTTAGGGATACGATCCTGGTCCATCCTGAGCACATGGCCTAGCCATCGGATACGTCGGCATTTGATTTTTGCACAACACTCTGATAACCAGTCTTCTTATAGAGTTCTCTGTTTGAGATCTTATTTGGCCAGAAGATGCGGCAGATTCTCCGAAGGCAACCGTTGTGAAAAGACTCTATTTTCCTCATGTCAGTTTTGATGACTCGCCAACATTCCGATACTTGACTAAACACCAATGCTTTGCCTTCCCTTTAAGACCTTTAAATGTGAAAACATACAGAATGTCAGATATTGGGAAAGGTCTATAATTGGAACCGGCCTGTCTTGCCTTGGGGTCTAGTTTCTAAAAATAGAATTTACTCGATGTGCATTATGAATATTGCATTGGACTAGTGTGATTGTCAGCATGTCGATCAAGTCATATCGCCCATGCATGTCAAATCATAAAGTGAGGGGGGAGGGAGTGGAGTGGGGCCCTTCACATACTTTCGTTCATGGGTTGACCTTTTTATCATGTTCAGTATTTAGGAATAGTGTGTATAGGATTGCAACAAGTGTACTCATTGCATTGGGGGAATCCATTATATATATCTGTATGGCCTTTACATTGACTATCATTGGATATCATAATTGATACTTAATAAACCAACAGTACCTATTTAAATCGGAGGAAATAATATGCTATACAGAACATAGGTACATGTATATGGTTAACCTCCACTGTGGTTAAGGGGAGGACATCAAACATTAGTGATGTTGGAAAATCTTCTATGAGTATGCTTTACTCTTTCTTTGAATCAAGATGTACATTGCAGGGAAGGTACAGCATCGGTGATGTTGGCAAATATGCTTCTATGAGTATGCTTACTCTCTTTGAATCAAGATATACATTAAGGTACAACATTGGTAATGTTGGAGAAACTGCTTCATGAGTATGCTTACTCTCTTTGAATGAAGATATACATTAAGGTACAACATTGGTAATGTTGGAGAAACTGCTTCTATGAGTATGCTTACTCTCTTTGAATCAAGATATACATTGAAGGGAAGGTACAACATTGGTAATGTTGGCAAAACTGTTTCTATGAGTATGCTTACTCTCTTTGAATCAAGATATACATTGAAGGGAAGGTACAACATTGGTAATGTTGGCAAAACTGCTTCTATGAGTATGCTTACTCTCTTTGAATCAAGATATACATTGAAGGGAAGGTACATCATTGGCAATGTTGGCAAAACTGCTTCTATGAGTATGCTTACTCTCATTGAATCAAGATATACATTAGGCTAACCCGAACCCCCTAGGTATTCTGGCTATAGGAACCTTCCTGAATCCTCCAAAATCCAACATGCCCTTATCTTCAAAATGCACCATGCATTTTCGTTGATCTTTCATATTCAGCACTTACGGCCTGTACGTCTTGCCAGGTAGTAATTTTGCCCCATTTGAAGAGGTGAAAGTACCAATTTCCAACAGTGCTGAATTTTCCCCAAAAAGTGCCCCTTGGAGGAGAGAAGTATACAAATGTATTCACAATTCTTAACAGAAAACACATTGTAAATGTGCATATTTTTGCCATAATTTGGTTTTCAGGATGACTGAGACCATTACAAACTTCACATAAATTTTCGGTTAGTAATTTGGTAATTTTGTATTTGTACAAGTATGCAATTACTGAGGTTGTAACTTTTCTTTCACATTGCCGTGCAGTTTTAGATAAAACTTATTAATTATTTACTTGACCAGTATCAAACATCCCTTGAAATATTTATGTTTATTCAAGTTGTTGAAATAATTTCCAAAATACTAATTTCTTGGTACGGGATGGTTTTTTATACATGCTATATCTTGATTCTTATAGTGTATGGATGCATTTACAGACATTTAACCAAAGGTTTATGCTGGCTTTGAAGAGACGATTGGGGAGGGGATTGTCTCCAAGAATGCTGCAAGAAGTTCTCAAGCACAGACCTACACAATGTATGCCATAAGTAAATAATAAAAGCAGGAGTTTGATAATTTTATAATTACCAATGATATATACCTTCCCTTTAAACAAAAATAACAAATTTTGGTAACGAAATCAGGATGGTATTACCAATGGCTAGCAGTCTTTATCATGTGTTTAAGACCAAGCATCAATCCTGTTTTTCTCTTATTAATGATGGTTTCCAATCCCATAGTGTGATTAATTTTCAGGATAAACATCCTGAGTTTTGTTGGAAATACGAAGAGGATAATGTACTTTGCTAGAACAACTCACTAAATGTTCTCACTGAATGAGTCTCTGATAACAAATGTATGAACTTTGTTTATTGATTAATTAAATTCTTTGGGGATATTCTGGTGATTTTCTGGGGATATTCTGAAATAGAAAATATGTTTTTAGTAGATTGATATATTGGATGTCGAAACGACCTACTTGGAGTTTTGCTTCTCCAAAATATATTTCAAATGAAAGAAAAATTGTACTTTTGTTGCTGTTTTTCAACTCACTGAAAAAAGAACAGCAATTGTTGTACACTTCATTGACAGCATACAGGCTTGATCGCACACCATATACACTGATAATTCTGTAGTCATATGATGGGTCTGTTTCTCTGAGGTTTTTCTAGAGACTTCTAACCAGCTCCACTTTTTTGATCCGTTCATTTGGAAAATTTAATTTGAATGTGTGATATATTTTGATAATTTGTAATACTGATATGCCTGCCCACATTATAAAGCATTATGAAACATTATGTTGGGAGTTTATGTTTCAGCAAACATATAAAATTATTTAGCACCACACAAATTAAGCTCAGTGCCCTCTACTCAAAACATTTGACTATCTGTGAACAACATCCAGAGCTGACTTGGGCGAGGCTAAAACCTACTACTTTCCTGTTTATAGCAGGTCGTGGGTTTGAATTCCCCTCGAGTCACCTCAGGATTTTTTTTTCCCTCAGACAGTGCTGAGCTGCCTCGGTGAAGGGGAAAAAAAATCATATAAATTCTTCAATAATCCTGATGCAAGAAATTCCATCAATTAATGCATATTGCTGTGCCCGCACTCGCAAGCCATAGTTTATGGATCCGAGTCTCACCCGTGTCACCTCTGGATTTTTTCCCCCAGACACTTGAAAGCGCTGCGTTAAAGAGCTGATCAACATTGGTGAACAGCAAGATTAGTATCAAAATGTACTTTGGTGATCTTTCAGGCGCGAACAACCATCTTATCAGATTTATATTACCAAAATGATGCAAGGATCACTTCACACACATCATTAAAAAGCAAGGGTTGGTTCATTGCCCTTATAAGAGAATAGAATGTCTCCCCATTTGGTCATGCAGCATATTTTTCGCATCGATCATGCATCAGTGGAAAGACATCAAGTTTATAGAAGTGATGTTTTGACAAAAGATGACAGAGGTGTGTTTGCAAGCAGTGTTTGGGTTGTCCCAATGAAAACAACTCAAAATGCATTTGCATGTTGTCTGCGTATTGATCTCTTGTGACTAATAGTAGTCTCCTCTTAAAGGGAGTGTAAACCTTAGGTTATTACCCGATTACAAAATTACTGAATTGTAATCTAAAAATTGACTTTATGAAGTATTGCTTGTGTTTGTTTTCTGAAATTGTTTGATTCCTTGGAACATTGATGATAATGTTATTTTAGAAAGGAAAACAAACACGTTGAACTTATATATTTCTCAAAATAGATTGTTTTAACAATAACAAAAGTGCCAAATTTAACTGATGATGGGACAAATCATAAAACCATATTATTACATATTATTTTGAGAAATGTGTCATTTAACAGCATTTGTTTTCACTTCCTCAAGTGGAGTAGCAATGTTTGTTTTCTTCCAGTGTGTTTTCTTCGTTTAAAGTGTCAAATTCAGTCAAAATGTTGATATACTTGCCAAGGTGTATCTAGTATCTAGTGTATCGAACACTGTCAAACCTTACGAGTAGATTTACAGGTCAAAATGAGTTTTTGACTGGTAATAGCATTGTCTTGTATTGTCGAGGGTGGTCAAAATGACAGTCAAAACCAGTCAAAAATTTGCACAGTTTGGGTCAACAGTCAAAACAGTCAGTTGACTGATTTTGACCACTACAGCTATTTGCCACTAAAGTTCAGCTATAGTAGGAGGGTTAGCTAAATCACGAGTGATACATCTTTAACCCTAACCAACTCAAATCCTGCAAAATCCTCCAAGGGGCACTTTTTTGAAAAAAATCAGCACTGTTAGAAACTGGTACTTTCACCTCTTCAAATGGGGCAAAATTACTACCTGGTAATAAGTATACAGGCTGAATATGAAAGATCAACGAAAATGCATGGTGCATTTTGACGATTAAGGGCATATTTCCAAAAGTGCACTGATGGATTTTGAAGGATTCAGGAAGGTTCCTAGCCAGAATACCTATAGGGGGATAGGATTAAGGAAGGTTCCTAGCCAGAATACCTATAGGGGGATAGGATTAAGGAAGGTTCCTAGCCAGAATACCTATAGGGGGTTAGGGTTAATATAAGGTTGGGGGATGGTACATGTTCCAAAACTCCTCATAAATTATTCCTTCTGACATGCTGTAATTTTTTAAAGAAAAAAAGAAACTGTGATACAGAGCATGAAAAACAAGCCATGCCCCCCCCCTTCCAAAAATATATATATATTTTTTTTTAAATATGTTGACAAATCAAAAAAGGTTACTGACAACTGCACCATGAGCCAGAATACTTTACAAACTTGGTCCTCATATTCCTCCTAGAATCAAAACATTTCCAGGACCCTTAAGCAGGCACTCTCTTGTCTTTTTCTGTGCTTTAATTTTAAATTAAAAAAATTCTTACAGACAATTGCACAAGCTGACTATAAAAATGTACGGATGTTAATGCAAGTTATTTTTCATGTTTTTTTTCCAGAATTGTTCAACCTAGCATGTCCTATGCATTTGTGTGTTTATAAGAAGGACCCATTTTGTAACTTCCCACCTAGTAACCCCTCTCAGAAAAATCAAATTTATTTCTTGATTAACAAATAATAAAATCATGCTACAGCATTGCCAGCTAATCCAATTTAGCCATCCAGACAAAGCGATCTTTGGATGCAACTTAATTGCTAACATTGATGGATTGTCATTCATTTGAATTGAAAGTATATCGATGCGTGTACATTCCAGAAAGAGTCCAGAAAGATGCAAGTCACAATTTGTGGAGACTCAAATCCGCCTGAGTCATTCCCACAGAATGACTTGGCTTGTCTCGAGTTGAGGCATTTAAAGGCTTGAGTCCTCAAAAAATCACCTTAAAATTTTTTTTTTTTTTTCAATCATGGCAGTGAGTAATGATAAATTGGCCCAGTGGCAAATCATACAATCTAATTATTATGTATAGCAAAAATAGTTTGCAGCGTTGCAGACATATGCTACCCTATCCGAGAGCTACATGTATATCAAGTGATTTACTTGTAATCTGTTAAAGCCAGTGTACACTTGTGGTAATATATCTGTAAATGCATCCATACTGTAATAATAATCAATAATAATAATCAAGAGATATGTGTATAAACCAACCTGTGAAAGTTTCAGCTTATTTCATTGTGTTTTTAACGAGAAAAATAGTGAAAATGCATTGAGATTTGTTATATTCATTCCAGCCCATTGAAAAAAAAATCATTTGTGAAAGAATTTTAATCATTTTACTCAAATGATAATACCTCAAAAGGGATGCTTAATACCATCATCAACCATGTTTACACCAAGTATTTTTTCATGTAGGCTAAATCTGTGATTATTTATATTTTTAGAGAAAAGTGTTTAAAAACCTCAGAATATAATTACTCACATTTACTTTAGTAATGATTATTATGGACTTGACAGTGACTGGACTTGACATGAGCAGGTCTTGTGGAGACTTGACTCGACTTGACTCAATCTTGTTGGCATGTCAATGATGCAACTCAAGACATTGCCTTCAGAATAGAATCGACTCGACTTGACTTGAGCCCAGTAGTCAAGACATTGCCTTCAGAATTGACTCGACTTGACTTGAGCCCAGTAGTCAAGACATTGCCTTCAGAATGACTCGACTTGACTTGAGCCCAGTAGTCAAGACATTGCCTTCAGAATGACTCGACTTGACTTGAGCCCAGTAGTCAAGACATTGCCTTCAGAATGACTCGACTTGACTTGAGCCCAGTAGTCAAGACATTGCCTTCAGAATGACTCGACTTGACTTGAGCCCAGTAGTCAGTGAATTTTTTAAACAAATCTCTACAGTGCAATGCTTTATCTGTTAATATCAGTTGCCTTTGAGAATACATACATTGTATATAGGAGGCAGCAGTTGTTGTGTGGATGTCTATGGGTATCCATGAGTCCTTGTGGGACATTCGGTACTAGTGAAACTTCAATGACCCCATTCATATTAAAAAGCTTCCAAACGGGGCTGACTGTGTCTAAGAGGAACCCTTTTAAACTAGCAATTAGTTTGCAGGTTTTGCCTGGAGGAGGGGGGGGGGGGGCATCATTATAAATGTTAGCCATCAAAATTGTTAAAATCTGCAAAGGGAATGTACATGGTTTGCAAATTGCTTCTATGAGTATGCTTACAATATTTTCTCTTTGAACTAAGACTAAGGACCGAGCCAATCTTCGTCACTCTGATTGGTTCAAATACATGTCGCACATCGCACAGAACTGCTGGTGATCAGCTGGCACATATGCGCTGCTCTGATTTTGATAAGCCATGTCTTTACCATCCATTAATACACCCCCACGTGATTGTATTTTGTCCAATCAGATTGTCTAAACTGTCTTGTGCATTTATGAATGGCCTGTTACGACCAGCTGCCTATGCATTATTGGTGATAATAACCGAC
Source organism: Zoroaster sp. YZ-2022 (assembly GCA_029582265.1). Taxonomy (NCBI): domain Eukaryota; kingdom Metazoa; phylum Echinodermata; class Asteroidea; order Forcipulatida; family Zoroasteridae; genus Zoroaster; species Zoroaster sp. YZ-2022. Next base: position 22,425,074 of record CM055830.1, on the reverse strand, counting down.
CATTTGCAGTAACAGCATGTGTTTATCTCAACTATCGCTAAATGAAGTAGGTTCTGAAAAGAACCTTATCGCACAACTCGTAGGCCTATCTCAACTGTTACTAAGTGAGATTATGGTTCAGGGGAGAACCAATATCGGGCAACTTGTTTCTCAACTATCACTTGAGAATGAGAACCATGGGGACTTCACAGGGTCTTCTCTACATTTTGATTAGTATGCTCCAATCATCGTCAAAGCATGAAGATGTTTGGATATGCAGCTCCTTAAGTAGTATTTGCTAGGATTATGTGTTGAATGGGAAGTGTTCTGATTGGTGACTAGTGGAGTGTGTCGGATGCTAATACTCTTGTTTGATGTGTTATGATTGGTTAATTGTCACCGATACATGTTGTGTATCTATGATTGGTTATCATATCTAATAACCAACCACACAACAGCAAGTATGCGTGTCAACCACCAGCAGTTGTTAGATGTGCGATGCAGGATTGAACCAATCAGAGGTGGACATTTGAATTTGCATCACACGGACTCATCCCAGGCTAATTGTTGGTTAATTCATCCATCCTTAATGTGAATAGCAGTTTCTTTCTGGTTCTTTTACAATATAAATGACTGAATGTGGACATTTTCTAAATGAAATCGAGCTGGGCATGAACCCTTCTATAGGTTTAACAATCAAAGACACTCAAAATGTGTATGTCACTCCCAACCCATTGACTTTGTGCAGTGCACTCAAATAAATGCAAGGACTGGTGGCTAGGATAGGTCAAACCAAAACCACTCGACTGTAACTTATGCAGTATATACACAGCTCTGTGTGACTCTGCATATAACTTGTAAGACATACACAAGTGTGTTTGACTTTGCCACTATCTCCAGCACTCTTATACACATGTGTGAACAATTGGCAATGCAACCAAAAATACTCAAGTGACTGTCTGTGGGTGCGGTGCTTACTGGGCCAAATTTCAGCCTGGGCATAGGAGGGTTAATGATCAATGAGAATAAAAGTTTGACGCTTAGTCTTTTCCTGCAGGATACAAGCCCAGGGGGTCATGGCCAGGGGCGATAAAGGACCGAGCCTTCAGCTTGGTGCATTATCGCCCATTGCCATGACCACGCTTGGTCTTTAGCCTGTAGTAAAGACCACAGGACAAACTTGATTTCCTTAATAACCAATCATATACGAATACCTTTAATGTGCTGGCGTTATACTTCTTTTGGGGATCTAAGGTGGGTCAAAGTGGGCCATGTTCTTGTGTATAGTAATCATCATATAAGTGAGTCACTGAGTCATAGCTATTGGAGGTGTGAAATATGATCCTAATCTTCAGCATAAGTAAAATGCTCCTTTTGACAAATTATTTTGACAATACCCTATCTGTTGTGTGATATTATGGTACATGTTGTGCATCTTGTGTACATGAAGGCTTTTCTTTGTCATGCTGTGTATTCAAGTGACACGTAGTCCCCATTTCCTGATTGAAATACACAATGTAATGACTGTAAAGTGTATTTGATTGAAAACAAAATGTATGAATCATTTGACTGCCCAGTCATCATGCACTGCCATGCCCATGTGAAGGGCTATACACTTATTATGTTATACATCACACTCTGTGCCGGCCAGGCATATAATGCAATCTCGGTGGCACTGGAGTGCTAGTGCTATTTTTATCCTCATAGCCATACTAGGGAGAAATCTGTGAGTCGCTGACCTAGTACATAGCTGCCGGCAACCAGTCTACCCGATGGAGTGAGCAGACATTAATTATATTTGTCGGCTGCTGTGTTTGTTCACTGCGGCACTTTTTCTCTCTGTCAGTGACGTCAGTGGAGTTACATGGTATTACGTAGGTATATTACTAATCAGCCCTCTTATGGTCTAATCTGATGCTCGCAGTTTAACGTCTGTGCAGTCGCCATGGCAGTACTCGCAAGATTTGCATGGAAATGGACTTAAATTAACAAAATTCAACTAATTTGCAATGATTAAAACACGGCGTTCAGATTGCTGGCTAATAGTTCTTGGTTCACAAGATCTGTTTTGGCCACATTGTATGTGAGGCCTGTCCAGCCCAGGCCTTTTGGTTAAGGAGATGGATAATAAATCCCTACATTGACATATACAGATACATGAATGGATATGAGTGTATTGACTATTGCTTTCTGCAACTTTGTGCATCAGAGCTACGATCTTCAAAAACTTGGGCATTGCAGCCATTAAGCCTGAGGTTCATAGGCCTACTTGTGACCGTAAAGTAACCTTTGCCGCAATAAATTTATATATATACATGGTAGCACTTTTGATGAAGTAGCTGTAGCTACGAAAGCTTATGCCTATTTTTAAGTTTAGTTAGTCTTAAAAGTGCTACCATTTATATCTTATTCTACCTGACTAACACGGCTGCATACAGATCTACGAAATAAATTTGTGCAAGTTGAAGCTTGTTCAATGATTTTCTGCAGACCATTTGCACAGATCTCAGATTGTGATACCACAATTCACTTAGTATTCATCTTGGCATTAAGTATGAACACCTACTGGTGAAAACTGTGTGTGAACCCAATTGACTTTTTGTTATTTTTTGTGTGTACCACAATGGAATATTTTGACACGAAGATGACATAAAAAATTAATAATTGTCTGTTTTTTAATTGTTAAAGCCCCTATACACTATTGTTAATTTTGAAGAACATAAATGAGCACAGTTTAACATAATACTCACTTTAGTGTAATGTAGATAAAAGTATCCAAAATCCTGTTAAATATGTTTTGTCATGGCTGCTGTTATTAACCCTTTCCTTACCATAGGCGACTTTTGTCGACTGCACTCATACCCCCTCTTCTTTACCATAGGCGACTTTAGTCGACCAAGCTTTCACACAAAAAAGCACTCAAGCCTGAGCACAAAGGCCATTTGTTATAAAGCTGTAGTTTTGTCCATGTTCACCCTCCATACCCAAGCTTACAATGGTTGGAAAGAGCAAGATCGGATCTTTCCACTGATGGTGAAATAATATAAGGTTGCTATTATGCAATCCCTTCAAACTGGAGTGGAAAGATCCAAACACCTACGGAGCGCCATGTGTTTGTGTACAAAAAAGTGTTTGAAATTACAGATCACACTGAGGAAACAAAGACCGAGAACTTGGACATTTATTGACTGATCTTAATGTTTTTTGGATTTTATGAAAGGGAATTCAATAAGTAAGATATCTTTTATTATTTATTTTGCTGTAAAACGATATCTTCAAGGTGATAATAGAGTTTGTAAAATTGGCCTTTGAACACAAGCTTTCTGTTGTGTAAGAATGTGTGCTTCACGCTTGAGTGGTCAAACAATGCGGTCACCAGTGGTTGTTTATGTCAAAACAATTCGGTACTGAGAGGGTTTTAAAATAAGTGACATTATTTCCAAAATGAATTTCCATCATCTGAAGACAGAAATTCCATGTTGGAATGAATACAATCAGTCTGAAGTAACACTAAATGAATACAACAAAATAATAAGTCTAAACTTTCACCGGTAATTTGTTATATTTATTATATTATATTATATTAGGCCTATATATTGATTCTTATAAAGTATGGATGCATTTACAAACATAACAAAAGTTGATACTGACTTTAAGATGAAGAACAACTTCTTTTACATGGTTCAACAATGTAATTTTCAATATTTATATATTTGTTTAATACAAAATTAATGTCATGTGTACCCACTCACCTTAAATAATACGCATTAATTCCTGGATTTACGCACATGCACTAATCATGAATCTTGTTATGAGGTGGGGGGGGGGGGGGGATACTAATCTGGCAGCGAGTTGCTTGGATTGCTGACGGTCTTAGGATCCATGTAATGGGCCGGCTCATTTCTAATCAGTTAATCAAATTCTTTTCCTCCTCTGAGAGGTTAAGGTCAGACGGGGGTAAAACACTCTAGCATACACTGTATCAATGACTGCTCTCTCTCATTCTCTCTCTCTCTCTCTCATTCTCTCTCTCATCATAAACAAATATTAAATCCTGGGGGAAAAAAAGATTTATAGAAATATTTGAGATTTAGCACCATGTTTTTGGCTATTTTGACGACAATTTCTGGGGGAAAAAACCTTTTTCATCGGCACATTGCTTTTTTACTTGAGCAAAGGATAACAAATGATTTAAAATGGCTCATTTTTCAAAATAATCATGAGATACATTACAATGTTAACAGTACAAATATCCCAAAACGAATTTATGGTGGCTCCCGTCATAAATTGATTAACCCTCCTACTTCTGGTACCTTTTTCATACAAGTTGATCCACCATTTGAAACCATTCGCTTTTGTGGTTTTGATTGGTGAAATAACTGTGGACAGTATTGATTCCCCCAAATGGTTTTGAATGGTAGGTCAGCTAATACAAAACCTTGTTTGGATCTTTCCAAATGGTAGTACAGCTAATACAAAACCTTGTTTGGATACTTCTAAGTGGTGAATCAATGGACCCTCTATGCATTTGAATGGATTTGAATGGTAGTAAAGCTTGCTACCAACACTGTTCAAATGGTATCACTGTGTACAAAACCAATGGGCATTTTGGTAGGCCTAAGTGGAAATTTTGAATGGTTTCAAATGGTCAAACAGTAGGAGGGTTAAAGGCACTTTTTACTGGTAAACTTTGCTTCTGACTTTTATTTTGTGATTTATCTCAAGTATTTGTTTTCCTTTCTTTTATAGGGAAATTTTCATTGTTCCAATGCATATGAATTCCTTTGTACAACATAAGCAACCAACTACGAAAACGGCGGAAATCGTCTCCAGAAATGTCGCAAAACAGTGTTTTTTTGTCTTTCCAGTTTCATATCTCAACTTATACTCAACGTATGAATTTCGTTTTTGCGCCCAAAAGGAGAATAATTATTCCTCTTCAAAACAGCGCTTAAATTGTATTAGATGATTGTTTTAAAGTCTCGTACCATGCCGGTTAAAGATCGTCGGTTTTGTCAATTTTACCGTGTAGGTGGCATTTTTTGCTCATTGCAGACTATTCAATGCGGTCCCTAAACAGTCGTAACTCAGTAACCTTCCGGCCGATTATTTTCGTTCGAGCTTTAAAATAGAGGTTGATCCCTCACGGAAAGTTGATGTAAAACTCTCACTGATTGGCTACATTTTACTGGCGTACTTGGTACTGTTAAACTAAGCAGCGAATCAGAATGGCTGTTTGAGATCCCATTGAAGTACATGTCCACAGCAGCCTGTGAGGAGTTTCAAGGTTGAACGCACAGCCCACACAGGCCCCGTGAAAATAACAATCTATGTACTGATGTATAAGATACACTAAGTGTGCAAAATAAGCAGAGAGAAATTCATATGAAAATAACAATTTCAGGAAATTGCCGGTAAAACACGGGCATTATTTTTTAGAATAACTATTGGTTTTGATTGATATACATGTAGCTTGATTATTCTGTCACTTTGTTTGGGATATTCTTACCCAAAGACAAGAATTTATGACAGATCCACTAATTTTTCAGCATTTTGTCTTTGACAAAACCCTGCTGGGTTTGAAATGCAAGGTCACTGATATGAAATGCAATATTGCAACTTAATTTTTCCACTGGATTGAAAGTGTTTGAATGAAACTTTCACAGGTTGGTAAGGGGAATGTATAAGTAAAGACTATTTACAGTGACACCATGTGAAATTCTCAATTGAGTAGTAATTAGTTCTGAAAAGAACTGGAGGTTACAACTCAGGGTTAGGGTTAGGATTAGGGTTAGGATTAGAGTTAGGGTTAGAGTTAGGGTTAGAGTTAGGGTTAGGATTAGGATTAGGATTAGGGGAATGTATAACATTGGTATTTGGTAACATGTTTTTTCAATTCTCTAAGATTCCAAAAAATATATCATAAAACTAACCTTATGAAGTTTCATCACAATAGGTGCTCCCATTTTTTAGTAAAAAAGAAAGAAAAAGAAATGTTAAGTGTAATTGTATTTTTAAAAAGAAGTTGCCAGCCGACAACCTGTTTTTGACACCACAATTCCGACCTGTTTTTTCTAAGATGACTTTAAACCCAGTAAGTTTTTAGATAATAATCTGACAATTTGTTCATCTGGTATTTACCAGTGTTGTACCTTCCCTTTAAGAAAATAAAGAAGAACAAGAATAAATGTCATTTCCCCCCCCAAAAAAAGCAGTTCAATTAAATGTATTTGTCAATGGATTTAGAGGTAGAGGCTTTTACTCTGTGCATGATCTACATGTATGTAATGTGCCTCTTTCAAACAAGAAGTGACCATGGTAATGGTGGCTTACATATGTGGACCATAAAATACAGGGTTTATCATTTACACAGTGTGCACTAGCAATTTAGACTGTATTTACATTCAAGTGTACAGGGAAGGGATGATAGTTTATGCACAGAATATTTCAGATGTTGATGCATTAAAGAGAGGTCCAGCTCATTGCCAATTGTATAATCAACTAGTTCATAGCTTCCTAGTCTCCAGAAGTAATAATGGATTTTGCCTATTCATCGGATGTTATATTTGTTAGTGACTAAAAGATCTCAAAAAGATGCAGTGTATTCTGGGAGATAAGCCAGCGTGCGGGAAAACTGTACCTTAATACACACTTGATAAATGCATACTGTGAATGCGCCGATTTAACAATGCGCATTTTTTGGACTCTCTGCTACTTCAGTCAGTCCCAATTTGCATCACATAGCCAACTGCAAGTTCCTTATATTCCATATGACGTGTTAAAGCTGGGAAGCTAAACTATGTATAATATGATAATGCTTGTATTGCTTTCAAGCATTGTGTGTACAATCCTTGGGACTATTGTGCCCAATTTCCATAGAGTTGTTAAGCCTCTCCCCCCAAAAAAGTCTCCAGTTTCTGGTCATAGGTCACCTTCAAAATTGCTGCGGTGATGCGTGCTTTGGGGGGGGGGGGGTGTTAATCTTCTTTTTTTTTTGGCCGACCAGTGAAATACATGATACATGTATGTGGTTATTGAACCAGACCAAATTCCCATACACAAAGTATGGTGGCTAAGAGAGGCCTCACAAATCGGGCAAACGTTCATACTGCTATGTGAAAAAGTCATTTAAAACACAGCGTGGCAGAATTCCAATCAATCCAGAAATTTTGGCTGCAATTGGACATCATTTCATAGCCAAAAAACAAAAAGAAAATTAAAAATGCTGACGCATGGCTCTGGGGTGATGCGCATGGAGACCGGAAACCAAAGACTTTTTTTGCTTACTTGGGGCTTCTCGCTATAAACTTGATGGCCATTTATGCTAGCAAACTATGGTTAAATTTTTTTTTACGCACCATACCACATTTTTCTTGCTCACATCTAGCAGAATTTTCATGCCATAGTAAGCATAATAAATGGTAAGCAGCGCTATGAAAATTGGTCCAAGCTAGGTCAAAAGTGCCACATACATGTAGCAGGTTTACAAAAACTTCTGGCAAGAAAAATAAGATAACTAGTCAGAAATAAATCTTTGTTCAAATGCATGGAATAACATATTCCAAAAAAATCTATTGAAACAAAATTTTAAAATATATTTATGTGGAACTTTTTTAATGCTACAAAAGGTGACCCTTGACCCAATTTCTAGACCGGCTTGTCAGACCGGCATGTCAGATTTTGGACCAAGTTTTTAATGACACTGAATTTTAGGTATATGAAAAACACTTACAGTACTCAAAATGGATCTGAGTTTCATCTGCATCCATTGGCAATTTTAAATATTGTAAGGCTGTGCCAGGTATCCAGGTATCCAGGTATCCAGGTATCCAGGTATCCAGGTATCCGACCGAAACTGTCATTACCCGGTTCCATTTTTTGGTTCCAACTACCCTTCAACGACTTTTTAAAACGTTCGGACTTAACATTTGAGCGGTGTCAACAGAAATCTGTGACTCTTGAACAATGTAATGTTTACACTTTTACAGGCAATGTTATTTGTCAAGAAGAGATTATACACTCCAATAACACATTTGTAGTACTGTATAACTGGTAATTTTCGCGCGAGTAATTTTTCGCGCTCAGCCACCCTACTGACACATTCGCGGGTTGTTGCTTTCGCGCACGGTAAATATTTGACTTGTAGTACAATGCACACGATGTGGTTGACACGTATTTTACCACTTCAATAGGTTACCTAATTATAGTGAAGTCGTCGCACGTTGTACGCGCTATGCACAATGCTTATATACACGTGCAGTGATCACAAACGTTAACTAGTACTAGTAATGTACGCGTATGCTTATAGTACGCGTATGCTTATAGTACGCGTATGCTTATACTTATTAGAACGGGTCGCCGACTCTTTGTTTCAGGCAGGTACAAGGTCATGGGGTCATGGCTATACTAGTAATTAGGGCAGAGGGCTTTCCCACCGGGCGGGTAATAAATTCGCGTGTTTTTAAATTCGTGCTGTCTAATCGTTACGCGAAAAGCGCGAAAATAAATGTTGCGCGAAAATTACCAGTTATACAGTACTAGTATTTTACAGTTTCCACACACTTTACTCCAACTGATTCAGTGTGATACATTGTATCGAACCCTTAAGACTGCTAAGGGCCTGGCAGGAGGGAATGTTTGCCTATTGTTTGCAGTTATTGGATTAGTGCATGCTTTATGTCTGCATTGGGAGTGTGTGCCATGAGCTGTTAATAGTGGGGATATTATTATAGGGGACATCCACATTAATTGTTGCACTATCAATAAAAAAAGTGTGATTGAAATTGAAATTATAAATTATAATGGGTATCCAACGTCGTCGAAGTGCGGCAAGTTAGGGGAACTCTATAATATATATATATATATATGTAAAATCACTTTATTTAATAATTCAAGCGACATAACTGCAGCCATGTCAATGCATACGTTTGTTTGGGACAATAAAATAGCGCAGTGAAATGTCACAAATTCAGAGCCTGATGAGTGAGTGCATTTGCACCACTAGAGGACCAAGATGTGCACAGAGCGAGATAGTGAATAACATTAGGCCAGTGTTTTCAAGCTAGTTCATAACTGGCAGTGGCACTATACAGAAAACTATCCATTACAGATGAAACACTGCAACACTTCATCGGTTCTAATTCTAGCCAAGACAGAGGCGTGCCAATGACAACTTCTGCTAAGTGTTTCAAAGCCACACTCTCTACTAAGATCAAGGTGTTATGTTATTGATCGGAATTGGCGCAGTCGTTTGGAAGCATTAAGACCTCCATAGCAAATGTGGCCCAGATAGTTTGCTTATATATATTTCACAGTGACCCAGAAAGATTTGTAGGTAAGGTAGACACAAAGTCAGTGAAATGTGAAACTCAAGGATGTTAAATATTGTTTTAAGGATTGTGTCCATTTTGTTTCTGTGTGAATAACAGAAACTACCTTTAGTGTGACTGTATTGATATACTATGTGATTCTGTCTGTGTCAAACGTTGCAATATCGATCATCCTTTGGATGGCAACAATTACATGGGCCGAATTTCATTAACTTGCATAATGAATGATAGGAATTAATTGAAGAACACATGGTGACAAATAATGAATGATTTTATCATTAGGTTGCCTATTGACGGTGTGCATAGCTTTGCCTCCTGTTACTAATGTTACATAGCCTGGCCAGTGTCTATATCATGGAGTGAACATTCATTCTTCTCTGTATCAATTGACATGTGTAAAGGCACTTCCTTAACCCACCAAGTCTAGCTGCAACAGTCGACCAATCAATTCACATTAGAACCCAAAATTAAACTTTGTTTATTGAACCATTCTCATCAAGTCTTCCGGTTTTAAAGAGAATGTATACAACATATTGGTAACGTTGACAAAACTGCTTACTTACTTTGTATCAAGACATACATGTACATTAAAATGTAAGGTATAGGATTGGTAAATAACTTCAAAAATATCAAATGTTCAAATTGTAATATTAAACTAACTTAGTGTAAAGCAGATGATGCATATGTAATTGTATTAATCTTCCCTAGAAAGATTTCTGTTTGAGGTGCAGTCATTAAATGTTTGTTAAAAAAATTTGATCAGACCCCCAAAATTGGGGGTAATCTTTTTTGTAATTGATACATGTTAACATGTATATGCAGTTATTTCCCATACACAAAGAATATGGTGGCAGAGAGAGGCCACATAAATTAGGCAAGTGTTCATATACCTATGTGAAAAAGTCATTTAAAACACAGCACGGCAGAATTCCAATCGATCCAGAAATTTTGGTTGCATTTGGACATCGTTTCATAGCAAAAAAGAAAGAAAAAATTAAAAATGCCGACGCGCGGCTCTGAGGGGACGCGCGGTTCTGAGGGGACGCGCACAGAGACAAGGAACTGGACACTTTTTTGTTTTGGCAATAACCCGAACTCCCTAGGCATTGTACTAAAACAATAAAAATCCTTCAAAATCCTACAACTGGCTTTGTTGTCTAGGGAGTTAGGGTTAAGGAATAATTACTATTTACTATTTAGTGCGAAAAATCATTCACAAAATGGCAACTTTCTGTAAATGTGCCTGTATTTGTGCATGTTTTAGGGGGCTGGAGGGGTTTGGGGGCTGGAGGGGTTTGAGGGAGGATGGATGGGGAGGTGGCCACAGAAGGGGTTCCTATGGATCATCCCCTGGACAAAAAGTTGTATGTACAAATATGCTCCCATCACCCTTGAATTTACGCATATGAGGGATCAGCTTGGTGTAGCAATACTTTCCTCGCCTTTCACCTCTGTGGACCTGGGTTTGAATCCCACTCAGATCCCAGCTGACAATCTTGATTGGGTTTTCAGTCCCTACCTTGATTCAGTTTTACCTAGATTATTTGACTGAGGTTTTCCTCCCACATCTAAAACTGAACATTCCTTCATCGTCTTCTCTTCACAGGTTTCTTCGGGCTTATGAGCTTCAGTGAATCCTTGGTTTCATTACCAGAAAGATTGATAATAATGATAAATCACCATTGTTATTAATATGTGAAATTTGAAATTAGGCTACTCTTCCCCCTAACTTTCTTGATTCTATCATGATATCGGTCTTCCACAACACAATTTCGGTCTTCCACACCACAATTTCGGTCTTCCACACCACAATTTCGGTCTTCCACACCACAATTTCGGTCTTCCACACCACAATTTCGCCATCACTTTAATAACCCCATATTTTAATTATATAAGGGAACTCACTCCCAAATAATGCTCACGTATGCCAGGGCAGGTACTGGCGGGTGATGCCTGCAGGAGGTTGGGTGAACTTCATGATCTAGGGCCCAGATTGGTGAGGAAAATCTATGAGTAAACCTTGTCCCTAAGGATGTTGTCTTATACTAAGCTCCATCTTAGCTAGTCCCTGGGCTTGTTCATAATCCTCCCATGGCTGGATTATTTCCGTCTAATAATATCACCCATAACGCGCGGTGAATAAAATCTGTTTTCCACATCCCCTCCGAAGCTTCTGCCCACGAATTCACACTGTGCATTCGGCAACCCCCCGAAATTGGAGTGGAACTGGCGAGATATGGAGAACAGTAATGAAAACATTTCAATTAAATTATTGATTTTCATATTGGCTGAGCCCTGTACACAAAAGCCTATCCTTTTGTGTATCCTGTGGGCACGTGTGTAGGAGAAGGCATATACATTTGGGTCATTCTGATCAGAGTTGAGCTGAAATCGAGACAGAGAGCCAGGCATCATCATATAGGTTGGGGTTCACAGAGCCAGGCAATACTGTACATACCGATAGTCATTGATGCTACCAGGGTATATGAGACAACTGAGTGTCATGTGTCTCCGGTCTATACAGCAGATATTGGCGTACGCCATTCTCAGTTTCACCATTGCTACCATCGGAATGCCAATAGGAAAGGATACTAGTTGTGAAGACTTCCCATTGCCATCCATCTTATACTTATCATCATCATCATCATCATCATAGACATCATCATTCTCATTGTCTCATACCATGTGGAGTGAAACCATTATGCATGCCCACTGATGTTGTCTGTGATGGAGACAGTCACTGCTATTCTCAGCATCTATCAAGGCCACATCCTGTAGTGCTTGAACACAATAACCAAGGCAACTCCATCCACCAGCGTAAACATGTCAGCATCTCTGTGTACATGACATCTATACAGGCAAATCCTATTTGACATCACTGGCATGTTGGTGGCTTTATAGCAGTGTATCTGACTACTCACTGACATTGACTAGGACCATAGACACTGGCTGACACAATGGATTTTGTACGTCAAAAGTTGGGCTTCCGTAAGGCCAAAGCAAAAGACAAGGAACTACCTCCTCCTCTGACACAGAAGAAAGACAGCGTAAGTTTTGTTTATTTATTACGCTGTGTCGTGTCCATAGGTACCATAAACACAGTTATGTCAAAAAGGAAATTTTCAGTGATAAGCTGAAGAAAACAGATAATGAAATTGAAAGGAAAACATAAAATATTAAAATAATCAGTGACACATTTAACATTCATATTATCTTGGTTGATTTACTATACAGTAAATATACCTAAGAAGAAAAGCATATCAATACTTTGAATAATATTTAATGATTATATACAACAGATTGACAATATTTGACCTTTTAGATGTCTGTCTATATTAGATTTTGAATAAAGAACCAAAGCTGCTTACATGTACATGTACATGTCAGTGAATCCAAGAAGGCATTCTAATGTGGTTAGAGAATTCTTGATGAGAGTCATCATGTAATCTACATTCACAGTCACTCAGTACTTTAAATTGTTACTTTTTTTCACGAAATCATTATTTCTGGTGTCTGTGCGTGTCACCTCAAACCCACGCATCAGCATTTTTAATTTTCTTTTTTTTTTGGCTATGAAACAGGCCTCTCTTAGCCACCGTACTTTGTGTATGGGAAATTTTGTCTGGTTTCATTAACCGTATCACATATTTCACAGTTGGCAAAAGAAAAAAAAGCCGACCAGAAACCGGAGACTTTTTTTTGGCCTTAAGTATTGTATATAAGTTTCAAATTCTAAAAAGTAAAAGTTTCTTAATTACACTAATTAACTAAAGTATTTTTTAGTGGAATTGCGATTTGTTACTTAATACATTGGAAATCATAGTGATTGGTATAATGCCATTGTATAAAGTGGTGTTTTGTATTTTCAAGAAGTGACTATCCATGTGAGCTAAATACATTTTCACGAAATAATGAATCACAATGAATACATAGTTCAGTACATGGCCCTCTGCACGTGTGGTCATGTTTGTGCATTTTAACAATGTGATGTAAAACGGTTTGTAATTAATTGATTTAATTTTGCTCTACACCGACGTGTGTATAGCACTGTATACTCGGTGCTTTCTGAGTGTCTGTGGAAAAAAACTTCACAGATGACTCGGGCGGGATTCGAACACACGACCTCCTGCTTACTAGTGCAGACGTCTTAACGTAATTAAGACGTAATTAATTACTCGTTCATTCATTACAATTGCAGTGATAAAAATACCAACACTTTTTTTTAATTTAAGATAAAAACATTCTTAGGAAACAAATTTAAAATATTTTAATGGTGAAAAGTCTTGGAATTGCGATTTTCCAAAAGAGTGGGCTAAGTCATCACTTTGTAAAAACAAATAGTTGCTACAAAGAAATAAGAACCAACTTTGTAATCAAGATCTGAGTTGTGATCATGTCTGATTAAAACTGAATTGATGTACTACTTAGAATTAAAATCTAAAACAATTGAATTCTAAGTTGTTAGTTTGTGCATATTGATATACACTGTATGTATGACGTGATGTTTGGAGGTACCGTAGATCTAGATTTGAGTTTAGTTTTGGATAAAAAAACAACCAGTGCATCTGTGTATCGTGTACCAGCTGATACATAAAGCCAACATGTAATGCGTGACGCAGAATTTCAGTTTCTAATTTTCCCCTAATAAAACATAACTTAATATTGAAAATTTTAAAGCATTTTGAAAGTGTGACGCTTGGTCATTATCGCAGGATAAAGACCTTTTGGGTCATGGCCATGGGTGATAATGGACCTTGCATACATGTTAAGTAATTTGTGTTAAGTAGTTTGTGTACGCCATATGTGCACGCGATTGGAACACGATCTTCAAACTGTTGCATACATGCCTGAAGGTCCAAAATTTGAGATACCCAAGATGTTTGTGTGAAACATAAAAAGGCCTAAAAACTATGTAATGTTTGCAAATACCACAGTGTACAGTGGTCTAGCTAATGACAAAACACTGCAAAACGGACCTTAACCTCCCTACAAGTTGTTACAGTTACACTGAACAACAGTTAAGCATGCTTTTCTGTGAATTTTTTGTTGGTGTTTAGTTTCATAATGCAACTACATAGACTGTTCGCTCAAAAACTTAGTAACGTACAGGGAAATGTGAACAGTGATTCCCAGCTAGACCGAGATGTACATGTAACGCACGTGCTATATTTGCGAAGTAGTCTTTTGCATTGTAGCCGTAAAACATTCTCACAGAAGTCTTGGCCCAATACGAGGGGCAGAGACAGTAAACTAAAAAAGTGGACCACAAAAAGGAGGGGAACACTTGAAAACAAAGTAAATGGACAATTATGAGGATCAAAAAAGGGGTTATATGTTAACCTTTGACCCCAGATTGATAATACATATTGATTATAGTAGACTAATGAGAGATACTTTTATCCTGATGATTGAAACCCTATCCTCCCAATGAGGATACCAATGGGGCCCATTCGAACACCTGACATCATGCAGCAAGGCTTGCATAACATGCCAGTCTGTAACCATGCAGCAAGGCTTGCATAACATGCCAGTCTGTAACCATGCAGCAAGGCTTGCATAACATGCCAGTCTGTAACCATGCAGCAAGGCTTGCATAACATGCCAGTCTGTAACCATGCAGCAAGGCTTGCATAACATGCCAGTCTGTAACCATGCAGCAAGGCTTGCATAACATGCCAGTCTGTAACCATGCAGCATCTTCATATGGTAACTTTGAACTATGCATGTTGCATGTTGTTGGTGTACGTGAATATAAATGTACATACCTACATGTACTACCACCTACATGTAAGCACTAGTGATACATCTGTGGTGTCTGCGCATCGCACCTACAAAGTACTTTAACCAATGAAATACAGCGTGTGTCTGTAGGCCAGAGCCTAGGAGTATTAATGTTAACATTTTAACATTTAGTTATTTTTGAATTACCATACTAAACTTTATATTTAATAAAACATACAGGAATTGACTGTGTTGATTAAAACTGGCCTGTCAACCTGGTCAAGCGTCATACTGTGTAAATCGTAACCTGGATTAATTCCACAGATAAGCCATGTTAACATAGTCGATGATGTGTAGCGTGTGGGATTAACTGTGTCTTTCGTGGTTAAATCTTAACTATAATTGCACATGTTCATCCTTATTTGCCCCGAGGTAAGGTCAGATTTACTAAAGCATTAATGCTCGCGGTCTGTGCCTTAACACGCAAGCTCTCCAGAGGAAACTACTGTATGCATTCGCAAATTGAACATTTCATTGCAAATGAGAAAGATGGAAATGCGATATGCGGTGTTGAATTGTTGTATTTCTTTAGGGAGTAAAATTTCTGGAATTCTGGGAACTGCTGCTGATTTGTTTAAATTTACATTACAAGTGTAGCCAGAAGTACTCCGAAGTGTTGAACAGGGGGGGTCAAATCTAAATTAAAGCAAATTCATGCATTGAATACATTAGTATACACTGGGATATTGCATTTGGTATCTGCCTTGGTGATGGGGGAGTGGGGGGGGGGGTGGAGGCATAGTCCTCATGGCCATTCTATGCTGTGACTGAATTTATTTCACTGAAAATACTCATCCCTGGATCGACTGAGCAGCTTTGTGATAACATCATTTAATAATCTCTCATGAAATGTGTGGCTCAACATTTTGGTCAGTGTCATCTGAAGACAGTCAGAGCTCACTGACCAAAATGTTCAGTTAACCCACAGGTTTTTCGCAGAAACACACAACTCTTGAGAGATTTTTACATTGTGTCAAATTCCATAGAGAATATTTGAAACGATTTGTGTAATTATACTTAGACTTGTAATGAATTGCACCAAATGGTGTCAAATTTGAGTGAATGTCACAGCAAGTGCTTTTATTTTCCACAAATTACTAAAGGCCAAAAAACAGTCTCTAGTTTCTTGTCTCCGCGCCCCTCATCATCTGCTTGTCAGCATTTTTATTTATTTATTTTTTTTATTTATTTTTTTCTTCTATGAAACGGTGTCCAATTGCAGCTAAAAATGCTGGATCAATTGGAATTCTGCCACACTGTGTTTTAAATGACTTTTTCACATAGGGGTATGAATGTTTGTCCGATTTGATGTGGCCTCTTTTAGCCACCATACTTTTTGTGTATGGGAAATTTGGTCAGGTTCCAATAACCACGTATACCTCACCGCACCGATTTTGAAGCCGACCTATGACCAGAAACCTGGTTTTTAGCCTAAAGCCAAGAACCCAATTGGTGGGCAAGCATGAAGTTCTCAAAAAAAGGTAACAATGTCCCTGATAAATCCGAATACGATACCTGAAACCGTCTTATCAATATCAAAACAGTAGTGCTAGATGTAATCAATTTGCAGAGTATATGCCCCCCAAAAAGTCTCCAGTTTTTGGTCATAGGTCGGCTTCAAAATCAGTGCGGAGACATGGGTTTTTTTTATTTATTTTTTTCTTCTATGAAACGGTGTCCAATTGCAGCTAAAAATGCTGGATCAATTGGAATTCTGCCACACTGTGTTTTAAATGACTTTTTCACATAGGGGTATGAATGTTTGTCCGATTTGATGTGGCCTCTTTTAGCCACCATACTTTTTGTGTATGGGAAATTTGGTCAGGTTCCAATAACCACGTATACCTCACCGCACCGATTTTGAAGCCGACCTATGACCAGAAACCTGGTTTTTAGCCTAAAGCCAAGAACCCAATTGGTGGGCAAGCATGAAGTTCTCAAAAAAAGGTAACAATGTCCCTGATAAATCCGAATACGATACCTGAAACCGTCTTATCAATATCAAAACAGTAGTGCTAGATGTAATCAATTTGCAGAGTATATGCCCCCCAAAAAGTCTCCAGTTTTTGGTCATAGGTCGGCTTCAAAATCAGTGCGGAGACATGGGTTTTTTTTTTTTTTTTTTGATATTTTTAATTTTTTTAAATTTTTTTTTTTACGAACCAGTGAAATACATGATACATGTATAATCGGTTATTGGAACCAGACCAAATTTCCTATACACAAAGTACGGTGGCTAAGAGAGGCCTCACAATCAGGCAAACATGAATACCCCTTTTGTGAAAAAGTAATTTAAAACACAGCGCGGCAGTATTCCAATCAATCCAGCAATTCTGGCTGTAATTGGACTTCGTTTCATAGCACAAAAAAAACGAAAACTAAAATTGCCAATGCGTAGGTCTGAGGCAACGCGTGCGGAGACCATAAGGATGCATTAGATCAACAAATTGATAAATTGATTTATTTTGATTATACAAACTAGCATCTTTATACATTTCTTATATTCAAAGAAATTGTTGGTTTTTTTAAATATATTTATGGAATACATGAAATAAATAAATGCAGAACTTGTTAATGAAATGAATAGCTTACCAATGATGTAAATGTAAGTTTCTCTTATAGATAAATTGATTGATAGATAGATAGATAAAAGGTTTATTAAAAACTTTGCCATTACAGCTAAAACCTGAATTGCAACAAAATTTCAAATGAAATTAGGGCCTACAAGGAAGTTATGTAAAAAAAAATCTAAAAAAAATCACATTTATAAAAATAAAAAGTTGTGTAAGTCATAATTTTTTGTTCAACTGCTTCATTTAATTAAAAAGGATAAAATGTAAAATCCCTGCCATGATACACAACGCTTGAAAAGACTTTCCTGTACTTTGTATTTCTATTAGTTTGACATTCTAAATAATCTAATTTTAATGGATTAAAGAAGACAAAACCATTTCTCCATCTTTCATGTTACATGTTACATGTACCCATGAAACTACCAAATAATACACTGTACGTGTACATGTACGAATATGAACCATATTGAGTGTGAGACTGCATCCTGTTTTGTTGCCTTTACACATCTATAATGTCACCCAGGTGTAGACAAATTTGATAGGAACAAAATTTCACCTCCAAATAGAATTACAGGAAATCGTTAAAGCATACAAATCAATGAGAACTGACAGATCTCACACATACGATAAATACAAAGATAGAAAGAAAACTACACACACACACAATTATAAGTTATTCATATAAAACTAAAATCCAGATAGGCCTATATTTGTTTATTTTAATGTAGTATGTAACAATGTGGTTTGTATTATTAAGCGCCATGCAATAATGTATTTTGGAGATAGGGGTAACCATTAATGAGTGACATTTCGGTCATTGGGCGCTGACCGTTATCAAGTGAATGACCATTTTAGCTCACTGACCGAATTATACATGCTTCATCTGCAAACCTATTTGATTAGTTCCGTATAGTGCATTTGCACATTCCAAATCTTGCTGGAATTTACTGGATATGAACTTAGAATCTGCAAAATATAGCACAAAATTACTACTGTCAATCTTCCATGATAAGTGTGACTTACGCGAACAAAATTAAATAAATGCTGCTTTAACGTTGAATTATTCATTTGTAATTTATACATGTAAATCAAGCTAGCTCAATGTCCTATAAATGTAACATCTTCATGTACCTCATCTAGCCACTAGGCTTGGGCGGTTACCTGCGGGTACCCGGTTCTACCCGATTCCAAATTAACCCTCTCAGTACCGAATTGTTTTGACATAAACAACTGCTGGTGACCGCATTGTTTGACCACTCAAGCGTGAAGCACACATTCTTACACAACAGAAAGCTTGTGTTCAAAGGCCAATTTTACAAACTCTATTATCACCTTGAAGATATCGTTTTACAGCAAAAAAAATAATAAAAAATATCTTACTTATTGAATTCCCTTTTATAAAATCCAAAATACATTAAAATCGGTCAATAAATGTCCAAGTTCTCGGTCTTTGTTTCCTCAGTGTGATCTGTAAACTCAAACACTTTTTTGTACACAAACACATGGCGCTCCGTAGGTGTTTAGCATTTCGGATCTTTCCACTCCAATTTGAAGGGATTGCATAATAGCAACCTTATTTTATTTCACCATCAATGGAAAGATCCGATCTTGCTCTTTCCAACCATTGTAAGCCTGGGTATGGAGGGTGAACATGGACAAAACTACAGCTTTATAACAAATGGCCTTTGTGCTCAGGCTTGATTGCTTTTTTGTGTGAAAGCTTGGTCGACTAAAGTCGCCTATGGTAAGGAAGAGGGGGTATGAGTGCAGTCGACTAAAGTCGTCTATGGTAAGGAAAGGGTTAAGAATCGGAACCGCGGTTCCACTCTTTTAAAGAACCGGGTACTCGCAAGAGTCGGTTCCGCAACCGAGTCCTTCAAGTACCGGTTCCCAGAGTCGAGTCCCAGAGCTGGCTGGGAGCCGAGTCCCAGTCAGAGCCGGCTCCAGCAAAATACCCGACTCCGATTCCAACCCGGCTCCGATTCCAACCCGGCTCCAATTGAAATACGCAGTTAGTTGTCTGAGCTCCAACTCTATAGAGCCGAGAACCGGCTCCAGTCAAAATACCCGATTCTCTTTGCTGAGTGACCGACAAAATGTAACTCTAGACTACAGCAAACTTGTGAAGGCGCCACCCATGCAACTGATGCAAACTGCAATGTCTGTGTGTTAGTAGTACCACTGTGCGTCACTGAGTTGTTTTATAAATTGGCCCCATAACATGGATACTTTGGTTATGGAGATGATGTTTAAAATGTTGACAACACGTGTCTTGAGAAGTGGAGTGATCAAGGTGGCCCCGTAATGGATAAACTTGTGACGAAGTTAACAGTCTAGTCATGTTGCTAATGTACTTTCAATACGGCTTGGACGGTAGTACGGTACCTTGTAGGGGGTGGTGCTAAAATTGCTTAATTGCTCCTCTATGATTGCTCCAACCCCTAAAGCATGTGCAAAGCCATGGCATGTACAGAAGGGCTTGTAATGTTGTTTGCTAACGGTAGGATAATGGAAACAAATCTCTTACTTAGCTTAACGTTTCTAAAACGTTTCCTTAAAGTTTCTGAAACAAATTTTAAATTAAACAAAATTATCATCATTGCATTTGCAGTTGAAAATTGAAACACCTTCGTATCAGAGATGCAACGAAGTTTGAATAGACCGTATGTTTTATTATTTTCTGTAATCCTTATGTTTTTGTTTGAATCTCTTGGAACCGGTTCCGACTCGGAACCGGGTTTATTTTTTGGAACCGAACCGGTTCCAGAAATTGTGGAACCGCCCAAGCCTACTAGCCACTATACACTATTGGTATTCTGGAGAAAAAAAAAAATTATTACAGATTGACATGAAACATACTTGGTGTAAGTTCATGATGCTATCAAACATCCCTTGAAATATTTCTGTGTGAGAGTATTATCGTTTTAGCAAAAATAAGTGAAAGAACTTAAATGGTCGAGCGGTTTGGTGCATCGGATTTGTGTTCTGATGGCTGAGTCGTCAGAATGTGGGTTCGAATCCCAACCGCGACCGTGGTACTTGTGTCCTTGAGCAAGACACTTTACCATAAATGCTTCTCTCCACCCAGGAGTAAATGCTACCTGTGAGGGCAGAGTTGGTTGTTGTGTTTGATTAGCCCATATGCGCCAAAATGGCAGCAATTGAGCTGTATACTCCCCAGGGAGCTGAGATGGTTTCTGGAATGATTTATGCGCCTGATGAGCAGGGGTAATAATGTACAGCGCTTTGATACCTTGTTTAAAAGCACTTTAAAATGCCCGACATTATTATTATTATAAAAAAATAAAAAAAAGGAATTTCTGTCATCCAAAGACAGAAATACCATGTTGGAATGAAGACAATACATTGTCATAATTTCATAATAACATTTGTTGCCAAGATTCTATATGAAATTGTTGAATTTTGTTTTTACATAACTGGATATACTATTACTTGTTTATCTTTATCTACCTGGAGTGAGGACAACGCAGAATGGTACATGTAGCTCACTAATCATATATTTTCCCTTCAACATTGGATGTAATAATTCATTTTACATAGAGCCCTACATGAATTCAGGTCAAGTTGGTGCACCGATGTGTTTAATTTGAGTCCTTCTGGCCATTTTTGTCCATTTTTGTCCAGTTTTGTCCATCTGCCATCTTCTCTGGCCTTCAAGTCCTTTTTAGACAGTGCTTGTCCCCATACAAGGTCAGTTATTTCAGCCCTTGGCAGTTATTAAACAGCTGTTAATTACTGTTTGTAACACATGTAATTAGATAACTTGGGGATAATTAGCAGAAATATTCAGAGCCCTGGGAACCTATAGCCAGCCAGTCTGTCATGAAGTGAGATAAAAATACAATGTTCTTAAGATGCATTGTGCTCCAATAGAAGAGGTTTACATGTACTTCATCATGACTTTGTATTGTAGATGACATAACAGTTATGAGAGAGTTGTAATTGAATTTTCAGATTAAATATTTTTATATTGAATTTTTAAAAAGCAAGTATTCAATTCACAAGCAAAAATGACTAGGTGCATTTAAAAATAATGTTTTTGAATGACATGGAAATTTAATTAGGATTGAACCTACAAAAACCTCCATGAGCATCTTGGTAAATGCATTTTATGTTTTACATTTCCATTTGTTATAACAGTATATTTGGTGAATGACTTTACAAAAAGGAAAACATTGGTAACTTTCAGATTATTAAATAAACAAATTATGATCTTAAAGCTTGCTTGATGATGATAAGTTGGTGCATGTAAGTATCAATCATTTTCATCTTAGAGAGAGAAAGAGAGAGGGAGAAAAAAAATTGTTGGGCAAAAAAAAAGGTTTCCACGCACATCGCCCTCAGACGGCATTTTTTCCCACTATGAAACGATCTTTTAAAACCATCTTTAACGAGGGTAACTCATCCAGCACAGCTGATCATTTGGGGCCCTCATATTATATACAAAACATATCAATATTATACAAAAACTATTACAGAAGGAGGTTCAGATGAATTAATAATAATGATAAAACAGTCTTAACGGACAATTACATACGAAATAAAATGTAAAGGACTAAATTGCACAAAAAGACCCCCTCCCAGTCTACCATACTGATTAAAGATATAGAACTAAAAGGGAAGATTAAAAATGAAGCAAAAAACTAAAAAACAATAACAAAATGAACACAACAAAATTTAGTAATACGAGCGCCCCCCCCATCCTCCCCCAATAAAAACCATCAAAGCAAATTAATTATCAATTGTATACCAACATCTCGGGCAAAACACAAGGTAATCGAAGACATAATAATAATATTACTTCAAACCTTGCCTTCCTTCAACAAACGCCGGAATGAAGAATAAGAGTTTGAACGAGTGGTGAAAGGGATGTCCAATTGCAGCCAAAATTGCTGAATCAATTGGAATTGTGCCATGCTGTATGCATATATCATGTATATATTTTACTAGTTGGGGGAAAAAAAATAAAAAAATTACCCCCCAAAAAGTGCGTCAACGCACCAGTTTTGAAGCTGATCTATGACCAGAAACTGGACACTTTTTTGGCCTGATGTCAAATTTCAGAACATGAAAAACCTTTTCTCAAGAAGTAGAACACCTATTGTGATGAAACTTTCACAGATTAGTTTTATGATATACCGGTATTGCTTGTAAACTAGAGGGGTTGAAATGAACGTGTATGTTTCCAAAATACCAATTTTGTATCAACCCTTAAAAGCGAAGGTAAAACATTACAAGTTTGTAATGTAGGCCTACATTCATTTTAATCCTCTCAAACTAACCTGTGCATAATTTCATCACAATAGGATGCCTCAGATTTATGTGAAAACTAAGAAAGTCAGTGTATGTTTTTTCCCGTTTTACTAAAAGTTGCGGTCAACTTTTTCTGAATTTGACGAAACTATTCCTGCTTTCTCTAAGATGAGAGCACTTCAGACGAAAAATTTCTGAGGATGACTAACATGTGTGCCAACTTAAAGATGTATCGAACGTGTTTAAATAGATTTAAGTGTTGAATTGCTATTTTTCTGGGGTTACGGAAGTAAAAAACTTGCCAGTAAAAACTCAAATTAGTAAAGGCGGAACCCTGCGTTTTAATTCTCATGTTGCACGTGACCACACAAATTATTGTATGGAACAGGCTGAGGGCATGGGCAGTCTTCTGGCTGTCAGTCAGAATCAAGCGCATTTGAAATATCGCTTTTATATACAGTTTATGATATCCAAATTTCATATTTTTTGTTTAACAAAAACCCATGTTGTACCTTCCCTTTAAGATAGATTAGACTAGGTGTCGTGGGGTGTCGTGGCCGAGCGGTCTAGCTTACCGGATTCAAGTTCTGGTG
The DNA here is from genome assembly GCA_029582265.1 of Zoroaster sp. YZ-2022. Classification (NCBI taxonomy): domain Eukaryota; kingdom Metazoa; phylum Echinodermata; class Asteroidea; order Forcipulatida; family Zoroasteridae; genus Zoroaster; species Zoroaster sp. YZ-2022. The sequence goes on along the minus strand of CM055830.1, from coordinate 22,401,545 downwards.
TTAGCAACATAATGTGGGTTCGAATCACGGCCGTGACACTTGTGTCCTTGAGCAAGACACTTAATCATAATTGCTTCTCTCCACCCAGGGGTTAAATGGGTACCTGTGAAGGCAGACGGTTGGTTTGCTCTATATGCGCTAGAAATGGCAGCAATTGAGCTGTATACTCCCCAGGGAGCTGAGATGGTTTCAGGAATGATTTATGAGCCTTATGAGCCTTATGAGCAGGGATAATAATATAATGCACCTTGAGCACCACTTAGTTGGTGGATACGTGCGCTATATAAATCCACACATTATTATTATTATTATTAGACTCCAATGTCAGGGAACCATGTTTTTAACTCGGTTAAGTTTGTTGGTTTCAAGATGGCAGATTGTAAACAGTACTGGTAGTGTTGTTCATTTTTAAATGGTTTTTCATACAAGCTAATTTAAACTTCACCATGTTTTCTAAGAAATGTTGACTTTTAAGAGGATTGTACCATCACAAACTGCAAAGTTTCTGAAACTATACATACACTTTTTCCAAGGCTCTCTGAAATTTGTTTCTGGTCAAGACTGTGACGCCAGACACAAGCTTCTGGTCGTGTTTGCCAAAACATGCCCCAGGTAATGTAGGGTTGGCAGAATTAGCACTGTGTACCGCAATTTGCATTTATTCAATATATAATTCTGCAGCTGAACAGTTACCATACAAACTCTCGATCTGAAAAATATCAGACATAAGAACATTTAAAACTACAAAAATTACATGTGTAATATTTATATACAGTTAAGAATTCCTCTTATGTATTTTAATGCCAAATAAATTAATTATTATACAAAATAAAACACAATTTTAATCAAGCTTTTCAATAATTTCGATCAAATCATCCGGAAGGAAAACTGACTGGGTTACACAAATCAATATTTGAAGTGCACAAAGAAACAATTTACTGAACCTGTGACCTTTTATTATTAAAAGACAAAACAATTGATGTGATTCTTTGGTCTGCTCTGTACACACAGCGCTATCAAATTTGTGCAGGGAAAAATCCATAGGCAACTATGCTTGTACACTGGTGTATTTTATCTTTGGAGCTTCACTTTGATGCTGTATTGATGCGCGAAGCATCATCATTAGTAATTTATTCATCGTCATAGTAATAGCCTTCACCTTAGTTGAGGACATGGTGCGTATGTCTCATTAGAACGGATGATAATGGAGACCAATCAATATTGATCCTTTTTGCAATATGCAGAGACAATGACGAGCAATAACAATGATAAATACCCAACATTTTATGCATGTCAGATAAACCTATTTGTGCATGTTATTTTTGAAATCGATAGCACTTATTCAAATTGAGCAGAAATGACTAGATTGACATTATAGGTTACACATATGCACTTTTAGTAGAAACGTTACAACACTTCAGACACATTTTACTGTTTTACCGTGTATAGCTGGTAGAATTGTGCACCATTGGGGTACACCATTGGTAATAAGTATTATCAGGTATATATCGTCACAACAGTGAAGCAAGGTCATATCATAGTACAATACAATGCAATACAATGAAGGCATTTATATAGCGCTCTTACACAAACGGTATCACAGCGCTTTACAGTGAGATGCAAGTACAATTTAAAAATACACAGTGCCTAAAATAAATGAGTCTTGAGAGATGTTTTAAATTGACTCAATGAAGAAGCATGAAGGATACCAGATGGTAGTTCATTCCAAATGCTGGGTGCAGCAGTATAGAAACGACCTTGTTGCAGACATGGATTTTGCTCAGTGCAACAAGGTCGTATCTTTTTACAAAGTTCCAGGATGAACACGCAAAACCTATGGAAGAAGATACAACATTTTTGCACTCAAGTGTTTTAATGTATGCATATTTATGCACTATTGCACATACGACCTTGTTGCATTTTACAGATACAAACTTGTTCTTCTGACACAACGATATGGTAATCAAGAATTTGTCATGTCAAATCTCGCTCTAGTAAATCTGTCTTTGTTTACTCTTAAAATAGATTTATTATCTAAAAGCTTACTTTGTTGTGAGATGGTAATGGTGCCAAGCATCATTTCTCGGGATTTTTCCTGATTTCAGGATTTTTTTTACAAATCTCCCTCTGCCTCAAAATTTTCTTGAAAGAAGAAATCCACAAAGGAAAGAAAGAAGTGGCCTGTATTGTGTCCAAACCTCTAGTTTCTTGTTTGTGGGGATGTGGAGAGTCTGTAATATTATAATCCTCCAAAATTAAACATCCAGGAGGTTCAGGGGGCTTTGTCCACTAGACCAAAGGGAGACCCAGGCCCGCTACCCATTTTTCATTTTTTTTTTTTTACTTTTTGTCAAATCACACCCCCGTCTGACATAGGGTTGTGCGTTTTCGGTTATTTCGAGAATGGGATACCCAAAATTTTACAGGTACCCGTAAACAATTTTGTAAACACACATAAATACTCCTGAATGTATAAAATAACCAATACGAACACAATTTTCAAACAAAAGTTGGCAAGTATGTGAAAGGTTGTCGGCAAATGTTACTTCTACATTTAAGTTTTCTTCATTTTGTTAGCAAAAAATGAGACTTCTATTATTTTGTGTGGCTTAAAATGTTCAGTCAGAATTTTAAAAAGTCGAGTCATTTACGGGTAATTGGAACCGAAAAATGGAACCAGGTAATGACATTTTCGGTCGGGTATCCGGGTATCCAGGTTTCCGGATACCCGACACAGCTTTAGTCTGACATGTTGTCATATTTGAGAAGACATGAATACAAGTTAAAATCTGTGTTGTTAATGAAAGAAAAAGCAAAAAAGCATACAGATTGTTTGTATTCATTCCAAAAGGAATTTCTGTCTTTGGAAATTATTTCACAAATTGTTACTAAAACAATAGCACCTCAAACAAATATTTCAAGGGATGTTTGATTACCTATAGTAGAAAGGGGCTTTAAATGCCATGTCACTTGCCAACCCAACTCTCATTTGTGCTTGTATACATTGTTCAGGTTGTAGCCCTGTCTCATAATGCAGCCATTTTCTTTTCCTTTATACAATTACAGGACCGTCGCAGTGAGGCCATCGGTGACTTAAACAGGCTAACACCATTTATGTACTAAATGATTGTGACCTTAACAATAGAATATACACACACGTTTTAATGGAGTTTGCGTCATGTACATGTAAGCTTTCATCACGTGCATTGTACATTGTGCGTATACTCCAGATAAAATCCAGCTCTCAATACATGACCATTACTCTATTTATTTGACAGAGTAGCAAAATGACCCTGACACCATTTGTGGACTGTAATTGCGTACTAAATAAAAAATAATGAAAATGACCTGATCGTGCATACAGGAAATGAATTCGTTCATACCTTTTGCATAGCAACATCTGTTGGCATATTGTTTTATGTATGTAATGCTAAAGCAAATTATGAGTTTTGTGTAGCAGAGGACACAGACCTGTGTCTGTAGATGGAGGAGGGTACAATATTTAAATGCAGATAGTATCTTCAAAACAAATTATACCACTGTTAGGCTTTCATTCTGCTGTGTATATCTCCATGTGAATATAGATATATGTAACACAACGCACCTGTGACAGTTTCAGCTCATGACGACGTGTTAACAAACAAATTGTGCAAATGCACTCAGAAATTCTGAGCGGCAATCACAAACTTCGTATTAATTTTAATGTGGAATTTGGATATGTACAGTTCATTGTTAAAATTCTGAGGTACATTTGGGTATTCTGAAAAATAAGAAAAAAAAATGCTAACACCTCTAACAAAAAGATTTCAAGGGATGTTTGATATACCATCATCAAATTGACTCCAAGTACGTTTGACGTAATTGTGATTATTTATGTTTTATAAGAACACCAAAGGTGTACATCGCCTTTTTCAAACAGGATCATACTTACAGCTAATTTGTCAGTTAAGAATATTCAGCAAATGAAACAGAAATGATTAGTCTACAAATGGTTAAGTCGTGTGGGTGTAATGTATGTTTGACGGTAGATTGACATAAGAGGTATGATCATCTGCTTGAATTAACCAGAAACCAACACTAAAGGAATTAGCTGATAGTACTAATGGAGTGCTCTTGAAGTATGTCAAATACGATGCACGATTAGCCTTGGAGTCTTACACACGCATCGCCACCTCTCTTGGCGCCATCTCTGCATTAGATTCAGCCAATCATAGAGGGGCATTAGTTTGTCTTTAAGATATTTATCCTTTGGAAATCTCATGAATACATTCAGTAATGCCATTTTGTTCATCTGTCGGCTTGATCTACCAGTATATAGTGCATAGGAATATCCAAAGAGCTAGCTAGCTAACTCTTATAAAATGCAAACATTCATTTTGTAACCATATAGAGCAATGCATTATGCACTTACAATATTAAACAGTACTAATTTTTATTTATTTTTTTATTTTTTTAATGGATGTTTTGCCAAAATATGCTTTTTAAATTTAATGGTGAATAAGTTTCTGTGCTCTGTTCATTTCATAATTATCCCTAAATAAAACCCAGCATATATAACATGCAGGCCTCGATCTTAACCGTGGCCACTGCGGCCATTGCCGTGGTGCCCCTCCGAGTTGGCCATAATGCCCCTTTGGTTGGCCTTGAAATTTGGATGCACCTAGGCCAAAGTGGCTGTGCCCTCTCAGTCATTAAGGTTGAGTCCTGGACATGTAGGCAAAAGTACAAGTTGAATATTGTGGTTTCACGCCGGTTTGACTCAATTCATATATCTAGCTTTGATGATCATCTTCATTAGATCATCGGTAATGCTGGTAAAACTGAACTTTATTCGAGAATGATTCTACATGAATTAAGGTATAGGTTTAACTACCAACCTGAGCTATGACAGTTCAGTTTAATGCAGATTGCAGAGTCCCAGTCCTGAGAAAAATCTGAGAAAAAGTTTGAAAAGTTTTTTTTCTCTGAAAATAAATGTGTGTATCTTTATTAACTTCACAAGTCATCAAGGTTCACTGTCATTTTGCTGTACGATACAAGCACAATTGTTCACTGTCCTTATTACAAGGATTGCAACGTACTGATATAAACAACTGACAATAAAAGAAGGATTTGCACAGAACTCTATTAAAATAATGCAGTTACATGAATAACAATAAATTGTACTTGAGCTTATTACACTATACCAACCTAACCACAGTGGACTCCGTTCAAATTCTGATTCCCGGATCTTCAAAAGCCAACTACACATGTAACTGCGGCTAACAAGGGTTTCTATACTGCTGCACCCAGCATTTGGAATGAACTACCATCTGGTATCCGTCATGCTTCTTCATTGAGTCAATTTAAAACATCTCTCAAGACTCATTTATTTTAGGCACTGTGTATTTTTAAATTGTACTTGCATCTCACTGTAAAGCATTGTGATACCGTTTGTGTAAGAGCGCTATATAAATGCCTTCATTGTATTGTATTGTATTGTACAACATTGGTAATGTTGGCAGAACTGCTTTTATGATCATGTTAAGACGCTTTGAATTAGTGCTGGGACGGTTAATCGGTTATACCGACTGGAACTGCATTAACTGTTTGCTAACCGGCTAACCCAAACCAATATTTAAAAAAAAAAAAAACACCCAACAATTTTGGACGAATGTGCCGCCCATTTTGTTGTTCTAGAGTTTCTTTTTTGCCACATTGGTTATTAAATAATAATTGCAGGAAGTTTATTGATGCGTTTTGATTGAAAATATATACACATTGTTCCATTTGCCAACTGTAGTTTGTGTGACTGTCGGATTGCCGACTTGGTTAACCGGTTAACCGACTATTATGTTTCAGTTAAATGGTTAGCAAACTAACAGGTAACTCCCAGCACTACTTTAACCATTCTGTGACTGCAAGGGTCAGAATCAGTCAAAATGTTGATATACTTGCCAAGGTATATCTAGTGCACTTAAAAAGTCAAACCTTACGTGTAGTAAGTACATTTACAGGTTAAAATGAGTTGACCATTTTTGACTGGTAAAAGCATCGTCTTGTATTGTTCAGGGTGGTCAAAATAACAGTAAAAACCAGTCAAAAATGCCCCTGTGTGCACATTTGGGTCAACAGTCAAAACAAGTCAGTTCATTGATATAGCTACTTCTATAGCTACTTGCCACTAAAGTTCAGCTGTAGTAGAAGGGTTAAATCAAGATATCAAACAAACCAACCTGTGAAAGATTCACAAAGATAACTTGTTCCTAAATTCGAAGTGGAAATCTTTTCACTTTTCTTAAAAGTGACAGCACCTCAGACAAAATCACTTCTAGGGAAGATTGATAGCATCATCAGCTTTACACTAAGTAAGTTTCACATTACATTTCGTCCATTTGGTTAGTTTTTGAATTAACAATTCCCATACTTTATCTAAATGTTATGTTACTGGCAAACATGATATGGACAATAATTATGCTAACAATTTTTTTTTTTTATGTTTAAATTAAAAAAACAAACATGGTTTTTACTATTTTACCGGCAAATTTTAAATTTAGAAAGGAAAATGAATACTTTGATACAAAATATTTTACAAAATATTTGTCCAAAGCTTGGTTTAACAGTAATTAACAAAAGGAATTTAATGCAGCACCAATCGGTATTTATTTTGGGATATATTTACTGTAAAAATATGCTTCCCATGTCATTTTATTTTAGCTGTTTTCCTTCTGGTAAATAGCAGTGTTCCGGTGAAAAATAAAGAAAACGGTTTCGTAAAATAGCGAAAAACACAGATGCTACATCTTTAATAGGTTTCCCACAGGCTTACAATCACTAACAAAATCCATCCATAACTAAATCTACACTGATAAGGTCAGACGTATCAGGTTGCTTCCAAATCTGCATCAATTACTTCAATTCACTGGTGGACTAATCCTTTTCTAGAATTTGTTTTATTCCCATTTGGTTTGGGTTTCTGGCTACCCCATCAGTTCTAAATAATGTTCTCTGTGATACCATAGGGCAAGGTCCTTGCGCTATGTGAACATGAGTACTAAGAAGACAAAACAAGCTAGAAGCTAATGTGCCTTGTACTTTATGTAATGCCACTCCTGTGTTTAAAAATGTATGGTTCATTTAGACCCCAAGTAATTGGCAAAACGTCCTTGTGGAATTTGATGTAAATTGACAAAGCTATCGTATGAATATATCTTATCAGGGCGAGTGACTTGGGTTACTCTGTGTTGCAAATCATTGGAGAGTTAGTGCAACGATGAAGATGTACACCGAAAAAAAAAATTAAATAAAAATAAATCTGAAGCCTCGGGTACCCTTTTGTTTTTCTTAATGTTCAGAGCAGCATTTTACATCTTAGGAAAGATTGTTCAGAAGATTCACCTTAGAAATTAGATTGCATTTTAAGCTTTTGGTATATAAAGGTAAACATGCAGCCGGATAAAATGCCAGATTTTGTCTTAAAGGTGGTTATAACACTATTGGTTATGACCCCAGTAAAAACTGATCAAATTATTATCTAGGGCTGTGCGTTTTCGGATATATTTGGAACCGGATACCCGAAATCAGGAAACTTTGGATACCCGTTTTCGTTTTTGTTGAAAACATGCCTCCGGTGGTGTACAAATACATGTACTGTAAATGGTAACAAATTGACTTTTATAATACAGAGGATACCATACTATCGATCTTTTCTTTATTGAATAGTGTAATCTCTTGAATTTAAAGATAATTGTCTGTAAAAGTGTAAACATTACATTGTTCAAGTGTCACAGATTTTTGTTTGCACTGCTCAAATGTTAAATCCGAATTTTAAAAAGTCGTTTACGGGTAACTGGAACCGAAAAATGGAACCAGGTAGGCTAATGACCGTTTCGGTCGGGTATCCGGATACCCGGATACCCGGCACAGCCCTATTATTATCTTAAAGCTTAAAATTTCTTTAAAAGGGAATGTATCACTTTAGTATATGGAAATGTATGCTCAATTCAACCATCTTGTTTTGAAGAAATATATCATAAAACTATCTTTTTGAAAAATTTACAAAAAAACTGTACTATTTTCTTAAATTTTTTGTTTACTTTTATTTTTTAATTAGCCTAGACGTAAACATTTTTGGTTTCTCCAAGATTAAAGCACTTCAGATGGAATCATTTCTGAGAATGATTGACCATTGTACAAATTTTATACCATGTTAGTTTGAGATAACATGGATACAAAATTGTACATTGATAATGTTTTCAAGTTAAACATTTCCAATTTCATATGCCCTATAAATAATTCAATCTATTGTACTTTTAATGGAATTACCGCTTGTCATTATCCAATCTTTGGGTTGAATGAACTTGGGTTCAACACTGTAAATTATTTATTCTGCAGGACACTCGAAAAGCACTGAGTATACAGTGCTTCATAGATACATGTAGGGCAAACATCATATTAAACTTTCAATATTCCTACGCAAGAATTTAATCAATAAAATTATTTTTTAAGGCGTGAGTTTATAGGTATATTTAAAGCCAGTATATGCACCATTGTCTGTAAATGCATTCATACTTAATAAGAATCAAGAGATATGTGTACAAATCAACCTGCGAAAAATTCAGCTTATTTCATTGTGTCTGACGTACGTGTGCGCGCAGTCCATCTTCAGAATTATAAATACTTATAATATTGAATAGGCCTACTAATAATAATCCACCAATGCATGATGTAATTATGATGTGAATTCATTGGATGCTATGATTGTATACTCCAGAATTTCAAGCCCAAATTTAATATATGGAGGGACCCACTGCATGGATTAGTTAATTTCGGGACATTTTGACTGCGTACAAATACGTAATGTGTTCTACCGAAATTAGACACAGTTGGGCAAGAAATCAAAATTGAGTTAGTTATTAATTAATAATGAAAGTAGAGATCTTCAGCTTTACAATGATAGCATTCTTATTTTAATTGGACATGCAAAAGCGGAATTACGTAATTTGTCTTTTCAAAAACTCAAAACAGAGTTATTTCAAAGTTTCATTTTGTATATTAACATCTTACAAAGGTACTTCATTTTCCTTATCAAGGGGAATTATAGAAAAGCAATATTGAGTTTATGCTTTATTATAAAGGGTTTTTATAAAGGGCCTACATTATTATTTTGTTTTGTTATTTCTCAGTTCAGAGCTCTGCCCACATATTTGTTATACAATTATTTCAAAGAAATTTTAAAGAAATTCTTTTCTTTTCCTACAAAATAAATAATGTTCACATGCAATCCTTTGCCAAAAACATGGTCGATACATTTTTAGAAATCTGAATTAGCATTACATTAAGTAGTGCAGTTAAATCCAATAATTTTGTATTATTAACAGTCATGTTTTTGTTAGTTTGCCATAAAAAGCCCTATTTTTTACTAAGCATTTGATATTTGTAATTTTTTAAATCTAATGCTCTCAGATGAAAACATCACCCAATGTTATTTATTGTTAAATTGACCAAGTGGTTCTCGAGATGGAACACATTGAATAACGCTGCATTTTCCTTGCTCACTTCAGCTTATTCCTAAAAAAGCACCATCCATATTGGAGTTAATTATGATTTCTCACTGCACTGAGGAGCACGATGATTGATACTGTGTCATGCTATTGCCGTGTAGCAGGGCAGAGCCTGTTATGCTATACGGTAGTGTCAAACTTAAATCAAATATCTGCACCAAAAATTGCACTCTTGCCGCATTTCAATTCAAATATTTTTTGAAAGAGTATTTAAGTTTAACACTGCAGAAACACAATGCTTGATGTAGGCCTAAATTTGAGATGGAAATTGTAGATTTCTTTCATTAGTTTCTTTCAAAATAGACCATAGAGCCTGTACCATACATTTTGAATGTACCATAAAAAAGAAGCATTTTGTGACGTCAATATGGAATATAACAACATTGTTAACTATTGATTTCACAGTGATCAATAAATGAACAGCATTATGTTGACCAATGAGACAAATGCTGTATAATATATGTATACTTCCTTGTGATGTAAAAGGACAAAGGGAGCCATGGCCCCTCCCCCCCAAAAAAATAAATAATGAAGCAGATTTTTTTCTCAGTCTTTCCCTTGATAAATTAATCTACTCCACTTTTGCGACAGATAACAACATGTACTAAAATGCTTCCTTTTTGAGAAAATCTAGATTTTCTAATTCGTGAAAACCTTGTGTGGACATATGTAAGTCCACATAACATCTCAAGAACCTGCATTGTGTGGACGTCTTTTGTTCTCAGGTACACACAGCATATGTAACGCTTACTCACCCGACCCCCTCTCTCCACACACACACGCACACACACACCCTCACGCACATTGATTTGTGGGGTATTCCTTTGTTCGTTCTATTATCCCTTTTCCTTATAATTCTCCTGTGGGGTACAAGATTTTCTATAGTTACCTTGTGGGGTCCAATTGTTCTATTGTGTTTTGGACCCCACAACGAATGGTGTGTACGTTCACACATACACACATACCCCCCCCCCCCCACACACACACACACACACACAAACAAAAATGAATACATTATTGCCCTTAGATGGGTTGGGAAAAAGGTTACTGCATCATGAGCCAGAATTCTTCACAAACATGAATATTCTATTGCATCTTTAAAAAATAATAATAATATTTTTTCTTACTAGATCTGCCCTTGTAATAGGGGTTCTACTGATGAAATATTAGGGTTTGACTTATGAATGATTAACCATAACCCACTAGGCATTCTGGCTAGGAACCTTCCTCAATCCTCCAGAATCATCCAGTGCACTTTTGGAAACGTGCCCTTATCTTCAAAATGCACCATGCATTTTCGTTGATCTTTCATATTCAGCACTTATGGCCTGTACTTCTTGCCAGGTAGTAATTTTGCCCCATTTGAAGAGGTGAGAATACCAGTTTCCAACAGTGCTGAATTTTTCCAAAAAAAGTGCCCCTTGGAGGATTTTGGAGGATATGGGGTGGTTAGGGTTAATACACATTACAGCTGTAGGCCTATGTGATTTGTAAAAGACACTGTTAGACTACAATTGCTGTAACAAATGATGTCACTTTTGTACCTTTTACTTGAAGAAGACTCGATCATGAGTTGGCCTTGAATAACACATCTAGTCATATGCCATACAAATGCACTGAAGCTGTCAGCATTATTTCCGGAAATCTGTGGAGATCCATTCAGAACCCTTACTCATTAGACTTTCATGTTGTATCGATCTAGCCGGCAATTCTATTACAGTATTCAAAATGTAGCGCTTACTGCATTTAGTTCAGAATGTTCTTCAATCAAAAACATAGAAATTGGTATGCACATTTTTATTAGGGTAATTAAAGTTTGACGCCGAGATCTTAAATGCAGATTTTAGACTACTGGAAGGATTGGCCATGGGGGATAATAGACCCATCTCAAGGTATTTTCACAGTAATCATTATTTTTCAGAAATTTTTGGTTGAAATATGTTGCTCTTGTTTTTGTTGGAAAAAAAAAGTAACAAAATAATTGACCGTTAAGGAGTAAAACATGTTCAAAAGTATGTTGACTTAATCATAAGTCCACTTTTCCTGATTTTTATGAAATAAATTTTCATTTTAATTTAAAAAAAAAATTAAATTTCATAATTTTTATGAAATAAATTACCATTTTATTGCAATTTTTCTAAATTCGCCTTTATTTACCAAAATTTATTTCATAAAAATTTGGAAAAGTGGACTTATTAAGTCAAAATACTTTTGAACATGTTGTAATTACTAATTGGGAATGACTAGATTATCAAATGAATAAAGTATGAAGCTTCAGCAATTATTCCGTCTGAAGTGCTTTAGTAATAATGGAATTGTTATGTAGAATTCACACAAAATTGTCATCTGGTAATTTTGTGAAAATCATAAGAACATGTAAAACTTGTAGCTTTGCATGGTGAGGATGATAAGTAAGACTAATTGCGGTGACACCATGTGGAATCTCAATTGAGTAGTAATTAGTTCTGAAAAGAACTGGAGGTACAACTCGACATTTCGATCAGTATGCTCTGATCGTCCTCAGGAGAATATGAAAACAGTTGTTGTTTTCTCAAAAACATGAAGACTTACTTTGTGATGAAACTGTCATTGGTTGGTTTTATGATATTTTTCTTGCAAAGTAGAGGGTTGAAATGACGGTCCTTTAAATAAAGCCTGTATGCACATTTTGTAAAAAGTATATATAGGCCTACCCATACTTTATGTTTAAAAAACAACCCCGGATCCGCCAATGAAAGACCTGGAAGTATACAAAAATCACCAAAAAATCACAAAATTGCTTTTGCAATTTTGTTTTAATGAATTTACACCAAGTATAAGTTTCATGTGAATCTGTTATCAATTATTTTTCTTGAGATTACCAGTATAGTGTTGGCACTCTCAAAAAAACACCCCAGTTTTCACTCCAGCTTGTTATTAATGTTGAGAAACATTTGTTGAAGAAAATGTATGTTTTTCGTGAATACCTGTGTTGTAAATGGGTCCTACTGGAAGTTTAAACGAATCAATTAACTTATATTATAAACAGAACTAATTACTACTCAATTGAGATTCTTACATGGTGTCACCGCAATTAGTCATACTTATCATTCTCACCATGCAAAGCTACAAGTTTTACCTATATTATAAACATTATGATATATTACTTTCTTGGTCAGATAATAGTCTTTATAGACAGTTAATAATTCAGTCAATAATTTAGAAATACCTGTAACGTAAATTTGTTGGTAAAATAGCAAACATATGATATGCACTGTTAAAGTCAAGTCCACCATAATAATAATAATAATGTGTGGACTTATATAGCGCACGTATCCACCAACTAAGTGGTGCTCAAGGCGCATTCTTTTTTACGTGCATTATCCAAGTCCTAGTCAGGACAGTACAAGTCATAAACCAAGTTTGACACCAAGCAATCCAAATCAGAATCCAAGTCAATTCTGAGTCAATTTGTGAGTATCCAACGACATCCAACAATTAAAACCAAATATCTTCCACCAACAAGCACAGTATACATCACCTTTTAGAAATGGGGCAACAAAATATGCATGTGAGTCCAACCTATCAAATTCCTTGGATATATCACACGCTCAGGATTGACTGAGTTTTTACTTAACTTGATAATGAGCTTGCGCGGTCAGTTTGACCTTTGCCCTCGCTGTAAATGGTCTAGCAATGGTGCAGTGGCTTTATTTCAGCTCTTTCCTCTTCAAAAGCATTTATGTACATAACGGCAGCCTTTTCTCTTGGACTACAATACAAGCAATTTCTATACTAGTTGAGTAATGTTTTTATAATGGCACATCTCATCTAGATGGGCTTTATAAGATGCATATTAAAATTATGCAGTGTGTGAAATTAAGTGTTGCCCGGGGTGACTTAAAATTCACTGGGGCAACCAAGTGAACTTAAAGATGTTTACCCATCAGGCAATATGTTTGTTTTATGTAAATTGCTACCAGTTTGTAATAGGCCTACTTGAGTTAGACCTTAAATTCTTAAATTCCGTCGTTTGATGCTGTTTATAAAAATAAATTGTTCCAGCAATCTACAGTGCATGTGAATCAATAGCAGCTTTTAATCACTAAATCGCAAAGGCTGTGTGTTCCTTTTACGATTTGTTTAGAACCCCTCGCTTGTTACTCAAATATTGAGTTGATGAAAGATTTTTTACATATTTCTCATCCTTTGAAAATTGTTTGTTTTGCTCAAGATTAAAGCTCTCAAATCCCATCCTGCTGTACAGCATTGACCGATGACTTGTCACTTTTATTTTATTCTTTCGCACACGTTCATTTAGAATACATATATAAGAGGATTACCCATGGTTTGAAGATTGAAGTTTGAAGTTTTTATACGGTTTGTTTAACCACAAAGAGATTGAAGTCAGATGTAACATTTTACCTGAACACAACCATTATGATTGAAAATTCTTGCTTGTCCCTGATTCTTACAGGCATTAATTACAAGGCCAAAATTTGTTTCTTTAAACAGTGTGGCGACTTGTTTTTTAAGGGAAGGTTCAGCATTTGTGATGTTGGCAAACATTTTGCTACAAGTATGCTTACTCTCTTGGAATCAAGATATAAATTTTAAAAAAATAAATAAAGACAAAAAACTGTTTGAGTTTCAGCTTATTTTGTTGTGCTTTTAGCAAGAAAATAATGGGGAAAAAAACAGTCAGATTTGTTGTAATGTGGAATTTAGTCAGTAGTCATTGAACTATTTAAAGCATGCTTATAGCCAGAGATCATGCCCCATAATTAATACGATACAACCTGGGAATTAAGTGGCATTCTAGAATGCCACGTCCCAGGTTGTATCATATTCTGGAGATCACTATTAAAAAGAGGATAGCATCAGAATAAATGATTCTGTTTATGATTTTTTTCTTTCTTCAGAAAACATGAAATGTATTACCAATTTTCCACATAGGAATGAATGTAAAAAAAAATGAAAAGCATTTTCAAAATGTTCTCATTAATGACACAATGTACATGTAATGAGCTGAAACTTTTACAGGTTGTGTTTTGATACATGGAAGCATTTTTGTTTTATTTGGGATGCATTTAAAGACATTTTACCAACGGTGTACAGTTTGTTTTTAAAAAGCACAATATTTCTATATAAAAAAAAAATAATAATAATAAATTTAAAAAAACAAAAAAAACTGCACTGACAATATTTCTGTGGGGGAGAGGGGGGGGGGGGAAGTTGAATATACATACAGCACAATGAAATGGCACTTTTGTCTAGTGAATCTGATCTTGTTAAGGTCATGTCCCAAAATACATGTAGTACTCATCATCACATAACGCTACCAATCAATAGTCACCCAAAATAAAAGGAGGAGATTTTTGATTATATTGTGTGGAGTGCGGAGGAAGTGGTAAGACAGATCGTTAGAAAGGTCAGTCGGTGTGAGTTTCAAGCTCTTTTATTCCTGAATCCGAGAAGACTGTATATACATGTATATCTGGCAATTTTGAAAGTGTATTTATATTCAGTACTGGTAATATAACCTTTACAAAACCGATTACAGTTTTGAAGGGAAGGTACAACATAGGTGTTTCATAATGTACACTCATGTAAAAACTAACCTGTGAAACTTTTATCCAAAAAAGGAGGTCACTTTTTTCGGAAACAATTAAAAACTGTTGTGTGTTTAAAAAAGAAATAATAAGTTTTACAAAAAGTTATTGATGAAGACAAAAACAAAATTCAGGATGTTTGTAGATTGTAATAACGTTACACCAAGTAAGTTTTTAGGTAAATATTTGATGTTGTACCTTCCCTTTAAACTGCACAACATATCCATATGTTTACATTTATTAGCCAGTATACACATTTAGTATTATTCATGTAAATGCATCCATACTTTATAAGAATCAATATATGTATACATATAAGAATCAATATATGTATTCATATAAGAATCAATATATGTATACATATAAGAATCAATATATGTATACATATAAGAATCAATATATGTATACATATAAGAATCAATATATGTATACATATAAGAATCAATATATGTATACATATAAGAATCAATATATGTATACATATAAGAATCAATATATGTATACATATAAGAATCAATATATGTATACATATAAGAATCAATATATGTATACATATAAGAATCAATATATGTATACATATAAGAATCAATATATGTATACATATAAGAATCAATATATGTATACATATAAGAATCAATATATGTATACATATAAGAATCAATATATGTATACATATAAGAATCAATATATGTATACATATAAGAATCAATATATGTATACATATAAGAATCAATATATGTATACATATAAGAATCAATATATGTATTTAACCTGTGAAAATTTCAGCTGATTTCATTGTGTCGCTCATGAGGAAATAGTGAGAATGCATTCAAGTTGGTCGTTCCAACTTGTCTTCAGAAATTCATTCTGGAAATTATTTCAACTTTATTAAGATGTTATAGCACCTGAAGCAGAAATATTTCAAGAGATGTAAGTTTTGTGTAAAACTGTGATCATTTTACTGGCTTAAATTAAAACATAGCAAAGTACTATGGGTATTGGGTATGGGTACATGTATGTATGGGTATTGGGTACATAAGTGGATAATTTCTTAGCTTCTTAAAGACAAAGAAAGATTAGGTTTATGAGTAACACCATGTGTAATAATCTCTTCTTAGAAGAAGTGATGTGGTTCTGAAAAGAACAGGTAGTGAGGACAGTTGTTGACCTTTCACTGTGTGTGTGAGCTCAGTCCATCTTCAGAAGGATGAATACTTATAATATTGAATACTAATAATAATCTGTCAATGCATATGACATAAAACACAATAAAGGGCCACTTTCCTACCGTCACGTTAGCAGTTTTTCTTATGGTTGTAATTTTTTTTTAAATATCTGAAACCACCCAAAAAGAATTTTAACATTTGAATAGACATGCATGCTTATCCTAAAGATAATATGAGTTGATTATT
The DNA here is from genome assembly GCA_029582265.1 of Zoroaster sp. YZ-2022. Classification (NCBI taxonomy): domain Eukaryota; kingdom Metazoa; phylum Echinodermata; class Asteroidea; order Forcipulatida; family Zoroasteridae; genus Zoroaster; species Zoroaster sp. YZ-2022. Next base: position 22,385,000 of record CM055830.1, on the reverse strand, counting down.
ACCATTATTTTTTTAATTAGCCTAAAATTTCCATCAAAAAATGGACGGAAAAGTGAGGTAACTTTTTCCGTCCAATTTTTATGGAAATTTGAGGGTAAAAAAATAAATTACAAAATTTAAAAATTAAATAAATCAACTCAAATTAGTTCTAGTATAAGCCTGCATGTCCATTCACATGTTGAAACACTTTTTGGTTGGTTTCAGGTACTTAAAAATAAATAACAACCATTGGAAAAACTGCTAACGTGACAGATGTGTTTTATGTCATATAGATATGATATGAATTCATTGGATGCTATGGTTGTGTATACTCAAGCTGATGATGGCAGGGCAGTTTCTGAGCAGATGCTCATTCTCATGATTACATGTGTGTGACATGATATATGTATACAGAAGCATCCTACCCCTGTTTACTATGAAATCAAGCATGATACTTGATGATGACACCATATTGATTAAGTTACGTTCATCTAGTTAGCATATTACATGAAGTGCAAATATGTATTAAAAGGAAGATACAACATATGGGCTTGTAAACGTGCATTCATTTCCACCTTGTAAATTTTCAGAAATTACCAATGAAATCTAACATATGAAAATATTCAGACAATAGGCATAGCTCACATTTATGATCGTACTTGGAAACGTGCATTCATTTTCAACCTTCTTAATTTCAAGGACTAACCTGTGCTCACGTTTTTGAGAAAACAAAAAACTGTAACATGTTTTTTAAATTTAATTTTTTTTTTTTATGTTTAATGAAGAGTTGCTGGATGGCAACTAAATTTGACATAACAATTCCTGTTTGTTTCTCTCAAAGATGAAAGCACTTAAGATGGAATAATTTCTCAGGATGACTGATACTTGTACCAACTTCACATCAAGTATATTTGAAGATGATGTTTTGTTAATTCAGTAAGGCCAAAATATATCGGTGTTGACTTTTGAATTTTTTTTTTTTTTTGCCAACCAGTGACATACATGATAGGCCTACATGAATATACAGTTATTGGAACCAGCCAAATTTCCCATACACAAAGTATGGTGGCTAAGAAAGGCCTCACAAATCGGGCAAACGTTCATACCCCTATGTGAAAAAGTCAAAATTCCAATCGATTTTGGCTGCATTTGGACATCGTTTCATAGCAAATAAAAAGAAAACTAAAAATGCTGACATGCGGGTCTGAGGCGACACACACATGAACCAGACACTGGAGACCTTGGTTTGTGGCCTAATCTGGTAATTACCAATGTTGTACCTTCCCTCCTCAAGTCTCCTTGAACCAATACAATAAACAACTGATCTGTAGTTTCAGCTTGATGTCATTATAGCAAGAGAATATTGAAAATGTATTCAGAATTACATGCATTCCTATATATGTGGAGTTGAGTAAAGAGTAATTTGAACTGCCAAATAATTGGCAATAATTTAACTTTTCTTAAAAATGACAGCAAAATCATTTTTAGGGGAGATTACACCAGACAAGTTTTAGGTTAGAATTATACTATTTGGTTATTTATAAATGACCAATTCTATACCGTACTTTATCTCAAAAGATACCATCAAAATAAATTTAAAAATAAAACATTATTTGGCAAAACGCCATGTGCTAGAAATAAATATGTGTAAACAATAAAACCTGATTGGTAAAATGTGTTGTCCATTAACCCTCCTACTACTACAAGGGTCAAAATCAGTCAAAATTTTGATATACTTGCCAAGGTACATGTACATAGTGCACTTAAAAGTCTAACACTGTCGAACCTTATGTGTAGTAAGTACATTTACAGGTCAAAATGAGTTGACCGTTTTTGACTGGTAAAAGTATTGTTCAGGGTGGTCAAAATGACAGTAAAAACCAGTCAAAAATACCCCTGTGTGCACATTTGGGTCAACAGTCAAAACAGGCAGTTGACTGATTTTGACTTCTATAACAACTTCCCGCTAAAGTGCAGAAATAGTAGGAGGGTTAACCATATTGTTTTTTAAAGAACATTTTGAAATGCATTGTACTATGTACATTTTAAACTGTCATATTCTGAACCTAACACTACAGGACCCAATCTAATTGGCCCATATGGCTAGGCAGAATTTTTGGGCATGACATACTCACATGATTTACATTTTAACAAATTGTCAATCCCAACCCCAACCCCAACCCCAATAGATTTCAGGCTATGCACTTTGGGAATGCACCACCCCTACTGTATTTAAAGCCAATTCCCTTTGCAATCGTAAGAAAAAAACATAATGCACTGTTGCAAGACCTTTTTTTTTAAATAAGTTAATATCGGCAAAACTGCTTCTATGAGTATTCTTACTTTCATTAAAACCCTCCTATAGGTTTAACAATCAAAGACACTCAAAATTTGTATGTCACTCCCAACCCATTGACTTTGTGCAGTGCACTCAAATAAATGCAAGGACATGTGGCTATGGTAGGAGGTCAAACCAAAACCACTCGAGTGTATACGAGTCTGCTGCTAACTTATGCAGTACATACACAGCTCTGTGTGACTCTGCATATAACTTATGTAGGACATACACAAGTGTGTTTGACTTTGCCACTAACTCCAGCACTCTTAGAGAAAAAATACACATGTGTGAACAATTGGCAATTAGGTGAGGGGCTGGTCTACACCAGAGTGAGGGTATAAGCGTCCTCTACCTCCCCAGCTGTCTTTCCTCTATCCCGCTGTTCTTGCTGTTCTTCTTAACTATTCTCCACCTCTTCTTCCCTTCCTCCCAAATCCCCCTTTCTAGGAACACCCTGTCAGTCTCAGTTTAAAAAAAATTTCACCCTTATCATAGGTAGGGTTAGAGGCGCCTGACCCCTGGAAAGGTCAAAACATCACTGATGCCACCAGGGGTACATATACACAAATCCCCTGGTGACGGGAAAGGCGTATCCCCATACCTCGGTTTGGGTTCTGGCTTGGTGCTCTGTCTTTTTCTACATTGTACCTGTTTATTTTTCCTTTCTGGGTAGGTAGAGCTCACAAGCCTTGGCTGGCTGTCTACCTAGGAGATGGACAACTTTGATTCAAAACCTGGGCAGGTGGAGCCCATTAGCCTTGGTTGGCAATCCTCCCAGAAGAAGGACAACTTTTATTTCAAACCCGGGCAGGCAGAGCTCGTCAGTCTTGGTTAACAGTCTACCTTCAATTGGGGTGGAGACAGTTCTTTCTGTCTTGATACGGCTTGTTTACCCCTCCCAGTCTTATTTGTGCTGTGAAGAGACCAGTGTAATACCTTGTCTTGTTTCAGTGCGAGGGGCTGGTTTTTCCGTATTTAAGTGCCTTAGTTTGCTCCTTTATTTCCTGTTCTCTATGCCTCTTGTTTCGACAACCTCTGACTTACCACTCTGAAGGGTACAGGTCAAAAACACGCTGCAGGTCGTGGCTGCCCGATAGTACAGGATCCCGAACTTGGTGGTAATGCATCAAGAGGCTGATCTATCAGCGGGTGTATAATGTTGGGGTAGCTGTACTGCCATGGACATGCATGGATAGCGGTCCGTGCATCTATTTCCAGTTGCTTTCACGAGGCCATCAGAGTGCCTCTGCTGTTTTGGCAGACGGGTTCGTTAAGTTTCTCGATGTCCTTCTTGGGGTATCGAACAGGTTTTGGAGATCAGCAAACTTGGGCCCTTTGCCCTTCTAAGTTTCAATCAATTATGTCAGTACAATCTAATGCAACACGTTTTCAACCTGCATATAAAACCCCGCCTTCTAGGGCTAAAAAATCTAAAGCCCTACATTTAAGTTTTGCCAATGTAAGAGGGGTTAGGGGAAATTTCACCACGATTCAATCTTTCCTGCAGCTAAATTCCCCAGACCTCCTTGCTTTATGCGAGTCTCGCCTAGACAACAGTATAATGTCTACATCACTGACAATACCTGGCTATGTCATACATAGACTTGACGCTCCACCATGTCATGGACTTTGTATTTTTGCAAAGGACACACTTCCCCTTAGCCGTGAGATCTCGCTTGAGGATGTGACACATGAATACATGTGCTTTCGCCTTGCACTTTTACATTCCACTGTGTATCTCTACTTTCTTTACCGCTCACCCTCATCACAAAATAGTGTTATTTTTTATGCTATATCCAACAGCATCGACCTGGCACTTTCTCGTCATCCTACAGCAGAGATCATGGTTTTTGGTGATTTTAATGTTCATCGCAAGGAATGGCTGGTCCATTCCAACAGCACAAATGCTTCCGGTGTCAGTGCTTTCAATTTTGCTTTGTCTCATGACCTTAACTCAGATCATCTCAGCACCTACCCGTATACCTGATCGTGTCACTGATAACAGGTATCTTCTTGATTTGTTTCTGTGCTCAAATCCTAATGTTTGTACACCCACAATCCTAGCCCCACATGGAAACTCTGATCATGCTAACATTGAGGTTCAGGTTCGTTGTACCTCACCACCGACTTGTTCTCATCCATATCACCGGACTGTTTTCCAGCACGGCAGGGCTGACAGCGATGGATTTCGTTCTTTTCTTGGTGACATCCCCTGGAATTCGATTTTTTGCCTAAGTCCATCTGAGGCAGCCGATGAAGTGACGGACTGGATCCAGGTTGGAATGGATCTCTTTATACCCTCCCGTACCTACCAAGTGAAATCACACTCTCAGCCATGGTTCACCCCTGCGTGTGCTGCCGCTATCTCCCATCGAAACCATTATTTCCATCAATTTAACAGAGATGGTTCAAGGTTGGCCCACCATCAATTTTGCCTTGCTAGAAACAACTGCAAAAAGGTTTTGGAAAACTGCCAAGCGCCATTACGCAGAGTCTGTTCAGGAGTCCATCTCAACTCATCGTCTTGGCTGTAGAGATTTTTGGAGAATTGCAAACAGCATCCTTAATAGAAATAAGTCTACTATTCCAGTTCTTTTCAATGGTCCTGAAGTTCTCACATCTCCTACTGACAAAGTCAACCTTTTTGCTGATCGTTTTGCAGCCAACTCCACACTTGATGACCTAGGCCGAGACCTGCCTGACTGCCCTTCTCGTGTTGACAGCAGTTTATGTACGATCAACGTCACACCTAAGATGGTAGCTAAAGTCATCAGTCATCTTGACACTTCTAAAGCCTCAGGACCTGACCGAATTCTTGCAACTGTACTGAAGATGTGTTCACCAAAACTGTCCTCTATCTTCTCCAAACTGTATAATCTTTGCCTGTCACACTCAGTGTTTCCATCCAATTGGAAGCTGGCCTCTGTTGTTCCTGTGTTTAAAGGCTCGGGAGCGAAAGCAGATCCCTCCAATTATCGACCCGTAAGCCTTCTTCCTATTATGAGTAAGGTCTTTGAAAGCCTGATTAACCAGCAACTCATAGATTATCTCGAAGAACATGAGCTCCTGACTGATGTTCAGTATGGTTTCCGACATTCACGGTCAACAGGTGATATCCTATCCCTGATCACAGAACACATAAATAGAGCGTTAGATCGACGTGGTGAAGCAAGGCTTGTTGCCCATGATATTTCAAAGGCCTTTGATAAAGTTTGGCACAGAGGGCTAATCCATAAATTGAAGTCATATGGCATCTCTGGTGAATTGCTAAATTTACTCTCTAGCTTTCTCAGTGAACGTCAGATCTCTGTTGTGCACGAGGGCCATTCCTCCTCCACCCGTTGTATTAATGCAGGTGTCCCGCAGGGTTCTATCCTGGGCCCGTCACTATTTTTACTATTTATCAATGACCTGCCTGACTCTGTCTCATCACAGTTGGCCATGTATGCAGATGACTCAACAGTATATACTGCATACCCTGGTCCTTTGTCTGCCACATCCTGTGCTCAAGCCAGTATTGTTCTCAACCTTGACCTAGAGAATGTCATTAACTGGGGTAACGACTGGCTTGTCACCTTCAATTAAAAGAAGACTCAATTGTTGTCTTTGTCCAGGTCCAGATCCCCACATTTTTCTACCTTGGCAATGAATTCAATACCATTGCAGGAGCTCACTGACATCCGGCTGCTTGGTCTTGATCTCACCTCCAACCTCTCCTGGGACAGGTACATTCGTAGTATTGCCAAAAGGGCCTCGCATGGCCGTAGGGCTGCTTATATCGTGCACGGCAATATCTTCCTCCATCCGTTATGCTCTACTTGTATAAGTCCACACACGTCCTGTCATGGAATACTGCTCCCATATTTGGGCTGGTGCTCCAGCTTGTCATTTGGCCCTGCTTGACGGTATACAGCGACGTATTGCAAATTTAGTTGGACATGACTTGGCTTCATCTCTGGAACCCCTATCTCTCCGTCGCTCTGTAGCCTCATTGAGCCTCTTTTACAGATACTATAATGGTAGGTGCTCCAAAGGACTTTCACTGGTTGTTCCACCTAACTGTACCTTTGGCCGCACCACACGTTTCTCTGCTCATTCTCATCCTTATACTGTATCTGTCCCCAAAGCAAATACCTGGCGGTACTCATCCAGTTTCTTTCCACGTACTGCCTTACTTTGGAATTCATTACCTGTATCCTGCTTCCCTGCCACCTATAATCTGTCTCAATTTAAACGCAACATCAATATTCATCTTTCTACTTTTTGATTTCCTCTTCTCTTACCAACTTTCCCCTATTTAGCCTTCACCTTGAGTGGCCTGTAGGCCTTGTGATTGGCAACTACTCATAAAAAAATATAATTTTTTTTTTTTTTTTTTTTTTTAAATACTCAAGTGACTGTCTGTGGGTGCGGTGCTTACTGGGCCAAATTTCAGCCTGGGCATAGGAGGGTTAATCAATACATTTAAAAACTAACATATGAAAGTCTGCTTAATGCATAGTGAAAGTTATGTGAAGAAAGTGAAAGAAAACATGCCCAATTTTTACAGACAACACTTCAAGCAAAAAGTTTGTTGTTTGTCAATTTAAAAAAAAATGTTTTGTCTGAAATGGGAGCACTTAGATAGAATCATATTTTAGGTATCTTTACCAACTTTAGGGTAATAGGGTAATTACCAATGTAAATTACTTTTCTTTTTAACTTGCAGTGACAACTTTTCAATTAATAATGTCTTTTGAGTTGTGAGGTTTAGAGGCACTGATAGGGTAATCTAATTATCTTCAGGAAAATTTAGTGAAAATAGTATATAAACAAATTTAAAAAAACATTCACTCTTACATGGAATGGTGATCTCCTGAATTTGGCAATTCATTTGGGGAATATTTTATAAATGTTACTCAGCAATAACAAATCATCAAAAAATTGAATTGGTGTAAGGTTGGTACATGCACCAATTATCCAGAGAAATTATTTTGTCCAAAGAATTTTTATAGAGAAAAGATATATATATATATATATATAAATGGTAGCACTTTTAAGACTAACTAAACTTAAAAATAGGCATAAGCTTTCGTAGCTACAGCTACTTCATCAGATGCATCGGATTTGCATATTATTCTACCTGACTAACACGACTGCATACAGATCTATATAGAGAAAAGATAATTGCCAGACAGCAACCTTTTGTAAAACATGAAAACAGAAAAAATGTAACAGTTTGTTGTTTTTTTCTCAAAAATGTGAACACCTATTTCACAGGTTAGTTTTATAATGTATTGCTTGAAAAGTAGAGGGTTAAAACGAACATAGGTTACTAGAGACTAGCCCCATTCTATTCACTGGACTCCCTCTGTATCATTGGCCCTAACCCCACATGTACAAAAAAGGCGTGATTTTTTTTTCAACTTTTGATCTGATAATTATCACAGTATAAAATGTTGTGATAAGGTAAGCTTGCCCAAGCAGACACTATTGGCATGTTCGCTATTGTGAGATTGGTAATTTAATTGGTGAAATTTTAATTTTTTAATTTTATTTGTTTAAATTTCAAAAATGTTTAGAAAATTTCATGAAAGTGAGCTATCCCAGAAAAACTGGTTTTTATTCCAAAACTGTTTGCTTGGGCAAGGTTACCTACCTAATCACTAAGTTTTAGATTGTAATAATTAGCAGATCAAAAGTTGATTTTTTTTAAATCGCCCCTTTTTTGTACATGTGGGGTTAGGGCCAAGGATACAGAGGGAATCCAGTGTATTGGCCCTAGAACGAGACCAATGTACCTTCCTTTTAAAAGCAAAATAAATCACTTTCAAATGAGATATTTCACAGTATAATTGATGGAAACATGATTTGTCCAGCAATCAGTGTATCATAGTGCATCATAACATGTATTTGTTCATCACTTACATCACTTTGTATCCTCGACCTGATAAATAATTTTGTGAATGACTTATTTGTAAGTAATTTAGTTCCTCTCTAAGAGAAATATTGAAATTTACAGAAATACAAACACTGGGGCATGCCACTAAGGTGTCCTTAAAAATATAAAAAATATAAATATTTAGATTTGTTTAATGTTTACAATGCATAGATTGGCTTTGGTCCGGAAAAAATGTATATCACAAAAATTGAAAAATACTGATTTAACCCTAACCCTCCTAAATCCTCTATAATCCTCCGGAGGATTTGGAGGATTTTGGAGGAATGAGGCACGTTCGAAAATCACCAATTGGAGGATTATGGAGGATTGAGGAGGGTCGTGCATTTGATAGTGGAAGATTGTGGAGGATTGAGGAAGCATGGTTCAAAGAGATCCTGGAGGATTGTGGAGGATTGAGGGCATAATGGAAATTTACTTTGGATGAATGTGGAGGATTATGGAGGATTGTGAAGGATTGACAGAAACATAATCTTGTATCCTCCGGAGGATTTGGAGGATTTTGGAGGAATGAGGCACGTTCGAAAATCACCAATTGGAGGATTATGGAGGATTGAGGAGGGTCGTGCATTTGATAGTGGAGGATTATGAAGGATTGAGGCAGTGAGCTTCATGCATAAACTCAAGTTGGAGGATTATGAAGGATTGAGGCAGTGAGTTTCATGCACAAACACATTTCGGAGGATTATGAAGGATTGAGGAAGGTACCTGGTAATTAAGGCTACTGGGAGTTAGGGTTAATAAACAATTTTAAAAAAAACAATTTTAAGACAAATAATGTAGTGAAGTGTTAACAAATGTATTTGCCTTATCCGTTTGTATGCGCAATTTGTTGATAAGATCTTTCCAGGAAGTTAGCCTGCTTCCCTTATTAATTAAACTGATTAAATAGCTGTGCAATCATGTGCCGTCTTTGAGTACTTCATATATTGTGTCTTAATTGGAATAACCACCGATGCTGACTTGATGTACTAAGCATTGGAGAAAAAATATGTTGTAGATTTCACCTCAAATTGAGAGCAAAAAAAATTCCCTCGGGCAATTCCATGTTTCTAATGCCCGGCTGCTGAGGGCTTCTACTGGTATTCCCGCTCGCCGCACGTGGGAGCGCCTAATGAAATTAAATTCATGGTTATTTTAATATGTGTCTGTTATTTAAGTGCTCGGTGTGAAATGACTACTTGTATTTTGAGACGTGGACCGTTGCTAAACATTAGATATGGAGGGCAAGATGTTGTAAATTTCTGTCACAAAAAATTGACAGTGAATTCTTTTAATCACAATATTGAACTAAGCATAACAAAATTATCAATGTGGTGAATGGTGTTTATAGCTTCATGGTTGATGAGGGGGGCTGATTTTTTGTAAATTTGTTGCAAATTTTTGTTCAAGCCACAAACGGACGTACATGATAAGCAGAGATACATTGATATGTGTTATTATATATGTATATGCTATGTGAGGAAACTTTGCCCGTGTAATTAACATGAGTCTATTCCACGCTGCCATAATGGCAGGATACATTTAGATCCATGCACTGAGTTTTATTCCTTATTTGATCTTATTCCTTATTTGATCCTATTCCTTATTTGATCTTATTCCTTATTTGACCTTATTCCTTATTTGACGAATCTAAAGAATTTCATTCTGCCCATACATGTATTATAGAATACACCTTTTATAATTTTTACTTCAGGATTCTTGATAGAGCAGGCACTTCCAATTTATTTCCGTGGCGATCTTGTCTGTATTATATCTGGAGAACATGTAATAAGTACTGCTTACAATTACTAGAAACGTACACATCCTCTGCAATGCCTGCTGATTATTAGTCAGTGTTCCCGCAGGATAGACCCAGCAAAACCTGATATTGCTGTGCAATTTATACAGGGAGTAACTAGGAGCATACACATACAATAACCACCCTGACAGCTGTAAGCACCAGCATGTAACTAAAGATGGCTATTTTCCTGGGGGTTATTCTGTGCCAATTTAGGTGGGAATGATGTCTGGTTGTTCTCCTCCCCCGTCTAATTATGAATAAGGTGTTGGTCTGGTAAACATATCATGCATTGACATATTTTTGTGAAAATTTGGGGTGAAGGATTCTAATCCACATATTTTTTTTTTCACAGAATTTAATTTTACATTCACACCAACATCATACAATGTACATGTAACTAGGGGAATGCTTTAGGATTGTATCTTGAATATTTCCCCTTGTTGCATAAATTGAAGTATTCTGCATGACTTTATAAAAATGCAGCAGTGTATTATGGGTTGTGAAATGTTGTTTGGTTATAATAATAATAATAATAATAATAATAATAATAATAATAATAATAATAATAATAATAATAATAATAATAATAATAATAATAATAATAATAATAATAATAATAATAATAATAATAATAATAATAATAATAATAATAATAATAATAATAATAATAATAATAATAATAATAATAATAATAATAATAATAATAATAATAATAATAATAATAATAATAATAATAATAATAATAATAATAATAATAATAATAATAATAATAATAATAATAATAATAATAATAATAATAATAATAATAATAATAATAATAATGTGGACTTATATAGCACACGTATCCATCAAACTGGTGGATATTATTACCCCCTGCTCATCAGGCTCATAAATCATTCCTGAAACCATCTCAGCTCCCTGGGGAGTATACAGCTCAGTTGCTGCCATTACAGCGCATATAGGGCTAATCAAACACAACAACCAACTCTGCCCTCACAGGTACCCATTTACCCCTGGGTGGAGAGAAGCAAATATGGTAAAGTGTCTTGCTCAAGGACACAAGCACCATGGTCGCTGTTGGGATTCGAACCCACATTCTGACGACTCAGCCATCAGAAACCGCTCGACCATGGCACTCCATATGCTGTTATATGACTGAAATGTTCATTACCTGAGACACGGAATTTCAAACAATTCTGAATATGCAAAGAGATTTTTGTGGTCTTTTAAAATTGGATCATGAACTTTCAGTGAAATCATGGAACAATAAAACACCATGTAAGTATGACTTGTAGCTTTGCATGGTGAAAAGAATAAGTATAAAGACTGTTTGCGGTCACACCATGTAGAAATTCTCATGAGTAGTTCTAGTTCTGAAAAGAACCAGTTCGTTACAACTCAACGTTTCAATCAGTATGCTTTGACCAACTGGTTTTTTTCAGAACCACTATTAAGAGAATTTTTACATGGTGTCACCACAAATGGTGTTTAATTAAAGGGACAGTATCGTCACGATCAACAGGGCATGAAATCGGAGTGTTAGTTTTACTGACTGAAAATAATACCCGCATAATAAAGTCATATTAGCATTTCTGTTGCATAAATGAGCCAGTAATTTTCAGTCACTGCGTTTATTTTAAACTAGGACACCGATTCCATGCTCTGATCGTGACGACACTCCTTTTAAAACACCATGTACATGTATACTGTGTATTCTTAGGCTAATATTCTGAATAGTGCTAACATTTTGCGAATGTCGAGTAGACGTCACATGTTATTGTGTGGCTTCACATGTTTGTCTCATATATGTAGATATAAATGAGGACCTCATCAAAACATGAGTACAGTGATATAAAAATGTTGTAAATGCACATGATACATGTAACATATGTGTCCGTCATTGTTAGATGTCTGTGGAGTCAGCATGCAGACTTTATGTAGGTGACTCAGACTGGAGTCCGAATCAAGTCACACATTTGTAGTGACTTGGACTCAATTACTCTGACTCAGACTCGACCCAGACTCGACCCTTGGGACTCAGATCGACTCAGAGGTTTGTGACTCAGATTCGGAGGCAAAATAGGCTGTTCAACATTAACCATTTTTAAAAATGAAGATTACTCAATGTGAACAAATTCCCTTGTAAAAATTTGAAAAAAATATTATTAATTATAAAATAATCAAATAGTTACCGTACTCCCGATAAGATCGAAATGATGGTATAATCCCCACAGGGAAAACAACAAATTTGTCTCAATCCTGTATTTGGTATTCTTCCAAAAATTGGATTTTAAGGGACTTGTTACTCAGACTCGGACTCAAGCTTCATGACTCGAGACTCAAACCCGGACTTGAGATTTGAGGACTTGAATACAAATCTAGCTGTCACCTCATGCCTCATGTGCCAATCAGCATGTTTTATTCTCCAAAGTGAATCACCAAGAATCCGAGTAAATTTTGGTGCCAAAGTATTGCTGTATAGTTTGTATCCATGCCAATCCATGATATTCAGAAAATAATTCTATTGTGATGTCACAATTAGATGTAGATGATAATGTTAATAGTAAACTCACATCATATTGTGATTATTCTTAGGCCGGCTTTTATACAGAGTCATACCTTTCAGCTGCTTCATGATTGCTCATTTATCATCTTAGTAGCGCTTGGTGAAAAATGAGGCCCCAGATTTTGGATGTTGCCAAGTATTTACTGACTGCCTGATTTTGTATTTCTTTGGAAGCGATTCCAAGCTTCGCTTCTTCAGCTTACAGAAAACAAGCTACATTATAACAACAATCTTGTTTCCATTTTACTCAGAATGTGGCACTTTTTTAAATTTTACAATATACCAAAAATCGTTATTTTACGTGATAATAAAAACAGAGACTACGATAAACATGTCTTTGAACATTTACAAAAATGTGTGCAGTTCACATGAACTTATGAATATATTGTGTATTGTTGTACACATGAATATGTACATTACTGTACTCCTGGCAGACAGTCTGTACCTGTATTTGTTCATGCTGCTAGTACATGTATACTAATCTGTTCAAAATAAAAACATTTGCATAATTATGATCACGATTATTACTTCTTTGTTTAGTCCATTTGACATGTTCACATGTAGTCAATACATGAGGTTTGTCCTTGATCTTTGATATCACCAGCAATTTCACATTTGACTTAAGTGTGTATTGTTTTGATCAGATCACTGTATGTGGAGACAGCAGATCCATTGAAATTGTGTTTGTAAAGATTTAATCAGCCATTTTCTGCATTTACTTTATGTATTTTGTACATTTTACATCACTAAATTGCGTTTGGATATGGTAGACTGTATTGATATGCTTTCCACTATTCACATAGAGACTCATTGTGTATGCCTACATTGTGTCGTTGGCTCGATGTCTTTCTATTAAGGGGCAGGTGGCATGACGGGAACTCAGTAGTCGGAAATAAATTAAGTACCATCCCGAATGACGTCAAAAACTGTCTTAATTTGATGTGCAGCTGGCTCATGTTGTAGGCAGTAGTGTTCATTGTGATCGACTGAGAGTGGGAAAGGGTAATTTTTTACGTACTTTCACCTTAGATTAGTATTTTAGTGTATGAGAACTGCAAGTGACATTAAGGATAATACATTTATAGATCACTCTTGCACATGGTACCAAAGCACTTTACAGTGTTACTCTAGCAATAAAATAAACAGTGGTGTAAATGTAATTTTTAAAGGGGGTGGGGGAAGGAGGGATGCAAATGTTAATGACTGTATGGCCCTAAATGTCACCCTGACCTAACCTTCCCCGTTGTGTGAGTTGAACAGTTTAGATTTAAAAGCAATTATTTTGGGAAGTTTGGAGGAAATTTGCAGAAATATTCTGGGAAATCTTTTGATAGTTGAGAATGTTTTGGAAAATGTTGGTACGTTTATATTAAGGGCTTCTACAGATCAGAGGAGTTTGTTCTAATATTGTTTTTTTTTTATAAACTTTAATTTCTTTCGCTTGGCCCCAAGGGTGGGGAGAGGGGCCGGGTGATCCCATGAACCATTCACCCACTGGACAAATCTGAGTGTTTCAGATCCAGTGATGAAGATTCTACTAACATCTGTACTTTGTCAGGTCAATCTCTATATTTGTTAGCCAATAGCTGTATGCTTGCTGTATTGCATTGGCCTCTTTGATTTCTGTTCTTGAAGCCAAAAGAGACAATCTGCCAGCCTGCCTTTCTTTATGTTCTATCACCAAATTTCATTATGTGATCTTGTTTTTTCCCTGTATTATATTTCTCAACAGATTTGGTGAATACAAATAATGTGTAATGCATTAATCTTTTGACCAATAAGAACAAAGCATTATGCGCATCTATTTAGGCCTTCTTCAATCGCAATAGGTGATTGGTCTACATGACATTTAATATTTGAATATTCCTATTACATGAATAAATGGATAATTGATGACAGAACCATTTGGGAAAGGCACTCCTGAAAAGCCATTTTGTTTTGGAATTTGTTTTCATATCTAGGGTGCAGTGTGCATTTTGACAAAATGGCTTTATTTTTGTATTACACTAAAATACTCCAAACGTAATGTTAGCCAGCAATATCTTTGGGTGTCTTTTTTTATATATTTTTTTAAAATTTATTTATTTACTGTCAGTCACCCCAAACAAGGCCAAAAGCTACTAGAGTGTAAGGGGTTACATTTGCGATAACATCCACCATTTAAGCAAGATTACATTTGTTGATATTTTTCTTAAACTTAATTAGATCGTAAGTTGGTGGAAAACAATCAGCAGGAAGGTCGTTCCATTGTAATGCTGTTCTAGGGAAGAAGCTATCCAAATGGAACTTACTCTTGATTTTGGGGAGTCGAAGATAGTGAGGGTGTTCACCTGCTTGTTTTGGATGCCCTGTGTGTGGAATGTACACCCAGTTTCATTTGTAATACAAATTCCAATGTATAGCAAGTTAAATATTTGGAAACCCTGTGTTTTTTTTCAATGAATAACAAATTGGACACCCCTTTTTCCGAATCCTGTCTTAAACTGGTTTCATAGGTACGATTGCAGAGACTACTTTGCAACATGCGTTGCACCAAGATCCTTGTGCGTCACTGTATAGTTTGTCATCAAACAATCTACATCGTTGCTTTTTAAAACAGAACACAGAACTGGTTCCTGAAGACGATCAGAGCATACTGATTGAAACATCGAGTTGTAACTAATCGGTTCTTACTACTTACTACTAATCGGTATTTACTGCTCAAAAGAGAAATTCTAAGTGCACCGCAAACCGTCTTTAGTTAAAACAGAACACACAAAAAATAAAAGAAATGCAACTTGAATAGTTCCATTTGGATGTAAAATTTGTAGTAAATATTATGAGGTACTTACGTATGTAAGGTTAGTTTTGCAGTATTTTGTTCATTAAGTAGACCAGCATGCATAAGCTAATCAGCTTGTGAATGTACGCTGTGGTATTTGACAAAAAAGTTTCAGCCCCTCCCCCAACCCCTAGATCTGCCTGTGTGCCCCCCCTCCCAAGTCAGTAATGCGTCACCAATCCACAAAGACTTCCCACAAAAGCATACGTGGCCACCGAAGTAGAATATCTATTAAAGGAATAACAAACTGATAAATTTTTTCCTTTTTTAAATTTAAAAGCACCATCTGCGTCACCTCATAATTTCAAGACCTTGAGTAATATGTGTAGCCTTAGAAATAGCCAGTAGTGTAGGGCGTCAATGATGTCATACCCATCATCATTGACAATGGTACCTTTGTTGCACACATTAAGATGAATTCCATTCCACAATGGCAAAGCGTAAGGGCATGACATCAGTTCTTGATTACTGATGCAGCTCAACAGAGCTGCATACGCTTCAAGATTCTTAAAATAGCACATGCATGCGTTTTGTTTTCAGTAACCACAAGTTTAACATGTATATCAGTGTTGACATTACATAAGAACGTGATAATTTACAATGCATTAAATTCTGACGTCACGTCAAGTGTATTTACCATGATAATTGTGAAAATAATTCATTCACATTCCCTCATTATGAGTCACGTACATCGCAGACCATCCACTTTCATCTAAACATGGTGTTTTTTTTGGTTCTTTCTGTTTCATCAGAACAATGCTATTTTACTTGAAAGGAAAATAAATGCTTTAAAATTACACATTTCTCAAAATAATCATGAGGAGCACGGCTTTACAGAAAATTTGTCAGAAAATTTATTGTCGTTCCTGTCATAAATGAATTTGGGCACATAATTACTGATTTACCAAATCTTTTGAAATATCTCACTTCAAGGTGTTTGTTTTCTTTTCAAAGAATATAATTAGCGAAAAACACATAGGACTGATGTACCGAGTTGGTTTATTCATTGTTAGGTATGCGTTACATTTTCAAAATTTTTTATTTTTTAGAAATTTAGAAAATTAGAAGAAACATTTCAGCACCCCCAAGAAAAACGTTTCTCTAGTTATTTGTTGAGCTTATTATAAAATACTCCGTAAACCAATTATATTGGTATCCGCTTCATAAGTTGGTGCATCACACGCAGTCTTGTGGCTCCCAGGCAAGAATATATCACTGGTGTTATTTCAAAGAGTGAGAACCGTTGTTTCATGTTTTTCCACAATTTCAATGCAATTCTATTGCTGAAATGGTAGCCTTTAGTAAACTTCTGTAATTCTATAAAGTGAAAGTGGGCAATACATTTTCATGTTTAAGCGGATTTATGTTGAATCCACTCTGTGTGAATGAGGCATGGCTTATGATGGTGTCACACTCATAGCAGCCGGATTCAGGGAAAGGTACTCTTTTTGATTGAAAAGCATGTTTTCATAAATACTCAAAATCAGCCAATCCAGTGATTGAGGTCAGTGTACTTTTTGACTGTAATTGTTTCAGAGGTAAGGGGAAAACTGACTAGGTATAAATATAATTGTTTGGAATAAACAAAGGAATACTAGAGCTCAGTTGGTAGAGCACCAACACAATCCTCCGGAGGTTGCAGGTCCTAATTTTGCTTAAGTTAAATTATTCTTGGTTCACTCCATACATAATAATTATTTCCAAGGGTTAGAAGCCCACTATAAGGATTTGCAAACTCTATTTGCATGTTTACAAAAATACCTCACATGCACTGTTGTGAATTGTATGTTAATGCATCCATACTTTATACAAATCAAAACTGTATGCATGTAAATGCATCCATTCTTTATGCGAATCAAGAGAGATGTATAGAAACCAATCTGGGAATGTTTTAACTCATTTCATTGTCATTTATTAATGACAAAATAGCAAACATGATTCAGATTGCATTTACGGCTGTGATTCATTTCATATTAATTTTGTTATACATGTCGGATGGAATAATCAAAAAAGAAATTAAAAATACGCTTTATATTGTGGAAATGGGAAGAAGAGCACACAAATTACTGTTCACATGTGAAATAAAACAGTGTGAACAAATAAATATCAGACTGCTGTTTTGGGGGACTGGAACAAGTTGAATAGAATTGATCTCAGTTAGCCAATTGCACTAATAATAGATCACAATTCGGGTTAAGTTTGTGTACGTTGTAATGGCAGAAGCAGTATTTGTGACGTCATTGGCGAACCGTGCTACTCTACACCTTTCCAAGGTTCAATACTCGCAAACTGTGCCATTCCAGGCTTTAGCATAAAATGTTCTCCATGGGGGAAAATTGCATTATTGTGGTTGCCATGGCGATAGACATACATGTTCAATAGCTTACCCTCAGGGCGGTGTGAAGTTATTAGTTACCCTATACAAATATCTAGGCTGTCTATGTACCATCGCAAGGAAGGAGGCCAGGATGAGAGAGTGATAGAAAATATCTGACCTATATACAGCGCTTACTAGGGAACAAGGGGAAATTGTTAGAGTCAGGCCAAATTATATTATAGCACAGAACGACAGAAAATGGAGGAACCTCGTGATCATCATCACCCTGTTCTGCATCCAAATGAATGACTGAATATAAACGTGAAACGGGCCATAAAACATAAGATCAACCCTGTCAAAATGATTTTCCAGATGTTGAAGGGGGACGTTGTCACCGAGAGTACTCCCTAATGATACCTAGGCAATCATAAATGTCCTCCAACATACTTTGGATTGAGATTGCTTGGGTACCATTGGGGAGTACCCTAGGTAACAACATCCTTGCATAGAATTCTCCAGAGGCATCATAACAAAAAAAAAAAAATTTTGTTTATATTTACACTTATGTTTAAAGGGCAATACACTATAACGATTATGATCTTTCCAAAACGATCTGTCAGAATAAGAAATACAACTATTGTTTGGATTACAGCTAAATCACAAACACAAACATGTAGTGCACTGTGATTCCCTATGAAGTGGGGGGGGGGTGGGGGGAGGTAGATGGAATCCAGAAATCAGATAGGATGAGGGCTGAATTATAAGTAAAATATGCCAAGGTTCACAATTTCCAATACATTTAAAGAAATTTTTCAGGGTGAATTTTCAAGATATTTGTAAAATAAGTAAAATTTGTGACCTCATGTGACAAAAATGCCACGGTAGAATGAATGCATTTTCACTATTTTTTTTCATTAATGACATAATGAAATAAGCTTGAAGCTTTCAAAGGTTGGTTTTCCAGTGCTGTAAGCACATTTGAGTAGACTTAAAGTATGGCTCGTGATTCGGACTTGAGTACGACTGAAGTCACATTTTTAGTGACTCGGACTCGAGTCACCATGCACAATTACTCGCACTCAGACTCGACCCTTGGGACTTGGATTCGGACTCAAAATGGCCTGTCCAACATTAAGAATTTTTAAACCCAATGAAGATTACCCAATGTAAATTTTTACCATACGCACAATAAGATTGTAATAGTGGGAGAATCGACATGAACCAACAATATGAAATATTTGCCATTCTTGCTAAAGATTAATTTTTAAAGGACTTGTGACTCGGAACCAACTTTAATGACTCCTAACTCATGATCATGACTCAGACTCAAACATTCTGTCTGAAAACTCGGACTCAGACACTGAAGACTTAGACATGGACTCAGTAGCAAAGTTTGACTCAAATACAAGTCTGCTTTTCAGAAAACCTTGGTTTCATTATCAGTAATAACACCATAATAATAACAAAATAATCAGTTAAATTTATTTGTTGATGCTGTTTATATTAGGTGCTTTCCCTGGGCCCTGATGTGCTTCCAGAGTATAAACTGCAGTCACCACGTATCCATAAGTGGACTATACTTCACTATTCACCATTCAAGGCAGTATGGGATTGGATTATTCTTCTGTTGGTCATCTATACGGCAATTGTGACACCCTATAATGCAGCCTTCCTTCTCAAACATCCAGGTATGCAATCCCATGCAATCTTTCACTATTTTTTATTTTTTTATTTATTATTTTATTTTTTTTGGGGGGGAGGAGTGCAGAAAGCATGAAAATTGTGCCACCATTTTGACTACCATTGATAAGCCTGTGGCGGGTACCCTGGTTTGTGGGTACCCGACATCAAGTTCAATACCCTGTTCCATTTTACCGGTTTGGGTCCCCGAAAACCCACTTGTAATGTAACATTTCAAAAAACCGAAAACCAGTCTTTGAACACTTACTGATCTTCCATGTTTATAATAAGGTTTCAGGTACTAATAAATTATAAATTTTCTTTTTAGTGTTTTCTTTTTGTGTTATTATTTTTGTAATGAATGTAATGGCAGTGCATGGTGGAAAATCCGGTTTTGTCCCCAATTTTTTTTTTTACAGTTACCCATTACTGCGGCTGGGTATCCGGTTCCAAAACTGCCCGTGCACTAACCACTGACCAAATTTTCTGTTGAGGGCCACGGAATCAATGTGCAAATAAGGCTTATGAATTTGACCAATTGCTTGTTGAAATGGTCTTTAAGACTATCTTCAGGACCGATTTTACAAAACTCAACTACGACATTTGTTGTCAGATAATAGTGCCTGTCTTTTCCGCTATTTAATCAGCAATTTCCAGAAATTGTTATTTTCAACAGAACATCAGTAATTTCTTTATAGAAAGGAAAACAAATACACAACTACTATAAAACTATGCTTCTCGTGATTATTTTAAGAAATGTGTAATTTGTTTTGTAAAATCGCAATATCCTGATGAAATTGTAATGTAGTAGTTATTGGCCTTACGTTTTGAACCTAGCAGGTTCTTTCTCAAAGGCAAAATGGACGATAAACAAACATGAACAAATACATAAACACAAGAAAAAGAAAATTGCTGAAAATTGCCGTCAAAAATCGAAAAAACACATCATCTTTAAAATGGATCGGAGGCATTGTGGCTGAGACAAGTTCTACATACTTAAGATCGATTTTACGAAACACATTGTTAAAATGAAGTGTAAAACACATACAATACACAATAAGAGTTTTTGAAGAAAGGCTAAAATTTCAAATTTTAATGCCTATTAACAAACACTGAAAAAATCAGATTTCCTCTCAAAAGCTTAATAACTAGTAATACAGAATTAAATGGGGAATTTTCACCGACTTGAGATAACTGTAAAATGTGGTGCAAGCAATCAATAATAGACACACATTCGCCAAGGTAACTCACAGATGGGGGGGGGGGGCCTTATGCAGAATCACGAGTTATGAATCACATGGTTTGCTTAATCATAATGACTAATTCTTCATCATTTATAGTTTGCTATAGAATGCCTGAATATTGAATACTAAAATAAAATGGTGAGAAAATGCAAAAATGATAGTTGGTCCTCACGCATGATGCGCTCCTTGCTGAATTAACGCTAAAAATATCACAAAATCAGTTTATAGATATTGCGTTTCTTGAAGGTGTTAAAATATTTTAATACATTATGATATTCACCAATGCCAAGAATTATAATGCAGTATTTGTGGATGAAGCAGAATTTGACAAATATTTTGTGAAAAATTGAATAGATTGATTGCTTATATGGGTTGTCATTCCTAAGTACAACGTAATGATGATTTCAGAGTGCTAGAGGGCCACATATTCACAAGAGTGGTTCAACATCCTGTTATTGTCTATTAAAACTATTCTATTGAAAAAAAAAAGCCATTACTGTGTTGGGAAACATATCCTGGCAACTTGACATGTCTGGAATTACAACCCTGATACAGGTACAGGCCTGAGATAATGACTTATCTAAATACGCGTGATACCATTTGGATTGAATACTGATCTTTCAGACTTTTAACAGCTCTGAGTCAAGTATAATTGAATAGAACATTACTATTAAATGGCAAGGTGAAAGAAGTCGGGTACAGCTCTCAACAAGGCCTAGGGTATTTCTATTCAACTGATTGAATGTGTTAACTTGAGTATTCACAAGTATTCATGAAATCTTTTGAATACATGTCAGGGTGCGAACATTCAAGAATAGATGTATTGCCATGTGTAATTGACAACATTTAAAAAAAAAATTAACATTGCTATTTTACTTGAGGAAACGCAAATGCTTTAAAGTAACATATTTCTCAAAATAATTTTGAGAAGCATGTTCTGACAATAATTCTTGTGACAATAATTTTGTGAAATATCTATTTTCAACGTATTTCTATTTTTTAATTGCAAATCCCATACCTTACATTTAAACATGAATATCCGTTGATTTAATTTTGCCCTACAAAAAAAGCACTGTATACTCAGTGCTTTCCGAGTGTCTGTGAAAAAACTACACAGGCGACTCGGGCGGGATTCGAACCCACGACCTCCTGCTTACTAGTGCAGACGTCTTAACCTCTCGACCACCAAGCTTGCCCGATGTCAATTGGCCGGCTAGAATCCCATATACATGTAGCGGGTTCGCGATATATATATATATATATATATATATATATATATATATATATATATATATATATAACTCTCTTTTCACCTATAGGGCGACCGCTCCATAGAAACGTGCACAAAATTCCCTCTTACCTTTCCCTTTTTTTATATATCCTCCAACCGTCCAAAACTCTGCAAATAAGATGTTTACACTAATTAGAGGCTAAGGAAGCGATGATTTTTAGACTTTATGACAAAATTATGACTTTAAAGGGTAGCTGAGCGTTAAGGCGACCGGCAACGGTCGCCTTAACGCAGAGAAATAGCAATTTCTATAGAAGTCGGTCGCCCTATGTCCGAACAAGTAAACATATATATATATATATATATATATTGGTTGGTGAAATTCTTGCATCGGGAGATAGACAATTTATTTAATTTTGCCCTACACCGACGAGTGTATAGCACTGTATACTCAGTGCTTTCCGAGTGTCTGTGAAAAAACTACATAGGCGACTCGGGCGGGATTCGAACCCACGACCTCCTGTTTACTAGTGCAGACGTCTTAACCTCTCGGCCACCGAGCTTGCCTGATGTCAATTGGCCGGCTAGAATCCCATATAGCAGCGGGTTCTGCGATATACATATATATACATATATAAGTTGGTGAAATTCTTGCGTCAGGAGATAAACACCAACCTATATATATATATATATATATATATATATATATATATATATATATATATATATATATATATATATATCGCAGAACCTGCTGCTATATGGGATTCTAGCCGGCCAATCATCATCGGGT
Source organism: Zoroaster sp. YZ-2022 (assembly GCA_029582265.1). Lineage (NCBI taxonomy): Eukaryota > Metazoa > Echinodermata > Asteroidea > Forcipulatida > Zoroasteridae > Zoroaster > Zoroaster sp. YZ-2022. The sequence continues at coordinate 22,362,310 of CM055830.1, read as the reverse complement.
AAGCTCGGTGGTCGAGAGGTTAAGACGTCTGCACTAGTAAGCAGGAGGTCGTGGGTTCGAATCCCGCCCGACTCGCCTGTTTAGTTGTTTCACAGACACTCGGAAAGCACTGAGTATACAGTGCTATACACACGTCGGTGTAGGGCAAAATTAAATCAATTGTTTATCACCCGACGCAAGAATTTCACCAACCTATATATATATATGAATATCCGTGTTTTTAGTAAAATGTACAAATGTTCATTACATTGAAACACATACTAAATAATTATAAATGTACACACAAATGTGTGTACATAAACTAATTGAATGGACACCAGACATTAATTATTAGCATTGAACAATCAACAAAAGGACATTTAAATTAACCAAAAGGTAATTCAACTAATTATACAAAATAAAACAAAATACATTTTTTGGTTTTTACAATTAAGTAACATGATATTAAACAGATAACAAATTAAAGGAAAATTACCTGACTTATGAAAATGGCCCGATCACAGACATCACATAATTATGAACCAGAGCACATACAACATATCAATCATCATCATCATCATTTGTGACCCGCTCTGTGAAAATGAGTCACAAGTTGCAAATTTGAAAAATTGAGATTTCTATGTGGATGGAAAGAGTACATCATCAGCTTTAATTTGGTATATATTTTTTTAGAGGTGTGTGACGTATTGCATTATGGAGATATGTCATTTTTAATAATCACAGTAATTTGCACAATTAACACAATTGAATTCTTAGGAAAACAAGTGTTTGAAAGGAAAACAAAATGACAGAAATGAAACAATCTACTCACAAAAAATCATTGATTGTAATATGTAAATATATTATAAAAATTTGGATCCTAATGATGTCAACAACCATGAAAACCCAAAATCAGATTTTCAACAACAAAAAATCACCCTCTCAACATTCAATCATCCTCTCAACATTCAATCACCCATTACGTGTAAACGCATGGTGCGACATGTGACTTATTTTCACAGAGCGGGTCACATTTTGGCTGAAGTGCTTCAATCTTATAGAAAACAGGACAGCATCTTTTGGTAAATTCTTTTTTGTTATTTTCTCAAAAATATGAGCCCTTATTGGGATGAAATTTGCACAAGTTAATATTATGATATATTTATAGGGTTGAAATGAATGTACATGTACGATACCAGAAGTCTGTTACCAGTAGCAGCAGCAGCAGCAGCAGCAGCAGCAGCAGCAGCAGCAGCCGCCGTCGCCGTAGCCGTGCCGTCGATGATAATGACGACGACGACGACGACGACGACGACGACGACGACGACTTATATAGCGCACGTATCCACCAAACTGGTGCTCAACGCGCATTATATTATTACCCCTGCTCATCAGGCTCATAAATCATTCCTGAAACCATCTCAGCTCCCTGGGGAGTATACAGCTCAATTGTGACCCGCTCCATTCAAAGGAGGAATGTCCCCCAACACATGTTTCTGTGTAATGGACTTCCAAAGTTCACAAAATGTGCATGACTGCATTATTACATTAACAATTTATCACATCCTAACACAGGAATGAAATAAATGAACCAAAAATGAATGTTTGGCATCATCAGAAAGCCCATTGAAATCTCTTTAAATTGACATCCATATCTCAAAATGTGAAATTTGGGGGACATTCCTCATTTCGATGTTCAAAGCAGGTCTCAATTGCTGCCATTACAGCGCATATAGGGCTAATCAAACACAACAACCAACTCTGCCCTCATAGGTACCCATTTACCCCTGGGTGGAGAGAAGCAATTATAGTAAAGTGTCTTGCTCAAGGACACAAGCACCCCGGTCGCGGTTGGGATTCGAACCCACATTCTGACGACTCAGCCATCAGAACACAAATCCGATGCACTAAAAAACCGCTCGACCATGGCACTCCATGGCACATGAAGTGTGCCAGCCTGCTGTAATCCATACCACAGAATTGCACACACAACAAGTATGGTTAGGAGTTTTGTTATCCTATCCAGCCTACCATAAGGCTTCATGGCATTGGGCGCTTGATGTGCGAAGCTAGTTCCTATAGAACTAGACGCAATCTAGATGTGGACGAACCATCTGGGGGGCGAACTATGGGCAAACATGCTAAACGATAAGGTGCACCGCACACAAGATACAGTTCTCTCACATGCTGGGTTAGTCTCCTAGACTACACTGCTTCTTTTTAAGACCTTGTGTGTCAGTCTGTGGAACAGTACGTCATGGATGGCCCATATCCATTGTTCTTTGGATTACTATACCATGTACTAGGATATTACATGAATGGCACTTCTGATGATACAGTGTTGTACCTTCCCTTTAATGCACATCTTGAGTCAAAGAAATTAAGAAGCGTTTTTGAAGGTACAATGCTGTGGCTTCCCGCTTGTCATATTTATCTACTAACAAGAGGCTTCTACTGAGCTTGAGCATGTAGAGAATGAGTCAGTCACTAGATATATTCATTTACATTATTATTATTATTCATGGTTTATTATTATTATTATTATTATTATTATTATTATTATTTAAAAACATTTTCCATAGCAGCCAGGGGCTGAATTAGGGAAAATATACAATGGTTCAAAAGAAGTTATACATGTATATATATATATATATATATATATATATATATATATATATATATATATATATATATATATATAAAATTTTAAAATAGAAGCAAAAAGATATTCACAAAATCAAAGGTATCAAAAAATTAGGCAGTTTACAGAAACTTAACTTAAAACTTTAATTGGGAAAAAAAAAAGGCTCTTGAAAAAAAAAATAGATAAATAAATATAGACAAAAGTAATAAAAAAGGTGCAACATCAAAGACAACAACAAGTTAGACAGTTTACTAAACTAAACTAAAAACATAGACAGAAAGAAAAAAAGCACTTGAGAAAAAAAGTACCGGTAATTAAATAAATAGTGAGAATATAGCAATAAAGTAGCTACAAATTTAGAGACATTAAAAGGTTAAACAGTTTACAGAAACTTTAACTTAAGATAAAAGTTAATGAGCACTTGAGAAAAAGGAATTAAATAAATAATAAATTAAAAGATGAAAAATATTAAAAACGGCAAAAGGAGGCAAAACGCAGTCATTAAGATTCTAAAAAATCTGTGATAAGGAATATTAAAGAATCCAATTGTTACAAAACAATAAGGAAAGAACCAGAAAAATTATTTATTTAAAATAAAACATGTTTTATTGATCAAGAAGCTTCAAGGGGAATATACACCATTGGTACATTTTTAATACACAAATTACTGATGACATATTGTTATCAGAAAACTAGTTTGATTTCGTAAAGGTGCCAATCAACATGAAACAGTTGTCTGTCTAAAGTGCTCTCTTTTCAGAGAAACTACGAACAAATAATTTATGCACAATTGAAAAAAATTGCCAGATGGTGACTTTGCTCCAGGTGTTTTTGTAAAAAAAAATTGTGAATGCCTTTTCACTATTTTTGTTCACAATGAGCAAAAAACTTTCACAGGTCATGTTCAAATGTATCTTGATTCAAAGAAAGTAATTGCATACCCAGTACAGTTGTGTCAACGTTACCAATATATTACCTTTCCTTTGAAGACCATACAAAATGGTAAATATTTTCAACCCTAATTCTAAGTAGGAATAACCAAAAATAATAATAATAATAATAATAATGTGTGGACTTATATAGCGCACGTATCCACCAACTGAGTGGTGCTCAAGGCGCATTAATAAGACTTTCATTATTTTTCTTTAACCCTTCAAAAAACCTATGAAAATGTACTTTCGCCACTACCGTGAATGGCAGGTCCGAAACAAAAGCTGTCGGGGACACTTTCACTGAGCCTATTTTGATGACATACATTTACGGGAGGGCGAACGCTACAACTGTTTACTGCGGTACGTTTTGTAACACAAGCATATTATATCACGTACAGCTGCAAAAATAAGTTTACCAACTACGACTTCCGAAAGTGTTTTTGAAGAAGTTTCCAAAGTAGTACTGACCAATTATGTTGTTCATCATCGTCATTTGATGGAGACATACTGATGCTGAAGTTGGCGAAATAAGGGGCATTGAATCGTATACATTTGAGCCCGAAATGGACGAAATCCAGGCGAAAATGGCGAAGCCGAAGGTTCTGACACCTGCATGTACCGTAATTTCCGGAATATAAGCCGCGCGGTGTATAAGCCACACTACCCCAAAATCACCAAAACAAGATTCATGCGTCAACATATAAGCCGCATCGCATATAAGCCACATCGCGTATAAGCCGCACACACAGACAGAGGCCCGCCGGACGCCACTCACTGTCGGTACATCGCCACAAAGGGGGTCATTGTGTTGCGTTCGAGTCAAAATGTATTGAAAAATACACAATAGCATACCTGTCAACCTTGACAAGTGAAAATTCGTAATACTAATACGAATAGTAAAGTTTGGCACATTTTACGCATGTCCGAAATACATGTGCATGTACAGGAATCAACGGCACTGCTTGTGGGATCGATGTTTCTTCGACTCCACGTGTTTCTTGACATCGTTAAGGGCCACCATGGCTAATGCAGAAATCCGTGCTGCATATTTTACAAAATGCGTGAAGTTCCCCAAGTTTGGAGGCAGCAATAACTGGGTAGCTTTCTGAGTATTTATCTCGAAATTTCTGCACCGCAGCTTTCTGCGACATTTTTATTTTGCTGTTCCGTTCCCGTATAGTATCACTATTTACGGCATTTGGGAATGTCGAACGTAGTCCCGCTGGTTGCCTGATTTCTGCACAACGTACATGTAATCACTACAACGGCAACCAACGAAACGATGACTCATCGCCTGCCACGCGTAACGAATTTTCCTATTGGCTCCTTCCATAGACTACGATATAATGAATTTTCCCATTGGCTCTCTGGTACACGCATGGCATAGACTACGATCTACGTCGTGGATTCTGATGTCGCTGGCGCTAAACGTTGCAACGGTTTTTTCAGAAGTTTTGAATAAATCTGTGTGTATCGAGGTCCGCTCACTAAAACTGACAATGACCAGACCATTTTCGCTACGAACAATAAAGGTTTTTAGGTTTCTGTTTCTGTCTGTTTACCAACGATTTTTGCTTAATTGTGCATTGTGTTTTGTTCTTCAAGATTCATACCTCGGCGTATAAGCCGCACCGCGTATAAGCCGCAGGCAACTTTTACCGTGTCAAAATCAACGTATAAGCCGCGGCTTATATTCCGGAAATTACGGTACATGTACAAGCCACGGACAATGCGGCGGCAGCCAGACCATTGTTAAGACGGCTGCTTCCAGCTACTGCCATAAAAGAACGTCATAAAAACAGGCAAAATGTTTGCTGCCACCACAGATCACAACTAAAACAGTTACATTGCGGATTTCAACCGCTGGAATTTTTGGCTGCAAATTTCTGATTTGTTTTTTTGGAATAGCATATTTTTTGCAATAGCATATAAATAATTAAATACATACCGTAATTTCCTGCGTATAAGACGCTCGGTGTATAAGGCGCATTACCCCAGAATCGGGGGAATGTGATTAAAGTGTCAACGTACAAGGCGCACCGCCGTATAAGGCGCACCATGACCGCTCAGTAGTGCAGTGCATGCCAGAAGCGCTATAGCACGACCATGCCGCCGCCGCCGCCGCCACCACCACGCCGTCGTACTAGGGAAAGTAGTCTGGTTGCGCCCAAGTGATCCCGCCGGTGTTGTGCGTAATACACTGATTAATAATCGAGGTGAAAACAGACACGGCAAAAGTTGACAACCTTGCACACATCGCATAGAGACTTAGTCATTAGAAAGCGTTGTAGATAAAAATGCGCGATCGTAATGGCGATGTTGGGCATGCTATTTTTAGAAACAGGGGAATTCTGCTTTTGGTACGTCACACACGAGTGAGGTCTTTCGTGAGTATTATTTACGGTGAATGAATGCATGAAAATCTTGCGCTAACGACCTTCATTGGAAAACACGGCCGCTTTGTTAGGTTGAGGTCCACCGAAAGTTACACAAGTGGTAATCATCACTTTGATCTCAAGCGACACCAGATAAGGCGCACCGTTAGATAAGACGCAGTGACGTTTTCGTACCTTTGAAAGTCAGATAAGCCGCGTCTTATACGCAGGAAATTACGGTACTGAACACTTTTGAGTAAATAAATCAAGGCACTTTGTATGGTCTTTAACCAGTTCGCGTCGGAGGCCGTGTATACATGCAATTTTTTTTTGGACAGCGGATCGGAGAGCGTCTAAACACGCTACAGGATTCTCGGGAATATTTGTATAGATTCCCGGTCGACGTGGCAACGAGCCATAAGCATACGGTGGAAGATGCGGTCTCCCCGGTCACGCTCTGGTGAGCACCATTGGTCGTGTTTGTGCGGTAAAAATAAACCCGCCACGGGGTTAGGAAAAACGTTTTTATTCCCGGTGCGAACTGGTTAAAGGTAGGCTGTTCTCTCATCTTGACGAGGTGGTATAGCCAGGGTTTTCTGAGTGTTTGTGTTTGTGTGTGTGGGGAGGGGTTGCAAGGAAACAGTTCCTGATGTACACATACTTGTGCAAATTTTTTCTACGTCATAAATATGTCAATATATCCAATTTGAAAGATTAGTTGGTATAGGGGAAGGTTGCTATGCTATTGCGTTTTAAAGACCAGTTAGGTCACTCGTACTATAGACTTGAGTCTTGTTATGTTCTGTAGTAATTCAACGTTGGCATGCTATGCTTCTTTTAAAATTCACTCATTTTCTTAAACATTCTATTCATTTTGCTTTCAGCTGATAAAGCCATAGAAAATAAGGATCCATCATCCAGAAATAGTGGTGTAGATCGCTACAAAGAACCACTGACCCTCATCGATCTGATGGTGGACGTCATGTTCATTATTGATATTCTCATTAACTTTCGCACCACCTACGTGAACAAGAATGACGAGGTGGTGTCCAACCCAGGCAAGATTGCCGTGCATTACTTCAAGGGCTGGTTTCTGATCGACGCAGTGGCTGCCATTCCATTTGATCTTCTCCTCTTCGGTGGCACTGATCAGGTAGGTCAATAAAGGTCAAGTGGCCAATCAATTGTCCGATCGACAGCTGTCAAGCAAAATCCCTAAACAACCATTCAGATTTGTTGAATGGCCTCGTGATCTGTCAGGTACAAACATTCACTCAACCACAAAGTCCAAGAAGCTCCAACAAGCTCTTTCATTATGTGTACTTTTTGGTTAATGTATTATATGCACATATGTGACCTGTCACCACGAAACCCGGACAAAGTTGGAAAATTTTATTTTTGAGTTTTTGGTATTTTCATATTCTCCAGTTCATAAGCTTTTGAATGATTATAAACTTGTAGGGGTAACCCTTTCCTGTAATCCCCTCAGGAGGGGATTAAGCCCCCCCAACATGCCCAATCAATAACAAGTCAATCAGAGAAAAGAAGGCTTTTGTACAGGAAGTCCACGCTTCTTGTTCACCAACATCGCTCCGAAAATTTAATTTATTTTTAAAGTAAAATGATAGATGAATATGTAAAGCATACGGTCATCCCAAAATCCAAAAATGGACGATTCCACCCTGTTTGCATGCTGTTTACTCGAAATGGATCGGTGCGACTTTGTCCGGGTTTCGTGGTGACAGGTCACATATTGGCTTTGTCAGAGCATATATGTCAAGAGTTTATGCAAGTGGGTTGGCATCAGTAGGTCAATGAAGGAGGATACTACTGTGTTATAATATTATCTGAAGTCGTATTATCTACACCAAGTGTAACAGTCTTGTGTTATACTATACCCCTTCATAGAGTATTTCACAAATATAGCCTACACGTGCATTGCATCTCGGTCTAACTGGCGATCGCTGTTCATATTTCCCAGTACATTATTGTGTAGTTTGTAATCGTACAATCTACATGTAGATAGTTGAGTTATTAAACTGCAACGACAAAAGAAAATCACATCTAATTGTTTTTCAGTGTGGTTGTAACATTGATAGTGTTTAGTGTTATGGATTTGTACTCGGGTCATTCCAATCCTGAACACTGAGTTCTTTCTCGGACTGGAGATCATCAGAGCAATCTGAAGACCAAGAGACGTGGTTCGTTTTGGTGAATATATATCACCGATTAATTGTCTAACCCGTCTCGGATGAAGAAGTATTATTTAAATGTTCGTTACCAGAGCTTGAATATAGATGAAGAATTTGAATTAAAAAAACACAAACAAAAGTTACAAATATGATGATGCATGAAAGAATACAGGGTAGATGGTGCAACCATCAGCTCTCTGCATGTCATAGCCTTCTAGCAGTTTGTTGATGACTGGGCATTTGCATGTTAGAACACGTGCTATGCACACATGCATACATGTACTTTAGCCAGTTAATATTACAGCTAATGCACAACGGCAAAATGCCAAACGCAACATACTATCAGCAGAGAGCTAAAACCATGCCCCTCAACAGCTTGATGCTCGGTGTAGATACCATCCCGATTGGGAGATCCGTTTATCTTGATTTTATATTCTCCTGATGAGGATATCAGTATTCCCCAATCAGGAAACACTTTGGTGGCAACGACACCTTCTCTTTTGCATAACTAACCAGCATTGCAGAAATTACTTTTCCACTGGGGTTTTTAGTGGTAAACGGCAGACCCTGGGTGTTTGGCAAGGCAACTGGTAGGCTTATATGCACCAGCAGAGCATGCAACAGCGTAAAATATCCAGCAGGCTCTATATTAAATATGTCCATGAAACCAATGGATATAACAAAAATAATAACAAGGGAATAACAGTTTGTCGCGCGGTCTTTACCACAGGTTAATGACTGGCCTTTGGCTTGGTCCTTATTACCCGTGACCACGCACAAAACAGGTCATTAATCTGCAGTAAAGACCAAGCGTCAAACTGTTATTCCCATTCATTGATTTCGTTTTCAAAATGTAACAAATGTGTAACTTTTGTTGAATAAAGCCAAATAGAAATGAGAACCTCCAGTTCTTTTCAGAACTAATTACTACTCAATTGAGAATTTCACATGGTGTCACCGCAGTTAGTCTTACTTATCCTCCTCACCATGCAAAGCTACAATTTTTACCTAGAAATGAGTCAGACGCTTGATGCCAATCTTCATCACTCTGATTGGTTGAAATCCGCGTCGCACGTCGCACAAAACAGCTGGCACATACGCACTGCTCTGATTTTGATAAGCCGTATCTTTACCATCTGTTAATACACCCATACGTGATTATATTTTATCCAATCAGATTGTCTCAACTTTCTTGGGCATTTATGAATAAATAATAATAAACTTCAACGGAAATAATCCACACAGCATTAACTATATACACATTATTAGTTAACTCGGGCTGCTTAAATATTTAAAACAAAATAAGAATACATTTTCAGTGGCTAATGATTCTGCCAAATTCAGAATGGTCTACAAAATAAAATCTTTGAAAAATAAGTGGATCTCCATGAAGGAGCTGCATTGGTTCCATTTGTTTTAGGATGCTGGAATATTCTCTGGGAATCATTTTAAGAAGTTCTTTGTGGGTATTAAATTGATCTTGGACACCATCTTGAAGTCATCGTTGGTCTGAGGGTCTGATCAGAGCCCTTATAATTAGTACTTGGGTTGGAAATATCAATGTTACCTCAACTATGGTTACAGTAAATAGTTGGTTAAAGGTTCTCACAAGTATTAACAAGTTAAACCTACATAATTAAATCACAGTCGCAAAATCTGTGATGTATTTTTTAAGTGTGCCGCAGATTGTTCAAATATTTCGATAAAATACAGGGGAAATCATTCCCTGTGTTTGCGAATAGATCAGTGGCATTGTCCCTAGAAACAGGAGATATGGGCTATTCATGATGTTGTATTCTAGCAAGTATAGCAATAACTGATGTGCAAGTTATTAAAAGGAAGCAGTGCATCTTGGGATATCAGTTGATTAACATAGAAACTATTCACACCGTACATGAGCTGTTATGAGGACACATATTGTTTGACCACTGTGGGCGAAAGGGCAGCATTAGTGCGTTGCATTTGGCGTATTTTGCAGTTGATGTGCGAACGCACAGAATATCTCCAGTGATCACTGGCTGGGACGTAGAACTTAGTACCATAACATACGCACATAAAGTGTACGCACAACGTTCATTTGATGCCAAAGTGGCTATCGTCAAGACATTGGGTGCAAATTCAACACTAGAAGGCTATGATGTACGACATAAACACAATAAAGGGGGCCACTTTTATTCCGTCACGTTAGCAGTTTTTCCAATGGTTGTTATTTATTTTTAAGTACCTGAAACCGACCAAAAAGTGTTTCAACATGTGAATGGACATGCAGGCTTATACTAGAACTAATTTCAGTTGATTTATTTTATTTCTTTATTTTTTTCTTTATTTTTTTACCCTCAAATTTCCATAAAAATTGGACGGAAAAAGTTACCTCACTTTTCCGTCCATTTGTTGATGGAAATTTTAGGGTAATTAAAAAAATCATAATAATAATCAACTCAAATTATCTTTAGGATAAGCATGCATGTCTATTCAAATGTTGAAATTCTTTTTGGGTGGTTTCAGATATTAAAAAAAAAATTACAACCATTAGAAAAACTGCTAACGTGACGGTAGGAAAGTGGCCCCCTTTATTGTGTTTTATGTTGTACACTGAGTGGATACCTGACTCATATACTGGCCGTGTTCATGTCCTATCTATAGTAATTCAGGAATTGGCTAGCTACATAGTACACCTTATCCTGTGATGCCCAAAGGCAGGAAATCCAAACTTGTTACCATGCTCGTTGTGTGTGCATGCATTTTGTGTGCAGTACGCCATTGGCTGGGTTAAACATGTAGCAGGTTGGCATACTCTAAGGTAATATAAGAAATGTGCCAGCATGTCATCATGCTCTAAGAACAATGGATTTGGGCCATTCCATAGGTTGACACGCAAAGTCTGGGTGACTTGCCGGCTTACGCAGGAACTGCACTTTACACATTTAATGTGTACTGTGCTGTAAACGTGCCAATGAAGTGTGTGTTGTGCGACTCAGTCACTGCTAGCATTTAGCATGTGGTATGTTCGACCCAGTTCAGTTCTGGGCTATAGCAAGCAGCGTTGAGTACTTCTCTCATTATACTCTCACTATACTCTTACATAGGGTAGCCAAACTCATTACCACGCTTGTTGAGTGCATGCCATACATGTACAATGTCATTTACAAGCTGGCATACTCTGTTTACATGTAATACACCTCTGGATGGTAAGAGCTAATTCTGATGTTATGATGTTGTTTTTATAAGTGCACATTCCAAATGCCTCACCTGATTTATGTTGATGACATACATGTACCACTCTTGCCATCATGGAATATAGATTGATCAGTAAAGAACAGCCTTAACTTTTGATTTAATTTTGCCCTACACCGACGTGTGTATAGCACTGTATGCTTAGTGCTTTCCGAGTGTCTGTGAAAAAACTACACAGGCGACTCGGGCGCGATTCGAACCCACGACCTCCTGCTTACTAGTGCAGACGTCTTACCTCTCGACCACCGAGCTTGCCCGATGACGATTGGCCGGCTAGAATCCCATATAGCAGCGGGTTCCGCGATATATATTGGTGAAATTCTTGCGTCGGGAGATAAACAATTGATTTAATTTTGCCCTACACCGACGTGTGTATAGCACTGTATGCTCAGTGCTTTCCGAGTGTCTGTGAAAAAACTACACAGGCAACTTAACTTTGGTTCTGCATACACAAAGTCTTGGGCCAGGCAGATTGTAAGAATCGGGTCACATATCATACTTAACACTAGCAGTTATTATAAGGACTCATCAGTGACTGACGACACTGGACTCAAGTCAGAATGATTGAGGGTCCGAATCCCAGCCTGGTCGGTCATGGTGCTTGTATCCTCAAGCATATAATTACTTCTGTCATTCGGATGGGCTATGTTAAGCTGTAGGTCCCAATTTTCCAAGTTTAAAGAAATGCATGTTAAAGAACCCAGGACACTTATTGTGGAAGAGTAGGTGTTTACTTACAGTATTTCTGTTTCTGATTCACGTAGCAAGTGCCTTTGTTTAGGCCTATAGCTATATCCTCAGGCATATCCAAGCTACAGTAGTGCTCAAGTGTGATTTTGAGGGATCCTTGGTTTCATAACCAGAAATGTAAAATAATATTATAACAAAAATATTAATAAATGACTTGACACAAGACTGTGTACCATAGTTTGTAGGGTCAGCTGTGATCAGAGCTTAATCCATGTGTGTTGAAGACAAATTTGCAGATCATTGCCTTAAAAAAAGTACAGTGGAGTATAACTCCACTGCGCTTTTTGACAGCATTGAACTTTGTCTGTGTTTATATGAAGGGAAAGTATATGTTGGCAAACCTGCCTCTATGAGTATAGGACCTACTCTCCTTGGATCAAGACATACATTAAACAACCAACCTGTGAAATTTTCAGCTTATATCACTGTGTTGTTATCGAACGAATAGTGAAAAATGCATTCAGATGTACGTTGTATTGATTCTTATGTGGAATTTAGGAAAGAGTACTCTTTCCATCAAAATTTGTTGACAATAATGTCAGTATCACATGTCTCTAAACTTACAGCACCTCAGACAAAATTATTTTTAGTGGGGAAGATTGGTACCATCATCACCAAGTGAAGTTCTATACTTTATTCAGATTTTGTTTTTGAAATACCAATCCTAAAAATGTTCTTAAAAATGTATGGAAGAATTAGCCTAATATATCACAAGATTTAATCTTAACCAGTTCGCGTCAGGAATAAAAATGTTTTTCTGGGCCCCTGTGGCGGGTTTCTTTTTCCCACACACACATTAATGGAAGCTTCCACAGCGGGTGGCCGGCACTTCCGAGCATGTCACCGTACACGCGTGGCTCAACCGAGCATGCATACAAATATTCCGGAGTTTCCTATGGCGTGTTTAGACGCTCTCCGATCCGCGGTGCAAAAAGAATTTGCGTGTATACACGGCCTCCGACGCGAACCGGTTAAAGTTGGTCCAAAACTGAAAACGGTGGAATGTATTCTAACATACATGTACATGTTGCACACTCAATAAATACCAAGTTTTGCTGGGAGACACATTTTGAATTCTTCATATTTTACTTGTTAATTGCATTGTTTGCCAACACGGCTTATTTCTGAAAATAGATTGAGTTCAAGACAAATTTTGTGTGAATTATAATGGCTGAAGCTGTGTCATTGTTAAACCATGCTTTTGGAGAGAATAGCATTAATTTGACATTGCCAAGGCGAATCATATTTCCCATTTCTATCTAAAACTCTATATTTTCATTCACATAAATGTATGTTCTCAAACATGATTATAGCAATTATATCCTCAATCTCATCCTTTTTTGTCTATTTTCTCCACAGCAATCCACTACTCTGATTGGTCTTCTGAAGACAGCTCGCCTTCTACGACTTGTTCGAGTCGCACGCAAACTGGACCGTTATTCCGAGTATGGGGCCGCTTTGCTCCTATTACTTATGTGCACGTTTGCGATGATAGCTCATTGGTTGGCCTGCATCTGGTTTGCTATTGGACAAGCAGAGAAGGCAGCTGACACAAACAACAATAACATTGGCTGGCTGGATGATCTAGCCAAGAAAACAAACATGCCTTATAATGAGACGTCATTAGAATCCAAGTACATTACAGCATTGTATTTTACGTTCAGCAGTCTTACCAGTGTGGGATTCGGCAATGTCTCACCGAACACAAACTCTGAGAAAATATTTTCAATTTGTGTCATGCTGATTGGATGTAAGTACTACTAATTGTAGATCAATTTCATGCAGTTTTTTTTCGTGCCATGGTCATTGACTCAAGTTGGATGTGAACCTGTGACCTCTGCATTACCGTACAGACACTCTACCAACTGAGCCATCAAGCCCTTTGTTGGCGGTCGTCCAAATGGTTGGTATATTTGTTCTGTTGGTAGATTGCCGGTACAGTAATTCAGAGGAATACATAAAGTTTACTCAATTACAAAAGGTAAACTTGGTACCTAGCTTGTCAGGTTTTCTATGTGGATTATTTAATGATTCAGTTATTCAGTTTGAATTTTATAGGAATTTAGGAAAGAGAACTCTTTCCTATATTCCATGTTAGAATGAATAAAAAAATATTAACACATTTTCATTGTTTTCTTGTTAACGACACAAGGAAATAAGCTTAAACGTTCAAAGAGAGTAAGCACACATGAGAAATAGTTTTAGAAACACTACCAATAATGGAGTGGAGTGTCGTGGCCGAGCGGTCTAGCTTACCGGACTCAAATTCTGGTGTTAGCAGCAGAATGTGGTTTCGAATCCCGGCCGTGACACTTGTGACCTTGAGCAAGACACTTAACCATAATTGCTTATAGCAGGCGCGGATCCAGGAATTTTTTAGACGGGGGGGCACACCCAACACGAACATTTTTTTTCCTATGCTAACATTGTATATTGTTTGTAATCATGCTTTTTTTTCTTTGATTTCGCGCCTTAAGCGCCCAGCAGGGTGGATATGTGCGCGCTACAAATCTTTATTATTATTATTATTAAATGCGAGCGCGAAGCCCTTACGGCGTTGGGTCCGGGGGGCTTAAGGGCCCCAGAAAATTTTGGATTCTGGATGCTCTGTGGTGCAATCTGAGGCGATTCCTGGCCAGTTTCACCTGACTTTTTTTGCAAAGGTTTTCAAGATTATATGGAGAATTATATATATATATATATAGGTCTATATATATCATTATTTTAGCCATTATTTTTAGCCATTATTTTAGCGATGTCATGACTACAACAATATAAGTTTCTCCCTCCCCGATTTTTGGCATTTAATTTGCAGTTTTTGACTTCAGTTTTAATTTATCTGGAATTTTTCTTGGTTTTAATTCAGTCCAGTTGAAATTTTCAAGAAAAGGGCTTGATTTCATACTGTTCCTTGCCCTGTGTTAAAACCATCGGCAGATCAGCTGCAAGACTCATCGTACTTCGCAGGCCTATGCGTACTGGCGTAGAATCCGACAGTAAATTGACATCGGCGATTGTAATTTCCACACGGTACCCCGACCCTTCTTCGGACGAAACGGAACAATTTATAGACGTGGAGGAATCGGGTCAAGAAACCAGACTAGCTTGCTTTGCACCCGATCACAGAATACCGATTGCAAACGAAATGTTGTTTTTTTCCTTTTTTTCCCCTTTTTTTTTTCTTCCTTTTTTTTATTACTCAATTTACCCGGGGGGGGCACGTGCCCCCGCGGACCCCCCCTGGATCCGCGCCTGTATAGGGGCAGAGGCAGTTTAATAACTGCCTTGTTCTGGACTAGTTACCCCTCCTAGTCCTATTCGCACCGTGAAGAGGCTGGTTATTAACTAATTGTCTTGTTTCGGTGCGATGGGGTGGTTTCTTCAGTGTGGAGTCGTTGTAACAACTTAATGACTGAGTAGCCCCACCTTGGAGTGGCCATTGGCCTTGTGTGGGGCGAATTGCGTAAAAAAAAAAAAAAATTAAAAAAATATTAAAATG
The DNA here is from genome assembly GCA_029582265.1 of Zoroaster sp. YZ-2022. NCBI lineage: Eukaryota > Metazoa > Echinodermata > Asteroidea > Forcipulatida > Zoroasteridae > Zoroaster > Zoroaster sp. YZ-2022. Next base: position 22,346,705 of record CM055830.1, on the reverse strand, counting down.
AACACTTACCATTTAATACCAGTTGCACTGGCCTGTTGTAGAAAAATGTTGTATTAATCTGAGTAAAGAGTGACATGACATGAACCCTGCCATGAGGTTCTAGTTACTAGTGGAGAGGTTAAGACATAAGTAGAAGGTTGGGGGTTCCAGTTCTGCCAGAGAAGCCTGTAGATTGGCATTAATTTCCACAGATACTGGAAAGTACAGTGCTTATAGCAACATCGGTAAAGGGTAAATACATTATATGAGTGTTTCCCCATTTGGGTTTTTTCTTCCAATGCATGCACACACTTCCCTTTGGGTATGAAATTATAGTCATCCGGCTACTTGAAATCATTCCTGAATCATTCTCAACTTCCTTGGAAGTATACAGCCCTAGCAACCTGTTAGGCGCTCATCAGCTAATCAAACACAATTACATGTACCATCTCTACCCACACAGGTACCCATTTATACTCCTGGATGAAGAGAAGCAATCAATGGTTTATGTGTCTTGCTCATAGGATTAAGTGTCATGGCTTAGAGATTCGAACCCAAATTCCGACCCGTCGGCTACCAGAACTTGAGTCCAGTGCAGTCAGACCGCTCAGCCATGATGCTGAATCAGAGTTACATAAACACAGAGTATATATACTGATACGCAATAAAAACTTACCACTTTTTCGACCTTAAATTATCAGTAATCACAATGCACAAATGTAATATGTGCACTCGCGGTGAAGTGGATACAGATGGGATCGAGTACAGTGGACAAAACGTGGACATTTCCTCAATAAAATGCCAACATTTCTAATCCAAATTGTTGTGTTGTCTTATTTTGAACCATTTCAATTTTATGCTATTCCAAAACAAGTGGTAAGTTTCTATTGCGTCTCAGTATAGTTTGTTCATGATCATGCTTTTGATTATTTGCCACCAGCTCTGATGTATGCTAGTATCTTTGGTAACGTATCCGCCATCATCCAGAGGTTATACTCGGGCACGGCTCGTTATCACACCCAGATGATGAGGGTCAAGGAATTCATCCGATTCCATCAGATCCCTAACCCTCTCAGGCAACGCTTAGAGGAGTACTTCCAGCATGCCTGGTCATATACCAATGGTATCGATATGAATATGGTGAGATACCTTGTCTCTTGTTATTCAAGGGAGGTCTTTAAAGGTTTTGCTGAAGTAGAAAATCCTAACATAACACTATGAAAATCTCCTCGGTTAAAATATAAAGAGTCTCGGTTAAATGTATTTTTAACCGTGTTTTAACCCATGTTTAACCCTTTGATTTCAGCTGGCTATTCAACCGCATTCTCACCGCGTTTTAACCGAGTGGTTCCCTGCCAGGATTTCCTTTGTTATTCATGACTGTAAACCTTTGTTCAATGTGATAATGAGGATGCAAGTTTAACCATGGTTTAACCGAGTATAAAACGTAACAGTACAACTTGCACGCAAGAGGTGATAAAGAGATTAAAAACACTTACGAAGTGTCTGTAAATTTCCCATCTATAAAACACTGGTAATACAACGGGGTACATGCACGCAATTTGCTCAGAATACCACTGACCTTGCCCATATGAGAATAGGTGTCTGTGCTGAGAATGGGTTGGCGTGCTGTGATAGGCGTACGTGATAGGTGTATATTTAGGTATATACTTGTTAATCTGTTTTTCATCGGAAAGGGGATACGTTTAGAATAATACAGTATATCAAATTCCGGAGTGTCGTGAATAATGAAACGCAGGTCTCGAACAAAGACATATTGACCCAAAATTGTGGATCATCCCACCATGATGTATAACAATGCGTGATTTCGGTCCGGAGGTTTCCCGACTGCTCCATTGTTGACCCTTTTGTATCCATACAGTTAATTTTACGTTCTAATTGGATTATGGTGGCAAAACTACACTTTATTTACAAATCTTAATCCACTGGGCCATAATTTCTTCATTTTTAAATACACTAGAATCGGGAAATTTCACTCAAAGATTTATAAACACGAAAAACTCGAAGGAATTCCTCACAGGAGCATGTAACACTGCACATGTATACATGTACACGTACATCACATAATATACAATGTATACATGCATACGTACGTGTACCACGTGCGACCCGGTAGTGCTGAAATTTGTGGGCATTGACAATTATGTAGTGTTTGATGATCATGTGCCTATTTCTGCGCATCGTGATTGGATAGATTTGCATAGTAGCAAATTTATGTTGTTCTTATTGGCTGTAATATAATGCGTTGACTACCGAACTGAGGTACGTTGCGGGCCAAACAGGTACTAACAATAGGACTTAAAATAACAATTCATCCATCGGGGTTCCCAATTATCACGGGTTGTTTTAATAATCATTGCCGAAGAACAAGGATACGATGAGGACCAGTAAACGTAAGCCTCGACTGTCGGGATAAATTGACCCGCTCTGGGGCTCAAAAACGGATGATTTTATAAAACCGCGGTTTTATTTTTGAAAACCGGTATTTCGGCGGTATTTTTGGCGGTATTTCGGGTAAAAATCCTGCATTATTATTAAAAAGTAACTACATGTATAAATATAAATAAATAAATAAATGTTTGTAGATATCATGCATCCTACTTTTTTAAAATTCTTTGGCCAGGTGATGTACGTGTAGGCCTGTAATTTAGATTTGTCCTTGCGTGTAAAATACTGATTGTCACCAAACAAATTATCGTCCAAGGAATTACGTTCTCATCCAGCGCGCTATTTTGATCCAGTCATTGGAAGGCACTCAGGGTATATGTACGAGTTAGCACGTGTGCAATGCCCTATGCATAGCGCGTAACAAATTTGTCTATTGGCCAACGAGAACAATACATCATCATATAACCAATATAAATATTTGTTACGCGCTGTGTACAATGCCTATAGGGCGTAAAACGTTTTCTTATTGGTCGAACGAGAACACATACCTTGTCATACAACCAATAGAAATATTTGTTAAGCGATTTGGATCATGTTACTCACAAAATGTGAACAAATTAGGCCTCGATATCATGACTTTTTGTTTTTTAAGTTGAAAACAAGCGTAAACCAAGGCTATGAGAGTATTGAAAGAGATAGACGGAATGAAGGATGAAGTTACGCAGATTGATCAACACCCGGCATCCACCCAGCCAGTAACGGTTGCAATGTACAATGTGCAATGTACTCTGAATGATTGTACATGTACATGTACTGACAATGGTCGGGTGCCAGTGTGACGAACGAGTTGACTGCACCATCAGCCCGAGTTGGGCTCGGTTAAAAAGCTTGCCTTGTCGGCACACTGGTGATGCGCGTGATTCACTTGAACTCGTAGATGTGCAAGTCTTCGTACCTTTTTTTCTCCATAACAATTTCTTTTGTGCATGTACCACCTTGAAATTTTCAGACATGATGTGAACTTTTGTCCTGATATAATGACTTTTAATTTTTTAAGCTGAAAACATATGTAAACATTTTTGGGGCAAAAATACTGAAAATAGGATGGCGACCTACTCCAAAGAATAAAATTCTTAATTTTTTTCAATTTTCTCCATAATATATTTTGTGCATGTACCACGTTGAAATTTTCAGACATGATGTGAACTCCTGTCGCGATATGATGACTTTGTTTTTTAAGTTGAAAACAAGCGTAATCATTTTTAGGGCAAAAATACTGAAAATAGGATTGCGACCTACTCCAAAGAATAAAATTCTTAATTTTTTTTCAATTTTCTCCATAACAATTTATTTTGTGCATGTACCACGTTGAAATTTTCAGACATGATGTGAACTCCTGTCGCGATATCATGACTTTTTGTTTTTTAAGTTGAAAACAAGCGTAATAATTTTTGGGGCAAAAATACTGAAAATAGGATTGCGACCTACTCCAAAGAATATAATTCTTAATTTTTTCAATTTTCTCCATAACAATTTATTTTGTGCATGTACCACGTTGAAATTTTCAGACATGATGTGAACTCCTGTCGCGATATCATGACTTTTTGTTTTTTAAAGTTGAAAACAAGCATAAACCAAGGCTATGAGAGTATTGAAAGAGATAGACGGAATGAAGGATGAAGTTAAGCATATTGATCAACACCCGGCATCCACCCAGCCAGTAACGGTTGCAATGTACAATGTGCAATGTATAATTATGTACTCTGAATGACTGTACATGTACATGTACTGACAATAGTCGGGTGCCAGTGTGACGAACGAGTTGAATGCACCATCAGCCCGAGTTGGGCCCGGTTAAAAAGCTTGCCTTGTCGGCACACTGGTGATGCGCGTGATTCACTCGAACTCGTAGATGTGCAAGTCTTCGTACCTTTTTTTCTCCATAACAATTTCTTTTGTGTATGTACCACCTTGAAATTTTCAGATATGATGTGAACTTTTGTCCTGATATAATGACTTTTTATTTTTTAAGCTGAAAACATGTGTAAACATTTTTGGGGCAAAAATACTGAAAATAGGATGGCGACCTACTCCAAAGAATATAATTCTTAATTTTTTTCAATTTTCTCCATAACAATTTATTTTGTGCATGTACCACGTTGAAATTTTCAGACATGATGTGAACTCCTGTTGCGATATCATGACTTTTTGTTTTTTAAGTTGAAAACAAGCGTAATCATTTTTGGGGCAAAAATACTGAAAATAGGATTGCGACCTACTCCAAAGAATAAAATTCTAAATTTTGTTCAATTTTCTCCATAACAATTTATTTTGTGCATGTACCACGTTGAAATTTTCAGACATGATGTGAACTCCTGTCGCGATATCATGACTTTTTGTTTTTTAAGTTGAAAACAACCGTAATCAATTTTGGGGCAAAAATACTGAAAATAGGATTGCGACCTACTCCAAAGAATATAATTCTTAATTTTTTTCAATTTTCTCCATAACAATATATTTTGTGCATGTACCATGTTGAAATTTTCAGACATGATGTGAACTCCTGTCGCGATATCATGACTTTTTGTTTTTTAAAGTTGAAAACAAGCATAAACCAAGGCTATTGAAAGAGATAGAGAGTATTGAAAGAGATAGACGGAATGAAGGATGAAGTTAAGCATATTGATCAACACCCGGCATCCACCCAGCCAGTTTTTATGTACATTGTACATGTACTGACATTAGTCAGGTGCCTGGGGAAAATGTACCGGGAAAGAGTGCAGAGTCCGAAGACTATAGTGGTTTAATCTGCAGTAGGCCTAATTCTATGTAAAAGTATTTCATAAGGCCAAAAAAAAATGTTGAGTTGCCCTCCAGTGAAAATATTTGAAGGGGTCGGTCGGTCAGGATTTTTTTTTTTCCCTTGACTGTCATTTTAAGATTGAAATGCATTGGAATTGAAACCACATACATGTACCATGTTTTTCAAAGACAATGATCTAGGAGTATGTAATTATTTTTCTTTGTTTCAAAAAAATTCACAGTAAAACTGCAAACCGCGGTTTTTCCCGGCGGTAATTCAACTAGCCAAAAATGTAAAACCCCCAAGCCGATCCTGATCTTCAGATAGTATCTACTGTGAATCGCGGTTTTGGCCAGCGAAATTGAGTTAATTGAAACTCGCGAATCAAAAAAGGGTTTTGAGGGCATGACAATGTTCGACGGTGCAAATTTGTTTATTTCGAACACTCGTTGCTGTCTGCGACCCAGCGCTCGAATTAACTTCACACACATACTGGACAGACCGTGCGTGAAGTTCGAGCGCTGGGTCGAGTCGCAGATGGCAATGAATGTTCGAAATAAACAATTTTGCCCCGACAAAAACATGGCGCACATACCGTGAAAGGGTTTATTACACCATGGAGGTCAAGTTGGTACACACACACACACACACACACACACACAAATATTCATCAGTCTCAGATCAGAGACAAAGTTGTCAGTGCTGACTGACTACATAACGTCAATCCTAACCGGGGGACGGACTTTTTTTCTTCTTTTTTGGCACTAAAAATGGCCGGCCGCCGGCAAATAACGTAACAAACTAACGTTAGGCACATCCTGACTGGCGCGCGGCTGCCTACTCCAATTTAAAAATTCAGCCGAAGTTCGTATGGACCGCGGGCTGCACGCTCGGGCACAACGTGGACGATACTCTTTCGCGCATGGTTGAACAAACATTGACCGTTAAATCTTGGGCAAGAAGAGCCTTTTGTAAGGGGATTATCTCTGTCAATGGATTAACTCACCGCAGAGTTAATGAGCAAGCCCTCAGTAGATCTCAGAACAGGTACCGAGTTTTAACCACACTTTAACCGAGACAATACAAAGGAATTTTTTAAAGGCGATTTAACCGTACACTAACACGGTTAAATTAAGGTTAAAATGAAGGGTACCCATAATTTAACCGTGTTTATTGAAATTTTAACCGAGCGAGATTTTCATAGTGTAATAATCTCTTCTTGGAAGAAGTGATGGCTCTGAGAAGAGCTGGTTGGTTTGTTTTCAACGGTTTGACTAGTCTACTCTAGCCGTCATCAAGAGACTAGTCTACTCTAGCCGTCATCAAGTGACTAGTCTACTCTAGCCGTCATCAAGAGACTAGTCTACTCTAGCCGTCATTAAGAGACTATAGTCTACTCTAGCCGTCATCAAGAGACTAGTCTACTCTAGCCGTCATCAAGAGACTAGTCTACTCTAGCCGTCATCAAGAGACTAGTCTACTCTAGCCGTCATCAAGAGACTAGTCTACTCTAGCCGTCATCAAGAGACTAGTCTACTCTAGCCGTCATCAAGAGACTGATGACGGCTAGGGCAGACTAGTTGAAACGTTGAGAACAAACCAACTGGCTCTTCTCAGAGCCATCACTTCTTCCAAGAAGAGATTAATACATGGTGTACCCGAAAGAACTTAACAACAAAACTCAAAGGTAGTTGTTTCATCAACACCTTTTAAAGCCCTTTTCACACAATGAAAAAAAGCCAACATTCCTTGAGAAATTTTCTCAATGTTTGAGAAATATTACAAAATGAGCTTCGTGTGAAAGGACACCAATGTTTGAGATGTCCTACATTCCTTGAGAAATTTTCTCAAACATTGATATATTTTGTCGGAGGTCCTGACCTACAACAAAATCTTACACTAGCGGAATTTTTCTCAAGGAACCTAGTACACTCCTCGTGTGAAATGACCCGTTATTTATTGACCAACGTCCTGTGTAAAAGCCATCGTACTGCGCATGCGTGAAGACCCATCGTGCGCGATTGACTGCATGCACTGCACCCATGCACTGTATGTACTGTACAACTAGCGGTGGGTGGCTGAGATGATAACGCATATGTATCAATATGCACAACATCGGTCCTTCATGATCACTCTACATTTTTCGATGCATCTCAAACAGTTGTCATATGTTTTCACTCATGTTTTCATTATTAGTAGCACATATAATGCTGAAATGTTAAGGTCAGTTCTTTTACAGAATTAGAGTTATGGTTTAATTTCTTTCCACTTGAACAACTTTTTTGTCGGCGCAGATTAATTTGTGAGGTCCATCATGATCGCTCTACATTTTTCTACTTGTACTTCAAACAGTTGTCGTGCATTTTAACTCATATTTTTTATGCTAGTACCCTAGATATCATTACTCATAACTCTGAAATGTTAAGGTCAGTTCTTTTACAGAATTAGAGTTATGATATAATTTGTTTTTACATTAACAACGTCTTTTGTCGTCACAGATTTGTGTGTGGCAAATTTAAATGAACATATCGGATAGTGCATGACCAATGATATTAATGTGTGTACTCTCATAGAATGTTGGTTTGTTACTTGGTGTCGTGTGAAATCTTGCGAAAGCAGTCACTCATGGGATGATAAGATAAACAATCCTCGCTCGTAAAATTTGTCTCAAGGAATCTATGGTTTTTTTTGGTCGTGTGAAAAGGGCTTTATCTACCAAAACAATTCTATTTCATCAAACTTTTAAAGATGTACTCTTGTCATGAGCTTGTGAGCATTTTAACCCATATTTGACAATGATGAGAAACACTGCTGGCAGGTGCCCGAGCAGCAGTCAAAAGTGTGCCTGACCTTTCCGCATGTTATTCTCTGATGGTCAGACAATTTTGCAGTTCCTAAGTGTAGGTTGTGACAAACTTAGACCTTAAATTACTGCCGATCCATTTACACTGGTGCGTGAAGTCATTATGCTCGAATTTACATGTGTACTTGAGCATAATTACCATTTTTAGTCCAGAGATTTAGGTACCTCAAGATCTCAACTTGCCCTATCAGTGGCTCTGGGGCATGCACTAGCAATTTCCAGGGTCAAATATCAGTGTAGGCCTACATTATAAACTCAAGAAAAGAGATGGAAGGCTCTTGACCTTTACCATGGAATTGAATTCAAAATGTGGCTATATAATATTTGAAATAGACTGGTGCCTTTCCAACTGACTTTATTATTGTGACTTTAAACAGTAGGTCAGGCTATCAGACACATATGAATGCAAAGAGTATATTCTTAATAGAGTTACTTTCCATAAATTAGGTACCAGGGTTTGTAGTGTTTTTTTTTTATATAGTAGTGGTTTTCTTTTCATGTCTTGTTGAAAACAGGCAGACAATTTATTTGCGTTTTAGGTTTCAGTGACTATGGTCAGTTTAACTGTTCTGAAAATATCAGTTTGAGCTCAACAAATATCATTTATAATGTACAGATTACTACAAATCATTATCTAAAAATTGCAGAAATGTTTTACAAAAAAGTCCAGTGGGAACGCTATTGTTAGGGTCAAAATGTTTGAAACAGTACAATGGAGCTAATAGGTGTTGGATGTGTTTACGTCAGAAACCTAATCTGGATACCATTTGAGACATTAACAATTCTGAATTGTCATCTTGGGTTTAGTTTCCGACATACTTCCCAGAAAGTGAGTCAACAATTTCTGGAACTTAATACTGCATTTTGTTCAGATTAAGGTCACTGTGCCATCCTTCCATTCAAAGATCTAAGTTCTGTTCACAAAAGGCAGCTAGCACCAATCCCAACACAATGGAGGATTATGTTTCAGATATTTTAGGCTCACTCTCAGAGTCTTAAACTAAATCCAAGATTAAATTTCAGAGATTTAGCCTAAATGTCTCAAGTGTATTTTAGCTTAGGTTTCAGACATTGAACTGTCTTAAACCAACATAGCTCCATCATACTGATTAAGATATTTTCTTGTTTATAGTGTTAACCGAAGAAGTGATTGTATTTCTTCAGGTCCTCAAAAGCTTCCCTGAGTGCCTACAAGCTGATATATGCCTTCATCTAAACCGTAACCTTCTTAATAACTGTGCTGCCTTCAAAGGAGCCAGTCCTGGGTGTCTGAGAGCATTTTCAATGAAGTTTAAGACAACCCATGCACCACCAGGTGACACGTTAATCCATCGAGGTGATGTGCTGTCTGCACTGTATTTCATCTGCCGTGGATCTATAGAGATACTCAGAGATGATGTAGTCTTGGCAATATTAGGTTGGTTTGTTGGATAGTTTTAGTTAACCAGTTCGCGTCGGAGGCCGTGTATACACGCAATTTTTTTTTGCACCACGGATCGGAGAGCGTCTAAACACGCCATAGGAAACTCCAATATATTTGTATGCATGCTCGGTTGAGCCACGCGTGTACGGTGACATGCTCGGAAGACGTGGCCATGCGCTGTGGAAGCTTCCATTAACGTGTGTGTGGGAAAAAGAAACCCGCACAGGGGCCCAGAAAAACTTTTTTATTCCCGACGCAAACTGGTTAAAAGGGTTGCTTATTGACTAACAAGGGTGGATCTAGAATAAAAATTCTTCAAGAATAACGTTTTTAAAAGTTTACTTGGTTGTAAGTTGGAAATTTTACTTAACATTCTGAGATGTTATTGTGTCGTACATGTTGTTATTTTGGATCTTGAGCCATTTCCACTTTTGAATACAAACAAATCTGTATTAACCCTCCTACTATTGCTGCACTTCAGTGGGAAGTTGCTAGTCAACTGCCTGTTTTGACTGTTGACCCAAATGTGCACACAGGGAAATTTTTGACTGGTTTTACTGTCATTTTGACCATCCTGAACAATACCAGTCAAAAACAGTCGACTCATTTTGACCTGTATATGTACTCACTACACGTAAGGTTTGACAGTGTTTGACTTTTTAAGTGCACTAGATATACCTTAGCAAGTATATCAACATTTTGACTGATTTTGACTCTTGCAGTAGTAGGAGGGTTACTGTTTACTTTTTTTCAAGTACCTTAATGACATGATAAAATAAACTGAAACTTTCACAGGTTGGTCTCTGTACATAACTTTTCATTGTTATAAAGTATGGATGCATCTATTGTCATCTTCACAATGATGTGTACTCTCTTTAAAACCCCTATACAGTATTCGAAATCTTTAAAAAAAATATAAATGAAATATAAATAGAAAAAGGTGTTACCATTTGACCGAGTAACATTTGTGAAGTTTCACAAAAATAATTTCAGGCAGAAATTTCACGTTGGAATGGGTATGAACAGTATGCATTGTCTCTGTTTTCATTTCACGTTGGAATGGGTATGAACAGTATGCATTGTCTCTGTTTTCTTGTTAACAATACAAAGAAATAAGCTGAAACTGTCACAGGTTGGTTTCTGTATGAGTCTCATGATTCTTATAAGGTATGGATATATTTATAGACATTTTGCCAAACGTATAATTGGCTTTCAGTGGACATTATTGAAATAAAACTCGCACAGCAAAAATGTGTGTTATATGATTGGAACTAATTGTCCTTGAAGATGACGAACATCTGTATTTATTTTTGACCAAATCTTTCGAAATAAGTCGGAATTAAGTCACCAGACCCACATTTGAGTTACTTGCATTCAGTATGACTTGTACGATGTAATTTATGAGAAATTTCGCCATTTCCCAACCTAATAATTTGTATAATCTCGGGATGTAAGTATCCATCAAGCATTTCACTCTGTGCTGTCATTATACTTTCCTGGAAAAAAATGCTGCATGAAGGCTTTCTTTAAGTATGTTGTTTTTTTACGGTCTGTTGCGTATCAGTTGCACATTTGTTGTGCATTCGTTGTGTATCCATTAAAAATCAAAGGAATTCAATAAATGCCCGCCGGACTGATTTCATGGGATGTTGTTTGTGTGATCCACAGGCAAAGATGATGTCTTTGGTGAGAACTTTTGTGACTATGATATGGTCGGCAAATCCAAATGCAATGTGCGAGCTCTGACCTACTGCGATCTTCACAAGATCCTGCGTGAAGACCTGCTCGAGATTCTAGACATGTACCCCGAGTTCTACCACCAGTTTGCCAAGAACCTTGAAATCACTTTTGTACTACGGGATGTAAGTCAAATTGTGATCCAAACCCCCAGTATTGTATACGTGTCTCTATTACTGGTTGAGCAAGGGCTGTAATCCCTTGCCTCCCCAACCCTTTCTCATCCGCACCCATTCCAACACCACCCCTTTGTCTTCACCACCTCTAATCAAAAGGGGGACACACTAAAAAAAACGTATGGTAAATCTACTTGCACTGCTTTAAAAAAAGGGGGTACATTCCCCTTCCCACCGCCTGGTTCCGCCAATATACCCACCCTCACCCACCCCCTCTAGCTGTCTTCACAACCTGTCAGCCATGAAGTTTTAAACATCACTTCTATCAAATAAAACCAACTTCATGTGATAGCTTAGCTTATAGTGTATTGATAGAAAACAATCTTTTGCCATCTTTTTGAAGAATAATTTTTGAGCAAAGAAATATGTAGGCCTGCATACTGAAGTGGGACTTGATTCTGTGACCACCAAATTGCCGTGACCACTAAATTACCGTATATCTGCCCTTCCAAATGATCTATCTGACCCTAACTGTAAGTTGGTGTTCTCCCTAATAGTCAATAATTATCATTCAAGAGGAGTTAATAGTCAGTGCCCATGAGACTCATATACATGCTTTGTAACCAGCGATCATACTGAACATTGCAAGGAGAGGATGCAGCCTTTTTGATAATAAAATCATCAAAACTAGGAGACTGCCAACATATGTGGCTTGATAGTTTAGTTGTTAGAGCACCAGTATGGTAAATCTACAGGTCTTAGGTTTGAGTCCTGCTTCAGTCAATTTTTCTTTTTTCACTCTTTATATTATTTTAGAGAATCTTCAGGTGACATGATAGTAGAAGTAGAAACAAAATAAAAGGAATTTTAATTTTCACTTAGTTGATGAACTTCTTGCGTCGGGTGATAAACAATTGATAAATTTTGTTTTGCCCTACACTGATGTACATGTAGGTATGAAGCACTGTATACTATGTGTTTTCAGAGTTTCTACAGAAGAAAAACTCCACAGGTGAAATGGCTGGGTTCGAACCCACAACTTCCTGCTTACCAGTGCAGATGTCTTAACCTCTCGACCCCCTAGTCAGTCTAGGAGGTTTAAATGTTTGCACTAGTAAGCATGAAGTCTAGGTTCGAATCCCGCCTGAGTCACCAGTGCTTCATGCAGACATCGGTGTAGGCCAAATCAATTAGGATTGTAATTTTATGTTTTGCTTTTTTTAAATTTTTGCAGGAGGACCTTGCATTAAAACATACAGATAATGATAATGAACGTAATTCCAGTGTGGAGGTTAAGACGCTAAACACACTACCAGGCAAGCAGACACAAGACAAAAATAGAGTGAGAAAAGGTCGCTACCAGAAAAAGGGTAATGATATTTAGTCATACTGGAAGCTAACTCCATCCTGTCGTCAGTGTATTTGTTTATTTGTTTGTTTGTGTGTTTGTGTTTTTGATTCATGTGTAATAATGCATTCATGTGTAATAATAATAATAATAATAATAATAATAATAATAATAATAATAATAATAATAATAATAATAATAATAATAATAATAATAATAATAATAATAATAATAATGTGTATTTATAAACGATGTGATCTGTGATATCACATGTTTACAAAAGAGACCCTATGGTCAAACTGCACCAGGCACAAAATGTACACTGGTCTCTGACAAGAAACCATTAAAAAAAATCTGATATTTTGTGATATCACATGTTTACAAAAGAGACCCTATGGTCAAACTGCACCAGGCACAAAATGTACACTGGTCTCTGACAAGAAACCATTAAAAAAAATCTGATATTTTGAGATATCAGCGAGAAATTTCTTAATTTGATTTATTTTTAATAAGGCACTAACATTACATCTCAAATCTTATTCATCTGAAAATTCAAAACATTCTTGACGCTATGTGAAGAAGTACAAAATGTACAAACTCTGCATACAATTACACACACTTTTGCCTGGTGGAAAATCACCCTGCTAGTCTAAAGGTCACGGAAAGTGTAAACAAGTCAAACTATTGCTCAAGGTGTCTTTTATTATCTCTGATTATTAGGCTCAGAAATCCCAGCTCTGTTGCAGCCATTTTGGCGCATATAGGGCTAGTCAAACACAACAACCAACTCTGCCCTCGCAGGTACCCATTTACTCCTGGGTGGAGAGAAGCAATTATGGTAAAGTGTGTTTGTCAAGGACACAAGCACCACGGTCATAGTCGGGATTCGAACACACATTTTGACGACTTAGCCATCAGAACACAAGTCTGTTGTATTAAACCGCTTAGCCATGGCACCCTCTACACATGTGTAAGGACACAATACTGGCTGACAAAAATGGGACACAGGGGGTGAAAAAAAATATTGGTGGAAAGTTGTAATTTACTGGGAAGTCATGAGAATGGACACCCTTGTACTTGAAAATAGCATTGGAGAGATAATGTGCCAAGTAGATTTTCCTCCCTGTTGTATTTTCTCGATTGGCGTGTGAAAGTTAACGTAAGTTACATGGTGTCCACTTTTCAGTCTAGTACCCAACAATAAAATTCAAAGCAAAAAAATGTTTACACCATGATTATGTAGCTTATTCCCAATAAAAAATGGCTTAGTTTGGTAAGGATGAGTTTTGTAAAAACAAATCTGGCCATTTTAACATCGTATGATTTGGCGGACACGATGTGTAACTAACGTGAACACAGATTTAGCGATCATTTGAGGTTCGTGAAATCTTTTTGTCTTTTTTTTTAGGAGCCAGTTTATTTCTTCATTAAGTTACTCAAGTTATATGCACATCGTGAGGAAAATAACTAAGGGATACGTAAAGTGTTTGATTTGATGTTAACTTTTGTTCAATTAATGTCCCGTTTTTAGACGCCATTTTGGAAATAAAATCGGTTTGTAAACGTGAATTAAAAGTGACACAACACGTATTCACACTTTATTTTATCTTTATTTGATCTTTATTTGTCTCTTAAACATATATACAAATATTATCTAAAATAAAAAACAGTTCAAAATAGTCAAATTATTTAAGAAAATCAAGATCATTTTGTGCACCATGAAAGTTAGTCAGTATTGTGTCCTTATACACATACAAAAAGCAACAAAACATCTATTAACAAAACAAGAAAAAAAGAATAACAAGAAATAAAACTAGTGAATTAAAGAAATACACATTTTCGGTAAATTTTCACTTTTGTAGAAAACACAAAATATGCTACGTTAAAAGACAACTACGTTAAAAAAGAACTACAAATTTTGATTTATAGTACTCGAGTCATTGGCTGCAGACTCAGCTCCTTGTAAAATCCAGAATTAGTTGAAGTGAAAGTAAACTCTGCATAGTTGACTGTGTTCTCAGCTGTTCATATGTATTCAAGGTCTAACCAATCATCACCTATCCTACAATCTCAAGGAGCAGCCAAGGATGCGGCTGGGTCAGTCACCGTGGCCCAGAACCGTCGCAAGAAGTTCTCCCAGAATCGTGGCGGCAGCTCGGCAACCCTGGACTCCAGCGATGACGAGTGCGGTACCGGCATCCTTGAGTTCTCACCAGATATGGCAGGCCGTGACGTCACCCCGGCACCGGAGATCACACTGCAGATGGTGGACCAACACAAGCGGATTAGTGGCGGCGGTGGTGCGTTCAGTGCCATTGCAGGTAGTTCCAGCGAAAGTGAAGTGTATAGCCACGGTAAGATTTCACCGGCTTGCTTGTGTGTGTCCATGCAGCAGGGTCTGTTTTGGTATGGGGGAGGTTTTCTTTGGAGGAAGGGTGTTGAACTGAGAAGTATACTTCTGATGACCATCTGTGACTCTATTAGTGTCTTAGATTTGTTTTCTTATAATTTATTTGTGATCATCAGATAATCTACAGGGGAAAGCTGATTAGGCAAATCAATAAATATTTACGGGTGAATAGGAAACATTTAATGAAGTTGGATTTGAACCTGTTACCTCCAGATAGTACTGGTGCTCTACCAACCAAGCCATCCAATCATAAGGTTAGCTGTCTTCTTAATTGACAATATCTTTTGTGCTGGTTGTGTTAGACATCAGAAGCCATGAAACCCAGTAGATGCCGTTTAGCCAGGAATGACGTCCCAGGTTATGATAATTTATCACGGTGGTAATTGAAACAAAGAATCTTTAACTTAAGGAACTTATCATCGCTGTGGCTTGGAAGCCTAATAACCTCCATGAAGACATAAATGTATTGTTTTCAGATATTGGGAGGAAAAATCCCTGAAAATAATCTGCAGAGAAACCCCAGTTTGAATCCTGGTAGAACATTTTACAATTGCTATGTTCAAGTTTGTTGGATTGTAACATAATATTAAAAAAATCTTGATGGAGGTTTCTCCAGGAGGGATTTGAACCCAGGTCACGCAAGGGAGGGGGGGGGGGTAAAAGGAAATATCAAACATCAAGCTTGTCATAGTATACTTCTAACTTGCAATGTTATTTCCTCCAAAGAAAACCACACAATTAAAATAATAACAATTTAAATAATGAGTGCAAATTGGCAAATATGAAGAACCCATACATTCACCGCAGGCATATATGGTAGAAATAGGAAACTCAGTGTTTGACAAGTGCAAGCCTATAAGTTATTGTGATAAAGAAATTACATATTATATCATCCACACTTTGTAATGGAAATAACAAAATGCTTAAATATGTGAAATGCTTCATTCAAAGGAACCAAAATGTGGGATATTTAAAAAAGATTGTCAGTTGCTTGATTCATTCGTAGAAAAAACAAAACAAAAACTTCAGCCAGCAAGATGAAATGTATTATGTGAAAAATAATAGCAACTAAATTGATTTTTGCTATCCTATCCTCGCAATCAGAGGGACGAGTGTAGTTGGTTTCCACCATATTTGTCTGGTTCACTGCAACATCCTAAGCATCATATCATGTGTTATCATGCAATGCATCATCACTGTGAATGCTTATACATGCTGTGACTAGCTCCCATCATGCATTGTAGACCGCTTGTACGCAGGGTCAAAAGTTCATGCCGTCACCCTGTCGATGTCTACCATGAAACGGGAACAAGAATGTTGTCGTGACACGACAACATTTTGTACATTTCTGTACATATATAATTATGATGTACCTTGTAGATATAAACCCCTGAGGACTCCTCATGGGAGTACAAACTGGAGGTTTATAAACTGGAGGTTTTGTATGACAGCATTTTCTTGTACTGTGTTATGGCGGACAGAGGATTGCAGGATTGCATGACCTTTTTGGTCCTGCTTGCAAAATAAAAGCAGTATATTAATATCACATGAAATAACTGTATAATGTATGTAGTATTCAAAATAAGCTACTGGGGTGGGGGGGGGGAGGGAACGGGTTGCAGGTTTGGGATCAAGCTCATACGGGCAGCTGCCATCTTAGTTCAAAACACAAAGTTATATGCTAGTCACAACGAGGCATATGTCTAAACTGGTGCTTATGATGTGGTGGAGCAGTTCATAGTGACCTTTACCATGGGGGAATTACTTGGCAATTAAAGATGGCCGCAGTTTGTAAAGAATCCATTGACTGAAATTGTATGGAGAAATCACATACATTGAGAATGTATCTATCACATCATAAGTTGTTTTTGAAGAAGTGCGTAATTCAAAGTGACAGGTCATATATTCATGTACATGTACATGCATTTTCAAACCACAATTCACCAAAAAAGGATTGAAAAGTATTTTAGTGCATCATTTCTTTGTTAATGATGACTTTGATAAAGGTTGAAGATCACAGCAATTTTGTTTGGAAAGAAATCAATTAAATCTTGTAGAATTTTTTTTTTTTTATGAGCATGAAATTATTATTTTAAAGGCAAAGTGGCCAGCTTGCATGGTTGTGGTTGTAAAATTTGTATTTATTTGAGGAAAATAATCACAAACCAAATCACTGAAAGAACATAACTTTGAAGGGAAGGTATAACATCTTTTAATAACCAAATTAACAAATTATTATCTATAAAAATCTTTCAAATGTTTAAATTGCTTTCATCGAAGAAAAAAAGTAATAATTGTAATGTCGAATTTCAAAAAGTTGCTGTCCCCGCAATGTTTTGTATTAAACATAAACATTTAACAAAAACAGTTTTCTCTTCTCTTTTTCTCTCAAGAACGTGAGCATTATTATTTTATTTAAAATAAACATCATTTTACCAAATACCAGTTTTGTACCTTCTCTTTGAGCAATGTGACTAAAGTTATGGAGTAATTTTTACAAAATATGAACAAAAAATCAATCTTGTTATAAACATAACACAAGAGAAATGATGCAGTATGATATGATGAATGCCAAAAGGTCATGTCTCTGTTTGTGTTGTCTGTTATATCAGCCTTGCCGTGTTTCATACATTTTATTTTTCTAGGATCCATCATGACGTCATACTCACCTCATGTTGTGGGAAAACATAGCCTAGGATATACTCATCATACATGTAGTATATTCAAGCACAGTGTATTGTGTCCAGTTGTCAGGCTAGGAAAGAAGCATGTTTTGTACATGTGTATGTTCATGTGAACAATTTACATGGAACGCTGGGACAGTTCCATTTGCGGATCCAGGGGGGTGGGGGCAAAGTGGGGTGTAGGCCCTCCTGTTTTTATTGCAGTGCATATCAGTTTGCCATACTCTTTTGTTAGGAAGTGTGCCCCACCCCCTTTTACTAAGACCCTAGATATGCCCCTGGTAGAAATAATAGCTATGTCCAAAGTTTGTTCTTATTCATCACCTTGGAAGGTGGGAACACGTGTTGGGCCAGGTGTGCTGAATGTATGTGTGGATCTAACAATACCACAGTCATATCGCTGCATTTGTACTATTACCAGAATGAGTTCATGCATTTTGATCACTATACTAATTACCCAATATAATCCACCATTGTAACGACATTGGACACTATTATTATGATCCATCATGGTTTGAGACTGATTTTAGCTTTAATTTTGTTTGTTTATTTGTTCAATGTAGTGCACATCAGTTATTATAGATTTTCTTAACCAGACGTTTCATGACAGAAAGGCTGATCTATATAGTACGGTTGCGATGACTACATTTGAACAGTCTCTTAAATTCAGTCATCACATTCTGACGAGGCAAAAAATGTTTTTCTGAGATGTAGTAATTTTTCAAATAGGTGATAATGTCCAGTTCCAAATTTCACATTTAATACACATGTTAGAATTAATACACAAAATCTGAACGATCGATACATGAATGATAAGCTGAAACTTTAACATGTTGGATGTTAAATGTATATCTTGATTCAAAGAGAGTAGGCATACCCATACAAGCAGTTTTATCTACATTACCAATGTTATTTCTTGCCGTTAAGGATCCCTACATATGTCAAACAAATGTTTGAATTGACTGTATCTGACACCATCTCAGTAGAGAGTAATTACCTCTTCCAGAGTAGCCTTTCAGGCAAGGCACACGCTGCAAACTGGAACACAATGCCCCCCCCCCCAAAAAAAGACACCCATGCGAGTGGCAAAGCCACAAGCACCTTTACCAATCCATTCTGTGCTCTTATGTTTTTTTTAATAAGTTTTCTACCGATTTGGTTGAGAAATGTTAATGGATAATGCATTAGGTAACTAAATTGTTATGATATCACCTAATTAAATATAAACGATCCAAACATTTTGCCTCCAGATTGGTTAAAATAAATTTGCATGTATACATATATTATTCATATTTCTGGAGGTTTATGAATAATTCAGTAGTAGCCTCTACACAACGGACCGGTAAAGGTCCTTGTGGATTTGCCACTCGCATGTGTGATCTGTTTTCAAACTTTGTGTTCCGAGTTGCCACATGCACCTTGACTAAAGGCTACTGCCAGAGTGACCAAGGAAACACAATGCATTGTGTGTCTTTAACCCTTAGGCTTGTCTATAGATACTTATTATAAACATAGGCAAACTATTTGATTTATGATTGGGTTTTTATTATTAATAGGCCTGCGCGTCTCTGCTCGTTTGCTCACTGCATGCAGAAATCATGAATTATTCATAGAAGCATGTAATGCATGCTTGCTTCATATTTAGTTTGTATCCTTACATGTACAATGTATGTGTATTTGAATATCATTATTGAATTTGTGAACCTATTCTATTTGACACCAGAAATGTGTCTGAAAATACTGCTGATAGCCAATGATTACTGGAGAAAATACATATATGTTCATCAATATCGCGTCATCTTAGTATTCCTTTCCCATTGATGCCCAAATTAGGTAAATGTGGAGTGAGCATTATTGTCATTGAGTGGAAATCTTTACATTTCTGTGAAAAACACATGATGTTCAAACTCATATCAGATGACCACCCAAATCTAAGTGTCAAATCTAAAGAAAATACCCAAGCACATGCATTCAGTTGTGTGTGTGTGTACATTCTATGCCACCTCATGCACGTCACGTACAACGCACGTTTTAAATGATTTTCATAGATGAAAATTTGTGGCCATTCATTTGCTTCTTACAGATTGTCCTTAGAAATCTAGTTAATAGACAACTTTATGTGCATCTTCATGTACATGCTGTTGTACTCATAGGAAATAAGCAATTCCAGGTTGAAACCGTTAATAACTAACAGTCAGAATTGCGATTTAACTTTTTTGAAGAATCAATTACCCGTGATAGGAGATTCCTGCTTCTGTATAACCGATTCTATACAAATCTTTATATTTTGCAGTATTTTGGAAACAAAGTTTGGATTAGCAAATACTAACTGCAGCTTTTGTAAAAAAAAATTTTTTCAATAGACATTTTGTACAACATGTCTTTTATGAAGACTTTTTTTTAGCTCACCATACAAAGTGAAAACGATATCAAAAATGAAAAATCAATGTTTGTGTAATGTTGTGTAAGGAAATATTGAGTCAAAAAGGTTAAAGTACGGGGTGAGATATAGGGTGATAATTAAGCATTATTCACCAACAAGTCTTATTTCCAAAAACATATATTTTGTGTGCATTGTAATGGAAGAAGCAGTGTTTTTGACAGCATTGGCGACATGTACCATTGAAGGCGGTCAAGTTAGTAAATCTTTGCTGTTGCATAATTTGCATGTTTGTTCTCCTTGCATGCCCCCCCCCCACCCACCTTCCCCCATCCCCCATCATGCTCAATATCATGCATGCTATTCGCATTATGCCACAAAACAACTTCATTTCTGCCAATCTATATGATCAGAATGATTTGGATTATGTTTTGAACAAAATTTTGGAATTGGCTTTTGCTGATTTCATTTCTGTTGATTTTTGAGATGAATTATTGAAATTCTCCTTGCTGCAGAGCACAGTGACAAGCTCATGAGAAACCATCATGAGACTACCATTTATGTTCCACTGTTTTTAAATTTCATCTAAATAGTGATGGAAATAACACAATTTTCTTTATTTATGCCATGGAAAATGAATCACAAAATATGTGTCTGCAAATAACATTACTATTGATTTAGACTGCCTCAGGCTTCATAAAGAGTGAGTATATAAAACTATACTGCAGATTACGTGCACATGGCATGCAGTCAAGCAAAGCATGCATATCTGGTAGATCTGCTTTTATGATAAGGTCTTTGATAATTACACCAATGGTAAATCTGGTTATATGTTAAACTGAGGCTCTGAGGCAAATATTAATAATGTACCTTTCCCCATTTTGAGTGAGCTTGTGTCGTAAGAAAACTCAATGACATATACATTTTATTATCTAACCTCACAGAAAAATAATGTAAAAAGTAAATCTCTCCAAACTCGTTTTGTCTTGAACACAGAAAGGTCTGTTAGGTCCACAAGGGGAAATCAGTTGGTTCTGTGATGTTTAATAACACTGGTCTACAGCCAAAATGCTTCCGAAACAAATGAAGTCAAACTACTAATTATGGGTCACTGAGAATGGAAATGATGCTTAAAATTTTTGATTGGCTCTAGTTTTCGGGGTCATGCCTATGTTCCCTCAGCCCTATGTTCCCTCAGCCCTATGTTCCCTCAATGCCTAACATTTTTTTAAAATCCAAATTAGGCCCTATGTTCCCTCAACCCTATGTTCCCTCAACCCTATGTTCCTCATCCCAAAATAGGGGAACATAGGGTCTATTTTGGGATGAGGGAACATAGGGCTGAGGGAACATAGGGTCTATTTTGGGATGAGGGAACATAGGGCTGAGGGAACATAGGGCTGAGGGAACATAAGGCTGAGGGAACTTGAGTACGGTCCCTAGTTTTCAAGATATGGTACCGTGTCAGTATCTACATAAACACATGAAAAGACCTAGGTTTACAATTCATGATTAAAAATCTGCTATGTACACCATATACAATGTAAAAACTTAAATATTTTGGAAACAGTAGCCAATCAGCAATTTGAATTGTCATATTTGAATTCAGCACATCAAAATCCATAATAAATAGCACATTTTATCTCCGAAGCAGACAACTTTAAAAAAATTGTTGACCAGTGTAATCAACTTTCTGATGTTGCCCTTGCAAATTCACCCCCCTTCAGTGGACAAAATCACCCAAAGATTTCAAAACAAAACAGAAAATATAGGCACAGATGCACATGTAAACATAAGGGTCATTTGTTTATTCCCTAGTAGACTATATATAGGCTTTTCTGAACTCTGGGTTCGGACATAATGACTTTTTATAGTAATTTAGATGATTCAACTGATGTTGTTTAGTTTCCTTATGACATAACCTCGCTAAAGATGGGTTAAGTCAGTTATTGATGTTTCCTTAAGCCCCTCATTAGTGATAACCCTAGGGGTATAGCAAGGGGAGGCCCTCCCCCACTCCCTCCCCAACCCCCCCCCCCCACCTCACAAGGCATCAAGTTCTATCCCATCTTGAAATCACTTGTGGAATCACTTTTGGAATATGCCAGAACTTAATTCTTCCTTGCTGTTCTTGTTGCACAATGTAAAACGTTGCAACAAAATTTTAAATGAAATTAGAAATAATGCATAAATGAAATACAGCTGTACAAATGTATATAGCTGCTCCAGGGGAAATATACAGTGCACAGACAATAAATACAGTAGAAATAGACAGAAAACGTTCCCCCCAAAAAGCTGTATGAAGCTGAAAAGGATCACACAAATTACTCTACACATATAGTACTGAGGATAAAAATAAAAATTTGAAATTTCCAATATTTTGAAACTCACCCTGTCCCCCGCTACCCCAACCACACTAAAATTGTTCAAAATTGAGGCCAAATGATGTGTTTTGGAAGAAAAGAAGCAAAACTTGATGTAAATTTAACTGAATATGATGGTTTCTCAAAACAAACTTTGAAATCTTACTGTGCATTTGTATTATAATTTGTTATTATTGTGTTTCAAATTATTTATGAGGATTTTATTTTTGTTTCAGAAAAATTCCTGAAAATGCAGTGTTGCAGATAAAATCACTTGATTTGATTCCCTTGGAATTAAGTTATTCTTCAAAGGACAACCTCATAGTGCTATTAAGAATTCCTATGCTGCTTTTTGGAAATATTCATAATTTCATAACGTGATAAATAAATACATGGTACCCCTATAGATCTGATAATTTTCAAAAAATTTAAACTCTACCCTAAATAAAGCATAGTATTAGCCAGAGGGGTGTCTGGGTGTCTTTTAGAGGCATAGTATTAGCCAGAGGGGCGTCTGGGTGTCTTTTGTAGGCATAGTATTAGCCAGAGGGGCGTCTGGGTGTCTTTTAGAGGCATAGTATTAGCCAGAGGGGCGTCTGGGTGTCTTTTGGAGGCATAGTATTAGCCAGAGGGGCGTCTGGGTGTCTTTTGTAGGCATAGTATTAGCCACTCGGAGGGGTGTCTGGGTGTCTTTTGGACACCCTGTTTCAATTTTTGGACACCCTATTTCATCTGTCATTTACATGTAAAAGTATTGTAAGTGAACAATTTGGACACCCTGTTTTGATTTGAAAATTTGGACACCCTAATTCTAAATCCTGACTAACACCTTGTGTTAAATGATGTGTTGATATGTGTGCTTCAAAGCAACAATACACCAATCTGGTCTGTCAATCAAATAGTACGGATTGACCAGTAAGGTTACACTATTCCTTACGTCCTTCGGATGGGACGTTAAGCCGTAGGTCCCGTGTTCTATAAAAAACATCAGTGGACGTCAAAGAACCCATAATGACACTTATCGTGCAAGAGTAGAGGTTTACCCCAGTGTCCATATGAATTCCTGTGTACAACATAAGCAACCAACTACGAAAACGGCAGAAATCGTCTCCAGAAATGTCGCAAAACAGGTTTTTTTTTGTCTTTCCAGTTTCATATCTCAACTTCTACTCAATGTATGAATTTCGTTTTTGCGCCCAAAAGGAGAATAGTTATTCCTCTTCATAACAGCGCTTGTATTAGTTGATTGTTTTAAAGTCTCGTACCATGCCGGTTAAAGATCGTCGGTTTTGTCAATTTTACCGTGTAGGCGGCATTTTTTGCTCATTGCAGACTATGCAATGTGGTCCCTAAACGGTCGTAACTCAGTAACCTTCTGGCCGATTATTTTCATTCGAGCTTTAAAATAGAGGTTGATCCCTCACGGAAAGTTGATGTAAAACTCTCACTGATTGGCTACATTTTACTGGCGTACTTGGTACTGTGAATCTAAGCAGTGAATCAGAATGGCCGTTTGAGATCCCATTGAAGTACACGTCCACAGCATCCGGCGTTTTATGATAGAGATGTTCACGGTTGAACGCACAGCCCACACAGGCCCCGTGAAGATAATAATCTATGTACTGATGTATAGGATACACTAAGTGTGCAAAATAAGCAGAGAGAAATTCATATGCTGGTATATGTATTGATCCCTGGGCCTCATGGAAGAACAGAGGATTAATTACTTGTATTATCCACTGAATGAGTTACCCAGGTTAAAGAAGACATAAACAAACAAACAAACAACTGATGCTATCCGCCATTTTGTCAGTCAAGCTCTCCAGGGTTATGTGGTCGTATTCACCAAAAAAATAATGTTTTGCCTGTTGAGCGTGACACCTTTTCCTCCATGGTAAAATGCTGCTCCTGCAGTACGTGTTCATCTGATGACCTATCCACATCGAGGCATTTTGTTATTTCATCATCACCATTCTGGTAACATTAAGAATGAAGTTTAACTAAGCTTGCCTACAAGCACGGCTTAGTCTTGAGCCCTGACGTTTTGTGAATGTATTCACATCTCGCTGTACCTACACAGTCAAGTAGATTTTTGCATAAATGTCTTGGTACAATTAAGACTAAATATGTCTGAGTTTTCCAGGTTAGCAGGTACTATTGCTAAATCTGTATTGGTGTATTGGCAAAAGTAGTGAATTACAATTTGAAAATATAGCCAGGTTTTTTTTAATTGCAAACCAAAATTGCTGCAGAAAGCTTCTTTAACATTGCACAAATTAAATTAATTTTCGTCAGTATTTAGTAGTTGCAAAGGCTAGGTCTTAGACCTTAGGGTTCTGTAATCAATCATTTAGAAGAGAATTTTAGATTAGAAAAGTGATTTTTCTTTTCCTGATGACCTGCCATAATAGTAAAACATGGTTTTGGCATGTGGGATCACAGACTTATTACTATAGCGGCAAGTGTGATGTCAAATACTAATTTTAAATGGAACTGAAGAAATAATGGAATTATTATTAACCGCAGTTTGAAGTTTGGTACTGAATCTGAGCTGTGAAGTGCACTGAAGATCCTTTAAAGGGACACTGTCATCACGATCAGAACAGACTTTCAACAGGGCATGAAATCAGTGTTTTAGTTTAAGATGAACACAGTGACTGAAAATTACTGGCTCATTTATGCAGCAGCAACAGTAATATGACCTTATCACGTGAGGTATTATTATTTTCAGTCACTGAGTTAATCTAAAACTAGCAATCCGATTCCATGCCCTGTTGATCATGACGATATTGTCCCTTTAAAGTGATCAGAGCATACTGATCGAAACGTCGAGTTGTACCTCCAGTTCTTTTTCAGAACTAATTACTACTCAATTGAGATTCCACATGGTGTCACCGCAATTAGTCTTACTTATCATCCTCACCATGCAAAGCTACAAGTTTTACCTAATTACTACTCAATTGAGATTCCACATGGTGTCACCGCAATTAGTCTTACTTATCATCCTCACCATGCAAAGCTACAAGTTTTACCTAATTACTACTCAATTGAGATTCCACATGGTGTGACCGCAATTAGTCTTACTTATCATCCTCACCATGCAAAGCTACAAGTTTTACCTAATTACTACTCAATTGAGATTCCACATGGTGTGACCGCAATTAGTCTTACTTATCATCCTCACCATGCAAAGCTACAAGTTTTACCTAATTACTACTCAATTGAGATTGCACATGGTGTGACCGCAATTAGTCTTACTTATCATCCTCACCATGCAAAGCTACAAGTTTTAGCTAATTACTACTCAATTGAGATTCTACATGGTGTGACCGCAATTAGTCTTACTTATCATCCTCACCATGCAAAGCTACAAGTTTTAGCTAATTACTACTCAATTGAGATTCTACATGGTGTGACCGCAATTAGTCTTACTTATCATCCTCACCATGCAAAGCTACAAGTTTTACCTAATTACTACTCAATTGAGATTCTACATGGTGTGACCGCAATTAGTCTTACTTATCATCCTCACCATGCAAAGCTACAAGTTTTACCTAATTACTACTCAATTGAGATTCCACATGGTGTCACCGCAATTAGTCTTACTTATCATCCTCACCATGCAAAGCTACAAGTTTTACCTAATTACTACTCAATTGAGATTCTACATGGTGTGACCGCAATTAGTCTTACTTATCATCCTCACCATGCAAAGCTACAAGTTTTACCTAATTACTACTCAATTGAGATTCCACATGGTGTCACCGCAATTAGTCTTACTTATCATCCTCACCATGCAAAGCTACAAGTTTTACCTAATTACTACTCAATTGAGATTCCACATGGTGTCACCGCAATTAGTCTTACTTATCATCCTCACCGTGCAAAGCTACAAGTTTTAGCTAATTACTACTCAATTGAGATTCCACATGGTGTGACCGCAATTAGTCTTACTTATCATCCTCACCATGCAAAGCTACAAGTTTTACCTAATTACTACTCAATTGAGATTCCACATGGTGTGACCGCAATTAGTCTTACTTATCATCCTCACCATGCAAAGCTACAAGTTTTACCTAATTACTACTCAATTGAGATTCCACATGGTGTCACCGCAATTAGTCTTACTTATCATCCTCACCATGCAAAGCTACAAGTTTTACCTAATTACTACTCAATTGAGATTCCACATGGTGTCACCGCAATTAGTCTTACTTATCATCCTCACCATGCAAAGCTACAAGTTTTAGCTTTAAAGCCAGTACACACTTAGGATAAAATTTCTGTTAACCCTAACTCCCTAGACAACAAAGCCAGTTGGAGGATTTTGAAGGATTTTTATTGTTTTAGTACAATGCCTTGGGAGTTAGGGTTAATGCATCCATACTTTTATAAGTATCAAGATATATATATACAAAAACCAACATGTAAAAGTTTCAGCTTATTTCAATATATAGTATTCAGCCATTTTGTATTCATTCCAACATAGAATTTATCTCTTCGGATGACAGAAATTAATTTTGGATAGTCTTTCACTAAATTTACTAATAAATTATATCACCTCCCGATCAGACAGACCTATTTCATTTTGTTGAGGAAATCACAAGCCTAAAAGCTTTATGACCCAGACCTGGTCAGAGAGCAAATAAACGTGGTTCATATATCACACAAGTGTGAAGCCAAATTGGATGTCATGAAATGTGTTCAACTTTTGCATATCACTCGTGCGAATCTCAGGTTTTTATGCCACATTTCACTTCACATTCCACTGTTCGCATCAAGTATGGACCGGCATTTACATAAAGAACAAAATGTTTGGTCAGAAAGTCAGTAAATGAATGATCTTCTCTCTAAAATGGAAGGTCTAATAAGCCTTTTGCGTGTTGATTAATATATCGGCTCGGAACCCTGTAACACTGATACCGCAGATCAGTTTATAGTGCGCCCGCACCAGACTATTCGTGACCGGATGTCAGCAGCCGAGTCTCTGTTGCCAGTCACGTGATTCGGGGCAAGCTTTTTCCGCTTTTTCTTAGAAACCAACAATACTGCAGCGGTGCGTGGTCTGGTACCTGCAACATATAACTCAATGATCAATGCATTAATAACGTTTAACTTCCTTAGAACTAAAGTTAATGCAGCTGTTTTGACGTATTTGATTGTCCACTATACGTTAGAAAAAACACGGAAATACATGTACTTCGTCTTTTGTTGCAAAGAAACTCCTGCAAAAATCATGTCACCGAAACTCTTTAGAAACTACATAAAGGCCTATTCAAACACGCATGGTTGCATCGTTTACGTCCGGCGCGGCCGTAAAGCTTGCCCCGAATCACGTGGCATAGTAACAGTCGCTACGCACAGGGGTCAAAGTCTGGGTCACTTGCACAAGGCTTATTGAGCTTACACTTTCCTTCATCAATTTGTATTCATTTTTCTTCATACATATTATATCCCATATAATGACAGCCAACAGTTTACTGCAATACTTGTAACTAGCTTTTTTGGCATGTTTGTTGCATCAATTATGCTTATAGCTAAAGGGAAAAAGCAAGCCAAATGGTATGGTAAAGTATAACAGTAAACAATTTTGTTTTCACCACATATCAAAATGCGGCACAAAATTCACAGTTTGCTGTTCAAAATTAGCATTGCATATATGTATACACACACAGATATTTCTGCTTCAAAAGTTCAGTGATGCAAAATGTTTAATCAAAATCGTTGCCTGTAATATGATATGTAAGTCTGCATTGTATTGCAGTTCCTACTTCAAGAGTTGAACTGGAGGTGGTCATTGCAAACTTGAGTTTACGACTGGGAAGAAGTCTAATGCACAAACACTGTAAAGGTTTGAACTACTTAGCACGGGACACCCAGTGTGAATGGAACGTAGCATAAAGCCACAAGTAATCCCTGGATAATTCTAGTACAAAAATCACATTGGTCACATATTAGAAATTTTCATTTTAGAAGTCTTCTGATGATGAAACTATATTAGTTAGAAATCCCCAATGTCTTACTAACATGTTATTTGTGTGATTTTTACTTCAACCTATACATAGGTGCCTTGTCTGGAGTCAACAGCATAGTGCACGCTGTTACAGGCGCGCGACGCTACACACCCGAGAACTCCACACATATGAAACGAAAAGCTCGCCATTACACAGTGAATCCAGGGACTACAAACGCTCCCACCCACCAGTCGGCCAATATCTCTCAATCCATGCCGGAAGTTGTGGGGAGCCAGCCGGATATACTAGTAGAGGATGTGAGCTCGTTTATTCCGAGTGCTGACATTGAAAATCGTCTTGATGACTTGCAGAATCAGATGAACCGGTTAGAATGTAAAGTCATCTCAGATATGGCCACCATCTTGGAACTGCTGCGGAAGAACTATACCCACAGCCATTCCTCTGGTCCAGTGCCACTTTTGGCCAACCGACCTCGCCAGCCACGGCCCACACTACCAAGGATGTGGTCTGTGCCTAGACCCCAGAGTCCAACAGCTACGGAGCCCTTTAGTCCCAATAGGGCAGACTCCTCAGTACCCACTGGCCGGACTCCATCTGAGCTGGATCACACTAATAGTAGTGTGGATGGGTCTCGGCGTGGGAGTTTTCAGAAGGACACTACCGGTACTACATCCTCTGACACATCTAATGTTCAGACTGATGAGCCGGCTATGCCATTAAGAAGACGGCACCCAGACACACTCCTATTGTCATCCATGTCTGACGTTTCAATAGACAGCCAGACAAGTTTACACATAGATGACTTGGAAACGCCGCCATTTATGCTCAAAGGTTCTTCCCTATCGAGGACTTCAAGTCCCTCACCTTTGTCCTCACCATGGCAGAGTGCTGGAACACAGACCACGGAATTTCCAGCCGTCAGAACATCACCAGTGACAGATACACCATCAACACCATCATCAGTGCGCAACACTGATGTCTAAATTCACTGCAATCTGTTTTTGTACAGTTGTTTAATTGTTTCTCAGTATGTTGGTGAACATGATTCTACCAGCAGTCGGAAAAGCTCATCAAATAAACGTCATGTGGTGATAGACACATTACTGAATATTTAAGCTATCACATTGTGATGGAGTGTCTTCCATATTCAAGCTCGTTTATTGAGTTGAAGGAGGCAAAATGAAAAATAATTCTGCAGTCACTAAACAAACACTGCAACAGTGGATTGCATGGAATGTATTAAGAGAGAATTACATCCAGCTTCGCTCCTATTGTGTGACGTTTCCTAAATTTTCTACTAACGGTAAGGACGCAGCCATGTGGAATGATGATAACCATCTTCTAATTTCAACATCGGAAAATTAAAGTTAGCAAATTCCTCAGTATTTTCAGAGGTTGCTCTGAAATTTTCTGTACCCCAGTTCCTAGGTCATTTTTAAATTGTATATATTCAGAACTGAACACTGGACCACTATGACAGTATGGTGTTACTCATTTAACATTTGACACATGGGACCAGTATTAACTGTGAATTGACGACTTCTAGAAATTAATTCCAACTTGCAAGGAATTATTACAGTCAGATAAACAAGGCTACATATTAAGGTTAGCCATATGACATAACGATGTGTACAGTTAGACTTCAGTGTTTAAACCTTTCTGCGCTGCTAAATGAATGTGTATTGCTTGAGTGCAAATAATACTGGCAGCAGAATTGGTTTTACAAGGACAGGAACTCTTTCAAGCCAATTGGACAGATGTTAGTTGGAAGAATTTCTTCAGATGAAGTGACTAGATTAGAGCCCAGTGTTACTCACACGGGAACAATACACACTTGATTGTTTTCTTTATTCTTTTTACTGTGTATGTAGCGATGTACAATTAAAGTGCTCATAGACTAAGAGACATGACATTTAAACACATGTCAAAGGTTATCGCAAAAAGCATGCGAGACTATACATCATGCAAGTATGCTTGCTTTCTTTGAATCAAGTTGTATCCATTCTTACATGGAGTTTACACTTTCCAAAAAAAGGTATTGGCAATAATTTCACTTTTGTTAAAAATGACAGCATCTCAGACAAACTCATTTCTAGGGAAGATTGATAGCATCATCCGATTTACACCACGTAAGTTTTACAATAAAATATGACCATTTGGTTATTATCAGGTAATTATCAATGGTGTACACGCTTTATGTATGCTTAGTAATTGTCACTGACATGCTGAAGATTAAAGGCAGTTAGAAGAAAACAAAATATAAACCAAATATCTTAAGATTCAAACAGTGAGGTACTGCCATCATTCATCATTAACTATTGAATACATAGATGCCAATTGCAAGTCTCACACATCATGCGTGTTACACATGATTTTAGATCAATTCTCATGCTTTCACGCATTGAGCTTCGAAATCTCACGGATTCTGCAAAACTCTTACGCATTCTAAAAAACATTCATGCATAGAAAGATACGAAGATATGAAAGGTATGAAGCATAGGGTTTGAAGGTGTTGATGCCTTCCCTTTTCGCATGAAGCATGAACAAAAAGAAATTAAAAAAATAATAAAAATAATAATATAATGTTGCGAAATCTTAAATTTGTGTGAATTTTTGGCCATTAAAATTGTCTCATGATTTGGAACTTCTGTAGTTTGGCATTTCTATTGAAAATACTTGTCAACTTGAGTCAACCACAATTGACCTCCAAACTCTATGTAGTCATATTTCTATTTTGATAAATTTGCATATGACTTATGACCTTCATAATATTTACTTTTCTATAGAGGCTGTGTATATTAGAACAGGAAAATATATGAGTACCTGAAGTAATGGTGTACTTATTTTTAATTTAAAACATTAGTTTCATTGCATCTGCATTCACTTTGAGATGAAGCATACATTTTATCTTGATTTATTGTAGAATTTTATCACATAATTGGCACTTTAAAATTTAAGGTTTTTAGACTTTTTAAATCATATTATTCATTTTAGAATTTAACATAAGTAAAAATTGCCCTTCCGCTGTATACAAGGGTGTGTAAAAAAAAAATGAAAATTTGGTTTTGAAATTGAAAAGCTTTACTTTCAAATGTTTTTCAACCTATGTAAATTGATATAATTAGGCATTGAAACTGTATTCTTATTTTGTAAATAGCAGCTTCATTTACAATTAATATTCAACATGTTATCCCACCTCAAACATTTTACCATAATTTATGTTAGAACGAATTTATAAACCATTTCATCTAAAATTGGACATAGGTTTGTCATATAGGTACAGTGATAAAATGTGTACGCAGTTGAACGAGTTTGGATTCTAGCTTCTAATCTCTGGCTAGGTTGTATTTGTAGAAACAAATTGCCATTATAACAAGAAGCTTTTCTCTTCACAGTGGCAAAGGGGTCCCCCTTCACCACACACTTTATCTAGTGGAGGTTTATTATCATCAACATTGCTTCATCACTTTACACCAACCATGCCAAAATGGCAACAACAAATAAAAAAATAAAAATAAAAAAACGTAAAAAGGCTCACATCCATGGTGGTGCTACCAGACTACCTTTTCCTTTACAGTAATACCCATTCATTATGTCATGATAGTAATTTTGGAGATGCTATATAAAGAGAAATTTCCAGTTTTAAATGGAAGAAACGGTGAAACACCTCTATAACTAATACCACTATAACAAACATTCAGCTTAACTGCACATGACCCTTGACTTCCCATATTATGTATTAGAGTAGCAGTCATGATTCAACAAAGGACCACATAATAGTGAACCTTTTGTGTGGACCTCATGTTCGTTAAAGTGGCATTCCATTGTACAACATTGGTAATGTTGACAAAACTGTTTCTACGAGTATGCTTTACTTTGTTTAAATCAAAATAAACATAAAACAACCAACCTGTGAAAGTTTCAGCTCAGTGCAGAGTCTTAAAGGGACAGTATCGTCACAATCAGAGCAGACTTTCAACAGGGCATGGAAACCGTGGCCTAGTTCAAGATGAACAGTGACTGAAAATTACTGGTCATTTATAGAGCAACAACGGTAATATGACCTTTGATCATGTGGGTTATATTATATTCAGTCATTGAGTTAATCTAAAACTAGCACTCCAATCATTATCTTTAAGTCATGAGAAAGGTCTTAAAAAAAACATTCACAATCGTGTTTGCAGAAAACACTTTGATAAAAGTTTCCAGATAGCAACCTTTTGAACATACATAATATATATATATATACTCACGGAATTTAAAAACGCATCATCCCAATATTTCACATATTTTTCAACAGCAGATTATTGCAGTGAGAAATAAGAACATAGGTTAACAATTTATGATATTTTAATCAATACTTTCTCAGTCAAGCATGAGCGCAAATTTTCACATCATACTGACACAATAAAAGTGCTATGTACAATTATGGCTTCAATTTATCACGGCATATAAGTTATACATATTTATTGAGAAATATAAGTTGATGCGTTTTTAAATTCCGTGAGTGTATTTACATAATATATATATATATATATATTGGTGTGTTTTCTCTGAAATGAGAGCACTTGAATTTAGACAGTAATTGTGATTGGTAAGGGTGATTGGTACCTTTACCAGTCTCACATCAAGTTAGATTTTGAATAAAAATTTGATAATTACGAATGTTGTACATTCCCCTTAACCTATCTCAGGGTAAAATGGCCTGCTGGTTTATCATGAAGTACTCATGTTCCTGGCTCATTGAAACTCAATCAGCAGTACACACTGATCTAGCCTGGCAATCAAACAGTACTAATTGACCGATAGCATTAAGCCTTTCCACGACAATTGTTACTAAGTCATTCAAGAACTTTGCTTTCATGCAGAGGTGTCATGACTGATTTGTTAGCATAGTTAAAGGTGGGTAGGGGACTATAATCATAACTGGATTGGTGTATTAATGTATAGCCTACATCTAGAACACAAACCTTGTATGGAATAATTAGGTGATTTCACAGTATGTACCATTTACATAAGAGTACAAGGTTGTTTTGGGATACAGGTTAACTGTTCATTTTAGCCTATTTTTTCTACACTTAAGCTTATTGTAGAGTTCTCTGTGATGATGCCTTAAACGTATATTTGGATTTGATGGTCAACAATATCATCACGATCAGAGCAGACGTTCAACATGGCACGGAACTGGTGCCCTTGTTTAAGATGAACACATTGACTGAAATTACTGGCTCATTTATGCAGCACCAACAGTAATATGACCTTATCATGTGGGGCATTATGATTTTCAGTCACTGAGTTAATCTAAATCAAGCACTCCGATTCCATGCCCTCTTGATCGTGACAATACTCTCCCTTTAACTCTTTGGTACTACCTTTTTAAAATGTCTATGATCATCATTACAGGTTAGTAATTCAATAATAATCATGTGACCAACTTATAATGTGAATGTTACTTGAGCTGATCATCATCATCAATCATCACTGAAAATCATTTTTTCCAAGATGTTTCCACTTACAATAAATGTGAATTACATTACAGTTTGAATTTTATATAGGAAAGAGCACTCTTTCCTAAATTCCACCTTACAATGAATAAATAAATCTGAATGTGTTTTCACTTGTGTTAACTTTCTCACGTTAACTTCCCTGGGGGTGCGGGAGGGAGAAGGGGTTAATGCTAGAAGGGCAGAGTTGTGAGCGCAAGATCAATATGGTCATCCTGGGTACACTGCAAAGTCATGTGGTGTGGTAACAATACACAAAGAAACCAGACAATGTGAAATGATGCAATTTAACCAAAGGTGTGAAACATATTTCTATAAGGTCATAATGATTTAACCAATCATTATCCCTAACCCTCCAGGGTATTTTGGCTAGAAACCCTGCCAGACGCATCAGATTGCATCGTTTGTCAAGTGACTTGGCTGCAGAGTGCAGCTGTGCATTTTACTGCTTGTGGCAGTCAAGGGTGTATAGTGTATATCAGTGGTGGTACAAGTAGCTGGTTTGACCTCAATTTCCATCAGTATTGCTACAAAGTTCACAGCAGTTAGTGGTTGCATTTTGCATCAAAGTGCACCAGACTTTTCCACTTGATGCACTGTGCTGCGTCTGGCAGGGTTAGGGTTATACATTTTTTGTTATTTGGTCATAAAGTGAGATTTGATAGGATTGTTGTGCAGTGCTTAATTGTGTGTATTATTAAATCTTCCATTTTATTTGTTCCTCTAAATAAGTTGCCCTGTGCAAATGAATAGGCATTTTGCTATTGAAATCTGATGAATTTAAATGTATAAAGAATTGAAGCCAAAGACAATTCAAGAGCATGGGAGATGTATTAAATAATCATTCATAAAAATAGAACTTTATTCATATATCAAAATCAACTCACATTATATTTCCTTTATTTGAAATATTTCAAATCCATTGTAATATATTCAGTATATTCAAGTTTTTATCTGTAAAAAAACAAAAACAAAAACAAAACCAGTTTTAATGAAATTGTTGAAAATATTTTATTTGACTGATATTTCATTATTCTTATGATTTTCAAACCACTTGATATGCAACAATATTGTCAGGATTATCTTTAAACATGATAAATTGTCTGTTTTTTAATTCAATCCAAAGTCTGAGAATTATCTTAAATTGATGTTTTTTTTTCTTCTGGTGAAGCTTTCTCCCTGGACTCTCACCTCACATACATGTATTATAATCTCAAACTGTATTCTCTTTCTCCTTTCTAAGATCAAAAAAATTTTGAAATAATTAATCTAAATACATGTAGACTTGTACATGTACATGTACAAAGTGTCAAATCCGAGTCACAAGTCATGTATGTCTAGTCCGAGTTACGAGTGACAAAGGTTGAGTCCAAACATTGGATTCAGATGAGCGATATTGAAATTACGAGGTGACTTTTGCCTAAATTAATATCTTACAATGTATATTTCATAATAATTTATGCAGACATTTTCCCAATATTTACAGAGGAATTTCTTTTTATTGACTAACCTCTGCATGATTAATATTGGACAGGTTAGTTTGAGTGCGAGTCACCGAATCTTGAGTCCAAGTCTCAAGGGGTGGATTACGAGACTAAGTCGTTGTACATGGTGACTCGACTCCAAGTCACTCAAAATGGGAGTCAAGCCGGACTGAAGTCCGAGTGGAAGTAACAAGTCAGCAATCCGACCTAGTGAATGCTTACTGTCCATGAGAGATGTCCCCTCACTTTTGCTCTTCAGAAATGTTTCTGTGATACCGGTAGATTTTTGTAATAAACTTTGTTTGAATTAAATAAGGAAATTAAATTCAGGAAAACATCTCTGGAAGATGGATAGAGGTTGGATAGGAAATGGATAGAGGTTATTTACAGCTCTTTTTTCTACCTGGGTAAAATCATGGCCATGGCCATATAGAAATATCAGATGAGGTCACATTAAGGTCATATTCAAATTATGTTATTTTGGCCATGTGAATAGTGTAAAATAAGAGGTCAAATGCTTCTGAAGTGCTTTCATTATCAATTCCATTTCATTATGCATGTTCCAGTCACAAAGACTTTATCAAATTTCACTGTATAAAGCAGATTAGTATATTCACCATTCATTCTTGTACATTATCACATTTGTATGCACATTTGAGGCCTTGAATTTGTCTTTAAAAAAGGTTAAATTCAGCGTCAAGCGCTTACAGTAACTGGGGCTCACAGGGTCAACACCATCTATACTATCATGATTGGGAGTTACTTTTATCCTGATTGAAATCCTTGGGTGACAATAACATTTTCTGCGTAAACTAGGGCTCTTGGGGGTTGATACAGTAAAATAAATTCTAAAACAGTGTAAGATAATTCTATTGAGGAGATGTAAATGGAGTGTTGCAGTTGTCTTCTGAATACTTAAACCACTCTCGTATCAAATTATGAATATCTAAGCATATAATAATAACATTCCAAATATAGCCATTGGCTTCACTTGTTCATGCAGTTTTTCTCCATTACATGTTGTTGTCCTCTTTGGGCTGCTCCCGTTAGGGGTCGCCACAGCGGATCATGATCCGCATATTTGATTTGGCATAGGTTTTACGCCGGATGCCCTTCCTGATGCAACCCTCCCATTTATCCGGGCTTGGGACCGGCACTAAGCATGCACTGGCTTGTACATCCCCAGTGGCTGGGTTCAATTCGGCCCTCACAGCAATTATGGTAAAGTGTCTTGCTCAAGGACACAAGCACCATGGTCGCGGCAAGGCTTCGAACCCACACACTCTGATGACTCAGCCATCAGAACACAAATCCGATGCGCTAAACCGCTCGACCATGGCACCCCACTTTTTCGACATTACATGTAAGCATATTAAATGTGGGTTTTTCTTTTCTCCACTAAAAATCATAAGCAATAATAAAGATTTGGTATCAATGTGCAAGTGGATCATGCTAAATCACTAAAGAGACTATTAGCAATGACCATCTATTTGAGTCTGACTGAAAATATACATTTGATAAAATTGTTAACCAAAATACTGTGACAACAAATAAGTCTCAGGTTTCTTGTTCTGTTGCGTCATCTCCAGACCCCAGCTTCTGTGAAGTTGGGGTTTTTTTGTGCAAAGTAATTGAGATTAGAATTCAACTGTTGACCTCTTGGGAATTTCGTTAATTGAAGTTTACAGCGGTTTATAGATATGAGGGTCAATTAAGGGTAACAATCCAGACACAAACATTTACTTGGATTTAACCAAATATAATAATAAATAAAAAAGCACAACAAATTAAATAAAAAAATTAATAATAATAATAAAAACAAAAACAAGAACATTAACCCTAACTCCCTAGGCATCGTACTAAAACAATAAAAATCCTTCAAAATCCTCCAACTGGCTTTGTTGTCTAGGGAGTAAGGGTTAACATTAACAAAAACAATGGAAACTGTAAAAAAAAAAAAAAAATTTAAATCCCTATTTCATAGCTATGTATTAGCTCAGACCAGGAACCGTAGAGTTATTTTCTTTTGGTTTAATGGGTTACCCAATGTTTTACTCATTTTGGCAGGTGTACAAAACATATTTATTAACGATTCCTTCCCAACTGAAAGAGTACCTCTACAAATGAAAACAATCTAGAAAATATACACATGGGTCAGAACCATCCGCCCTAGAATATGCATTGTACACCATTCAAAATTATAAAATAAATGGACAACCCTCAAAATCACAAAATGTTGACGTAAAAGTGGGATGTCAAAAAAGGTGATGAATACATGTATATGCAACGGTAAGATTGAATTATTAAATATTACTGTGACATAAATGTGCAATTTTATACACTGATGTAATATTACGAAGTATAGTTTTCTGATATGAATGGCTAAAAATCAACATGTATCTATTATTATGATTTGCATATTGATTTGACCAGTAGGATCAGTTCTAAGTAGTGACATCATGGCCACCAGTCAGACCTGAATTATGTTTATATCCCTAGTGAGAAAAAAAACGAGACGTGCTTCGTCAATTCAAATTCATCTAGCACATACATACAGTAAGTAAGACTAATTGCGGTGACACCATGTGAAATTCTCTATTGAGTAGTAATTAGTTCTGAAAAGAACTGGAGGTTACAACTCAGCGTTTTGATCAGTATGCTCTGATCAGTGTGCTCTGATCAGTGTGCTCTGATCAGTGTGCTCTGATCAGTGTGCTCTGATCAGTATGCTCTGATCAGTGTGCTCTGATCAGTGTGCTCTGATCAGTGTGCTCTGATCAGTGTGCTCTGATCAGTGTGCTCTGATCAGTGTGCTCTGATCAGTGTGCTCTGATCAGTGTGCTCTGATCAGTGTGCTCTGATCAGTGTGCTCTGATCAGTGTGCTCTGATCAGTGTGCTCTGATCAGTATGCTCTGATCAGTATGCTCTGATCAGTATGCTCTGATCAGTATGCTCTGATCAGTGTGCTCTGATCAGTATGCTCTGATCAGTGTGCTCTGATCAGCGTGCTCTGATCAGTATGCTCTGATCGGTGTGCTCTGATCGGTATGCTCTGATCAGGTGTGCTCTGATCGGTATGCTCTGATCAGTATGCTCTGATCAGTATGCTCTGATCGGTATGCTCTGATCAGCATGCCTGATCAGTATGCTCTGATCAGTATGATCTGATAAGAGAGCTCTGTTCGGTGTGCTCTGATCAGTGTGCTCTGATCAGTGTGCTCTGATCAGTATGCTCTGATGAGTGTGCTCTGATCGGTGTGCTCTGATCAGTGTGCTCTGATCAGTGCTCTGATCGGTGCTCGATCAGCGTGCTCTGATCAGTGTGCCCTGATCGGTGTGCTCTGATCGGTATGCTCTGATCAGCGTGCTCTGATCAGTATGCTCTGATCGGTGTGCTCTGATCAGTGCTCTGATCAGTATGCTCTGATCAGTGTGCTCTGATCAGTATGCTCTGATCAGTGTGCTCTGATCAGTATGCTCTGATCAGTGTGCTCTGATCAGTGTGCTCTGATCAGTGTGCTCTGATCAGTATGCTCTGATCAGTATGCTCTGATCAGTGTGCTCTGATCAGTGTGCTCTGATCAGTGTGCTCTGATCAGTGTGCTCTGATCAGTGTGCTCTGATCAGTGTGCTCTGATCAGTGTGCTCTGATCAGTGTGCTCTGATCAGTGTGCTCTGATCAGTGTGCTCTGATCAGTGTGCTCTGATCAGTGTGCTCTGATCAGTGTGCTCTGATCAGTATGCTCTGATCAGTGTGCTCTGATCAGTATGCTCTGATCAGTGTGCTCTGATCAGTGTGCTCTGATCAGTGTGCTCTGATCAGTATGCTCTGATCAGTATGCTCTGATCAGTATGCTCTGATCAGTATGCTCTGATCGTCCGCAGGAGAATTGTAACCTCCAGTTCTTTTCAGAACTAATTACTACTCAATAGAGAATTTCACATGGTGTCACCGCAATTAGTCTTACGTATCCTCTTCACCATGCAAAGCTACAAGTTTTACCAAGTATATACATGTCGATATTTAAGCTACTGATGCTGTGTTGTCCCAACTATAGTTGGGACAGGCCCAACTCCAACACTGTAGATGGGATGGGCTAAACTATAGGCATGGGCGGATCCAGAACATTTTTTAGGGGGCTGAATATCAAAAATTGTTCAATACTACAAAAATTACAATGAAATAATCAAAGGGAGAGAAAAACAAAGCACAGTGAGGGAATGGGAGTGCATTCTCCTCTCTCTTTTTTTGTTTTTGTTTTTCTTTTTACGATTTTAGGGGGGGCTACAGCCCCCCTTAGATCCGCCAATGATAGGTGGGACGTAACATTGCCACTGCTGTGTAGAAACAATTGTGATGAAACCAACAAGTGTGTACATCAAACATATCAAACAAATTCCAGCTTAAAGGGACAGTATCGTCACAATCAACAGGGCATGGAATTGGAGTGCTAGTTTTAACTCAGTGACTGCCATAATACCATTGCTGCTGCATAAATGAGCCAGTAATATTCAGTCACTGTGCTCATCTTAAACTAGGACACTAATTCCCTGCCCTGTTGAAAATCTGCTCTGATCATGGCGATACTGTCCCTTTAAATATACATAGGGATTTGAAGCTGTGCATGGCTGAAGAACAGGTTTGCTATAACACCATGTAACTATCCCTCAAGAGTTGTGATTTGTGTTGATCTTAACCGGTAGTGAGATAATTCCTTTATTCAAGCTTGTCAGAGATACTAGCTTCAAATTATGCATGTTTTTTTTATACGCAGCACATATGGGGGTCGTTCAAGGAATCAATTAGAGATTTTGATTGACAGCTACTGACCAGCTGATTATTTTAGCAATTAACATATTGGCAATACAAAGCTATATTGAATATGATTCATAGCAGGATTTTGG
Source organism: Zoroaster sp. YZ-2022 (assembly GCA_029582265.1). NCBI lineage: Eukaryota > Metazoa > Echinodermata > Asteroidea > Forcipulatida > Zoroasteridae > Zoroaster > Zoroaster sp. YZ-2022. The sequence continues at coordinate 22,306,321 of CM055830.1, read as the reverse complement.
TTATAACCAGCTTTTGTTTTCCACAAACATATCACCTATGGCGTACTTACAAATGACATTTACTTAGTAAATATGGGTGCTATTATTACCTGTATACAATCAACCACTACACTGATTTGTTTTCCAATTGGCCAATCACCAGCTGTCACTCAAAATTCTTCATCGACCAGTTAGATTTGGGACATCATGTGCAGTATGGGTATATAAAAACCATGTACATTTATGTAATATAATGACACAATGAGTTGTTTCCTGTGCACAATGATACTCTCATGTAATACCTCACTGTAAATTACGTAATGCTGGAGAACATTTGTACCAGGGCACAATCAGCTATGTAATAACGCATTCACACTGGTTCAAGAATCCCAGTTTGAATCCTGGTAAAAAAAAATTGTGACTTAATTTTCTAAAAAATATTCATCATGACAAGTGAGGATTCTTGATGTTGTTATGGTAAGTCATGATGAGTGAGTCTTATCTGTAACTTGCATTTTAATGAACCTAAATCATTTTGGAATGACGAATAATGTACCCTTGTCAAGATTGTTTATGTTGCAGAGGTTCCATCATGAGTCGTTCTCAATGCATTTGTCAATACACTACAACTATGTTGGATCATCAACCCAATTCATTATTCCAGTGGTTGTTTTAGTTGTAGGCATAGAGGTAGAATTACATATGGTCACCCAATCAGCTTGCTGAATGGTCTACAGTTTTACGTTTCTTTAAAACATGATATACATAATAATTTGAATTTGAAACATTTTAGGTTAAAATTATTTATTTCTACTGTAGGTAACTATACTGTTTAATCTATATTTCAGTGCATTTTTTTGAATAGTGTATACATGTACATAATGGCAAATAAAAAACAAAAAACAGGTAGAGGAACTGTGTAATACAACTGACAAATCATAGAACTTAGAATTGGTTTTTGAGGGGTAGAGAGATGCATTGGATTTAGATGTATTGGCCTTATGTGTGCCTGTGTGCTTTCATATTAATGACTGACATCCAAGTTCACCTCACTGTCTGACTGTTGTATTTATTCAGCATTTTGTAACCGTGTTAAGAAAATTCTAACAGTAATTGATTTTTAATTTATGGTATGGTATTTATCTGTACATATGGATTCGGCTTGACTATCACTGTTTTCTTTGGGTAATTTGTAGTAAGGAATATAACTGCATTATGAACTATATACATGTACACATATGTAGCAGCCACAGATAATTTAAAAAAAAACATTGTACATTATGTATATACAATATTGGTTTTTCTTGCAATTAAATAGCTTTAATAATAATTGTAGAATTTCAAGCATCATATTGATCGAGTATAATAAAAGTTTTTACACATATGTACCTAATGCCATGTTGTCAGTACATTTCAAGTTCTTTGTGTTGAAATAGCTGGTGTCATTGTAGTTTCCTGATTAAGGCCTAGTGTTATCCTCATTGAGAGAACAGAGTTTCAATCGGGATAAAAGTATCTCCCAATCTGGAAATATTTGGGCAACAACACCTACACTGCCAACAATGAATTTGGTTACATTACTTATTATATAAGTATTTCTTAATATAGGATAAATGTTCTTGTCTTACTCCTTAGACAAGAAAATAATAATCAAAATAAGAAAATATCTGATAACTATTTTTGGCAGTGTGCTCGCTTGGGTCAACTACAGTGTGTATTATCCCAATGTACACGTAGCAGATGGTCTGGGGCCATTCTGCACAAATAACACTGGGTATAATAATCCTATAGGTCCTCCTGTGCACTAGGTTCAGTGTCATACACCAACTATATAGTACCAGGGCATAACTGTAGTGTGGTAGACCTAACTGCAACACTATAGTTGGGCAGTACCATATAGTTGAGACATACATTGTACCATATACTTGAGAATTGTTCAAGTCTCTAGGGGTAAGGAACAAAAAGGTCTGAAACAGCACAATGGCAATAGCATTCCAGACATTTTAAAGGGGGACCGTCGTGGATTTAAATCAAACAGTTAAATATGTGATCGTTTTATTCTTTTATATCAGTAAAAGATCAATACAATTTTTGTTTTGTGTTTTTATTGTTTTTGAGTGTTATTTTACCATTGTAAAAATGCCCCCCACTTTTACTAGTTGTTCCCGCCCTGCACGGAGGAACTGTTCGTGACGTCATGTCGGGAAGAGAAATTCGGCTCAAAACTCGGCTCAAAATGATTGCTGCACAAAACTGTGAGAGCTGATGGACCTGACCACTTTACTCTTGTCAGTCGAACTTTGCTCGTCCAAATACGGCGATATTTTGGGTCACTTGGGAACAGATGAAGGCTAACACCGTCTTTGGTGGTGTTGCTGCATCCTGCAGAAACACATCTTCCCTGCATTTTATTAGTTCCGGAAACAAAAATCACAGAAGAAATGAAATCGACGCTACGTGTGTGAAACGTTTGTATGTACATGTACATGTACATCATGTACACATCGGATCTTCCCAACCTAACGTCACATATCTTATGCAAATGAAGCTTCCACCATGGGGCGGGGTTGCCTCCCCCAATCACTTCAAACATTGTTTTAAAATACTTGTACTCAGAAATCAATGATTAAATAGACGCAGGTGGGTCTCAAAAACAATATTTTATTACAAAACGCCTTAAGTAAAGGATGTCAGTCCCCCTTTAAAGTATCTAAGCTGGATAAGATTTAAATGTTAACATGGATAAGTTTAGATTTAGACCAAGTACCCAGGACTGAACCCAAAATGTCTGCAACAATAAGGAAATGTACGAGCTGCCTTTTGTGAACAGAAGTCTTTGCACGGTACATGCACATGTAGGACCACACCTTTCTCTACTCTACAAACTTAATGCAGACAATTTGGAATAACTTGCTAGGAAGAATGTCCGAAATTCGAATCCAACATTTTTGGAATCTAAACTCCAATTGCAGACACGTTGTTCTTCACAATAACCTTTGAAGACATTTTTCTGTTCTTAGTGTAAAAGGATTCATGTATCTTATGTGAAAAGCATTTAACCATGCGTCTAACTAATCCCCAAATACTAAAATGCTTATTGTACAATCATCAATGCTAAGGTATACAGTCCTACTCCTGAACAAACTTTGGTTTAATATCTTTGACTTTAGACCATACAACATAATTATTTACCTAGACAACGGGTCATTCATCCAGGTTGGGGCAAGCTTTGTGACATGGTGTCCTTGTTACGTAGGTAGATGTACCATTCATTATCCTTATTATGAGTGCACATTCTTGGGTTATTCCACCAGGTTGGGGCAAGCTTTGTGACATGGTGTCCTTGTTACGTAGGTAGATGTACCATTCATTATCCTTATTATGAGTGCACATTCTTGGGTTATTCCACCAGGTTGGGGCAAGCTTTGTGACATGGTGTCCTTGTTACGTAGGTAGATGTACCATTCATTATCCTTATTATGAGTGCACATTCTTGGGTTATTCCACCAGGTTGGGGCAAGCTGTGTCGTGGCCGAGCGGTCTAGCACACCGAACTCAAGTTCTGGTGTTGCCAGCAGCAGGGTGTGGGTTCGAGCCCCGGTCGTGACACTTGTATCCTTGAGCAAGGTACTTAACCATAATTGCTTCGTCCTTCGGATGGGACGTAAAGCCGTAGGTCCCGTGTGTTGTATAATGCACGAAAAGTGGATTGTCGTGGCCGAGTGGTCTAGCGCACTGAACTCAAGTTCTGGTGTTGCCAGCAGCAGAGTGTGGGTTCGAGCCCCGGCCGTGACACCTGTGTCCTTGAGCAAGACACTTAACCATAATTGCTTCTCTCCACCCAGGGGTTAAATGGGTACCTGTGAAGGCAGAGATGGTTTGCTCTCTATGCGCTAGAAATGGCAGCAATTGAGCTGTATACTCCCCAGGGAGCTGAGATGGTTTCAGGAATGATTTATGAGCGTTATGAGCCTTATGAGCAGGGATAATAATATAATGCGCCTTGAGCGCCACTTAGTTGGTGGATACGTGCGCTATATAAATCTATACATTATTATTATTATTATTATGGTGTCCTTGTTACATAGGTAGATGTACCATTCATTATCCTTAATACGAGTGCACATTCTTAGTTGTTCTTCAAATCATAATGAAATCAATCTCTGTGCCTTGAATAGGAAGTTACAATAATGTTAATTAGGAGTCACAAGGGAATAAAAGTTTGTTGTGCGGTCGTTACCACAGGTCAATGACCAGTTTTCAGCTCAGTCCTTATTGCCAGTGACCACACACAAAAAAAGGTTGTCACAATTCGCCCCGTCCATGGCCATATGAGGGCACCATCACTCAATACAGGGGTTCGCGGAGGTTTTTTTTTATATTGTAAGCATTGAGCGGCATTTTGTATGGATGGCCATTAGTGAGCAAAAATTTCAAACATGATTAGCAAGACATTCTGCCCAAAATTAAACATTTTTACATCGGAGGAATAAGAGGAATATATCTTGGTCAAGTGTTGATTTCATCAGTGTTATTTTTTACTAAAGTATTCAAAACAAGTGTTGAAGTTTTTCCTGTTTTATTTTGCACTAGCAGCCGTCCATAGTTTTTGGCAAGCATAAGCTACGGCTGTGACGTTAGTTAGCATATCACAGGCACCCGTCCGGTGCATGTTTGGGACGGGTGCGCTATTGGCTGCATTCTAGTATTAACGATTACCAGGGAAGAGTTTTTCACTTTTGAAAATTCCTAACAAAATGGCTGCTGAAATCTGCCTTTTTCAGGTAGAAAAACTCCTCATACTTAATGATAAGTGTAGCAAGAGGTTAAACAAACATAGGAAAAGGTATGGTATTTGGAAGGTAGTGGATAAGAAGGTGGAATTTAGCAATGAGAATTTCCAGTTTGCATATAAAATGACTTTATTTAATAATTCAAGCGCTGTCGCGACCGTACTGTTGTGATAATGTTTGCGCAGTAAAGAGGCTGTAAATGGAACCACGTAAAGCCTGGCACTCACAGCTGAAGTACATTTCACCACTAGAGGGCTATGATATGCACAAGGCGAATAAACCACAATTGCTTCTCTCCAACCAGGAGTTCATAGGAACCTGTAAAAACACTTTCATATTCTTTGTACTTTATATAATTCTTCTAGTTACAAAACTAGAAGCCAAGATTGTTTTCAAATGATCAGAGTTATAGCCCAATCCAGCCTGTCAATCATTGATTGACCAATAGGTTTACTCCTAACCATGACAACTGTTACCACGGCTGAAGGGGTTATTGTCACCCAGGGTACTCTCTAACTGTACACAGACAACCACAAAGTCCTCAAATGTGTTTTACAACAAGCAATTTATTATTGTTATTTCTAGATTTAGGATTTGAGGCTTTGCATGGTGGAGATAGATGTTCTTGTGTTCTCTCGGGTACACCATGGAATGATCTCATTTTGGAAAAAGTGATGGCTCTGATCTAGATGATTAGCATTTTCTTATTATCCAACAATCCTGGTCCTTGGAACAGTTAACCAAAATCATTTGGGTATTAAACAACTTGCTAAAATTATTGATGAATAAAACACAGATATCATACTGTATATATGTTTATTGAATTAATGACTGACTTTTTTTGTTAAATATATACATATAAAATAAATACATGACCAACAAGATCATGATTTGTGAAATTATACTTGGAAGAAGAAAATCACCCAGATAAAAAAACAAATTAGCTTCTAATATACTCTATTCTCCAGTCAAGTTGAATTATGCTGCAATCATATGATAGTTCTGACCAAATTTAAACTGAAATACATATGAATCACATCACTTTTCATTCAAGATGGCCGATAATTTCTTCTTACAAGTTTGTCATACTCATGGGCAAGTTTCATTTTACCAAATTATTACAAAACCTTTTCGACATTGCATGACATGGACAAACTGCAAACAAGTTTTTAGTCACGGTGCACGGTTTTGCTTTGCACAGTGCTATGATCTCGTTTATGTTCATAAATAAAATTCAATATGTCACATAATGTTATTTCCTGGTATGGACTTAGTCAAAATTTAACAAATGAAAACACCAGAAAGTACGACTTAAAAAACAAACTTTCACAGATTGTCATGATACGTGAACCCGAAGTGTTTCATACCATTGGAAAGCTCTTTTTCTACACAATTTAGATCTAGAAAAATCTCAGTTTTGAAAACAATGCTGTACTCTCATTTTGTGGGAGCTGGTAACTTATATGCAGTATCCTAAAAGCAAACCCTTATGGCATATACATGTTACTATGAAGTTTACAATGAAATTGGCTTCTTAAGGCGTGTTCGCACTGGACTTTTTTTTGGGAAAGTTTTACCGAGACGATGGTAAAATGAAAAATTGTTAAATTTAACCTCTGTCCGCACTTCGACTTTCGACATGGGAAAATTTTACCGAGACCGTGGGAGAAGTAACCGAGCTGTCAGTATAATGACTCATGAGGGCGCTTTGCGTGACCTTTCCACAGCTATTTTTAGCCGACACATCCATTGTCGTGCTTTCTTTCGTCGTAAGACACGACGTTGACGTCCTTCATTATCATCTGGAAATGATGTACTGGTAGCACCAATCAAACTTCCGACTGTATCAATGATAATATTTGCCATGATTGCACCAAAAAGAGGAACAACAACAACGCACAGAAAACTTGCTACACCGCGTACGCGGTGAAACAATGCAAAGCGCATGCGTGGTGTCCCTGTGTAGCACGCGCGACGTTGCTCTCGGGCAGGATGTTCGTTTTCCTGAGCCGCTTTTACCGACTCGCACTGTCCGCACTGGACTTATCGTCTCGGGAAAAGTTACCTGGGAAGTTTTCCTGGGCAGCAGTTGGCCAGTAAAAGTAACCGCTGGACTCAGGAAAAGTAACTGAGAGGAAAATGTCCTAGGCTGTCCGCACTGGACTTAAAATGGGAAAAGTACCCATCGTCTCGGTAAGTTTTACCAAAAAAAGTCCAGTGCGAACACGGCTTTACACTATTGTTGACATCACAAATTTCGCTTCGCGTGCACATTCCAGTGAAGTATGAACAGACTTTATATAATGCAGTATAAATACCCCTTCAAGTGAGTCATTGGAGCTGATGGCATGTGTAATAGCAGACCCTTTGTGTCTGTTGCTGGATTACAGTGTAGATCATCCAGTCATGTTGTTAGTTGCTGTCAGAGTCTGATTCACTCAGCTGCAAATCTTGACCTAGAGAGAAATAAAAACAATCATGAAGTTAAAGGTAAATTCCTTAGGAAAGTATATCATTGGTAAACTTCAATTCTGCTGTCTGTCACACTTCATATGACTCTGAAAGATTTAGCTAAGACAACTGACCTCTGAAAGATTTAGCTAAGACAACTGACCTGTGAAAGATTTAGCTAAGACATCTGACCTGTGAAAGATTTAGCTACGACAACTGACCTCTGAAAGATTTAGCTAAGACAACTGACCTGTGAAAGACTTAGCTAAGACAACTGACCTCTGAAAGATTTAGCTACGACAACTGACCTCTGAAAGATTTAGCTAAGACAACTGACCTGTGAAAGATTTAGCTAAGACAACTGACCTGTGAAAGATTTAGCTAAGACAACTGACCTCTGAAAGACTTAGCTAAGACAACTGACCTCTGAAAGATTTAGCTACGACAACTGACCTGTGAAAGATTTAGCTAAGACAATTGACCTGTGAAAGATTTAGCTAAGACAACTGACCTGTGAAAGATTTAGCTAAGACAACTGACCTGTGAAAGATTTAGCTAAGACAACTGACCTGTGAAAGATTTAGCTAAGACAATTGACCTGTGAAAGATTTAGCTAAGACAACTGACCTCTGAAAGATTTAGCTAAGACAACTGACCTCTGAAAGATTTAGCTAAGACAACTGACCTGTGAAAGATTTAGCTAAGACAACTGACCTGTGAAAGATTTAGCTAAGACAACTGACCTCTGAAAGATTTAGCTAAGACAACTGACCTCTGAAAGATTTAGCTAAGACAACTGACCTCTGAAAGATTTAGCTAAGACAACTGACCTCTGAAAGATTTAGCTAAGACAACTGACCTCTGAAAGATTTAGCTACGACAACTGACCTGTGAAAGATTTAGCTAAGACAACTGACCTGTGAAAGATTTAGCTAAGACAACTGACCTGTGAAAGATTTAGCTAAGACAACTGACCTCTGAAAGATTTAGCTAAGACAACTGACCTCTGAAAGACTTAGCTAAGACAACTGACCTCTGAAAGATTTAGCTACGACAACTGACCTGTGAAAGATTTAGCTAAGACAACTGACCTCTGAAAGATTTAGCTAAGACAACTGACCTCTGAAAGATTTAGCTACGACAACTGACCTGTGAAAGATTTAGCTACGACAACTGACCTGTGAAAGATTTAGCTAAGACAACTGACCTCTGAAAGACTTAGCTAAGACAACTGACCTCTGAAAGATTTAGCTACGACAACTGACCTCTGAAAGATTTAGCTAAGACAACTGACCTGTGAAAGATTTAGCTAACACAACTGACCTCTGAAAGATTTAGCTAAGACAACTGACCTCTGAAAGATTTAGCTACGACAACTGACCTGTGAAAGATTTAGCTACGACAACTGACCTGTGAAAGATTTAGCTAAGACAACTGACCTGTGAAAGATTTAGCTAAGACAACTGACCTCGGAAAGATTTAGCTAAGACAACTGACCTCTGAAAGATTTAGCTAAGACAACTGACCTCTGAAAGATTTAGCTACGACAACTGACCTCTGAAAGATTTAGCTACGACAACTGACCTGTGAAAGATTTAGCTAAGACAACTGACCTGTGAAAGATTTAGCTAAGACAACTGACCTGTGAAAGATTTAGCTACGACAACTGACCTGTGAAAGATTTAGCTAAGACAACTGACCTGTGAAAGATTTAGCTAAGACAACTGACCTGTGAAAGATTTAGCTAAGACAACTGACCTGTGAAAGATTTAGCTAAGACAACTGACCTCTGAAAGATTTAGCTAAGACAACTGACCTGTGAAAGATTTAGCTAAGACATCTGACCTGTGAAAGATTTAGCTACGACAACTGACCTCTGAAAGATTTAGCTAAGACAACTGACCTGTGAAAGACTTAGCTAAGACAACTGACCTCTGAAAGATTTAGCTACGACAACTGACCTCTGAAAGATTTAGCTAAGACAACTGACCTGTGAAAGATTTAGCTAAGACAACTGACCTGTGAAAGATTTAGCTAAGACAACTGACCTCTGAAAGACTTAGCTAAGACAACTGACCTCTGAAAGATTTAGCTACGACAACTGACCTGTGAAAGATTTAGCTAAGACAATTGACCTGTGAAAGATTTAGCTAAGACAACTGACCTGTGAAAGATTTAGCTAAGACAACTGACCTGTGAAAGATTTAGCTAAGACAACTGACCTGTGAAAGATTTAGCTAAGACAACTGACCTGTGAAAGATTTAGCTAAGACAACTGACCTCTGAAAGATTTAGCTAAGACAACTGACCTCTGAAAGATTTAGCTAAGACAACTGACCTCTGAAAGATTTAGCTAAGACAACTGACCTGTGAAAGATTTAGCTAAGACAACTGACCTCTGAAAGATTTAGCTAAGACAACTGACCTCTGAAAGATTTAGCTACGACAACTGACCTCTGAAAGATTTAGCTAAGACAACTGACCTCTGAAAGACTTAGCTAAGACAACTGACCTCTGAAAGATTTAGCTACGACAACTGACCTGTGAAAGATTTAGCTAAGACAACTGACCTGTGAAAGATTTAGCTAAGACAACTGACCTGTGAAAGATTTAGCTAAGACAACTGACCTCTGAAAGATTTAGCTAAGACAACTGACCTCTGAAAGACTTAGCTAAGACAACTGACCTGTGAAAGATTTAGCTAAGACAACTGACCTCTAAAAGATTTAGCTAAGACAACTGACCTCGGAAAGATTTAGCTAAGACAACTGACCTCTGAAAGATTTAGCTAAGACAACTGACCTGTGAAAGATTTAGCTACGACAACTGACCTGTGAAAGATTTAGCTACGACAACTGACCTGTGAAAGATTTAGCTAAGACAACTGACCTCTGAAAGATTTAGCTAAGACAACTGACCTCTGAAAGATTTAGCTAAGACAACTGACCTCTGAAAGATTTAGCTAAGACAACTGACCTCTGAAAGATTTAGCTAAGACAACTGACCTCTGAAAGATTTAGCTAAGACAACTGACCTCTGAAAGATTTAGCTACGACAACTGACCTCTGAAAGATTTAGCTAAGACAACTGACCTGTGAAAGATTTAGCTAAGACAACTGACCTCTGAAAGATTTAGCTAAGACAACTGACCTGTGAAAGATTTAGCTAAGACAACTGACCTCTGAAAGATTTAGCTAAGACAACTGACCTGTGAAAGATTTAGCTAAGACAACTGACCTGTGAAAGATTTAGCTAAGACAACTGACCTGTGAAAGATTTAGCTAAGACAACTGACCTGTGAAAGATTTAGCTAAGACAACTGACCTGTGAAAGATTTAGCTAAGACAACTGACCTCTGAACAACTTAGCTAAGACAACTGACCTCTGAAAGTCTCAGCTTGCTGCGATTTTTCGTTAACAAGAAAATAGTGAAAATGTATTTAGAAATGATGATCAGGGAACATGAACTTCACATTCATTATAATGTGTCATTTTCGTACAGCTCCTCACTGAATTTCAGGCATGCATAATAGGAGAATAACATTTCGTCGTGTCAGTGCAAAAACGTTGTATCTCCGAGTTACGACGTTTTTGCACAAAACCAGTTTGTGTCAGTGCAAAAGGTCGTATGTAACAAGTTCCCGGATGAATGCACAAAAGCAATGGCTGAGATACGACGTTGTTGCACAAACATTTTTTAATGTATGTAAATTTATGCAGATTGACGACGCGCTGTACATACGACCTTATTGCATTGTGAACATACGACGTTTTTGCACTGACACGACAATTTGATGTTTCTTAAAAATGAAAGCACCTCAAACGGAGAGATTTCATGTTCGATACCATTATCAACTATACACTACACTGTCTTTAAGCCCCCCTCCCCCATTAAACCTTACAATGGTGGCAAAGTTGCCTAGTTTGTTATTTCTAAAGTATTTTGCCTTTGATCCACTGCCTTTGATCCACTGCCTTTGATCCACTGATTGGGGCTTCAAAGTTATTCCCTTGAAAGTGAAATTGTGAAATTGATAATACATTTATTTCAATGCTGTCCTTGGAAATAGAAATATACATTGCTTGCAATAGGTTGAAATACAGTATTACAGGTACATTGAATATATATGAAATTATTATACAAAGGACAACATTTAGGTTTGGGTGAAGCAAAAATGCTTTTGTGCCCTAACCTAGGGACAGACAAGGAGACAAACAGGACAAAGGACTACAAAAACATATGAGTGTGCATGCAGGTGCTAAGACATAAACAATACGAAATAAATTAAAAGTTGGAAGTTATGAATATGCATCAAGAAGTTGTTTTTTGACAAATATAGCCTGAGAGGGTGACGTTTTTATAGATTCACTAAGACTGTTCCAGTAATTAACACCATGCTGAATAAGACTATTTTTAAACAATGAGGTTCCACTGTAACAGACATGGATATTTTTTTGTAAATTGACTAAAAGCTGACCAACACTGTGGGGTGTTATCTGGTGTGAGGGGGGGTCTTATGCAGTATGAAATTTGATTATGTGATTCTCAGATTTGTATTGTGAAGGTCCAATTATCAAAATATGAATGTAAGACTGTTTGTCTTGGTGGTTGAAATGAGATACAAAAGTATTTTGCTGTGTGAAGCGTATTGTGTGTACAAACACATCTAACTGCACGTACTTCAGCACTTTCCTTTGTTTGTCCTTGTTATTAAGCGATGTAATTGGCTAACTTTGAAAATACATGTAGCATATAGATCAATTATTACAGAGCTCATTAGCTGGCATACATTTGGATTCACAGAACCTTGAAATACCTTGTTCGTATTTTTACCGATAGCTAATAATACCCTCCTTTTTTTAACAATTTTATAAATTTAACTGTACATTTATTGACATCCTTCTTTCATCTTTTTTGTGATGAAATTATTTAAATTTTCTAAAAACTACTCTTCTGGTTAACCGTTTTAAATTTCATGTGCAAGTTGAGTTGTTCCGTTTGTGTAATTTTTTTTAATTTCTTTTTGTTATATAATACTATTTTTTTCTTAAACATTTTATTGTAAATTTACTTGCAATTCGGCAGTCGCGATTTGGAAATATTTAATAAACCATTATTGAATTGAATTGAATTGAATTATTACATACACACATTAAGTGTATGTAATGTTTACTTGATGTCAAAGGGCTTCATTTTATATAGACACTTTAGAGGGTTACTATCTACATGATTGGATAGCTACAGAGACAGCTGGACACACCCACAAACAGACAGACAACCATGCTAAGTTATAATACATACTGAGTTGACTCCTCAAATACTGTGCATTTTCTTGACTGCTATTAAGATGCTTTGCTCTAGGTGGGCTGTCAGATCTTGGCGGTGGATTCAACCGGTTTCCTGTCAAACACAGAAAATGAAGGAATTATTTGGTATCCATAAATCCTTGAGACAGTTTGGACGATCCGATTGTGCATCTCGCGCAAGCTGTTTCCGTTAGCCAGCACATGTGACGTGGAATTGAACCAATCAGAGTTTGTCTTGCTTCACGCTGACTTGGGCACTTACATGTAGTAAGCATTTTGTGTGTCCCCAAAAATGTGAATTTGCCCATTTTTATTTGGCTTTTTTTATTTGGTAACATACAAATATTGCTCAATTTTTAAACATATTGACCACTTTTGTGCTTAGCCACTGGCGATCTAGGACCACGCTCTACAGATCACGCTGTAAAGATCACGCAATGAACTTTTATTCCTAAACAAAATATTACAATATTTGTACAACCCAGTGTTGAGAGTTCAACTGCCATCCAAGGAATGTACTCTCATCTCTATCAAGCAAGGAGTAACCTTAACCAAGGCTGCTGTAGTGCCCACTTACTGGTACAGTAGCCCCATCATGTACCTATTCCTGGCCTGAGAAATTCTGTTCAGGAAACGCTGACATGTACTGTACATGTACATGTATGTACATGTATGTGTACACTGTACTCTCATCCGCTGGAGGGGTTATACACACAGACATTGTACTGCAACTGTTCAAATCCAATACGTGAGATTTTCCCATAGCCTATGCGTGAAAGTTTTGCAGAATTCATAAAAGTTTTACAGAATGCATGAGATTCGGAGCTCAATGGATGCGAGGGTGAGAAATGATCCAAATGTACATGACAAAGGCGTAATACACAAAACTTGGCATCAATGGAACATAGAGAGGATACAACATACACTAACCATGATTAGAGTGTCTTGAGTGGAGCGTACCGTTCCTCATGGACTGACTGCCTGTTTGCTGGTCCTCCTCATCACTTGAGCTGCTCCTGCTACTTTGATTGGCATCATTATCATCACTGTCACTGTCAGTGATGTAGCTACTGGAGGAGTCCGAGTCCGAGTGATGAGAGGAAGGTTGATGTGAAGGCGGCGTGTGGGGTGAAGGGGCAAGTGGGGAGGGCTGAAGCGGGGAGATCTCACCACCTGTGGTCAACAGGGATAATTGAAGGTTTCGTAACTCAACATTTTAAAGTCCTAATGCTTCTTCACAAAAAAGGTTAAAAAAAGGTACACACGTACATACCTGTATTTATATCTGTACAAGTTTCAGCTCAATTAACCAATCACAATTTGCTTCTTACCAACCCACCTACAATAACTTGTACTCTCACTTGACATGGGAACATTTACTCCAATGCCTATTACATGTATATATGAACACATCAGCATGAAGAAACCGATTGTAGAGGGATGTTGTAGAGGGCGCACCAAGAGTCCAGACGTGTTGTTTTCGTCTTCCGCGAAAAATCACAAGAAAATCCAAACATTTTACGAGTTTTTTACAATATTTGTCTGAGATTATAGTGAACTCAGTGATTTAATATCCAGGAACACTCCAGTCTCACCCGTGGTAACTGTAAGTCCATATTTTTGCGACATTTGTGAGAATTCTTTTCAACCTCTCACACTAATAGCTGTAAGACTTAAAGATGGCGGCAAATAATGGTGCAATAGATGAAACACCTGTCAAGGCCGATCGACTTAGCGATGTGTCTCTGTGGGTACGATTAGAGTTTCACCGATCAACACGAGCAAATGAATGTGAAATAGCCTCTGCTATATTAACCGCAATAAACCAGACCTCTCCAGACACACAGCGTATTCAGCCGAAAGACATCCTTGGCATTCAATATATGTCATCAAAGCAGCCATATTGGATTATAAATTTAGCCTCCAAGCAAGCAAAGGGGCTTGTACTAGCTGTCGACTCTGTAAACATCAAAGGTAAATCATTCAAGTTTTCTGATTTTGCTCGTGTTACACCTCGATCAGCAATCGAACACCAGACTGAGCATACATGGTATTCCACAGCACGTACCCGATGCCGATATTGAAAGTTGGGTAGGATCCTTTGCCAAATTAGACAGTCGCATATAGACATAAATCAAAAGACAAAGGCCTGAACAATCAATTCCAACATCTTCATACTGGGCATAGATTCTGCTATGTAAGCGAGATCACTGAACAGAAACCAAGATATTCAAAAATGGACATCTCCAGCCCTTTAGAGCCCACTTCACTTATTGAAATTGAAGTGGTTCTGTATTACAATGGTCAGTCCGAAGTCTTTTGTAAATATTGTCATGGCTCCGACCACCAAATTGCAGAGTGTCCATCAAAGCCAATCAAAAAATGCTAGCATTGCAGTGAAACTGGACATGTGAAATATACTTGCCCCCATAAAAATATGGGACCTAAGTGCTTCAACTGTGATACATTTGGTCATCGAAGTTATGACTGCCCAAATAATTCTGATGATAGCATTGACTTCGATTCTGACACTATCAGTTCATCAAACCAGAGTTTGACAAAACCTCCAGATGGTGAATATAGTGAAATTCCTCGCGCCTCTGAAGCTTCTGCCCTCGCTCAAGAGCTGATAGACCACTGCCTTCATCCGGATAGCCAGAAATCTCCTGAGCTACTGCAAAAGGTCAAATCAGTACTTAATAAAAGCTCCGGAAATTCACAGCGTGAACAAAAACAAATGAATGAAAGTGTGAAAGACAGTACCTGTAAAAAGCGTGGGAATAATAAACCAAACAAACAAAACAAGTCTGCTCAGTCCAGCGCAGCTGAATAATAAACCAAACAAACAAAACAAGTCTGCTCAGTCCAGCTCAGCTGAATAATAAACCAAACAAACAAAACAAGTCTGCTCAGTCCAGCTCATCAGCTGAATAATAAACCAAACAAACAAAACAAGTCTGCTCAGTCCAGCTCAGCTGTTTCTTCATCAGCTGGAAAGAAAAAACAAGCGACTCTTAACCAGTTCGCGTCGGAGGCCGTGTATACACGCAATTGTTTTTTGCACCACGGATCGGAGAGCGTCTATACACGCCATAGGAAACTCTAGAATATTTGTATGCATGCTCGGTTCAGCCACGCGTGTACGGTGACATGCTCGGAAAATGTGGCCACGCGTTGTGGAAGCTTCCATTAACGTGTGTGTGGGAAAAAGAAACCCGCCACAGGGGCCCAGAAAAACTTTTTTATTCCCGACGCGAACTGGTTAAGTTTACATCATCTTCCCCTAAAGTAACACCAAAACGCAAGAAAATAACTCCTGAGAAAAATGAACATCCAGACAAGCGCGAAAAAAAGGATTCTGATGCAGAAAATGAAATTGGATCTGCCTCTAGAGACTTCACAGTTAGTTAGAAAATCTTGCGCATATTATCACCCAAAAAATAATGGGTATTGTGCAATATACATCTTATGGACTTTTCCCACTTTTAAACTGTCTAATATGATGTACTATTTTACTTCTAACAATGTCAATGTATTATAATTTTACAACGCTCAATGTTCGCGGCCTGCACAACCACAAAAAGTCAATCTTTACTTGGTTAAACCGTCATAACTCCCATATTATTTTCTACAGGAAGTCTACTGTAATGAAAATGATGTTGCAAATTGGGAAAAAGAATGGGGTGGTACAATATATGCTAACCATGGTACAAATCATAGTCGTGGTGTTTTTATTGGCATCAAAAATAAGCTTGATGCCAAATGTGACAAGGTCTATAATAATAATAATAATAATGTGTGGATTTATATAGCGATTTATCCAATTAACCAAGTGGTGCTACTATTATATTATTATCCCTGCTCATAAGGCTCATAAGGCTCATAAATCATTCCTGAAACCATCTCAGCTCCCTGGGGAGTATACAGCTCAATTGCTGCCATTTCTAGCATATAGAGCAAACCAACTCTGCCTTCACAGGTACCCATTTAACCCCTGGGTGGAGAAGCAATTATGATTAAGTGTCTTGCTCAAGGACACAAGTGTCACGGCCGTGATTCGAACCCACATTATGTTGCTAACACCAGAACTTGTTGAATTTGGTAAGCTAAACACGGCCACAACACCCTATGGTGATAATCAAGGTAGACTGTTGGTGTGAAATTGAACAACAATAATTTCTACTATTTATGGAATGCTTATGCACCTAATGAAGATAATGAGCAAAAAACATTTTAGGCGTAATATGTGGTTATTTGAAAATAGTAGCGATGGTCACGTCATTATCGGCGGGGATTTGAATAGAGTTTTGAATCCACCTGTTGACAAAATTGGTGGTAATACTCCAAGTTTAGTATGCGCCAATATCATTAATAACTTTTTAACTGATAATGAACTTGTTGATATTTGGAGAGCTAAACACGGTCACGACAAACGATATACCTGGAAACAAAATAACCCTCACATTTGTAGTACTCTTGATTATTGGTTCATTCCATGGTGCATGGATATTGCTACTAAATCCGTTGAGATTCTGACAGTACCAAAAACCGATTATTTAGCAGTCCATATGTGCCTCTCTTTTGATATCACGATACGAGGCAACAACTATTGGAAATTTAATAATGAGTGGTTAGTTAATGATGAGTTTTCTGAGAAAATGTTGAACATAATTGATGAATGTGCTAACGAATATACTGAAATATTATCTTGTGCTGATCTCTGGTCACTGTGTAAGAATAAAATCCGTACCTTCAGTATTGATTTTGCACGTAGAAATAAACCTAATAAGAAACACAAAATGTCTGATATTGAATTTATTTATTTATTTAAGCTTTCTTTATTCAGGGTAGCACCATTCAGTGAGTGACACTGCTTTCCAAGGTGGCCCTGATACACGAATATAAACTACAAGGTGATGTCAACATTATCAAAAATCCCAATGATGATAACCTCAAATGCGTGTATAATAATTTGAAATTCGAGTACGAAGTTTTAACTGAGCATTATATGAAAGGTCTTCAAATCAGATCGAAAACCAAATGGATTGAAGGTGAAAAATCTTCCAAATATTTTCTCAATCTTGAGAAAAACAATATTTATCGTAAGTCTGTTACAGGCCTACATGTATATGACAGAGACGGCAACCATATAACAGACCAGAA
Source organism: Zoroaster sp. YZ-2022 (assembly GCA_029582265.1). Taxonomy (NCBI): domain Eukaryota; kingdom Metazoa; phylum Echinodermata; class Asteroidea; order Forcipulatida; family Zoroasteridae; genus Zoroaster; species Zoroaster sp. YZ-2022. The sequence goes on along the minus strand of CM055830.1, from coordinate 22,288,628 downwards.
TGAAATCCTTGATGAAGAAATTAACTACTTTTCTTCTCTGTACAAAAGTCAAAATAATACTTCACAGGCAGACTTAGATGGGTTTTTCAATAGTGTTGACATTCCTAAACTACCTGACAATGAAAAGGCTTTACGTATAATGGTGAATTAACAACATTAGAATGTATTGACACGCTGAATGGGATGGCTTGTAACAAAAGTCCAGGATACGATGGTATCACTGTTGAGTTTTACCATAAATACTGGCCGAAAGTCGGCAAACTTGTCGTTAATGCTTTCAATGAATCATATAACGCCGGCGGTTTCACACCCGTACAAAATCAAGGTATCATCACACTTTTACATAAGGGTAAAGGATTGCCTCGTAATAATCTCGATAATTGGCGTCCAATAACATTATTTGACATTGATTACAAGATTGTTACAAAAGCCCTTGCCGGTAGATTGCAGAAAGTTCTCAAGTTCCTTATTAATAACGATCAAAATGGATTTGTAAAAGGTCGTAGTATCCACAATAATATCCGTTTAATTGAAGATGTTTTACGCTATGTTGATGATAATGATATTCCAGGTTATGTGTGGATTATAAAAAGGTGTTCGACACAATTGAACGTGACTTTATTTTGTATGCCTTAACAAAATTGAATTTTGATGATTCGTTTATTAAATGGGTTTCTGCTGTTTTTAAAAACACATCCAACTGTATAATTAATAATGGTCATATTTCCAATTTTTTTTAGAGTGGAGCGCAGTGTAAGACAAGGATGCCCAATTGCATCTCTTCTCTTTGTATTAGCGGTGGAACTGTTGTCGTGCAAAATCCGCCAATCTACACTTATTGATGGCATTCCTCTACCACTTGCAAACTATAACCGAAACGAGGTCAGGATATCTACCTTTGCTGATGGATACCACCATTTTTGTTAGTTCTGTAGATGCACTCCAGGGCCCATATTCATAAAAGCCTGCTAAACTAGCAGCCAACTAGGCCTTTGCAGGCTGCTAAATGCCTAGTTGCCTGCTCCATAGTTTCTTGCTATTTTCATATTCATAAAACCCTGCTAGGGACAGTGCCAGGTAGTTGTCAACTAGGATTTAGTTGGTTGTTAACTTAGCAGTTGGCATTGTTCCAAACCACAAAACACAATATGGGTAAGTTTCACTTTCAATATGAGTGGCATGTTTATGTGTCTAACAATAGAGCTGTGCATGCACGAAATGTGTGTGTGCGCCTATCGAATGCAATGTACAGGCAGTTCTATGTTCTCAGCATCGTGAACACAGAGTCAAACATACAAATGAAGGGTTTAGTTGTCAACTAGTGACTTAGAGGTACCCAAGATCACCTCTAAAATTAGCAGACAACTTAGCAGTCCACTAAGCTTAGCAGCATTTTATGAATAACACTTAGTATCCAACTAGGCTTAATTGGCAGTTAGGGGCCAATTTAGTTGCCAACTAGGCTTAGCAGGCTTTTATGAATATGGGCCCAGAATGCCTTGTCCATTCTAGATAAGTTTGCCCAACTTTCTGGTCTCTGTCTTAATCACAAAAAAGCGATGCAGTATGGATTGGTTCTTTTAAAAATAACAATTTTAAGGTTGGTAATGTCAACTGGAAGGTCTCTCCCAATAGTACCATAAAAATTCTGGGCATAACTTTCAGTCCGAACATTCCTCTTGAAAAAGTTTTATGTAACTGGGACGAAAAAATGAGAAAATTGAGAGCTCCATTCGCACATGGAAAATGAGAGGGTTATCAATGATTGGTCGTAATTTAATCGTAAAAACTCTGTTAGCTTCACAACTCACATATATTGCTACTGCTATTAATATTCCAGCCAACGTAGTGACAAAATTAAATAATTTATTTTTAAAATTCGTTTGGAATAGAAATGAAGCTGTAAAGCGCACAACAGTTATTTCCGATTACGATAAGGGTGGGATTAAAACGTTTCACGTTAAGTCTTTTCTCAACTCATTGAAGCTCTCCTGGATAAAGAAACTTGTGAACGAAAGTGTTGCTGTTTGGAAAAACATTGCTTTATACCATGTGGGCAAAATTGGTCTTGACATTGATGTATTCAAATGTAACTGTTCGTTTATCAATATGAGCAACGATTGTGTCAGTATCATTAACAGTTTACCAATGTTTTACTCATCTCTGATCAAAACATGGTTCAGCATAAAACCTGTTGTATACAATCATAATACCAGAAACCCTGGTGCTGAAATCATATGCAACAATAATGTTATTCAACTCAACAATACAGAACCCTATATGCATGACTGGATTAGAAAGGGGTTTATAAGGGTTAACCCTCCTATGCCCAGGCTGAAATTTGGCCCAGTAAGCACCGCACCCACAGACAGTCACTTGAGCATTTTTGGTTGCATTGCCAATTGTTCACACATGTGTATAAGAGTGCTGGAGATAGTGGCAAAGTCAAACACACTTGTGTATATCTTACAAGTTATATGCAGAGTCACACAGAGCTGTGTATATACTGCATAAGTTACAGTCCAGTGGTTTTGGTTTGACCTCCTACTAAAGCCATATGTCCTTGCATTTATTTGAGTGCACTGCACAAAGTCAATGGGTTGGGAGTGACATAAACATTTTGAGTGTGGGTTAATGACCTGTTCGATGATACGGGCACAATGTTATCTGTGCAAGATATCCAGCGTTGTATGCCGCATAACCCAAGAACTTTTATTGATTATTTTATTATTCGCAATGCTCTTCCTATAGATTGGAAAACAAGGTTCGTCCCTTATGAGGGTACCGCTGATATTTCAATAACATACGCATTCATAAATGCAACGCCAGCGTGTTTAAAAATATCATGATTGAATCAACATACACTGTGCCAACTTGTTATAACTTTTGGATGAACAAATTTCCCCACTACAATTTTAATTGGGACCACATATGGAAGAGAGTCCCTCAATGTACCAATGAAGCACGTCTTATATCCCTTAACTGGAAAATTCTTCATAATATCTATCCAACAAATACTATGCTATATAAGATGGGTAAAGCAGACTCCAATATATGCGACACCTGTAATGTTATTGATCACATTGATAATTTTTTCTTTTTTTGCAAAAAAAAAAATCAGGTATGTTTGGGACAATGTCAACCACGTGATTTCTTTCAATGTTAACAACAACATTACTCTCAGTGCCGAAGATGTCATCTTTGGTGTTGATAATAAGAAAAGACTTAATAATATGTTTATTAATTACGTTATCGTGATTGCCAAACTTTGTATTAGTAAATTCAGATATGGTAACCACCCAAATCTTATCTTCTTGTTCAATAATGAGATTAGACTTAGAAATGTCACTTACTAATCTCTGCCAAACCTGAGATAAATGACACTCCATTAGTACCTTGATCTGCCACGATGCATGCTCACCTCGGTCAGTCGTTCTTGGCGATTCTAACCCTTTTTATTCAGACCCTACGATTTTTTGTAGCTCATCGTGTCTTGGTACGATAGGGTCTGAGGGAGTGTCGGAGATCTCATGTTGAGGCGTTTTATCGCTTTATAAACATTGTGTGTTTCCTTTTATATTGTTTTAATGTAAATGATAATGTGTTATTCCTTTTGTAGCCCTGCAAAGAAAGTGGTGGCTTCTTTGTGTTTTTTATTACTGATTTGTTATTAAAGGAAATAAAAAAATAAAAATTTTAAATGAAGAAACCGATTCCATTGTGATGTGTGTTGAACTGACATGGGATATTCCAATCAGGTAGTAAGGGAGCATCTCAGAACTCGGAACATGCCTGTTCCACTTGGAACGGGCACAGTGCATTTGTAAAGGAACATTCCCAGCTGTGCCAATTGGGAATGCCTAATCATGCCGCCTGATGGTGCATTAATAATAATAATAATGTGTGGACTTATATAGCGCACGTATCCACCAACTAAGTGGTGCTCAAAGCGCATTATATCATTACCCCTGCTCATAAGGCTCATAAATCATTCCTGAAACCATCTCAGCTGGGGAGTATACAGTTCAATTGCTGCCATTACAGCGCATATAGGGCTAATCAACCAACTCTGCCCTCACAGGTACCCATTTAACCCCTGGGTGGAGAGAAGCAATTATGGTTAAGTGTCTTGCTCAAGGACACATTCGGTGTTTCCCATGATTTGTTCCAAATGGAACGTTCCTTTTGGGATCACAAAGTGTTCATTTCATTTCTAGAAAGGATATGTCTACAATAATTTTGAAAAGCTGAACAGATTTCAAATGTGACAAAAATTTTTTTTAAAATAAGTGGACCACCGAGAAAAATTTGAAAGCTTTTGAAAAACTGAGAATCATAGTGGAATACCTTGCTCTGTGTCTGGTGCTGAAAGTACTGTATTTGTGGAGGACATGTAACTTTTCTTGCTTTTTGAGCTTGTAGATGCCGACAGGTTGGGTGAGTTTCTGAGATTGCTAGGGTCTAGGCTGGATAACGGCCGACTAGAAAGCTGTGGTTTGTTGGTGCCTTCTTCCCTGTATGAAAGACAACGCAACCACAACATTGACAACAGTTACGATGACAGGATAACATTTGACATAAAATATTTATTGTGAACAGTGACAACAAGTAATCCAAAAGATTTGTTTAAATACTTGAACTGTAGTTGGGAAAATTTCTGACAGTGGCGTCCAATCTTTCAAGACTCAAGTTCATAAGTATCTCCTGTCTCTTGCCTCCTCTTGATGTATACAGAGCGCAATGCCTATCAAGGCATGGTTGGTTAGAACATGTAGCCTAGTTCCCTGTCCTACTAGAGCACTTGTGAATACTGTTCCGGCTGGACTTGTTCCTTAAGCTGCGGGAGAACAGTGCAGTAGGATCAGGTTTTGCAGTTAGGTAGGATTAGTTTGTAGGGCTCCCCTCCATGCCTTGCCAGGTGTCATTTCTCTAATTAGTTTAGTTCAATTGAGTTCATTCATGTATTCATGTATGTCACCTTTGCATAATATGTTTATATTTATTCTTCTCTTTTTTTTTTTTACTCTGGTCTGCAGTGAACCATTTGATTGGCCTATCAGATGACCTCTTTAGTCATTTACTGATGTGGCTATTGTTCACAGTTGCTTTTATATATATATAAAAAAAAATTTTTTTTAAACTAATACCACAGAGGAACTCATAATAAACTATTCTCATGCTAAGACGTACACATAGATATTCCCACATTATACAGTGGAGTAGAGATGGCCAATGAAAACACAAATGGATCATGTCTAGAAATTAAACCCATGCACAGATGCTCCCATTATTTAACCCTCCTATGGTTTGACCTTTCAAAACCTTTCAAAATCTGCTTACGGGCCAAAATGGCTATCAATTATTATGAACCCTTTAAAACCCTCCAGAATTTGTTGCTACTGAACAACCACACCTTTCAATACCCTTTGAAAGGTATTGAAACATTTCAACACCAGTTTGTTCAGAGAGTTGTTACACCTTTCGAAACCTTTCATAGGTCCCTTTTGTCAGACAGTTTTCTCACCTTTCAAACCCTTCAGTACAGCAAACTTGAAAGGTTTTGAAAGGTCTGACAATTCTATGGCAACTGCACTGTATATAGGAGGGTTAAGGGGGTTGTAGTCTGGACTACAATGCAACGGTATCAATTTATCACAAATGGTAACGGCAAATATATTCTGAAATATAACTTTCAAGTTTCCGTTCAGCATTAGCAGAACACCAGATTCAAACAAATCTTCAGGTCCTTTCATAATAAAGTACTGAAGGGCATCCCTAGTTTGTCTGTATGGTCTGAGCAAAACACATACATTTTCACGTACACACCACTGTCACATGCAGGTTTCAATGACTCAGGCATGGGTGTTTTTGTTTTAGCTTCAATGAGTTGAAGAAGCATGAATATACTGTACTTATTCACACATGTAGGTTTGGAATTAGACCAATAGTACTTGTCAGGATTACAGTGGACCATTTTTTTAATATCATGACACATTCGAATATATTACTGAAACAAATTTTTACCAGGAATCAAACTGATTCATGAACCAGTGTGCACATGTTTACAGTGGCGACTGTGGGTGGTTACCAGGAATCAAACTGATTCATGAACCAGTGTGCACATGTTTACAGTGGCGACTGTGGGTGGTTACCAGGAATCAAACTGATTCATGAACCAGTGTACACATGTTTACAGTGGCGACTGTGGGTGGTTACCAGGAATCAAACTGATTCATGAACCAGTGTACACATGTTTACAGTGGCGACTGTGGGTGGTTACCAGGAATCAAACTGATTCATGAACCAGTGTGCACATGTTTACAGTGGCGACTGTGGGTGGTTACCAGGAATCAAACTGATTCATGAACCAGTGTGCACATGTTTACAGTGGCGACTGTGGGGTGGTTACCAGGAATCAAACTGATTCATGAACCAGTGTGCACATGTTTACAGTGGCGACTGTGGGTGGTTACCAGGAATCAAACTGATTCATGAACCAGTGTACACATGTTTACAGTGGCGACTGTGGGTGGTTACCAGGAATCAAACTGATTCATGAACCAGTGTGCACATGTTTACAGTGGCGACTGTGGGTGGTTACCAGGAATCAAACTGATTCATGAACCAGTGTACACATGTTTACAGTGGCGACTGTGGGTGGTTACCAGGAATCAAACTGATTCATGAACCAGTGTGCACATGTTTACAGTGGCGACTGTGGGGTGGTTACCAAATAATTGTATACTTTCTCCAGTGTTACGTCATTGTAACCAACGTGATATTGTGAAGAACATGATTAACCAGGCAAAAATAACTCACTACTCATCTCTTGTGGAAGAGAGCTCTGGCGATCAGAAAAAACTCTTTAAAATTGTTGAAAAGCTGCTTCATAAACCCAAAACTCCAGTGCTTCCATCCACACACTCCAATCAGGACCTCGCAAATGCATTTTCAAACTTTTTGTCACAAAAATTGAGCATATCCGTCGTTCTTTTCCCCCAGTACCTGCCATTCTATCACAAACACCGTCACGCAAGGATCCACAATGTAGACTGTCTATGTTTGAGCCTACTAGTGTTACAGAGATCAAGAAACTCATCATGAAATCGCCATCAAAATCATGTGAACTTGATCCAGTACCAACTTCGCTAATAAAACAAAATATTGATGTGTTTGCTAAGTATATCACAATTATTGTAAACAGATCTCTTTCTTCCGGTTGTTTCCCTGATAGCCAGAAGGTTGCTCATGTTAAACCACTCCTGAAGAAACCCTATTTGGACAAGGAAGTTTTCAAAAATTACCGACCGGTAGCGAATTTAAAGTACCTTGGAAAAACAATCGAGCGAGTTGTTTCATCACGGATCTCTGACCATGTTCGTGCTAATAACCTGTCGGACACATTTCAGTCAGCCTATAAACCATTTCATGGAACGGAAACTGCTCTTCTCCACGTCAACAATGACATTTTATCTGCCATGGATGATGGAAAAATCACTGCATTAGTTTTGTTAGACTTAAGCGCCGCTTTTGACACGGTCGATCACAAAATCCTTCTCTCCCGCCTTCAATATCATCTTGGAATACATGACACAGCCCTGGATTGGTGTAAGTCCTACCTTTTAAATAGGCCCCAGCATGTTTGTATTGGTAACGCTATCTCCGAGCCTGTTATTCTTGACTATTCTGTACCCCAAGGCTCCATGCTCGGCCCACACACTGTGAAAATCTCCTCGGTTAAAATATAAAGAGACTCGGTTAAATGTTTTTTTAACCGTGTTTTAACCCATGTTTAACCCTTTGATTTCAGCCGGCTATTCAACCGCATTCTCACCGCGTTTTAACCGAGTGGTTTCCGGCCAGGATTTCCTTTGTTATTCATAACTGTAAACCTTTGTTCAATGTGATAATGAGGATGCAAGTTTAACCGTGGTTTAACCGAGTATAACACGTACCGGTACAACTTGCACACAAGAGGCGATAAAAAGATTAAAAACACTTACGAAGTGTCTGTAAATTTCCAATCTAAAAACACTGGTAGTGGTATACAACGGCCGGGGGACATGCACGCAATTTGCTCAGAATACCACTGACCTTGCCCATATGAGAATAGGTGTCTGTGCTGAGAATGGGTTGGCGTGCCGCTGTGATAGGCGTACGTGATAGGTGTATATTTAGGTATAGGCCTACTTGTTAATCTGTTTTTCATCGGAAAGGGGATACGTTTAGAATAATATATATCATATTCCAGAGTGTAATTACGAAATGGACAATAATTATAATGCATTGATTACCGAACTGAGGTATGTTGCGGGCCAAACAGATACTAACAATTGGACTTAAAATAACAATTCATCCATCGGGGTTCCTAATTATCATGGGTTGTTTTAATAATCGTTGCCGAAGAACAAGGATACGATGAGGACCAGTAAACGTAAGCCTCGACTGTCGGGATAAATTGACCCGCTCTGGGGCTCAAAAACGGATGATTTTATAAAACCGCGGTTTTATTTTTGAAAACCGGTATTTCGGTATAAATCCTGCACTTTATTATTATTAAAAAGTAACTATGAATATAAGTAAATAAATAGATATCATGCATCCTACTTTTCTTTAAATGTTTTGGTCAGATGATGTACGTGTACCTGTAATTTAGATCTTTGCGTGTAAAATACTGATTGTCACCAAACAAATTATCGTCCAACTGGAATTACATTCTCATCCTAAGATCCAGCGCGCGCGCTAATTTGATCCAGTCATTGGAAGGCACTCAGGGTATGTACGAGTTAGCACGTGTGCAATCCCTATGCATAGCGCGTAACAATTTGTTCTATTGGCCAACGAGAACAATACGTCATCATAATAACCAATATAAATATTCGTTACGCGCTGTGTACAATGCCTATAGCGCGTAAAACGTTTTCTTATTGGTCGAACGAGAACACGTACCTTGTCATGCAATAGAAATATTTGTTAAGCGATTTGGATCATGTTACTCACAAAATGTGAACAAACTTTGCCTCGATATCATGACTTTTTGGTTTTTTTAAGTTGAAAACAAGCGTAAACCAAGGCTATGAGAGTATTGAAAGAGGTAGACGGAATGAAGGATGAAGTATGAAGTTAAGCATATTGATCAACACCCGGCATCCACCCAGCCAGTATGGTTGCAATGTACAATGTGTAATTATGTACTCTGTACATTCCATGGAGGAGGTACATTGTACATGTACGGACATTAGTCGGGTGCCAGTGTGATGAACGAGTTGACCACTGTACCATTAGCCTGAGTTGGGCCCGGTTAAAAAGCTTGCCTTGTCGGCACACTGGCGATGCGCGTGATTCACTCGAACTCGTAGATGTGCAAGGCTTTGTACCTTTTTTTCTCCATAACAATTTATTTTGTGCATGTACCACGTTGAAATTTTCAGACATGATGTGAACTCCTGTCGCGATATCATGACTTTTGGTTTTAAGTTGAAAACAAAGCGTAATCATTTTTGGGGCAAAAATACTGAAAATAGGATTGCCACCTACTCCATAGAGTATAATTTTTTAATTTTTTCAATTTTCTCCATAACAATTTATTTTGTGCATGTACCACGTTGAAATTTTCAGACATGATGTGAACTCCTGTCGCGATATCATGACTATATGGTTTTAAGTTGAAAACAAAGCGTAATCATTTTTGGGGCAAAAATACTGAAAATAGGATTGCCACCTACTCCATAGAGTATAATTTTTAATTTTTTTCAATTTTCTCCATAACAATTTATTTTGTGCATGTACCACGTTGAAATTTTCAGACATGATGTGAACTCCTGTCGCGATATCATGACTTTTGGTTTTTAGGTTGAAAACAAGCGTAATAATTTTGGGGCAAAAATACTGAAAATAGGATTGCCACCTACTCCATAGAGTATAATTCTTATTTTTTCAATTTTCTCCATAACAATTTATTTTGTGCATGTACCACGTTGAAATTTTCAGACATGATGTGAACTCCTGTCGCGATATCATGACTTTTTGGTTTTAGGTTGAAAACAAGCGTAATAATTTTGGGGCAAAAATACTGAAAATAGGATTGCCACCTACTCCATAGAGTATAATTCTTATTTTTTTCAATTTTCTCCATAACAATTTATTTTGTGCATGTACCACGTTGAAATTTTCAGACATGATGTGAACTCCTGTCGCGATATCATGACTTTTGGTTTTAAGTTGAAAACAAGCGTAATCATTTTGGGCAAAAATACTGAAAATAGGATTGCCACCTACTCCATAGAGTATAATTTTAATTTTTCAATTTTCTCCATAACAATTTATTTTGTGCATGTACCACGTTGAAATTTTCAGACATGATGTGAACTCCTGTCGCGATATCATGACTTTTTGGTTTTTAGGTTGAAAACAAGCGTAATAATTTTTGGGGCAAAAATACTGAAAATAGGATTGCCACCTACTCCATAGAGTATAATTCTTATTTTTTTTCAATTTTCTCCATAACAATTTATTTTGTGCATGTACCACGTTGAAATTTTCAGACATGATGTGAACTCCTGTTGCGATATCATGACTTTTTGGTTTTTAGGTTGAAAACAAGCGTAATAATTTTTGGGGCAAAAATACTGAAAATAGGATTGCCACCTACTCCATAGAGTATAATTTTTAATTTTTTTCAATTTTCTCCATAACAATTTATTTTGTGCATGTACCACGTTGAAATTTTCAGACATGATGTGAACTCCTGTCGCGATATCATGACTTTTTGGTTTTTAGGTTGAAAACAAGCGTAATAATTTTTGGGGCAAAAATACTGAAAATAGGATTGCCACCTACTCCATAGAGTATAATTCTTATTTTTTTTCAATTTTCTCCATAACAATTTATTTTGTGCATGTACCACGTTGAAATTTTCAGACATGATGTGAACTCCTGTTGCGATATCATGACTTTTTGGTTTTTAGGTTGAAAACAAAGCGTAATAATTTTTGGGCAAAAATACTGAAAATAGGATTGCCACCTACTCCATAGAGTATAATTTTTTATTTTTTTCAATTTTCTCCATAACAATTTATTTTGTGCATGTACCACGTTGAAATTTTCAGACATGATGTGAACTCCTGTCGCGATATCATGACTTTTTGGTTTTTAGGTTGAAAACAAGCGTAATAATTTTGGGGCAAAAATACTGAAAATAGGATTGCCACCTACTCCATAGAGTATAATTCTTATTTTTTCAATTTTCTCCATAACAATTTATTTTGTGCATGTACCACGTTGAAATTTTCAGACATGATGTGAACTCCTGTTGCGATATCATGACTTTTTGGTTTTAGGTTGAAAACAAGCGTAATAATTTTGGGCAAAAATACTGAAAATAGGATTGCCACCTACTCCATAGAGTATAATTCTTATTTTTTCAATTTTCTCCATAACAATTTATTTTGTGCATGTACCACGTTGAAATTTTCAGACATGATGTGAACTCCTGTCGCGATATCATGACTTTTTGATTTTAAGTTGAAAACAATTAATCATTTTGGGGCAAAAATACTGAAAATAGGATTGCCACCTACTCCATAGAGTATAATTCTTAATTTTTTCAATTTTCTCCATAACAATTTATTTTGTGCATGTACCATGTTGAAATTTTCAGACATGATGTGAACTCCTGTCGCGATATCATGACTTTTTGGTTTTAGGTTGAAAACAAAGCGTAATCATTTTTGGGGCAAAAATACTGAAAATAGGATTGCCACCTACTCCATAGTCATAGAGTATAATTCTTAATTTTTTTCAATTTTCTCCATAACAATTTATTTTGTGCATGTACCACGTTGAAATTTTCAGACATGATGTGAACTCCTGTCGCGATATCATGACTTTTTGGTTTTTAAGTTGAAAACAAGCGTAATCATTTTTGGGGCAAAAATACTGAAAATAGGATTGCCTGGGGAAAATGTACCAGGAAGCGTATTTTTCTTTTACACCGCAGCGACGGGTTATGTGTAGTAAAAGTGCCAATTCCGGTCTTGAGAGAGAGACTACGAAACCCTAGGCGCGCGACGATAGAAAACTCCAAGCTGCAGTCGACCAGTTGATGGTAGGTTTTTTTTGCGTGTCGAAATTCCCTTCGCGCGCATGCGTGCTGAATGGGTTCATAGTCTTGACACAAGGGCGAAATGCGTACAAAACCCGTCGCTGCGGTGTAAAAAAAAAAACGTAGTAAGCGTAAATAATGATGGTGCAAACCCATTCAGTGACACCATAGAGCTATGGTGACACCACATCTTTGTTGACTTTTTGTTTTTGTTTTCCAAGATGTATTTGTCATACAAATTGAAATACAGTGAATCCGTATTTGACTATTTCCAAAATTTGTCCATTTGACAATGAGTTTTGTGGGAATAGTAGGCTTTTTTGTATATGAACGTACCAATAATGACCGATTGGTCAAATTGGGGAAATGTGTAGAAGAGAAAGGATATTTTTTCAGATCCTTTAGTGTGCGCGAAGGCAGTGCACCATGTGAGGGCCGGGGCCATTCGATTTGAAAACAGATCGAGTCTTGGGTACCGGTAAATAAGGCACAAAATAAATGTTGAGTTGCCCTCCACCGACCGACCCAAAAGTGCTGAAATCTCGGTCGGTTTTTTTTTTTTTTCCTCGTCATTCATAGGCCTGTTATTAATGAAACTTACCAATTTTCTTTGTATAAAACATAATACGTTTGATTTGTGAAATTTTCCACTTTTTTTTACCGGTAAATTTACCGGTACCCAAGACTCAGTCTACATGTTTTCAAATCGAATGGCCCCGGCCCTCACATGGTGCACTGCCTTCGCACACACTGTGCCAACGATTGCGACTCAAATCTACATGTTTTCCAATCGAATGGCCCCTCGCATGTTTTCCACTGGCTTCGCACACGTCAACGATTGTGACTCAATCTACACGTTTTCAAATCAAATGGCCCTCACATGTTGTGCACTGGCTCCCCGCACTGTACGTGTGTCAACGATTGCGACTCGATCTACACGTTTTCAAATCGAATGGCCACTCACATGTTGCACGTTGAGCATTGCACGCAATATGGATGAATTTGCTGTGTCAATCTATGGAGGAAGACCTCCATGGTCAATCACAGCGAAAAGTACAACAAAAATGCTTGGGATACTTTTATTCTGAAGTAAAATTCCTTGCTGATAGGTATACAAATGAAAAACATGGTATATGGTTTCAGTTCCAATGCATTTCAATCTTAAAATGACAGTCGAGGAGGGAAGAAAAAGAAAAAAGAAAAAAAAAAAAGAAGAAGAAAAATCCCGACCGACCGAGCCCTTCAAATATTTTCACTGGAGGGCAACTCAACAATTTTTTTTTTTTGGCCTAATATCGTACGATTAAAATTTCAGTATCGTCACCCCTATACTGTCACTTAGTGTCAGCCGGTCATATACATGCAATTCCCCAAAAAACGAACACTAGCATATGTAGAATTGTGTAAAGCCCAAGAATTTTAACTCCATTTATGCGGCAGTGGTTTATTACGACATGACATCATTCCCATCCTTTTTTGGCGGTTTGTTTATGTGTTTTTATATTGAAAAATTTCAATGTACTTAAATCATGGAGGAAGGAAATACAACTCATTACAAAAAGGACAAGAAACACAATCTAAAATTCCTCATAATTTTATTTCGTCAAGTCGAACAAAATAATCAAGTGAATGAGTTAAATTAAATTACAATAAAAAAAAAGTTAAGTAAAACTCGTAGCTTTGCATGGTGAGGAGGATAAGTAAGACAAATTGCGGTGACACCATGTGAAATGCTCAATTGAGTAGTAATTAGTTCTGAAAAGAACTGGAGGTACAACTCAACGTTTCGATCCGTATGCTCTGATTGTCCTGAGGACGATCAGAGCATACTGATCGAAACGTAGAGTTGTACCCCCAGTTCTTTTCAGAACTAATTACTACTCAAATGAACATTTAATATGGTGTCACCACAAGTCTTACTTAAAAAAATTTAATTACAAAAAATTGCATATAAAACTGTGTAGGCCAACATAAATAGAAAACGAATTAAAACAAGTTGACTAAGTAAAATATAAAACAGCGATGTTAAGAGTAGTATAAATAGGGTCATAGGCTTTAAGTATTGTATATATATTAACCGTGAAATAAACAAAATAAATATGAAAGTTTAATACAATAAATAATCACATAAAACTGGCACCAGGAACACTACAAATATCTTGAGTTGACTCTACGGCGCCTTTTCCCTTCCTGCGGCTGGAATTCCCTTGTTGCCTTGACTTGTCCAATGGCATAGCCCTTCCAGCATTTCCTTGTTGTTAAAATAAATTAATATTTTCAATTAAAATGTTAATTTCAATTTCAGTTCAAAGTTGCAAGCTGACGATGGGTACTCTTTACCTTATGATAGATTTGTATTGCTCTCTGATTATACGGTGAAAGAACATCAGTAACATGTTATATAATGACTTTCTAATTATATTATTTTTTTTTTAAATTCACAGTAAAACTGCAAACCGCGGTTTTTCCCGGCGGTAAGCCAACTAGCCAAAAATTTAAAACCCCCAAACCGATCCTGATCTTCAGATAGTATCTACTGTGAATCGCGATTTTGGCCAGCGAAATTGAGTTAATTAAAACCCGCGAATCAAAAAAGGGTTTTGCGGACATGACATGTTCGACGCGACGGGGCAAATTTGTTTATTTCGAATGCTCGTTGCCGTCTGCGACCGGACCCGTATACCCGGTACCCAGCGCTCGAATTAACTTCCGTGCGGGCGGAAAGTTCGAGCGCTGATGGGTCGATCGCATGACGGCAACGAATGTTCGAAATAAACAATTTTGCCCCGACAAAAACATGGCGCATATACCGTGAAAGGGTTTATTTTACTTACACACACACACAAATATTCACGTACCAGTTGCAGATCAGAGACAAAGTTGTCAGTGCTGACATGACGTCAATCCTAAACGGGGGACGGACTTTTTTCTTCTTTTTTGGCGCTAAAAATGGCCGGCCGCCGCCAAATAATTACAACGTAACAGACTAGACTAAACGTTCGCTCGTTTTAGGCACATTCCTGACTGGCGCGCGGCCGCGTACCCCAATTTCGAAATTCAGCCGAAGTTCGTACGGACTGCAGGCTGCGCTATGGGCACAACATGGACGATACTCTTTCGCGCATGGTTGAACAAACATTGACCGTTATGTCTCAGGCAAGCGGAGGCTTTTGTATTGGGATTATCTCTGTCAACAATGGATTAACTCACCACAGAGTTAATGAGCAAGCCCTCAGCAGATCTCAGAACAGGTACCGAGTTTTAACCACACTTTAACCGAGACAATACAAAGGAATTTTTTAAAGGCGATTTAACCGTGCACTAAGACGGTTAAATTAAGGTTAAAATGTAGGGTACCCATATTTTAACCGTGTTTATTGAAATTTTAACCGAGCGAGATTTTCACAGTGACAGTGGTTTACTGTTTATACGTTTCCAGTTCGTGATATCATTTTGAAGTATAATTTAAATTACCATGTCTACGCTGATGACACGCAGCTTTACATTACTTTTAAATCTTCTCAAGAACCTGCCGATTCCTGCATTACAACACTGGAGAAATGTATTCAAGAGATTCGTAGTTGGATGAGACAAAACTTCCTGAAATTGAACGACGAAAAAACAGAATTTGTTCTATTTGGATCACGTCAACAATTGTCTAAAGTTTCTATTCCATTTATTACAATTGGTGACTCGCAGATAATCCCCTCATCACAAGCACGTAATTTGGGTGTTATATTTGACTCGACAATGACTTTAAAACCTAATATCTCCAACATTGTTCACATATCATCATTTCATATCAGAAATATTAGCCGAATAAGGAAATACTTGAATAAAAGTGCTGCTGAACAAATTATACATGTGTTTGTCACATCACGGCTCGATAACGGGAATGCTCTCCTCTACGGTCTCCCGCAGAATCAAATATCTCGTCTTCAGCACATACAAAACACAGCAGCTCATGTTCTGACTTTGTCCAGAAAGTCATGCCATATCACGCCAATCTTGAAAGAACTGCACTGGCTTCCTGTTTCACAGAGAATTGTTTTTAAACTTATGCTAATTGTTCACAAATCTTTTAATAACATTGCTCCAATTTATATTTCTGAACTGCTAAAAGTCTACACTCCATCATGCAATTTGCGCTCCAGCAACATGTCACTCCTAAAGGAACCAACTTCAAAATGGAACTGGGGTGATAGGTCTTTTTCTGTCACGGCTCCGAGACTCTGGAATCATCTTCCAACTAAACTCAAATCTTGTCATAGTATAACTAGATTTAAGTCGATGCTTAAAACTCATCTTATGTCACAATTCTTCAAAGATGATGCACATTTGTAATTGTAAATTTGTAATGCGCATTTGAACATCTCATTATGGAATTTGCGCAATATAAGTTAATAAATTATTATTATTATTATATTTGTAATTGCATTGTAGGTACATGTATCTCAGTACATAATTTTTCCCTATGCTATCATTGTATATTGTTTGTATTCATGTTTTATCTTTGTTTCCGCGCCTTGAGCGCCCAGCAGGGTGGATATGTGCGCGCTACAAATCTTTATTAATATTATTATTATTATTGTCAGAGACGTATTTTGTGACAAGTGTTACTTGACGGCTATTACATCTGATCTTGGTTACAAGTAAATCTACATCACTGGTACTTCGCAACCTATATGTACAACAAATGTCATTTCAACCATCTATTATCAAGAAATATGTCATAAAACTGACCTGTGATAGTTTCCCCACAATAGACTGTGTAAGTCTCGCGATGAAAAGGTCACCATTGACTTCCGGGCACCTCTGAGCCATCAGCTATGGGAGGTTAACGCGTGTATAATTTTGTATGATTGTTATTTTTGTCACATCACCTTTTTTCCACCCCAAAAACATATTGATGGAATGATTACATTTAAAACTTACAATGTAATAAATAAAATATTAAAAAAGCTTGGAAACTTTCGAGAAAATGAAAAAATAATGCTTGACCTCCAACGTCCGGTTCAGAGTGTCAAATTGCAAATTTAGCCCGACTGTGTTACGCACACCGTGTTCGAATGCACTGACAAACCGAAGTTAGGTAATATTTTAAATCGGGATAAGTGCTTCGTTACGTAGCGTGAAATCAGATCCTGTATCGCATGGATTTTGTGTGACGTTGCATCCTTTGCGAGTGCTTGATCGATCTTACTACCACCACCGGCAGCATCGGAAGGGGAAAACGTCGCATGTCCTATTTTGTTGCATGGGCTTTAAGGTTTCAAACGTGAAAGCGGAAATCAAGGTCGGTTTTAAAAAAAATTATTTGACCAAGATTTGCGAAATTGTTTACAATTTACAAAATGTAAACCAAGCTTTTATTAAGTCAAACCATATTCAATGGATGAAATTTATTAAAACAGCACAATAAAGTTCTTTTCATAAAACATTTGCACACAATACACGTTGTAAATGCTGTGCGAGGTGCCCGGAAGTCAAGATTCTCGCGAAAACTCATACGTTCTCGAGGTCAACTTACACAGTCTATTAAATGTATGTGCCGTTACATATCTTGTACGTAAATAAACTGTCACTAGAGGGCAGCATTTCAGTCATCGCTGCATTAGACAAGCATCTAAAGTGACTTGTCCTCCAGTACAGAGACATCTAAACTGACCTTTGTTTCTTCACCTGCATATTACAGGTCAATCTCTCCAGTGTAAACTCTCCCGTCCTATGGTCGTAGATCAATACACACTCCTTCTGTAGTGGTTTCTTGGAACCTTTGAACTTGGTACATGTTGTCCCTTTACTCTGAAAGGTACATCAACAAAAGAGTACAAAATCAGGGTGCGGAATTAAGAAAATCAACTGCATGTAGTTGTCTAAGGCCAACTGAATCTCAGGTAACCAACTAATTTGTTTGCTCACGAAACATACAAAAATTGGTGTCGTTATTATTAGTTTTTGCCTTTGAGAAAAAACCTGCCAGGTTCGAAACTTAAGGCCAATAACCATTATTCCATTATTTTGCATTTATCCTTCAGATCTTTTAGGTTAGTAATAATAATAATAATAATGTATAGATTTATATAGCGCACGTATCCACCAACTAAGTGGCGCTCAAGGCGCATTATATTATTATCCCTGCTCATAAGGCTCATAAGGCTCATAAATCATTCCTGAAACCATCTCAGCTCCCTGGGGAGTATACAGCTCAATTGCTGCCATTTCTAGCGCATAGAGAGCAAACCATCTCTGCCTTCACAGGTACCCATTTAACCCCTGGGTGGAGAGAAGCAATTATGGTTAAGTGTCTTGCTCAAGGACACAGGTGTCACGGCTGGGGCTCGAACCCACACTCTGCTGCTGGCAACACCAGAACTTGAGTTCAGTGCGCTGGACCGCTCGGCCACGACAATCCACTTTACGTGCATTATACAATACACGGGACCTACGGCTTTACGTCCCATCCGAAGGACGAAGCAATTATGGTTAAGTACCTTGCTCAAGGATACAAGTGTCACGACCGGGGCTCGAACCCACACCCTGCTGCTGGCAACACCAGAACTTGAGTTCGGTGCGCTAGACCGCTCGGCCACGACACTCCAACAACAACTTTGTAAAGTATGGTACACATGCTCTTTGTATTATTTCTTAGTTAACCCTCCTACTACTACAAGGGTCAAAATCAGTCAAAATGTTGATATACTTGCCAAGGTATATCTAGTGCACTTAAAAGTCAAACACTGTCAAACCTTACGTGTACTAAGTACATTTACAGGTTAAAATGAGTCGACTGTTTTTGACTGGTATTGTTCAGGGTGGTCAAAATGACAGTAAAAACCAGTCATAAGTGCCCTAGTGTGCACAATTGGGTCAACAGTCAAAACAGGCAGTTGACTGGTTATAACCACTAGCTACTTGCCACTAAAGTGCAGTTAAAGTATAAGAGGGTTGGTCTAAAGGCTGTGCATTTTCGGTTATTTCGGGAACCGCATACCCAAAATTGGAAATCTGTGGGTACCCGTAAACATTTTTGTAAATACACATAAATACTCCTGAATGTATAAAACTAATATGAACAGAAGATTCTCTTGTTTTATTAGAGTCATAATAAATGTGGACTTATTGTAATAATTTCCCGCCTCTATATTAAAAACTCGTACATGTACTTGTAGCATCCCCATTCCCCACACAAAAAAATGTTTTTAAAAATCACAGACTTCCATTGTGTGCCTTAAATTAATGTTCAGTCAAAATTTTCAAGTCATTTACGGGTTGGAACTGAGAAATGGAACTGGGTAATGACAGTTTCGGTCAGGTACCCAGATACACGGTATAGCCTTAATTTGGTATCAATACACCAATCCATATTTGGCCATAGTCCCTATGGGAGTCAAGTCACCAGTCTATCTTACCTCTACATTTGGTAAGGTGATGTTGACTTCATGGCCCTCTCCAACTTCTAGTATTGCTTCCTTAGAATGGTCCACTGATGCTGGCTTAAAATCATCTGGCAAACAAACAAAATTATACATTTGGTTCATTAATATTGGCAATGACAGGGTTTATTTACTGGTTAAATTTATATAAATACCAAAGATAGTTTGGATAATCTAATTGGTGAAGATGTGACCATGTTGGGGTCCATTAACAGATATACATGTAGACAGGTCCTTATTAAAACTGCATCTGAGGTGTGTGCCAGCTGTTCATTTAGAGTCCCCTCTCCCCTCTCCCCTCCCCCTCCTCCACCCCCTTAACAATATCAATGGAAAGCATGGCCATGTCTCACCTTGCACCAAGATGTTTATGAGAAATCTATTCACACTGCATGGTATGCAGCCTGTACAGCACAATATGAACACATTCACAAATCGTTTGGGCTCATACATGCCTTCAAGTTCACCTTCATTCTCAACATTATCAGAATGGTGAAAGAACAATTTAATGGCTTTCTCCAAACACAATGTGCGTATACATGTACATACAACTACATGTAGTGTCAAATAAACAAGCACTGCAGGTACAGCATTTCACCATGGGGTACATGTTCATGTATTAGTAAGGGACAAGGGCCAAAGTCATGGTACAGCCAAGCCTTTGAGAAGCCCGGCCAGGCCCAGGCTTTTCCCCTGCCTACTGGCCTATATAATGAGCTCTGCTTGCCTGGGCTAGGCCCTCCAGAAGCCCAGGTTATGTTTCTTGGCAGGTACTGTATTGTTACAGAATTAGGACTCACAAAAGACAGATTAGGAGGCAAGATAGCCTGAGCCTGGGCCTGGGCCTGGGCCTGGCCTGGCCTGGCCTGGCCTGGCCTGGCCGGGCTTCTCAAAGGCTGTACCATGACTTTGCCTCTCCTCCCTAAAGTACTATTTTGTTCACCCCAAAAGTGGATGCTAGTATAAGACCATACAACACTGGAAAGCTTGACCGACAAAATGGCGTTAGCAACAGCTATCCAGCCAGAGCAGCGACCAGGTATAGTGTAACCTTCTTAACCATAACCTTCCCAAATCCTCTTTGCCAAAGTGAAGGATTTTGAAGGATTGAGGTAACATGCTACATGCTCTTTGCTAAAGTGAAGGATCTTGGAGAATTGAAGTTATTAGGCATACTTGCCTTTCCATGGTGATTGCAAGGTCAGTGCTTGGGTCAGTGGACACTGTTTATTGCTCCATGCATGCAGGGAGGGTCCCTGGCCATGTACATGTATCACAGATTAGAAGCTTTACTACTGAAGGATTTTGGAGGATTCAGGTTATGTGCAAGCAAATTATGGGCCTAGGAAGGGTTAATCAATCCATGCTGTCTTACTGAAAGGCCAGATACATGTACTGTACAGGTGTATTTAATGAGAGTACAACAGTTTGTGTTGCATCATGCTGACTCAAGTGCTTAGTTTGTGTTTTACACATGTCTTAAAAAGAGATTTAAGTCAGTCCTGGTTTGTGGCTATGTATTATTGGAATTCACAAATTGTCACATCGTGTTCAATAAATCAATGTTTAACCCTCCTATGCCCAGGCTGAAATTTGGCCCAGTCAGCACGGCACCCACAGACACTCACTTGAGTATTTTTGGTTGCATTGCCAATAGGTCAAACCACAGAGTCACACAGAGCTGTGTATGTACTTGGTTTTGGTTTGACCTCCTTGAGTGCACTGCACAAAGTCAATGGGTTGGGAGTTACATACAAATTTTGAGTGTCTTTGGGTTTGACCTCCTATCACAACCACATATGTTTGCATGTATTTGAGTGCACTGCACAAAGTCAATGGGTTAAGAGAGACATACAAATTTTGAGTGTCTTTGAGTGTTAAACCTATAGGAGGGTGTAATGAACAGGCTAAGCTGCCAATGTTTGGCATAGAGAAAGACATGTTAACTTGCCGACCATATATGCTAGCAAATGAGCGATACGTAACAATGGTGAATGCTTACTCACTGCCCAAATTTTCTTGCTAACCTGTGATACAAGCTTACATCTAGCCGATTATTTAAGCAGCGCTATGAATATGGTCCCTAGATCCCTGTCATTCAGTACTACTTACATCGTATGGTATGGAAGGCCTGGTGTCTGTCCCGATCAAAGCTTCGTCCTAGTTTCAGTTGATGGGGCTCCGTCCCAAAGGCTGTAGTAATACTGCTGCTACTTGACTTGTCCATTCTGTACAATTATCGAGTACCATTCAACCTCACAATACAATCAAAATTTTTGTATGGATGCTGATTTTTAATTTTGTAGTTTGTCCAGTTGATGGTGTTTTACAGACTGCTGTGAATAGCCAATAATCCCTTTTAACAATGGAAAAATCAGCTACCAGAATGTTTTTGATGAGTTTAAACAGGTACAAGTACATAATACGTGTAAATGTACATGATAATTACTGTACGTGTACGTGTATGTTGGTCACTTGCTGATTCTGTTGTTGGTGATCATTGCTTACTTTCATCAAACCAATTACTCCTTCCTATTCTCTCTGTGTTAAAGAAACAAACAAACACGACATTTATATTTAAAAGAGATGTAACGATAATATCACCTGATTCAAGGGACTTTGTCTTTTGTGAAATAAATTATTTTTTCTTGAAACACTTTTATTTATTTTAAAGGTGCTTTCTAAGCAAATATTAATAACTGAGGAAAGAATGCAGAATACAACCGCCACTTTTCTGTCTAAATATGACCAAATAGCACAAATTTTATTTTAAAAGATGATAGAGGACACACTTAAGGAGAGGAAAATGTAGTCAAGTGTAGTCAAGTGATGATTTTCTTTATTATTAAATACCATTCAGTGGAATATGGGATGAAAGCATTTAAACGATATTTTGGGAGATTTTGAGCAATGAATGTATGCACATCCAGTGAGATGTTGGCTATTTTGTTGTCTGCTAAAAACACATGCATTGACATTGCACACACGTACAAGTGGTGGTTGGGTTCTGGGTTCGACATTCTTTCCATAACTGACCTTGGCTTTAGAGTGAGGTTATGTCATAAGGTAGATAGGATCATCCTATCCTTATTCAATAAGGATAGGATCCCATGACCAGCTAGTCATAAGGAAACTAAACAATATACATTTTATTACCTAAAACCCAAGGTAAAATATTGTAAAAAGTCACTTTCTCTTGACCTCTTTAGCCTTGAATTTAGAAGAAAAAAAACTTGAAGTCTACTAGTACTAGTACTGGAAAGAATGTCGTATCTGGCCGCCACTTTTTAAGGGCTTTTTTAAAAAAAAATTGCAACCACTAACCAGTTAAAAAATCATTCTATCGATTTTTGGTGGTACAGAAAGTGAAAACTATCTTTAAAATCCACTTTTATGATGGTTTTCGGACTTGATTTCCCTTCTAAAAAATTCCTCCCCTTCAGAAAATAGAAGGATCCTATTATACATGTAGCTGCCACTATGCATGTACAATGACTGTGTTGGTCACTAATTGTGGAGTTTACAAGATCAGACTGACATGACTGAGGAAGTCATCGTATACCAAAAATGCCTGATTTTTCATGAAATAAATATCCTGGAATAATTTGAAGTATATGTCCATCATCATCCATATGTTCTCCACCTTACCTGGTAGGTAAGATTACATTATTGCAATATTGGTTATATTTAATGAAAAATAGTGACGGCCAGATACGACATTCTACCCCTAGTACTACTACTACTACTAGTACTACTACTAGCCCCCCTGGGGGGAAACATGTGAACAAATTAGATAATTATTCTAAAAATAGGAGACTGTGAACATGGTGAATGGAAGAAGCATTCGGACTAATGTTAGGTATGTGAAGATACGCATCGATCGCGGCTGATATTTTCTGCCCGATTTCTGTTCCGCATCGCGTCATGCGCGCTGGGGAAATCCCCATAAATTCGCATTCTGATTGGCTGTAGACGATGATGACGTAGTGGAAAATCCCCTCTTACATCCGCCATGTTTGATTTTTTTATTTTTGGAATGTTTTGACCTTCGCTGGAAAAGTTGAAGAAATCACTGTTTTGACGGCACAAATACCACTCTAAGGCCCAATCCTACGTTATTGAAAGGTAAGTCTACATTATTGTTGTTATTTCATCTTTAAAATCCCAAAGTTTCATTGTATTTTATGGGTCCAAAAAAAATTTGACTTACCGCAAGAGTCTGACGCGACCCGGTCGCAGCTGGGTCGTCTGGGGGCAGTCGGCATGAACGGGAGCCGAAAATCAAGCGTTTTTATTCAAAAAAGTCGCGTTTTCGGTCACAAAATTCTATTCAAGTACTTAAGATAAATGACGCTAATTAACGAGCTTCAAATGCTTGTAATTTCCTTATCAATTAAGATATCTCAATAATTTTGGTACCACTGTGTAGGATTTTTCAAGCTCTTTCCAGTGGTACTAATTGCATTGGTATTGGTTCACTTTGAATATTTTCTTCACATACCTACTAATGTTGTCAGCCTTACAAAAATTACCCCTAACTTTTTAGTCATATCATGGAGGAAGGAAGAGAATAACAATGGGATGGCCATTCACATGTCCATACCTGAAATTTTGAAATTATAAAATATTTAATTTGTAAACAGATACATCATGTAGTTAGTTGTATTACTATTAAAATGAACTCACCGTATGATCCATGTACTGGATTGGGTTTGTGATTTCCCATCGTTAAAATCTAATTTAGTAATTTTTAATTTATACTTAAAAATTAGTCTCTACAAATAAAAATAATATGTTTTTAACAATTAAAAAAATATAAAAACTGCTTTTATATTTATTTTTATCATAAAAAATGCGGATTTCTTTTTTATTTTTGAATGTAAAGTGAATATAAAATTTAAATTCTTTCTCCTCGAACTGCATTTTAAAAATGGCGGCGCCCATACGACACGAGATATGATCACTGGCGAATTAACATGCAAGTTTTAACTTTTATTTTAGCCGCTGGAACAGATTTCAAACGAGTTTATTCATGCAGACTCTGACGTTTAACACTATGACTTGGTTGTGACAACGTTGCAATGGAGAAATAACTCAAGTTCTCAGCTGCATATGTAAGTTGTAATATTTGATAATAACATGCTTGTGGGAGTTGTGGAGTTGTGACTTGTGTAACAGAATAATCCATAATTACACTGTTCGTGTGCAACTGCAAAGTGCAAGATCTGAGAATCGAAGTTCACAGAGAAATCCACGCCTGCACGCTGACACAAACTTTTGCAGTGCAATTTTTTTGCGCTACAAAATACAAGTTACAACAGAAAAAACCAGTTTTTCTTGTTTTTAAGGTTTCAAATAATTATTTAGTCCGTGTAAATTTTTTAGTAGGCCTAGGCCTATGGGTAATTTTCAACACAATACTGATCTTACAAAGTATAACATCAAGAAATCACAAGTTTTACCATCCGAAAATCCAGGATTCCGATGTTGCGTTTTTTTATATTTTTAATCCACACAACATCGGTAAACAATCCAAGATGGCATTCTGGCGACCTGATCACTCAGATTTGACTACTACAAAAGATTCATCCACCTCCATTCAATGCTGCCAGATTGGGCTTGAAGTAGTTCGCGCGGAGGCAGGTCACAACATTTGCATGGGAAAATGCATCTTATGAAGGGCGTCCTCTATAGTTTGTATTGTGAATCTAGCTAATTAAAAGTGCATTAAGGAAGCAGTAAATATCAAATTAATAGCAAAATAAATGAATTAAATAGAGCATGGGGCTGTTTACATAAGCGGAAGCTTGTTAAAAATAGCCAGACAGACAAAAAACACAAACAAAGGACAGACTGACAAGATACAAAGACAATGACGCACCTAAGGTTATATAATCAACTGGACGGTAACTTATAAATGAAATGAGAAATTTGGTGTTTCAGTTTGTTTCAGTGAAGGATTCTCTTGTAATATGCTGAATTTCAATGCGTGATCATACGCATCTTCTTGAGCGCCATTTTTTGACACGCACAGAATTTTTTCATCAAAAAATTGATGTTGGTATAATGACTCACCCCAAACTGGAAAAGTTTATGGGGTCACAAAAAAATGTACCCTAGAAGAAAAACAGTTGAATCATGTTTCATCTTATTCCAGATGGTTGTTAAATTGTTTTTTTAACATTTTAAAAATAAAATGGTATAATTTGGAGAAGGTCTCAAAACTTTTAATCAATATTCTTGAAAGACCAATAAAATGGAAGGTGGTTAAAAATTTTGCAAAAAGTTCTTTAAAACTTTGAAATATGTAAAAATACTGGTAACATTTTGTCAAATAATAGATTTCTTTTCATAATCATAATATTAATGTTTCATTTTCTCAATAATTTTCCACTACTGATGAAGTAAACATCAATGAATTACATTGTAAGTAGTCTTCGTTCGTTTATTCTATGAGGAATATGTCCATTTTGAGGATCAGTATTACAGGTAGTTTAAAAAATCATTACAAATGCAAAGCATTCATATGTTTTGATTTCCACAGACAACAGCTCATTGACAGCATAAAACAATAAAATCACAGATGTTCATGAAAACAAAAATTGAGGTCATGTACCTGTACATCCCTTAATATTTGTATCTGGTAAAATCAGTGGTTAAACAACTTTGGGTGAATAATGTGTGGACATGCATGGGGTTGGGCTTTTTTGATCAGAAAGGGTGAATTTTTTGTAGGCATGTCACTCACACAAAAAAAACACCCTCTATGTTCGCAATGATCGTGTATAAAAATCCCATTCATAAAAAATTCTGTTTGGTAGTCTGCGCCTCTATGAAGGTCTTCGGAAAATACCATTTTGCTATGTGTTGCTTGATCAATAACGTCTTGATTTTAATATGTATGAGGAGACTAATGAATACCAAACATTTACCAAAGGTTGATAAGTCCAAATTTTTCTAGAATTTATACAAAATCTTATTTGAAAACTTTGATTGAATAATAAAAAATGAAGAACTATAAAAAAAATCTCATATCAACATCCTATTAATAAAAACTGATCATTAATGGGTTGTTTCATGTTTTAAAAATAATTTTTTGTTGTGAGGAACATATAGCAAAAGCTGTTTTTTGGTGCAGCCTTGAACGCGGGAAATCCAGGCCACGATCCAAGATGGCAGAATCAAGCACCACGTAGCACTCAAAACTTCATCAGAAGTTGAAAAGTATGAACTGAGTGGCTGGAATAAAGAAGTGGACAGTCTTGTCTTTGAGAACAGCATTCCAGGTAAATGGTTTATTGCTTTCAATTCAAATTATACTTCATTTATTCGCAAAACAAAACTGGGTTTTCTTCCTCCATAATTTTACACACATACATGTCTTTGCTTGTTGAATATGTAAGCTACACTCAGTGGCCATAACATTATAATAATAATAATAATAATGTATAGATTTATATAGCGCACGTATCCACCAACTAAGTGGCGCTCAAGGCGCATTATATTATTATCCCTGCTCATAAGGCTCATAAGGCTCATAAATCATTTCTGAAACCATCTCAGCTCCCTGGGGAGTATACAGCTCAATTGCTGCCATTTCTAGCGCATATAGAGCAAACCATCTCTGCCTTCACAGGTACCCATTAACCCCTGGGTGGAGAGAAGCAATTATGGTTAAGTGTCTTGCTCAAGGACACAGGTGTCACGGCTGGGGCTCGAACCCACACTCTGCTGCTGGCAACACCAGAACTTGAGTTCAGTGCGCTAGACCGCTCGGCCACGACAATCCACTTTACGTGCATTATACAACACACGGGACCTACGGCTTTACGTCCCATCCGAAGGACGAAGCAATTATGGTTAAGTACCTTGCTCAAGGATACAAGTGAATAACTTTACCCTGAAAATGCCATGAAAATCTGTTTTACTGTGAAATAAATAGTTCATGGCATTTTCACGACGACACAACACCGTGAAAACACCATGAAATACTCTTGGGATTCCTTCGCCGTGAAAATGCCATGAACTTGCCATGAACTTCTTGTGGCAGTTTTGGGGCAGCTCATTAATTCTTGAGAGCGCTGTGAATTTGCCGTGAAACCACCGTGAACAATGATCATCTCACCTGTTACTGTAAAGTGCTATTTTGAGCATGTTGCAATACTTTTGGCCAGTGAGTGTACTTCTCCCCCACGTTTCACAGCAATGAATAAATAAATTGTACGGCTACTCATCTTAAAACTATAGACTAGGTACTTGTAACGGTTTAGTTTTGTGTTTCTTTTTTTCTAATCTTGGTTAGATAATTTTAATAATTATTTATAAGTTTTTTCTTGGCCCATTTCCATTTTTTTTTTCATTCTTGAGGCATCTTCTTTTCTGTGAAATTTCACAAGCAATTCCATTTTTGTTTTCTTTTAAAAATATTAAATACAAGTTTTGTTGTTAACTAATTAAGTTTTTCAAATAAAGAAACCAAAATTGCTAATTTAAAAAAAAATATATACAAATAAAGATAACAGTTTTTATTTGCATTATTTTTTATTTTTCTCTGCAGATCACTGGTTTGAAACACCAGTAGCAAATGTTGCTCTCGTTGAATGTATTCAGGGGACCATTGAGGATGCAGGTAGTAGGCCATCAACATCAATGGATACCAGTTCAATCTCTTATCATCAAACATTTCCCAAGGTGTTCTTTGTATTGGGACTCGGAAACATAAATATGCATTTACTGTCCAGTATAGAATTTATCTTCAAAAAGCAACATTATTATGTATTTGAATACATACTATTTGATGATGTACTGATGCACCAACTGTGTGTCATTTACACTAATTAGTCTTAATTTGTCTTAATTTACATACTACAATGCAAGTCCAATTTAATGTTTACGACCCAAATACATTACTTTCCTGTGTAGAAGTTAGCTTACCTTTGTATGTATTTGAATGTATTATTTATGGTGTGCAGTGTGTACCTAATGTGTGTCGTTTACAATAATTACTTATACTGCATACTTATAAAGCTACATTGTAAGTTCATGACCCTGTGATTTTTGTTCTTTGTTCGATCATACAGCAGAAATTAAATATACATATATAAAATGTTTATTATCACATTAATTAGATTTGGTAATTAGCATATATGTGAATTTGCATATAACATTTACATATGCAAATTTACATATGCAAATTATATGCAAATTTGGTGTTTTAATTTTTTTTTTTTTCATCAACATAATTGTAAAATAGTGTTCAATGTGATGATATGTCTTCAATTTAGAAATGATGAAGTATGCACATACTAATGACTTACAACTACAGATGGAGGGCATTTTTAACTGACTACCGTCAGTCCTATACCTACATGTACATGTACAGTACAGGGCCACAAATAGTGAAAACTAAAACGCTAATAATTTAACTTTTTGACGCTTTATCGGATTTCAATGAAACAAAAACTAAAATGTACCATTATGAAAACTTAATTAAGATATTTTTGTTTTGATTACAGCTAATTTTTGGGGTGACATGTGTCACATGCCTATTTTGGCCAGGTTTCGGTAATTGGTGATGTTGGTGATGAGTTTGCCTAAACAAGTACATTGCAAATCCTGTTCATGACAAATAAAATAGAATAACTGTCGGCCAGAAATCGGCTGAGAATTCTTCCATTTGTGTGGTTTCCAAAAAAAGTCTCCGGTTTCTGGTAATCTTTTTTTTTTTGCCAACCAGTGAAATATGTATGCAGTTATTGGAACCAGATCAAATTTCCAATACACAAAGTATATGTCATTTAAAGTCACTTAAAAGACAGAATTCTAATTGATCCAGCAATTTTAGCTGCAATTGGACATCTTTTCATAGCCCCAAAAAAGGAAACTAAAAATGCTGAGTTGCCGATGCGCGAGAATTTGTTTTGGTCTAATGGAAGGGGATTGACTTTGATTTTTAGCAACCATCATCATTCAACATTAATTAAAGTTGATTTATTATTTGTATTTGTTTTATGTTTGGGTTTATACACTTGTCCTGACCATTCATTATACTCCCTGCTGTGACCCTCCCCGCAGTCCCCGAGGTGATTTGTTTTTGGTTACCCAGTGTGCAATATACCATGATCATACCAATATTTCACTATGACTTCAAATTAAAGAATTGAATTTAATTGAATGCATTGCTGTGGACACTATTGACATCTCTAAAGGTGAACAGTTCCATTTGACTGGGTAAACAATGTTAAAATGTTTTACCATGGTTTTACACATGATTTTACCATGGTTTACCCATGATTTTACCATGGTTTACCATGGTTTACCCATGATTTTACCATGGTTTACCCATGATTTTACCATGGTTTTACCCGTGATTTTACCATGGTTTACCCATGATTTTACCATGGTTTTGGGAGATAAAGACTGGGTTACTGTAGGCCATTGCACTTTGTGCATGTTATTAACATTTGATTCCTCTCATGTACCCTGTTTTGACAGAACAATGGAGAGACCAGAACCACCAGTCTTAGCATCAGCAACTTCTCAAGTCTCGGCTCCTTATCAAGAGAAAGGCCACAGATGTCGACAATTAACAGAAGACGAATGGAAGAAACTAGACTCGGATACAACGCTGGTGTCAGAGTTCAAGCAAGGCAAACTGGAGAGGGAGGCTTGTAAAAACTGGGACTTGTTCTACAAGAGAAACTCCACTAACTTCTTTAAGGATAGGCATTGGACAACAAGGGAATTTGAGGAGCTTACAGAGTTTGAGTCTAAGGTAAAATGTATTCCTCGTGATTTCCATCTTAAAGCCAGTTTTGTTTTCAAATGTCTGTAAATGCAAATTGTAAGAATCAAGAGATATGCATACACATGCATATAGTCATTAAGAAAAATGATAAAAATACATTCAGATTTTATGTATTCTCATTTCAACACGAAGTGATCAATGGCTGATCTTGACTGTACTTGACCATGGCTGCCTGAGATTTGTTGTAATATTAAATTTAAAGAGTATAGTTGGGGGGGGGGTCATTGTCATAATTTTGATTGAAAGTAGAACCATGAATTTGTTTTAAACAATGAAATCAAACCTTTTTAAATCCAGTAAGCCTAGTATACAGTTTTGGTAAAATGCCTGTAAATGCATTAATAATTTATAAGAGTTAAGATACATAAAAACCAACCTGTGGACGTTTCAGTTTCTTTCAAAGTGTCAATTACGAGAAAATACAGGTTGATGAAATTCTTGCGTCAGGTGATAAACAATTGATTTAATTTTGCCCTACACCGACATGTGTATAGCACTGCATACTCAGTGCTTTACGAGTGTCTGTGAAAAAACTTCACAGGCGATTCGGGTGGGATTCAAACCTACGTGCAGATGTCTTAACCTCTTGACTACTGAGCTTGCCCAATGACGATTGGCCGGCTAGAATCCTATATAGCAGCGGATTACGTGATAATTATAGGTTGATGAAATTCTTATCGGGTGTTAACCCTCCTATGCCCATGCTGAAATTTGGCCCAGTCAGCACGGCACCCACAGACAGTCACTTGAGTATTTTTGGTTGCATTGCCAATTGGTAGGTCAAACCACAGAGTCACACAGAGCTGTGTATGTACTGTCGAGTGGTTTTGGTTTGACCTATCCTAGCCACATGTCCTTGCATTTATTTGAGTGCACTGCACAAAGTCAATGGGTTGAGAGTGACATACAAATTTTGAGTGTCTTTGGGTTTGACCTCCTATCACAGCTGCATGTGCTTGCATGTATTTGAGTGCACTGCACAAAGTCAATGGGTTAAGAGAGACATACAAATTTTGAGTGTCTTTGAGTGTTAAACCTATAGAAGGGTTAAACAACTGATTTTGCCTTACACCAACATGTGTACAGCACTGCATACTCATTGTTTTACGAGTGTTGTAAAGCACTGAGTATGCAGTGCTATACACACATCGGTGTAGGGCAAAATTTAATCAAATAGGAAAAAAAAGTGAACATGTATTCAGATTTATAGTTGCACTTCAATATTTTCCTCCCTTTCAACAAGGGCTAACCACACCAGCATTGGCTAGGCAAGAGAATAAATCCCAGCCATGCCAGCTGGAAGTTGGTTCAGCTTTGTGCCACCTGGATTAACTTTGACTTTTATCAAACAAACCATGAATACGTAAGTAAGACTAATTGCGGTGACACCATGTGGAATCTCAATTCCACACCATGTGGAATCTCAGAGTTGTACCACCAGTTCTTTT
This sequence comes from Zoroaster sp. YZ-2022, assembly GCA_029582265.1. NCBI lineage: Eukaryota > Metazoa > Echinodermata > Asteroidea > Forcipulatida > Zoroasteridae > Zoroaster > Zoroaster sp. YZ-2022. Next base: position 22,256,834 of record CM055830.1, on the reverse strand, counting down.
CAGAACTAATTACTACTCAATTGAGATTCCACATGGTGTCACCGCAATTAGTCTTACTTATCATCCTCACCATGCAAAGCTACAAGTTTTACCAACCATGAATACATCAGACTTCCCATTGGGCAAGTCTGAGCTGATAACCTTATGAATGTGTTCCTTGATGTAGGAAGGTGGAAACCCAGGCCGGAGGGTGTTATTGGAAGTGGGATGTGGTGTGGGTAATGCAGTCTTCCCACTCCTTGAGGAAAATAGACAACTCTTTGTATATGCCTGTGACTTCTCTCCAAGAGCTGTGCAGTTTGTAAAGGTGATTATCACCTTATTATTACAAGCATCTATAGATAATGTGACATATTCATTTTGATAGCACCCTTTACAGAGTATATAACACCCAAGTAGATCCTTGTCATTTGATTGGAGGATTGTAGGTCACGCGGCATTCATTAACCCTCCTATGCCCAGGCTGAAATTTGGCCCAGTCAGCACGGCACTCACAGACAGTCACTTGAGTATTTTTGGGTGCATTTCCAATTGGTAGGTCAAACAACAGAGTCACACACAGCTGTGTATGAGTGCACTGCACAAAGTCAATGGGTTGGGAGTTACATACACATTTTTGAGTGTCTTTGGGTTTGACCTCCTATCACACAGCCACATGTGTTTGCATGTATTTGAGTGCACTGCACAAAGTCAATGGGTTAAGAGAGACATACAAATTTTGAGTGTCTTTGAGTGTTAAACCTATAGGAGGGTTAATCAAACCATTACATGGCTACGTGGAGTGTCGTGGCCGAGCGGTCTAGCTTACCGGACTCAAGTTCTGGTGTTAGCAGCAGAATGTGGGTTCGAATCCCGGCCGTGACACTTGTGTCCTTGAGCAAGACACTTAACCATAATTGCTTCTCTCCACCCAGGGGTTAAATGGGTACCTGTGAGGGCAGAGTTGGTTGATTAGCCCTATATTGGCAGCAATTGCAGCAATTGAGCTGTATGCTCCCCAGGGAGCTGAGATGGTTTCAGGAATGATTTATGAGCCTTATGAGCCTTATGAGCAGGGGTAATAATATAATGCGCCTTGAGCACCACTCAGTTGGTGGATACGTGCACTATATAAGTCCACACATTATTATTATTACGTCATAAACTGTGCATTTTGGTTTCATTCACCGTGCATTTTTGTTCCATCCCATTTGATCTTTTACATGCTAGACCAACCACATCATGCGTTATATACACAGCAGTACGAAACACCCTCTTTTGACAAGACACAACCATTCGAGCAAACCATGCGTCATAAGCCAAAAAATAAAGTAGTGGATGCCAGAATACAATCTTGTATATTTTGGTTATTCTTATAGTTTTATCCTCCAATCAAATGACAAAGATCTACTTGGATGTTATATACAACAAATAATGAATGTTTTGCATTCCTTCAACTCATGAAAATATTCTCACTCATAAACATTCATTATTTGTATACTATTGAGCATTCTTTTGCTGGCAAAAGAAGATATGTTGTCAATGGATGTGATCATAAATATCAGTAGTGATATGCTAGGAGATTTATTTTCTAATAGTTTTTTAATGGAAGGTACAACATTGGTTATGTTAAGTAAGACTAATTGCGGTGACACCATGTAAGAATCTCAATTGAGTAGTAATTAGTTCTGAAAAGAACTGGGGGTACAACTCGACGTTGGTTATGTTGGAAAAACTTCCTTCATGAGTAAGTTTACTTTCTTTGAATTATGAGGTATATTTGTTAAACAATGTGTTAACAAGAAAGTTGTGGACATTTTTGTTTATGAATTCAGATTGTTTGTATTCATTCTGATGTGGAATTTTGGAAAATAATAATGTGGACTTATATAGCGCACGTATCCACCAAACTGGTGCTCAAGACGCATTACATTATTACCCCTGCTCATCAGGTGCATAAATCATTCCTTAAACCATCTTAGCTCCCTGGGGAGTATACAGCTCAATTGCTGCCATTTTGGTGCATAGGGCTAATCAAACACAACAATCAACTCTGCCCTCACAGGTACCCATTTATCACAGTCGCGGTCGGGATTCGAACCCACATTCTGACGACTCGGCCATCAGAACACAAATCTGATGCATTAAACCACTCGACCATGGCATTCCATAAAGAGAACTCTTTCTAAAATTCAATCTAGAAATTATTTCACTTTTCTTAAAAGTGACACCTCAGACAAAATAATTTCCTGGGAAGATTGATATCATCATCAGCTTTGCACCAAGTAATTTGGAGAACTTGCACGTCAGTGTCTAGAATAAGTACAACGTTCATCATGTGAATAGCCCAAATCCATTGTTTCTGGAAACAAAGTGTTGTGAATACTCAGTTTAGCATAATAATTGAATGTTTTATTCATTGGTCAGGATAATGTTGCCTATGACCCAGCCAGGATCTCTGCCTTCCAGTGTGACATTACAAGCGACCCGTTGAGAGACAGTATTCCAGAATGCAATGTGGATGTCGTCACGATGCTATTTGTATTGTCGGCTATTCATCCAGACAAGATGGCACCTGCATTAAGAAATCTCTATGAGGTATGTCTGCTCTGTTCTGTTCTCTCTTGTTGACACTTGTAGCTAGTATTCAAGTACGTATACAATACTGGTTGTGCTCCATTTGTTGTAAAAACAATCATCAAACAATGAAATTGTGACAGTTCAATATATATCTAAAATCATGATAAACTAGTGAAAAATTATTCACAATTTTCTTAGAAGGTACAACATTGGTACTTGGCAAAACAGCTCCTACATGTATGAGTATGCTCGCTCATGTTGAATCAAGATATGACATAAAACACAATAAAGGGGGCCACTTTCCTACCGTCACATTAGCAGTTTTTCTAATGGTTGTAATTTTTTTTTTAAATATCTGAAACCACCCAAAAAGAATTTCAACATTTGAATAGACATGCATGCTTATCCTAAAGATAATTTGAGTTGATTATTACTATTATTTTTTTAATTACCCTAAAATTTCCATCAACAAATGGACGGAAAAGTGAGGTAACTTTTTCCGTCCAATTTTTATGGAAATTTGAGGGTAAAAAAAATAAATTAAAAAAAAATAAAATAATAAAATAAATCAACTCAAATTAGTTCTAGTATAAGCCTGCATGTTCATTCACATGTTGAAACAATTTTTGGTCGGTTTCAGGTACTTAAAAATAAATAACAACCATTGGAAAAACTACCTAACATGACGGATGCAAAGTGGCCCCCTTTATTGTGTTTTATGTCATATACATTAAACAGCCAACATGTGAAAGTTTCAGCTTATTACAGAATTTTTGGAAAGCCAAAAAAATCCCCCAAACTTGGTGCAGAAGTGCATTTCAACAATAGAGGTCTACGATTTGCAAGAATGAAGAATCGAATAGGCTATTTGTATCTGTGAGTGAATTGGTCTATTAAAGTTTGGTGTGGTTGTGTTAATGCTATGTACAGGTTGTTAGACCAGGCGGCTGTGTGTTATTCAGAGACTATGGGTTGTATGACCATGCCATGCTGAGATTCAGCAAAGGTCATAAGCTAGCTGAACACTTCTACGTTCGTCAAGACGGCACAAGGGCTTACTACTTCACTGTAGGTATGTGATTAACCCTAACAACCCCAAACAGCTTGTCGTGTTGTATTTTGATGGACTCGGTGCTATATAACCCAACCAAGGATACTTTACATGGCGCCATGCATCTCAATTCTATCCAATATCGTTTCGGTTTGCGGTAACACCATGTGTTTATCTCAACTAACGTGAAGCTGAGGTACAGGTTCTGAAAAGAACTGTATCGTACAACTCGTATCTCAACCTTCGTTAAGTGAGAAAGGTTCAAGGGAGAACCAATTTCGGGCAACTGCTTCGTTTTTTCTCTACTGTCGCTAAGTGAGAAATATGGTTCAGGGAGAACCATGGGGACTTCACGGGTTATTCTCAACGTTTCGATTAGCCTGCTCTAATCTTCTTCAGGAGAATGAAGAGGTTTGCCGATGCAACTCCTTAAGTAGTATTTGCTGGGATTATGTGTAGAATGGGAAGTGTTCTGATTGGTGCTACTGTTGTGTGATGTGTTGTGATTGGTTGCCACCGTGGCATTGTTCTTGTTGTGTGTGTTTCCTGCTGTGTGTGAGTTGACAGTGGGGTGTGGGTGTTGGTGGATGGTAGGATTGAATGCCAAATGTTGCTGATGAAATAGCCGATGTCCTGGGGTACAGTGTCATGTTTATGAATCTCAATAGCCTCTCTGATACGACGGGTGTACCAGTGCTTTTCCGGGGCTATGATCTTTGCATTCTGCCAGTCAATGATATGGTCCAAATCGGTGGAGTGTTTGATGATCGCCTCAAAACTTATATAATTCTATCCAAGTTCAGCAGGTGGGAAGTAATGTTTCTACATGTTGTTGAATTTTGGCAGATTCAGGAAGGTAATAGCCAAAATACAATGTACCTAGTGTGTTAATCACAATTTGCTAAGACTAAATAGGTTAGTAAGGTGTCGTAATCACCCATGGGTTTCCTGATTGCGGTCTATTGGTATCCTCATTTGGAGAATAGGCTTTCAGTTATGATAAAAAGTATCTCTCCATGGGATAGTATAGTTGATATTGGTCCTGTAAGTGGTAGTAACACTACAAATTGTTCAAATTTAAAGTCTTGTTGGTATTGATCTTTTGCAATTCAAAACAAAAGCCAATCACAGCGACTTTGCTCATCAAATGGCCAATGAGATCTGTAGGACAAAATAAATTAAGTACTCAAGCACTTCCAGTTGTTTAAGGGAAGGTACAACCATGGTACAACATTACTAATGACCTGATTGCTATCTGCAAGCTAACTTGATGTAAAGTAGGACAATTAATTTGTCTGATGTGCTCTCATTTCAGAGAAAACATGAACAGACAATAAGCACTTTGCAATATGACAACTTTTTGTTTTCTGTAAAAATTGTGATTGCTTTTTATCACCTTTTTTTATAACTTAGACTCCGTGTTGAGCTGAAACTTTCACATTTATTATTTGTGGATATCTTTTCACAGACACTCAGAAAACACTGATTATACAGTGCTTCATACATTACGTCATTGTAAGGGCAAAATCAAATCAATTGTTTATCTAATTTTATCTACTTTATTAACCCTCCTATAGGTTTAACAATCAAAGACACTCAAAATTTGTATGTAACTCCCAACCCATTGACTTTGTGAAGTGCACTCAAATAAATGCAAGTACATATGGCTATTGTAGGAGGTCAAACCAAAACCACTCGACTGTAACTTATGCAGTACATACACAGCTCTGTGTGACTCTGCATCAGGCACGTACATACATAGGTCCCAAAGGGTGCTTGAGCCCCTGCCCTTTTTAGCCCAAGGTTGTTTTTTTTGGGTTTTTTTGAATGAATTATTAAGTTCCTGTTGCGCATAGACTGCCCTGCCTAGTTGAAAGATGTCAGGATAGAATAAAATTAGAATAAATATTAGGTCAGCAGAGATGCCCCTTACTATTCCTGTGCACGGGCCTGCATGTGCCCCTCCGCGAAACTAGATTTCACGTCTTTGATAGGCAGGCACTCAGTGTTTTGTTGCTTTTTATAATTGCAGCTGAATTGCATGTCTTCCAAACCTCAGTATTAAATGTGAATAATCTCATATCAGGTGATATGATACGTTTATTATAAATTTGAGACTTAAGGGGATAATTAGACTTGGTGGACTTGGTCCTTGACTATAGGCTCACTCACCACCAGATCAGATTGTAAATGAAAACCAGTCATCAACATAATCTGATCTGATTGTAATGTTAAAAACCATATTATGCGTTTTATTAATAAATAACGCCCAAAAATTTTTAGCTTCATGGCCTTCACAGGCCGCATGGAATTACACTGCCCTTTTCAGACTCTGAGCCCCTGCCCCTCTACAACCCTGTGCACGTCCCTGCTCTGCATATAACTTGTAAGACATACACAAGTGTGTTTGACTTTGCCACTATCTCCAGCACTCTTATACACATGCGTGAACAATTGGCAATGCAACCAAAAATACTCAAGTGACTGTCTGTGGGTGCGGTGCTTACTGGGCCAAATTTCAGCCTGGGCATAGGAGGGTTAATATCTTGATGCACAAAAAGTAAATATACCCATAGAAACAAGCACCTTCCTTTAACAGATATTGTTCTCCATTTACAATTTTGCAAAGTCTAAAAAGTGTATTCCTTTTCAAGATCTGTCAGTTTAATTAACCAGTAATATAATATTGCCATAAACGTGAACGATTCTCTTTCCAGATCTATTGAGCCAATTGTTCACAGAGGCAGGATTTGAGGTTTCACGTAACGAGTACGTCCTGAGAGAAACAGTCAACAAGAAGGAAGGACTGTGTGTACCAAGGGTATTCGTACAAGGGACGTTTATTAAGAAAAGCCAGTCACTAAGTTGACAGCGTACTGCTGTGTTTCTCTGTGTGGATGGATGGCATTATTCAAGTCAGTATATCAGGGTATAGATTTGACATTTGATATCATCTTCTACAATGTCTGGTATGCATGCAAACCTGAATCCTCAATAACCCTGATAAGTAAACAGCCATGCAACATAAACTTATATTGCACAGTATAACGTCAAACATATATATTGCGATTGATACATGATTGCTTAAGAGCCGATAACCACAGGTATGTACCCCTCTACAAGTATCACAATAAATCGCCAGCTGCAATTGCACCAATCACGCGTGCACCATGGACATTGGCAAATTTGTTAGCATAGTGTATGTATTTCTGTAGGCCTCTGTATTGCGGCTCCTTTGTGATCCAACAGTTAGTTCACTTTTTTTTAAAATAATTCTCATAATGAACAATAATTTTAATTCTTTTAATAGAAAAAGTATGTGACCTGATCTGTGAAAATGAGTCACAAGTCGCAAATTTGAAAAATTGAGATTTCTATGTGGCTGGGAAGAGTACATCATCAGCTTTAATTTGGTATATGTTAGAGGTGTGTGACGTATTGCATTATGGAGATATGCCATTTTTAATAAGAATTTGCATAATTAACACAATTGAATTGTTCGGAAAACAAGTTTCGAAAGGAAAGGAAAACAAATAACAGAAATAAAACAATTTTAATATTTTATTGATTGAAATTGACGTTTATGTAAATATATTATGAACATTTTGATCCTAATGATGTCAACAAACATGAAAACCCAAAATCAGATTTTCAAAAAATAAATCACCCTCTCAACATTCAATCGCCCATTACGTGTAGACGCATGGTGCGGCATGTGACTCATTTTCACAGAACACGTCACGTATGTGAAATGTCTAGTGTTCTTTATAATGAGGTACTATTTGTTTATTACAGTGAACAGTGTTGAACTTCAATACGCACATGTATACAGGTATATATCAGAGTTGTAGTTGAGTTCTTTTTGTATATACTTTTTCATGAGTACATGTATTACAACTCTGTGTACATCATTTTATCACAAAAGTGATCAAATGCGTTATGCGCAACTTACAATACGGATCGGGTTTTCTCAATGGGCATGCATATTGTTGTGCACTCGTTAGCCAGCGGCAGGTTTATGGGCTATTTTCCATGTCAAGCCTTTTATATGCCCAGGGTGGATCATGGCACAGCCAATCAAGGGCGTAGGTGGGAACTTTCCCGCTTTTAGGCCTCCACCAATAGTTTGTTTGGTGGCAAACTTTGGTGGAGGTTTTTAGTCAATCAGGTTGCGCGCTGTAAAAGTTGGCGCTTGGTGTCAAGCAACCAGTGCGGTTTGGGGCATTCTTGTCACAGCTCCATGGAGTTTTTGGGTTAGCTGTTTAATGTACATGTATATAATTGGCATTGTACAAAGGTTTTGCAACATCGCCTTTTACACCTTACTGTTTGATTATTGTAACAAAAATAGACATTAACCAATATGGCATTCAGAAGTCGTCTTTTAGCATGTAATGTTGGAACAACTTTACTCTTGAAAACAGAAAAATACAAGCTTCCAAGAGTTACGTCATCCACCCTCCCCCAAAACAATTTAGACTTGAGGGCTTTAATCGATGTACACATACCACTAAAATGTGCCTTATATGAAGCTTCATTTTCTATTTGCTAGTTTGGTCAACCAGCCAATTGTGTCAATTTGAAGATCATGGTGGCTGATGTTTTAAACATATGTACATGTATGTATACATAAACAGTAGCTATGACTGATTAGTATGATGAGGTCATCAGATTTGATCCAGAGACAGCCAGTTTGTAAACCAATCAAAAACCTTTGTCAAAATATGAACTTGAATTTACAGTTTTATAATTGTATAGTTTAACTATAATATCTCAGAATGTTTTGGGACCATACAGTATTTTTTTTAATAAGTTAGTAGAGTACATTAAGGTTTGTTGTACATGCAAATTAATTTTTCAATCAAATTCCAATCATCCCATTGATCAATTAAGTCTCAAGAACAAGATAGAATACTGTGTTCCCCGCAACAGTTGACTGACCCCATACATAACAAGACATTGAGCAAAAAGATAAATAAATTACAAAAGTGGAAGTAAACATGGTTAATCAAAAAACACTTACCAGCTCTTATTCAGATTTTGTGCCACATCATAAATGGCTCACTATCTTCGGGCGTGTTTCTGGCTGAGCTCCGGAAAGCTAGAATTACTCCTGTCCTAAAAAAGCCATCCCTTGACAGTCAGCAACTTACAAGTTAACGGCCTGTCTCAAATTTACCCTTCCTGGGTAAACTTATTGAAAAGGTTGTGTCCTCCCAGGTTGCTTCTTTTGTTGATTCCAATAACTTGTCTGAACCACTGCAGTCTGCGTATAGGTCTGCCCATAGCACTGAAACTGCTGTTCTTACCGTTCAAGATGCTTTTCTCAGCTATTGACAAACAGCAGGGTTTTCCTGGTCGTGATAGACTTATCGGCTGCATTTGATACGGTAGATCATAATATCCTCTTACAGCATCTCACAAACGACTTTGGTCTAGATGGTGCTGTCTGTCACTGGTTCCACTCGTACTTGAGTGGTAGAACAAGTCAGGTTCGTGTGAAGGGAGCCCTCTCTACTGAAGCCAAGCACAAGTATGGTGTTCCCCAGGGATCCATCATTGGTCCGCAGGTTTTCACTTACTACTCCTACATCATTGGTCAAATAGTTCGTTGTCACTCAATTCAATACCATATTTATGCTGATGATGTTCAGCTATTCCTGACCTTTGATCCCACTCAGCCAGGAGATTGCAGTATGTGCTCTGTTTCGATTGTCTCAGTGTGTCAAAGAACTTCAATCATGGATGGTCACTAATAAATTCTGGATGAATCCAGAGAAGACAGAGTTCTTCATTGCATCTTCTCTTGCTCACTTCAAATGTCTCCAAAACCTTACTTTTAATCTTGATGGTGTTGAAATTCATCCTTCCCCCTCGGTTAGAAACTTAGGTGTTGTTTTTGACCATGACATGAAAATGACCGATCACATCACACAACTTTGTCGCTCTCTTAACTGACATATTGGAAACCTTAGTCGCATCAGGAAATTTCTTGACTCTAATACCTGTCACAATGCAGTCTGTGCCCTGATTCTGTCCAAGCTGGACTATTGCTGCTGTCTGCTGAACGGTGTTTCTAAGAAAGATATATCTTGTCTCCAAAGACTTCAAAACAGATGTGCCAGGCTTGTCTTCCAGAAGCCCAAACACACCCACGTCTCTCCTCTGCTCAGACAATTACACTGGCTTCCAGTCGCCCAACGTATTCAGTTTCACACATTGGTTCACACTTATAAATCACTGAAACACTTTGCACTAAGTTATCTCTCTTCTCTTCACATAACCAAGAATTTTTCATACTCCCTTCATTTTTCTGATGGTGAAACCCTTGTTGTCCACAAATCACATAAACAGGCTGGTGACAGGGCCTTTTCCCATTGTCGTCCCCATTTATGGAATAGCCTCCCCATCCCCATCAGAAATTTGAACAGTGTTCCGTCCGCAAATCGTAGCTGGTTTGTCCATCTTTCTTTTGTCTTCTTGTCCCTTTCCTTTTTTGTTATAGCGCCCTATAAATCCAGTTATTATTATTTATTATTATTATTAAGTAGACATCTGAGACTGGTATGCAGTAGAGATCTCATGAGACTAGTTACCAGTGGAAATCTCACAAGACATAACCAGTGTAGATCTGAAACTGGTATCCAGTAGAAATCCTTGATTACCAATGGTTATCTCACTGGGTAAGTGTCGTATCCTAGTGTCACTGGTATTTCTTTTAAAAGGGACTGCCGATATTATTATTAATTACCGGTTCAATGGTAAGACAAAATTAAACAAAATAAATAACGAAAAGAGGTCGATCTGACAGTTGGAATTTCAATATGTACTCTGTCAAATATTCAAGCAAAATAAATTACAAAACAATCTTCGAACATATGAAAATGAGAATTAAACCCAATACTGATCCAATTTGAATATTACAAAATTTACAAAGAGAACGAAATTTAATATAATGTAACAATGGAAAATAATAAAAAGGAACTTAGCGGGTTGATGACTGTGGCTAGCTGATGATGATCTAAGCAATCCTCCGAACGATCTTGATTCAACGCGACCAACGTACGCGAGCAGGTACAAAGTTCAATGGAGAATCACACGAACGAAAGCAAAGAAAGTTCTTGATCCAGGGAAATCAGGAAAAAGAAGTGAAGATGGGGCTAGTAGAATAAATGAAGGGGCTAGACGAAAGTAGAAACAATCGGTGAAGTCACTACAACAACACGTTAAAACCTCAAGGCCATCCACGGCACATCAGGGGCTGGAGGCAATTGTTGAACAACCTATGTTCAAAATATAAAAGAGGTGATGTTGTGTCTTGCAGACGATTGTAGCGATTATGACTTTTTTTTATGCTTACTGGACGAAGGCTGGAGTCACAATGGCCCAAATCGCCCACTAGAACACCACATGGCCAAATTCCTCCTTACATCATAAATCACCCAAACCAAGTCAGCCAGAGAGGAGACTATAGCCTGGGTCCTAAAAGGTTGCTTACATGTGTGGGAATTTGAGTTGTACAAGTCACAACCAAAAGTTGAACATTTTTTTGGGGTGTGACACTCTCCCCTTCTAAAATCATGGCGTCCCGACATGGCACGAATAATATTTTATACAAATTAAATTATACTGGCAAAAGGCAAGACTGGAACAACGCCAAGCTCTGCTTTTGAATAGCAAAATGCTCTTCTAATAATTTAGCTTCTGACAATCCCAGCCGACCATACCCAAGGCGATCTGGTGGTCGTTGTAGAGTTTCGTATGAAACACGAATTAAAACTACCAATTAAACCACGAATTGAATCTGTCTCTGTTGCTTTATTGCTGTTCAAACCACGAGTGCCCTCACTCACACACAAGTTCCCACATGGCATACAATTTACCAGAACTTTCCACTGTACAAAGGTCAACTAATTAGCATACAACATTTGCATATGAACTTCCTACAGTGCACATTACATTGTATTACAGTGTGCTCATACATGTATGTAAACACTACATTTCTCCCTTCTTTAGAAAAACAATTCCCATGAATTTTTTGGAAACAACCATTAATATAAACCTTAATTAATAAACAGGTATAAACAATTGTCCGCCTTAAACAAAGACAATTTTTTTTTAAACACAAAATTTCACCCCTGGGATACTGCAAATTATCCTTATGTGAGGAAGCAAGCTTATAAAGAAAAGGCTTATTTCTTTTATGCTAACATTTGTCGACCTGTATTACTCTGACTAACTTGACCAAATATATCCCCGTGACAACAAACTTAAAACCTATGTACCCATTACAAAACCATCGAACCTTTTGGGAAGATAGTTTCTAGACGCACGAACTGGTCTGGGTGAACTCAAAACTGGCACAGGCAAAGAAACCTGTGGAGTCGAATTTTCAATTTCTTCAACCTCTCCACTGATACCCTCACTCGGTATTGGATTTCTGATTTCACCCTCCCCAATATCAATGTTAGGTTTCTGGTACTTCTTGACATGTGTGCTGTTCCTTTTGTAGCGTACCCCCTCTGGAGATTCAACAGTACAGCTGTTCCCATGTTTCTCTACCAAAGTGAATGGAACTGTATGAAATGGTGTACCCATTTTGTCACACTGAGTTTGCTTCACCAAAACTGCATCCCCTTTTTCAAGAACACTTTCTTCTGCTCCCCTTTTGTTATCCACATACACCTTGTTTTTGTGTTTCATCACAACATCCTTGTCTCGAACTTCTTCATCATTTTTTCCTTCTAACTCCTCCACTTGTGGGAGTTTTGTTCTTAATTTACGTCCGAACATTAACTCTGCTGTACGAGAACATGTATGCTCGTATTTCTTTTTTCCAGTCTTGCGATTGCGCATGTGCTATTCTAATACGCTTCATCAGCGACCTATTCTGACGCTCTACTTCCCCATTTGCCGCAGGGTGCAAGGGAGTCACTAATCTATGTTTTATAGAGTTGTGAGTCAGGTAGTTCTTGAACACTTCAGATCTGAATTGTGGACCATTATCTGACGTTATCGAATTTGGCAGCCCATACCGAGAGAACATACTCTCCAGTGCATTCACAATTTTGTCCCCAGTAGTCTCTTTCATAATTTCCACTTCATAATATCTACTGTAATAATCTACAACAACAAACACGTAATGTTTTGATGCGAGAGGACCAAGTATGTCAATGGCTAAATCCTGCCACGGACCCGTCGGTAACTGTGTAGGCTGCAAAGGCTCTGGGTGGGGCATTGCACCAACTAATTGACATCCATAACATGTTCGGATCATTTTGAGGACTTCTTTGTCCATATTAGGCCACCAAACTTTAGTTCTCAATCTTTGTTTCGTGCCTACTATGCCCAAATGTCCACGATGCGCCAATTCTATACATCTTTTCCGCAAGCTTTGGGGTATGACTAATCTGGTTCCTCTCAATATCAAATATCCAATCGAACTTAACTCATTCCTTATCGGAAAATACTGAACACATGACTTATCAAAAACACCTTTGGCTAGACATTTCCTAACCTCTTCCAGTTCTGCATCATTTTTTGACGCCTCTTCCACCTCGCGGGTAGATATGGCTTTTGGCGTTGCTTGTTCGGCCACGAACTTGACATATTCTTCTGCCTCATTTGCTAGGTTATTTGTTGTGCCTGCTCTATTAGTTTTTACCAACCTTGACAATACATCTGCAATATTCTGTGGCCCTGGTGCATATCGAATCTTATACGTGAATGGCATTAATCTTAATACCCATCTCGCAATTCTTGCATTTGGTTTTGACCTTGTTCCATACAACACCTCTAGTGGCTTATGATCAGTGATCAATTCAAAATTAAGCCCCTGTAGATATATTTCAAACTTTTCGCATGCCCATACAACAGCAAGTGCTTCTTTTTCTGTAGTCGAGTATCGTTTCTCTACATCACTCAATGACCTACTTGCATAACTAATTACTCTAGTTTCCCCTTTATACTCCTGGAGCAATACTGCCCCTAACCCAACATTACTTGCATCAGTGACAAGCTGTGTACGTGTGGCATCAAGGTGATAATATCCCAAAGTCTCAGCTTTTGTTAAGCATTCCTTCAATGTATCAAAACTATCTTGTTGTTCTTTGCCCCATGTGAACTTTTGACCTTTTCTGGTCAGCCTACGCAATGGCTCAGCCAGTGTGGCTAAGTTTGGAATATATCTCGCTGAGAAATTCACTAGTCCCAAAAAACTCTTGGTTTCAGCCACGTTACTCGGGCATCTTGCCTCTTTCAAATCTTTGACTCGGCCCTCAGTTGGTTCAACTCCATTTTTGGACATTACATGCCCCATGAATGTTATTTTTGACATCCCGAACTGGCATTTCGCTTTGTTCAAGGTCAAATTCTTCTCTTTCAGCCTGCACATGACCTTTTCTAACCTTTCGTCATGTTCTGCTTGGCTCTTTCCGTGTACAACAATATCATCTGATATGTTCTGCACCCCTTCACAATCATGAAATATCTGTGACACTACCTGCTGGTATTTCTCTGGTGCTGCACTTATGCCAAACATTAACCTTGTATACCTATACAATCCCTTATGAGTTACAAAGGTTGTTATCTCTCTAGAATCTTTTTCAAGCTCAATCTGGTGATAACCATATTTCATATCCAGCTTACTGAAAACTTCACTACCATTCATATTGTATAATATCTCATCAACAGTTGGAATAGGATGTCTTTCCCTGATAATGGCTTGATTAGCTTGTCTCATGTCAACACAAAGTCGAATATCCCCATTGGGTTTAGGTACAACAATCACTGGGCTTACCCATGAGCTTGGGTGATTAACTTTCTCTATTATACCTTGTGACTCCAATTCATCAATTTTGTCACTGACCTTCGCTCTTAAGGTATATGGTACCCGATACATGTGTTGCGCCACAGGCATAACCTCTTCATCAATGTGTAACTTGAGTTTATAATCTGCCAACTTTCCTACCCCATTAAAACATTCTGGGTATTTATCCGTCACTTCACCACCCACAAGGTTTACCCCCAACTTGAGCATACCTAGTTCACTACTTGTATCTTTACCCAAGAGTGCAGGCCCTTCGTCTTCCACAACATAGAAGTCTGCCTCTACACCGGTCTTGTTTTGGTCATGAACTTTAACTGTCGTGGTGAATTTACCAATCACATTCAAGGAATTTTTTGATCCATAAGCATACAACTTCTTATTACTTTTCTCGGATTTACACTTAATTTTCCTTTCCTTTAGGTTTTCCCACAACCTCTTATCAATGATGTTCACTGAAGCTCCACTATCTATAATAACATCAATTGGTATATCTTGCCCTTGACCTAACAATACTTCTACTTGACCATCCTTACTTCCTACCATCATGGTCATGCCTACATCATCATTTACATGGAATGCAAATTCTTTCTCATCACTGTCCTCATCATGTCCATGTTCCTGTTGCACTGTATGTACCTGTCCCTTTTTCCACTTTGACTTGTCTCGTCTGCCTCCTTGCGTGTCACGATCATCTCTCCTGTTTGACGTGCTCGTCTTGTTCTTGGTCTTGCAAACGACTGCAAAATGTCCTCGATTGCCGCATTTGTTGCATGTTGCCTCTCGGGCTGGACACTCCTGATCACGCGCATAATGTCCTCGCTTTCCACAACGAAAACATTGACCTGACTGATCTTGATTGGCACGTTGTCGTGGTCCATTGCCACTTCCGTTCGCCCCGCCATATCCTCCGTTCCTCCCTCTTTGCTCATAGTGTGAAGGCTTGTGTCGTCCCACTGTATTTACGTGCGGACCTGTGTCCATTTTCCTCGTTTCAATATCCTTGGACTGCTTCTCTGTCAGCTCAACATTACTTGCAATCATTCTCAAATTATCAAGTGTTAATGACTGGCCTTTCTCCAACAATTTGGTACGTATTTTGTGTGACTTACACTGTGCAATCACCTGGTCCCTGATCTCTTCATCTGGTTTGTCGAATTCGCACAATAATGCTTTCTGCCGTAGCCTCACAATGTACTGATCCACTGTTTCCCCGGCTGCTTGTTCCATGCTGCGGAACCCATATCGTTCGTATGGCACGTTTACTTTCACCTCGAAGTGCTTTTTCAAGGTTTTGATGGCTGTATCATATTCGTCCGTTCCCTCTACCGCCGTCAGAGAGAAGAAAATATCCTGAACATCAGGACCGGCACAATGCAATAAGAGTGCTCGTTTTTGTCCATGCGATGTGACACCTTTTCCCGTGGCAAAGCATTCGAAGCCCCGTAACCAACGCCGCCATGCTTGTCTTAACTGTGCTGGATCACCGTGTGGGTCAAATTTCTCAACACCATTCAGCTGAATATTCTGCTCCATTTCTGTCGTTTAACTCATCTGACACGATCTCAAACTTGGTCAAATAGTTCTATGATGTTTTTCCTCGTCGCCAATTGTAGAGTTTCGTATGAAACACGAATTAAAACTACCAATTAAACCACGAATTGAATCTGTCTCTGTTGCTTTATTGCTGTTCAAACCACGAGTGCCCTCACTCACACACAAGTTCCCACATGGCATACAATTTACCAGAACTTTCCACTGTACAAAGGTCGACTAATTAGCATACAACATTTGCATATGAACTTCCTACAGTGCACATTACATTGTATTACAGTGTGCTCATACATGTATGTAAACACTACAGTCGTCTTTGACGAAGGGGTCTCCGACGTCTTACTAGAGCTGGGGGACTTCCACTGGTTG
Organism: Zoroaster sp. YZ-2022; assembly: GCA_029582265.1. Classification (NCBI taxonomy): domain Eukaryota; kingdom Metazoa; phylum Echinodermata; class Asteroidea; order Forcipulatida; family Zoroasteridae; genus Zoroaster; species Zoroaster sp. YZ-2022. Next base: position 22,240,476 of record CM055830.1, on the reverse strand, counting down.
ACTCTTCCGATGACGTAGGACTGTCTGTCTCAGTCGATTTTGTCTCTGTGAGGGGGATGGGGACTACTTCCTGTGGTTAGTCAGGGGCATCAACTGCATCGGGGGTCGTGTCCGACATTATGCCCTCCTCAGAGTCCATCGGTTCATCATCTGGGGTTATATGGCCTGTAAGGGGTTCAGCTGGGTGGAATTCAGGGGCATCTGGATTTAGCGGTCCAATGGGTAAAAGCCTCTCACCACTGCAACTTGCATGTCCGATCGATCTCCTTGGGGCTGGCACTGGGCGAGTCCTGCCCTGAATCACCACTACCGGTAAAGATGGGTCTGACTCTGAGCTGTGACCCCAACACTGTGGTACATCAAGTGGGTCATTTCCCCTCAGAGATCGTCGTGGGGAGGCCCTTGGACGCGGCTTAGGAACATCTAATAAAGGAGATGGCTGAGGGGCATCGGGAAGAAACCCACATGGGAGGAGCATGTTTCGATGAAGAGTGCGGTCTCGGCCACTGCCATCTTCAGGTCGTACTATATGTACACAGGCATGTCATTACCGATGTGCTTCACGACCTTGTACGTTGCAGTTGTCCAGCGGTTTGCCAACTTGTGCTTACCAGTGAGGCCGACATTCTTCACCAGTACCCAGTCACCAGCTGATAATGCTTGATCCCGGACTCTTCTGTCATATCTCTCCTTGTGGTAATTTGCAGCTTTCTCCGCTTGGGCTGCAGCAAGTTGATGAGCGCATTGTAGCCTGTCACGTAGATCATGAACATACTTATGATGAGATGTGGCCTTATTGGGGTAGTTGGTAACACCGAATTGTAGATCAATCGGCAGGCGGGGTTCTCGGCCAAACATCAGTGAATACGGGGACACCCCAGTGGCATCATTCTTGGTACAATTATAAGCATGAACCAAGGGTTTGACGTAGAGACGCCACTGGTGTTACTTCTCTTCCTCCAAGGTGCCAAGCATACCAATGAGTGTTTGGTTGAAACGCTCAACCTGACCATTCCCCTGTGGATGATATGGTGTTGTGCGTGATTTTCGGATCCCAGCAAGTTGACACAGCTCCTGGATAAGGCTTGCCTCAAAGTCATGCCCTTGGTCAGAATGAAGATGCTCTGGGAAGCCATAGTGGAAGAAGAACTCTTCCCAGAGTACCTTAGCCACCGTCCTCGCCTTCTGATCCTTGGTCGGGAAGGCCTGGGCATACCTGGTAAAATGATCTGTTATCACTAGGATATCCTTGGTATTGCGGTCGTCAGGCTCAAGTGACAGGAAGTCCATGCAAACTAGTTCCATTGGGTGCGTCGTCTTTATGGAGACTAATGGGGCTCTCCTCAACATCTTCCTCTTCCACGTGAGACATCGGGGCAAGTCCTGCATTGCTCTTCTAAGTCAGCAGCCATCCTGGGCCAGTAGAAATGAGCTCGTGCCAGATCAAGGGTTCGTTCATACCCTAAGTGACCGACCTGGTCATGCACCCCCTCAAAGGCAAGGTGGCGCTGACTCGTGGGCAGAACTAACTGGCGTTTAGGAGGTTCCCCATGACCCGCACTGTCACGGTACAGAACCCCATCATAAAGTTTTAAGTGTTCCCTCTGGTGGAGGAGAAACCTTTGTCCATCAGTCAGGGCTTTGCGTTCCTTCACAGTAGGGTGTTTTCCTGTCTTCAGGCACTCAGTCATGTACCTGATGTCCTCGTCGGCTTGTTGCAAGTCTATCCAGTCATTCGTGGTTAGGCCTGGGAGTGAGTCCTGGCCGGGCCACGTGACTCCATTGAGAACATCAGGTACTGCACTAGATGAGTCGGTGAGCGTTTCAAGCAAGGTGCATGTCGTATACTGGCAAATTGCTGCCACACTTGATTCATCTAGTCTGACGTCCACATCACCGAGGACTCTCTCTCGAAGCTGTCGAATTCGTTCATCATTTCCCATAGCTTCAGCATCAGTAGTGGGGAATGCCGGAGGGCGTCGTGATAACCCATCGGCATCTGCGTTCTTCCCAGACCTGTACTGTATGCTGAAGTCGTAATAAGCCAAGGCTGCTAACAAACGCTGCCCAGTCGCATCAAGTCGAGCGGACGTTAGAATATAGGTCAGCGGGTTGTTGTCGGTGAGAACCTTAAATTGACTGCCATAAAGGTAATCATGAAACTTCTCAGTGACTGACCACTTCAACGCCAGAAACTCTAACTTGTGCGCTGGGTAGTTCTGTTCGCTGCGTGAGAGTCCCCGACTTGCATAAGCAATGACTTTCATCTTGCCATCTTGCTCTTGGTAGAGTGCTGCACCAAGGCCAGTCAAGCTCGCATCCGTGTGAAGAAAGAAAGGAGAGCTGTAATCAACAAACCTGAGGACTGGAGCTGTTAACTTCCCAATTAAGTCTTCAAACACAGCTTGACATGCCGGCATCCACAGGCTACCAAATGGTTCCGTTGCACTACGAACTAGGGTCTTTTTCCGTTTACACCCCTTAGAGAATCTTCGCTTTGTCAAGTCACAGCCAGCGGTGAGTTGGTTAAGTGGGTGGGCAATCGCAGAATAATTGGCTACAAATCTGCTGTAGTACCCGGCGAATCCAAGAAATGACTTCAACTCCCGAGCATTTGATGGAGTTGGCCATGACTTAACAGAGCTGATCTTGTCGGGGTCAGTGCTTACTCCGTCTTTTGAAACGACGTGACCAAGACACTTGACAGACGACTGAAAGAACTGGCATTTGCTAGGGTTAAGTTTTAAGCCGAATTCCTTCAACCTGTCCAGTACCTTGGTCAGCCGTTCCTCATGTTCTTCAACTGTACGAGAAAATACAAGTAGATCATCAAGGTACACCATTACCTCCATAAGATTCAGTTCGCCCATACACTTCTCCATTAATCTTTGGAAAGTAGCTGGGGCATTTGTGATTCCCTGAGGCATTCGGTTAAATTCAAAAAAGCCAAGAGGGCACCAAAATGCCGTTTTCGCCTTGTCCGCCTCCTCCAGCTCTATCTGGTAATAACCAGATTTGAGGTCTAGACAAGTGAAAACCCTTGCTCCATTCAAAGCATGGAGAACCTCCTCTATTTTCGGCATGGTGTACTGGTCACGAACTGTTCGACTGTTGAGGCGACGATAGTCAATGCACAGCCGAACGTCCCCATTCTTCCGCACGACAACGATTGGTGAGGCGAATTGACTTTCAGAAGGCCTGATGATCCCCTTCCCCATCAAGTCAGCTAGGTGTTTCCGAACATCCGCATAGTCTGCTGGTGCAATCCCTCTTGACTTCACCTGGAATGCAGAGTCATCAGACAGGCGGATGTGATGTTTGACTGCAGAAGTGCACCCAATATCCATATCGTCTCTTGAGAAAATGGATGAATACCCCTGCAACCCCCAAGTGATCCTCTCCCGCTCTTCATTAGACAAGGGGGAATTTTCAAAATTAAATGACAAAGGCTTGTCTGTGGGTGGCCCTAGCTCTGTAGCCTCACAGTTGACCTTCGGCAGTTTCGACTCCACAGGACTTTTCATTGGTGCAATAGGCCCAACCACTTCCACAGCATATGTGTGAGCGATGACTACCCCTGGAGGGAGAACGATGTCGTGGTTTGCCTCATTTGACACAAGTAGCTTCACTTCGGACTTAGCAACTGCCGGGAGTGTGCAGAGCGTGCGCCTGACGACTAGACCACCTGGCATGACACATCCTTCTCCTGCTTCTATTAATATGGGGGCTTCAACATAAAAAGGGTTGGTATAGTGATACCGTGTAATGTAGCCGACTCACCACTTTTTACAATAATCTGGTCGTTACCACAGAGTCGCACTGAGGAAATGAAATCATCAGATGTAGACATGCATGCGGCTGCATCCATGGCTCGGTATGCGCCGGCCCATGCACAGCTAACCTCTAACTTTTGAAGGAAGTCTGGACCAGCTCGTTCCTTGCATCTCTGCATCATCCGTTTTATAACATTCGTGTTGGTACCCAGAAGTAGTGGTGTCCTATCATGCCTGTCCCTGCTAGGTGTGACAAGCGCCAGAGTAGCCATCTCCTCACTAACACCGGCCGTGCTCTCTGAAAACCACAAGCTGACCTCTATAAACCCTACGTACGGCACCGTCTTCCCACTTGCTCCAACAACTTTTAGGTTATTAAGGGGCTGTAATGGGCGATGATGTAGGTTCTTCCTATAGAATGCTTCAGATACACAGGTCACCTGGGAGCCGGTGTCTAAAAGGCATAGTGTTGCACCCGCCTAACTGCTGAATACTGTAGTTACACGGGGTACATTAATAACTCAATGGTCGATGACCTGGGAAGAATAAAAGATGAACAATAGAAGTTGAATCATAGAACTTCTCAGAGCTTTATTCTAAGTGTTGGTCAGTGGTCATCACAGGAAATATATATAATCAAATGGTATTCTATAAAATCTTAAATCTAAATTAAATACCAATGAAAAGACAAATGCTAACCTGCATGTACATGTATAACAAAGTAACTCTACTGCATTTCTTTCCCCTGGCTTAAATGACAGAAGATACATGTAACATCCTATGGTCACTGAATGACTTGTTCTAAAACAAAGATAAATCAGTGCGCCTGCTTAATTCTTATGTTTACTTACACTCAATGGTGTAAACCAACCTCATTAAATATTCACAATAAAAATAAGTGTTCTTGTCTGGACTACTGTAGGTCTCACAAGGCTTTAAACAGATTTACTCTAAAACATAACAACATCACTGGACCATAACCCCTGTAACCATGGAGATCATCCTGGGTCTAGCTAACTAACACTACACTGCCTGTGGGTTCATGAACCCAATAAACAATTCCACCCAACCCACTGCATTGACCAGCTGGACTTAATCAACTTCCTTAATCCTCTGGCCAACTCATTACATAGGCATGGGTGGTTTACTACCACACACATGGACACACCTAACAGTGTACTGTATGTGGACTTAACACATCAAACTTATTGTTCTGTACTCAAGCATCCTTAGTACAGGAGCTGTACAGAAAAGTCTTGAAAGAATACTTTCAAGAATCAACTACATGTGTACTAAAACTATACAAATCTAACACTTCTCAGATCTTGAGACAATCCACTAAATAATCAAAATAATAATCCACTAAATAATCAAAATAATAATGCTATGAAACCTAGCACTGGAACAATACTTAGCAAAGTGGAAATATAAATGGAACATTGATCAAATAACTTGATTGTCAGTCTAAAACACAAACTGAGAGAAACTTGACCAATGATCAAATAAGAGACAAAGAATTCTAAAGGATTTACTGTAAAGACCTTGAAAGAACTGTAAGGAATTGAAACTTCCTTTTCTTTGCATCTCCTAAATCTCATAAAATCTTAAAGCAATGCAAAACAATACTAACTAAATTATCCAATATCAACAGTTGTATAAATAATAAAAGTAATAATGACAATGAAAAGTAACATACCTGGAAAGAATAAAAGATGAACAATAGAAGTTGAATCATAGAACTTCTCAGAGCTTTATTCTAAGTGTTGGTCAGTGGTCATCACAGGAAATATATATAATGACCTTCAAAGCCACACATCTTGATGCTTAGTTGGCTATTGGGGTGTTCCATTATCAAGATAGGTAAATATACTTATGAGGGGAATGGGTCTAAACCAAATTTTAAAAGGGGGTGCTTAATTTATACACATTTAGAAGGGTGTCACTTTTGCTATCTCTACACACTACCCCGCAAAATAAATGTTGTCCTCAACATTAAGTAGCATTTTCTGAACAAAACCTCTAACTGAAATCCTTATCATCCAAGGAACAGTTCTTTGAGTGTCCATTTCTAGAGTTTATAACTCAATAATGACTTGATAATTCCTCCTCATCAAGACAAGTAGGTGGAGGTTGGGCTGATGGAGTAGCTAATTCCACGTCCCCTCGTCTTCAAACTTCCAGTGGAGGAAGATGAATGAAATGGACTCGAACTGGATGAAAACGAAGCAACGTCACTGCCGGTGGACCAGGTGCACATCACATCCGTCAGGTGGGTAGTCCTCCCATTGTAGCTGCTGGTTGATGTTACCAATTCCGTCTATACACTGTTTCAGGGACTTCACTTCGCTGCTGGCTGGATCCTCGTTACTCTGTTGGAGTGCAGTCCTCCATCACAAGTGTCATCTAACCCTTCTAGTTAATTCTCTGGGCATCTCCTACTAGTGGCATCATAGGTGAACCCTGCTGAACATAAGGGTTCATCCACGGTGTCATAGGCATTTGCATAGGCATGATCCACTGAGGTGGGACAGAATAACCCTGGACAGCAGCCACTCGAGGGTCCATGCACTGCGTCGAAGGTTGTCCAAGACTTGCATACTCGAACATTCGTGGAGGATGTCGTTGTCTGGTAGGTCTGCCTTCGGAGGGTGCTTCTGGCTCTGGCTGTGGGGGCTGTTCTGCGGGACTGTCCTCACCACCCACTTCTGGTGTGTCTGATACAGTTATCAGGGAATCAGGTTCTGTTGAAGCAATGTTCTGGTCATCTCCAGCTCCAGCATTGAACTCTGGTGGCTCAATAGAAGGTGTGTCAGCCACTTCTGGTGCAGTCCATGGGAAGGGGACTGCTGCAGGATTCAATGTGGGCTGGTTCACTTTGGGCTGGTTCACGCTCGGATGTGTGTAGGGCCAGATGGAGTGCAGACTACTATGTCAGTTTCTTCATCTGAACTGTCATCACTTATCGTCGGGCGGGGGTTTATTTGCTGTTTGTCGATGGGTTGGCTTTGGGGTACGGTTCTGTTGTTTGGGAAGACTCTTCTTGGGATTTGCATCTGTTCGCATGCTGTTGCATGGAAGAAGGAGATTGCGGTGTACTACGCGATGTTTAAGGTTACCCTTTTCTTGCTTCACTTCATAGACTGGTGAATTCTCTCCTTTTCTATGAACAACAATGTACACGTTGTCCTCCCAGTAGGAGCGGAGTTTCCCTGGTCCAGGATAGCGTCCAACATTGCGGATCAGGACACGGTCTCCTGGTTGTAGAACTGTACTGTGGGCCTTCTGGTCGTGATACCTCTTTCCCCGTTCGGTTGACTTGGCTGCCTGGCGTGCTGCAATCGAGTAAGCCTCCTCCATCTGCATTTTCCACCGCTGCACAAACTGATTGTGGTCTTCTTCTTTTGGACCAACTTTGGGGTCCAAGCCAAACGCAACATCAATTGGTAGACGAGGAGAACGTCCATACAACAGGAAGAATGGTGAGAACCCCGTTGCACTGTTAGTAGTACAATTATACCCGTGTACCACCTTCTGGAGCGACTCCTTCCAATTAGACTTCTGGTCTTCAGTGAGGGTCCTCAACATCCCTAGGAGGGTCCGATTAAGCCTTTCACACTGGGCATTGCCCTGCGGATGGTATGGGGTCGTCCTAGAATGTGTAATACCAGAGAGTTGTTGGAGACGTTTGAAAAGCTTGTTTTCAAATTCTCCCCCCTGGTCATGATGGATTCGCTGAGGATACCCGAAACGGAGAACAAAATCATTGAAGATTTTATCGGCTACGGTTTTACCAGACTTATCTCGGGTCGCATACGCCTGGGCAAACCTCGTGAAGTTGTCAACAATTAATACCAAGATGTATTCAAATCCACCCTTGCTCCGTTCCAAGTGAAGAAAATCAATGGAGATCAGTTCAAAGGGGGCTGTCGTGATGATTGTTCCCAGGGGTTCCCTTGTGTGCTGTGCAGGTTTCCTGTCTTTCAAGCAAGGGCAGACTTTGGAACAATATTGTTCGACATCTCGTTGCATGTGAGGCCAGTAAAACCGATTTCTGGCGAGGTCCAAGACGCGCCCAGCACCAATGTGTCCCATGTTGTCATGGAGTTCCTTGTAAACTGTTTGTCGCAGCTTCAAGGGGATGATCATCTGGTGTCGAGTGCCCTTCCTTCGAAACAGGATGTTATCTTCCAGCGTTAGGTTAACCCATTCACGCAGTAAGGCAATGGTATCGGGGTGCTCCTTTGCCACCTCTCGCTTGTTCGGCCGCTGACTCTTTCGAAGGAAGTGAATAACTCGGGCCAAGCACTGGTCCTCATCCTGCGCTCGCTGTATGTCCTGTTTGTTGAACATCTGGTTACCTGGCAATGCGGTAGGTATTAACGCCTCAGGATCGGTGGTAATTGCAGCTGCCCATGTGACTGTTCCCTGACTCCGAGCCTCTATGGTATTGACTGTGGTCTCCAATTCTGCTTGGGAGACCTCCGTTGTACATTTCCCTATGAAGTTCTCCAAGTCCAGTGGCAATCTCGAGAGGGTGTCAGCATCTGCATTGCTCTTTCCGGGGCGATACTTTATGTTGAAATTGAAGTCTGCCAACTCTGCCACCCACCGATGACCCTGTTGCATTCAACCGGGCAGAAGTCAGCATGTACGTCAAAGGGTTGTTGTCCGTGTAAACGGTGAAAGATGATGAGTAGTACAGGTAGTCTCGGAATTTATCTGTCACTGCCCATTTCAGTGCCATAAATTCCAGTTTCCCAGAATGAAGATGGTAGTTTTTCTCAGCCGGACTGAGTGTACGAGATCCATATGCAATGACTCTCATCTTCCCTTGCTGTCGTTGGTAAAGCACTGCACCCAGTCCATCATTAGATGCATCGGTGTGGACTATAAAAGGCTCATTGTAGTCTGGAAAGGTCATGATTGGTGGTGCCACTAGGAAACCAAGGATCCTCTCCAGTATTTGTTGATGATGATCCTTCCAATCCACCTTCTGTTTCGATAGCTTCTGTCCAGGCTTTGTCTTTGGGCTCGGCTTCCCCTTGGCTTTTGGTTTCTGGGTACTCAGATCATCACTAGGTGTCACCTTCAGTAGGTCGTATAAGGGTCGTGCGATGCGAGAAAAGTCCTGGATGTAACTGCGATAGTATCCCAGTAGTCCCAGCAACTTCCTTACATCTCCAACGGTGTCTGGTCTCTTCTCACTGAGGGACTGGACAGCAGCTATGTCAGATGGATCGAGTCGATGAACTTCTGCTGACACCAGTCGACCGAGGTAGCGTACCTCACTCCGACAGAGCTCGCACTTATTGGGCCTTAGCTTTACACCATGCTTCTGCAGACGCTTAAGGACCTGTCGCAGATGATCAATGTGATCTTGAAAGTTGTCGCTAAACACCAACACATCGTCCAGGTAGGTCATGGTGATTTCGCCATTGAGGCCATCTAGGCAGGATTCCATAAACCGCTGGAAAACTGCTGGTGCATTCGTCAGCCCAAGTGGGATCCTGACCCATTCGTAAAGTCCCCAAGGTGTGATGAAAGACTGAGTGGGCAATTTTGCTCTGCCATAAACCCTTGGTGGTACGCTTTTCCCTGATCAAGGGTAGAAAACCAGTGATTGCCACCAAGGCTCTCCAACACGTCCTTGATTCGTGGAATTGGCTGACGATCGGGGATGGTTTTCTGGTTTAACTCTCTGTAGTCGACGCAGAGTCTGAGGCTTCCATCTTTTTTCCGGACACACACCACTGGTGATGAGTATGTGGAGGAAGACCGGATCCAGTCACGGCTGATCAGGTCTGCCAGATAGGTACGAACTTCCTGGTACAGTGGACGGGGCATCGACATGTATGTCTTCCGGGCGGGTTCCTCATCACGCAGTCGTATCTCCATCTTCAGGTCGTGGACGCAGCCCAGATCAGAGTCATCTTTGGCAAAAGCTGCTGACTCCTCTCGTAAAAGCTTCTCAGCTGCAGCCTTTTGCGAGGTTGTCAAATGCCTGAGGTTGACGGGGGGAATTCATTCTTTCTCGGAGGAAATGCTTGAAACTGTGGTCTCTCTGTGCCCAGGTGAAGGTGTCCACGTATTGAGAGTCGAGGGTTCAATGGGGCACACTGAACTGACAAGTTGTATGTGGCCCAGTAGACTACGTCGTTTCAATATGATGTCTCGGTCTGTGGTGTTTGTCACTCGGATCGTGACTGGGGTTGCAGTACCTGGAGTGAGGTTCACCACAGATTCCTCTACCTGAAGACCTTCTGGCCACTGTTGTTCGACATCTGGCTCAAACAGTCCTGTTATCCTGCCATCGGTCAAGCCAGCCCGTGCTCGACATCGAACACCAAAGTTGCTCTGTTTGGGAATAACGATGTTCTGCCTCCCAGATTTGACACTGCACACTTCTTCTGGATCATTAGCCTGGATCAAGTGAACCAACTTTGCAGCCCTAGTGTGCTCGAGGTTCCTCATGGCTCCTCCAAGAATACTGCTGGCATCTTCACCTGAATGGTGGACAAGCATCTCGATCACATTGTACCCAATAATCGGTTGTTGAAGCCTCTCTTTAGTGACCAAAGCTGGGAAAACTACTGGGGCACACATCTTTGGGGTCTTCATTCTTAATTCTAATTCAACCCAGCCCTCAAACGGGATTGGGGCGTCATTAGCAGCTCGAAGATCCAAGTTGCTCTCGGACTGAAGGAGATCGCAAAGGGGGCGGACTGGTTCATTTGGGAGGTGTTGGTTAAGCCACTGTGAACTGATTAGGGAAACTTGGGCTCCAGTATCCCATAGCACTGTGGTAGGTGAATTATTGAGGTAGCAATCTGTAACGATAAGCTGTTTTGAGTATAGTTTATTTAATAGTGCTCAACAGTTTCACTTGTACAGAGAGTATCGGCATAGATGTTAACTAGTGGGAGTCTAGAGTTAGAGTGGCCCGCGCCTGCATGGTCCAGTCTAGACATGAGTCATAACCTGTGGAATGTGGAGGAGTGGGGTTGCAGGCAACCTTGGCTACAGGCCAGGTCAGAGGTCATCCAGGGTTGTGCTAAGTGGCCATGAGCATATCATTACATCTCCCTTTCTTCAGATAAAACCAAAACAAAGTAGTGAAGGGATCAGCTTGGAATTTCTTGAGCAACATTTCAAAACAACACAAGTGGGAGATTAAAAAAACTAAAAAGCAAAACAAATTAACACAATCCATATTAAATTGGTTCTGTATGCCTCAGTGGTATATAGAGTTCAGTTCAGTGTTCAGAGGCAATTACATGATGGTTCTTATAAAATTGAATTTTCTATCCACTACACGTATACATGCATTGATTATAGAGTCTCTAATCTATACATACAATGAAATAACTATTCAGTTATTATATCAAACTTCTATCAGTCTTTAAAGTTCTCATCCGTACATATGAGTCATTGGGAACACATTTCAAGGTGTTTTGTGGATTTTACACATAGTCTTTATATTTGGTAGTTGGTTTGAGGATCCGTCCTCGTGAAGATCGCTTTGGTTCATTAGAGTCCGGGATAGTGGGTACACTTGGTACTGATGGAGTAGTTACGATTGGGACATGCGGTGGGTCAGTAAAATCATTGGGCATATCCAGGTCATCATTAGGTAGTGGGACTGTGATTTGGGGTTGTTTTTCGCTTGTTCGTTTGAGATGTTTTCGATTGCGACGGTAAATATGTCCGTCAATGTCAACTTCATACGATCGAGGGGCCACTTTACGAATACATGTGCCTTTTTTCCATTCGTTAGTGCCGTGGTTTGGCTGTACGCGGACTACATCTCCTGTGTTTAATTCTGGTAATTCCTTACTACCGCGGTTGTAGTATTTGGCTTGTTGGGCTCTGTTTGTCTGAAGCTTGGTTTTGACATTTCTGGAGATATGGGGTTTGAGGAGCGTGACCGTTGTGGGGAGGAGGGTCTTTGTTGGCGTCCCATTAGGCGTGCTTGGGAGGATCCGAGTCCTTCCGTGGGGGTATTTCTCCAGTCAAGTATGGCTAGGTAGGGATCTTGGTGGTCAGATTTCGCTTTGCTCAATAGCGACTTTGCGGTTTTCACTACGTTTTCAGCCTTGCCATTAGACTGTGGGTAGCGTGGGGACGATGTAGTATGTTTAATGTCCCAGTCCTTGGTGAAATTCTGGAATTCTGCAGATCGAAATTGGGGACCATTATCACTTATGAGTGTGTCGGGATGCCATGATCAAGAAGAAAGACTTCAGGCTGATTATGACATTGGAGCTCAGTGTTGAGGGGAGGGTGTTGAACTCAAAGAAGTTGGAGTAGTAGTCAGTGGCGATTATGTAATCTTTGCCATCTAACATGAACAGATCGACTGCTACTGTGGACCAGGGGCGGTCAGGGATGTCATGTGGTTTTAGTGGCTCTTTGGTTTGTGCGTGACTGAACGTGTTGCAAGTACCACATGATGCGATTTTGTCTTTGATCTGTGCATTCATACCAGGCCAGTAGATAACATCTCTGGCTCTACGAAGACATCCTTCAATGCCAATATGACTTGTATGTATTCTGTCAATCATGTCATGACGCATTGAGGAAGGAATGACGACTCTGTGTCATGGAAGAGAATTCCATCTTGGGCAGAGAGCCTCGCCTCTGAAGTTGAAGCACGGCTTTATACTATCACAAACTTGTGTGATTGTCTGGCCAGCCTTCATAAACAGTGGTCATTAGCGAGCGCAATACTGCGTCATTGTGCGTTTTGGTGCGTATTTCGGCGAGACGAACATCCGAGATAGCGATATTGTGAGCCATGTTCACTTTCTCGATGTCGTGGATTAGATCGTAGTCTGCATCCATCAGACGAACGTCGTAATTGTCATTAGACTGAGTATGGGATCGTTGCAGATATGCCCTATTCAGCGTATCAGCAATGTACATAAGCTTGCCAGGCTTATAGCGTACTGTTAGCGCGTATTTCTGCAGACGGAGCATCATGCGTTGAAGTCGTTTCGGAGCAGCGTGTATAGGTTTGGTCATGATGCTCTCGAGAGGTTTGTGGTCACTGTCTACATTGAGGTCGCGTCCATAGATGTATTGGTCAATATTCAATAGCGAGCATTTCTTTTTCAATTTGTGCATAGTTCTGTTCAGTTGGTGTTAATGCCCTCGAGGCAAACGCAACGGGCTGTCCATCTTGTAGTAGGGTTGCTCCTAAGCCCGATTCTGATGCGTCACACTGTAGTGTCACTTCCTTAGTGACGTCATAGTAGCGTAGTACAGGATGGGTGGTGATGAGTGTTTTGATCTCTGCGATCGCTTTATCGTGCTCATCAAGCCAGTGCCAGGCAATATCTTTGTTTTCTAGTTTCCTCAGAGGCTCAGTTACTGTAGATAGATGAGGGAGGAATTTGGCAAGATAGTTCACCATCCCAAGAAATCGCTTTAGCGAGGGAACATCAGTAGGGTTTGGCATTTTGAGTATTGCCTCCATTTTCGCGGGGTTTGGCTTTAGGCCAGCAGGGGTCAGTAGATGTCCGATGTATGGGACTTCAGCGAGTCGGAGTCGTAGCTTACTTTCATTCAGCTTGAGGTTACATTTTCGAGCTCTTTGCAACACTCCATGGAGATTACGATCATGGTCTTTTTCTGCTTCTTCAGTAGTGTCACCCTCACCACAGACAAGTATATCATCAGCAATGACAGATACACCATTAAGTCCTTCGAGTGTTTCGTTCATTCGACGCTGGTATTCCTCAGGGGCAGACGAGATTCCGAATGGCATCCGTAACCAACGGAAACGGCCAAAGGGGTGTTGAAGGTGGTGAGTCGAGAAGATTCAGTCATCAAGTTTTACTTGCCAAACCCATTTCTGGCATCGAGTACTGAGAAGATTTTGCTTTACTCAGTTTTGTAGCTACCTCTTCTACAGTAGGGAGAGGGTAATGTGACCGTTTGATCGCTTTGTTTATTTGCTGGGGATCGATACATATCCGCAGCTTGTTGGGCTTGATGACAGTCACAAGACTGGAGACCCAGTCTGTTGGTTCAGTTACTGGAGTGAGGACTTTATCACGGACCATACCATCTATAGCATGGCGTAGTTGGTCTTCGATTGCGATTGGCACTTTACGAGGAGGGTGGACAACAGGTGAAACGTTAGGGTCAAGTTGAATGTGGTACGTACCAGGGAGACATCCCAGGCCTTGGAACACATCACCATATTCTTTCAAGATAAGCTCTTTAGTGAGTGGCTTACATGTATCTACTTTGATCGCGCTCACCGTGTTGTCATCGGATATGTCATGCACGAGTACTTTGAGGAACTCCAGACGCTGACAAGTTTCAGCGCTGAGTATTGGTGTGTCTTCTTTATCAACAACTTGGAAGTCAAGTTCATGAGTTTTATTGTTCCTTGTGCAGGGGAGTGTGCATTTGCCAACAGGGTGCATCAAGCTACCATTGTACATTCGTAGCTTGGCTTTACTCTTTCGAAGTGTGAGGTTGGAGGGGTTACCCATCACTCTAGCATAGTCACTTAGGGGGAGGAGATTGCAAGTAGCGCCGCTGTCAAGTTGGAAGCGTATATAATCAGAGTTATTTACCTTCATGGTGACAAACAGCTGTTTAGGGATCTCCTTCGCTGGGTTGTTAACAGTGCCAATCTGGTAGGTGTATTCATCATCCTCATCGCCGCCTCGCCTCAACTAGTTTCAGATGTTTGTGGCGAGACAGTGTTCTCTGAGTCTTAGATTTGCACTTCACTGCAAAGTGATTTTTTCCATTGCATTTACTGCAGGTTTTACCAAATGCCGGGCATTTGCTTTTCTCCATGGGATGGGTTTGCCCGCAGAAGAGACACTCTTTAGTAGGAGGGGGTGCTTTGCTTCGTGGCGTGGTCGACGAACTGCCTCCTCACCGCCGATCTGACGGAGCTGCTGTTGGGCAGCTTCAGCCGTCAATGGCCTTTTTCAGGTCCAGTGTAGACTCACGAAGCAGACGCTCTCGGACATGTGTGTTCTTTATCCCGAGAACGAGTCGGTCTCTGATTAGTGACTCACGGAGATCGCCGTAGTCACAAGTGTCGCTGAGATTCTTAAGAGCTGTGACATATTTGTCAACGGGTTCACCACTCTCCTGGTTCCTTGTGTTGAACACATACCTCTTGTAAATCGTATTCTTTCGAGGAGTGGCATACTCCTCGAATTTCTCCAGTACGGTGGCGATTTTGACTTCGTCACCAGCAGTTGTCCACTTGAATGTGTTATACAGTTCCACTGCTTCGTCTCCAATTACAGTGAGCAATGTAGCAACTCGCATTGCATCGCCCTTGCTGGCAACATCGGTGGCCATTTCATAATTACTCCACCGTTGTTTAAACTTCTTCCAGGTCTGAGCTGGGTTGCCAGTGAGGAGTTGCAGTGGCTGAGGAGGAGGAAGGCTATGGGTAGCCATTCTGACACCATGTAACGATAAGCTGTTTTGAGTATAGTTTATTTAATAGTGCTCAACAGTTTCACTTGTACAGAGAGTATCGGCATAGATGTTAACTAGTGGGAGTCTAGAGTTAGAGTGGCCCGCCTCATGTGGGTCCAGTCTAGACATGAGTCATAACCTGTGGAATGTGGAGGAGTGGGGTTGCAGGCAACCTTGGCTACAGGCCAGGTCAGAGGTCATCCAGGGTTGTGCTAAGTGGCCATGAGCATATCATTACACAATCTACTGTACATCTAGGCCCGATAAGGTTTGTCACCTTCCGATGATGTCTTGGTGTGATGTGGCAGATGGAAGTGATGGGGTGGTGATCTCGATCTTGTTGGGATGGTTGGGACTGGACTTCTCTTGCCGTTGGGTATTTCCGTTACAGCAGCCTCGAGCAAAATGATCGGCAGATCCACACTTGAAGCAGTGGTCACACGTTTCACCTTTCCCATCCTCCTGACACCTCCGGCATCCGTAGCGCATGGGGGTCTTCTGGGTTGTGACTTGGTCTGTGCTCTCTGCAGAGACTCCTGCAGAGCTGCCACTTGGCACTTCAGGGTGTTTATCTCTGAGATCCCGGCCTGGAACTCTGCTATCTGGTCTGTGAGCAGTCCTGGCTTCGGCTGGGGTTTTGGCTTCATTTTTGGCTCGAGCTCTCCCTCCTGTACCTGGTTGATGATCACCGGTCTTGATTGATGAAGCTTCTATCGACGTTCAGACTCCAGGCTGGAGCAGCTGTTAAGCTTCTCAAACAATACTTCATCTGTGAGATTTGGGTCATTTGGGGCCTAAGCTCTGCTTTGATGTTGTCGCTCCTTAACCCTGTGAGCACAGCATGTCTGAACATACGGCGCACCAGAGTTGGGTCGTAGCATAAGTCGGATTCCGCTTCCTGGCTGGCAAAGAGAACTTTCTGTCTCAAGTCCAGCGCCTTCAAAAGGAAAGCCTGAGGGGACTCCTTCGGGTCCTGAGTAAGCTGGGCTAGCTGCTTGTACAAGTCAGTCGCATCTCGTTCCTGATAATGACACCTCAGAATGCGACGGAGACTAGGCAATGTGATTTTCCTCCTTCCCTCCAAATAGCTCCGTAGTGCTGATCCTGGGGAAATAGCTCGTATCACCCCCCGGATGATCTCACTGTCACTGTGGCCCTTCTCATGACCGCTCTCAATTTGATGGCCCAAACTGGTGAAACTGAGGCGATCCTTCTGTCCTGGTTCACCAATTTGCCCAGAAATTTTGAACTCCCGGCGGATTACGTTCAGGAAATCTGAACTCATAGGGGTTTGGGACGTTGTCGTCTCTGCTGCTTTCACTGGGGCCGGCTTCACAGGGACTTTTGCAGGTTCAGCAGACTTTGGCTTGACGATTTCAGTGGACAGGGGCTCTGTTCGGGCTATGCCGTCGAGGAAGGTCCTCAGTGTTGTGAACATCTCCAGCCCTCTGTCGTCACTGTCCTGCACCTCGTCACTGTTCACATGTTTCAGCACCTTCCGCAAAAGTCGGAGGCGGCCATTCGTCTCGTCTGCTGTCTCTCCTGTCTCCACTCCAAGATGATGGCACACATGGAGAAGCTGAGTGGTGGAGAGACCACTCAGTCATGCTGTTACCTGCTCAAAAACTTTCATCAGATCTTCCATGTTGTCCGGTTGATAGCTGTGCGAGATTTGTGACGAAACCGTGACTGCAGCCCGTGCTCAGTGATCCAAGGCAATCCCTGCTGAGGCAATCCCTCTTTGTAGTGATGGTACACCCTCTGGATACACGTCTGGTCCTCTCACTGGTCCCCTTCAGCTGTCACCGTTGACGTTACTGGCTCATCCTCTGGTTCCACCGTACTCTATATTCTGGTGGGCTGAGGGTACGCATCACTGGATAGACGTGTGTCGTCAGGTCGAACAGGAACACTCAGCCTGACACGCCTATCCCTCTCGTGCCTCCAAATGTTGCACCCGCCTAACTGCTGAATACTGTAGTTACACGGGGTACATTAATAACTCAATGGTCAATGACCTGGGAAGAATAAAAGATGAACAATAGAAGTTGAATCATAGAACTTCTCAGAGCTTTATTCTAAGTGTTGGTCAGTGGTCATCACAGGAAATATATATAATCAAATGGTATTCTATAAAATCTTAAATCTAAATTAAATACCAATGAAAAGACAAATGCTAACCTGCATGTACATGTATAGCAAAGTAACTCTACTGCATTTCTTTCCCCTGGCTTAAATGACAGAAGATACATGTAACATCCTATGGTCACTGAATGACTTGTTCTAAAACAAAGATAAATCAGTGCGCCTGCTTAACTCTTATGTTTACTTACACTCAATGGTGTAAACCAACCTCATTAAATATTCACAATAAAAATAGGTGTTCTTGTCTGGACTACTGTAGGTCTCACAAGGCTTTAAACAGATTTACTCTAAAACATAACAACATCACTGGACCATAACCCCTGTAACCATGGAGATCATCCTGGGTCTGGCCAACTTAACACTACACTGCCTGTGGGCTCATGAACCCAATAAACAATTCCACCCAACCCACTGCATTGACCAGCTGGATTTAATCAACTTCCTTAATCCTCTGGCCAACTCATTACATAGGCATGGGTGGTTTACTACCACACACATGGACACACCTAACAGTGTACTGTATGTGGACTTAACACATCAAACTTATTGTTCTGTACTCAAGCATCCTTAGTACAGGAGCTGTACAGAAAAGTCTTGAAAGAATACTTTCAAGAATCAACTACATGTGTACTAAAACTATACAAATCTAACACTTCTCAGATCTTGAGACAATCCACTAAATAATCAAAATAATAATGCTATGAAACCTAGCACTGGAACAATACTTAGCAAAGTGGAAATATAAATGGAACATTGATAAAATAACTTGATTGTCAGTCTAAAACACAAACTGAGAGAAACTTGACCAATGATCAAATAAGAGACAAAGAATTCTAAAGGATTTACTGTAAAGACCTTGAAAGAACTGTAAGGAATTGAAACTTCCTTTTCTTTGCATCTCCTAAATCTCATAAAATCTTAAAGCAATGCAAAACAATACTAACTAAATTATCCAATATCAACAGTTGTATAAATAATAAAAGTAATGATAATGACAATGAAAAGTAACATTCCTGGAAAGAATAAAAGATGAACAATAGAAGTTGAATCATAGAACTTCTCAGAGCTTTATTCTAAGTGTTGGTCAGTGGTCATCACAGGAAATATATATAATGACCTTCAAAGCCACACATCTTGATGCTTAGTTGGCTATTGGGGTGTTCCATTATCAAGATAGGTAAATATACTTATGAGGGGGAGGGGAATGGGTCTAAACCAAATTTTAAAAGGGGGTGCTTAATTTATACACATTTAGAAGGGGTGTCACTTTTGCTATCTCTACAATAGGCATCGGTGTTCGTCCACCTCAGCCATGATAACGGAAGGGTCACCAACGAGATCATGTGGCAGCCCTTGGAGAGGGCCACACTCATGACTGAGGCAGTTAACACTCATGTCCAGTTACCTCCTCAGCTAGTCTGGGACATTCTGTCAATTTGTTGGCCACCTGTCGTCCCTCTACTGGCGGCCGCCGTCGTTTCCCAAAGTAGAAGGTGTGCTGGACTTGCATCTGGCAGCCATTTGTTGCTGGACGAGTTCGGCATTCCTGGCGTTGGTACACACGCTCATCATGTGCCCCGCTTGGCCACAGTTGAAGCATATGATAGGTCAGCGTCTAGGTTGTGGGGGGTTCATAGGGTTACGGCGATATCAATGAACTGACGGCTCAGCTGGTCTAGTAGGGGCAACGGGAGGGGACGAATCGGAGGAGGCTAGCTGAAGCTGTAGATTGGCCACGACTTCTAACTGAGAAATTCTCTCGGTTTCCTCAGTAGGAGAGACAGACAGGGTATTACTGGCGGCGGCCATCTTCTTAAGTGTTCCCTTCTTGTCGCCATCCCTCCGATCAATCTTGTCTAGCTCCCGCTGTTCTTCTTGACAGACCTCACGAAGTAAACCTATGAAACTTGGAGGGGCTGGGCGTTTCTTCAAGTCTAACCTCAGGAGCAACGTATCATTGTATAAACAGCCTTGGGTGAACTGTTGTACCCTCACATTGTCGACACGGTTGGCGTCAACTCCACCCCCGTCGAGGACACGTGTGAGATAGACTCTCCTGCAGTCGAAGAAGGTAGTCAGAGGCAAGCTCTCCGTCCCTCTGGAAACACTCAATAAATCATAGATATAGTTCATCCCCATCCGCTGTGATACCATACGCCTGCTCAAGTCCCTCCAAGCATTCCTCTGCTGTAGCTTTGTTCCAGAGGGCCCACACAATATTGCTGGCAGGTGGGAGCAGTGACTCGACTATTCGGCTCAACCTTTCAGCTGCTGACAGACTGTAGTCATCTGCAAGTTGACGTGCCGGCCACTTCCAATTCTCATAGTCGAGTTCACCGCTAGGAATTGGGGTCTTCCCAGAAAATAGGCGGAGTTGCCTTCTGTGTGAGGAGGTAGAAACAACACGTAGGGGTGCAGACTCCTCGGGTGTGGCTAGCTTGGGTTTGGACGACTGGAGATCGTCCAGGGACTTGCCATGCCTTTTAAGAAGATTGTCTAGAGCCCTTTGAAAAGAAACTTGGCTAGCCTCTCCCTCAGTGTCTGACATGATTATGGTGTTAAACAAAATATAATAGATGTACAACAAGTAATAATGTGGATCAGATTGAGCTAATCCTTATCTTTTGACTGTGGGTCGTTATAAATACAACTCGACCAAGTCCGGGCGGTGCCTCCAAATTTTGTCACGGGTATTTCCTTTAAAAGGGACTCCCGATATTATTATTAATTACCGGTTCAATGGTAAGACAAAATTAAACAAAATAAATAACGAAAAGAGGTCGATCTGACAGTCGGAATTTCAATATGTATTCTGTCAAATATTCAAGCAAAATAAATGACAAAACAATCTTCGAACATATGAAAATGAGAATTAAACCCAATACTGATCCAATTTGAATATTACAAAATGAACAAAGAGAATGAAATTTAATATAATGTAACAATGGAAAATAATAAAAAGGAACTTAGCGGGTTGATGACTGTGGCTAGCCGATGATGATCTAAGCAATCCTCCGAACGATCTTGATTCAACGCGACCGACGTACGCGAGCAGGTACAAAGTTCAATGGAGAATCACACGAACGAAAGCAAAGAAAGTTCTTGATCCAGGGAAATCGGGAAAAAGAAGTGAAGATGGGGCTAGTAGAATAGATGAAGGGGCTAGACGAAAGTAGAAACAATCGGTGAAGTCACCACAACAACACGCTAAAACATCAAGGCCATCCACGGCACATCAGGGGCTGGAGGCAATTGTTGAACAACCTATGTTCAAAATATAAAAGAGGTGATGTTGTGTCTTGCAGACGATTGTAGCGATTATTACTTTTTTGATGCTTACTGGACGAAGGCTGGAGTCACAATGGCCCAAATCGCCCACTGGAACACCACATGGCCAAATTCCTCCTTCTTGCATCATAAATCACCCAAACCAAGTCAGACAGAGAGGAGACTATAGCCTGGGTCCATGGTAATAAAACCCTTGGTCCTAAAAGGTTGCTTACATGTGTGGGAATTAGAGTTGTACAAGTCACAACCAAAAGTTGAAAACAATTTTGGGGTGTGACACTAGTATTGTAAACCTTACTTTATAATTGTATGGCCACAAATGTTCCAGTTCATTGATTAGCAAAGTTGTATATAAAGTGGAGCACGTGTAAATAAAGTTGTTGAATTCATTTCCGAGTTTCTATGTGTGCTGATTTTTTTATGCGTTTTACCTATACTATAACATTTGGCGACGATGATTAAAGAACTGAAATTGCAATATGGAGTCTGCCGGAGGGTATGCCAGTATACTTTAACTCCTCCATTTCCACATTGCTGTGGAAACAGTGGGCTTCCATGTTTAAAACTTACTTAATAACTACAGGAGGCGACAATGAATTTAGTGAAAGACGTCTGCCCACAACCCTTTCCACACAAGTGTGGCCTCACCGGTCTGAGGACTTCACAAGCCGTCCTCGGGTGCCAATGCAGGTTCGTCGCCCTGGTAAACTGCCTTCCGCAATGCTTGCATATACCAGAAACTGTCCATCCCATGGGGGAACACGAAGGTTCAGTTAGTCTGTTACAATATCGACTAGGCCTGTTTACCGGTTGGCCGCCATATGTGTGTTGGCCAAGATTTAGCTCATCTTGGACAGACCCCATGTCTATCAAAGTCTTCTCCTTCCATTTCTGTTTTGCCCTAGGCGGCAGTGTTGGTGGCACCTGGGTTAACTCCACTTTTTTCCCCTGGTCTTCAGCTCGTTTGGTGATCTGGCACCGAACCCCCTGGGACTTTCTGAGTCCACCATGTCACTCTTGACTCCCCGAGGTATGGTTTCAGGTGGTACCACCTTGAGTTTGGAGTGAAGTGATTTCTAGATTCAATAGGTGATATCACTTATCCTTGAAATAACCACGAAGGGTCCTTCCCACTGGCGCTGCAGCTTTGAAGCATGGCCGACTTTCTTGGATGGTGTATAGAGCCATACAGGTTGTCCAGGTTCATAGCTCGTCGATCATAGTGTCTCTTTTGGTGTAAATGACTTTTCCCCAAGTGGCAGCGAGCGGACTCATGCGCACTTTCTATCTTCTCTCACAGTCCTTGTGCGTACTCGTGCAGATCTGCCGTGGGGTCTCGTTCATCACCAGGGGACCCAACCACAAGATCCAAGGGAAGGCTGACCTCCCTTCCCAGCATAAGCATGTTTGGAGTAAGCTTGGTGCTTTCGTGCTGGGCCGAGCGGTAGCTAGGCCATCATTACGTACGGCAAGTGCTCATCCCAGTGTTCTTGTTTTTCCTCCACAAAAAAGCTCAGCATTGCTTTCATCGTACAATTCAACCTTTCCACCATTCTATCTGATTGGGGGTGAAATGGTGTGGTGCAAGTCTTGTGGACTCCAAGCAGCTTGCATACATCCTGTAACAACTCAGCCTCAAACTCCCGTCCTTGGTCTGTATGGATTTCCAGAGGGGTGCCAAACCGGCCACTGTTCTATGTTTGGTCCGGGATCGAAAGGGCTTTGACCCACTTGAAGTAGTCTGCAACCATGATGATGCTGGTATTCCCTGCTCTGGTCCTTGGAAATCTGCCAGTGAGGTCAATTGCGATGCGCTCCATCGGCGCTCCAACCATGTATTGCTGAAGAGGAGCCCTCAATGAGGAGCACTTGCGGTACCATTCTTCTGCCTGGCCCTTCATCCTCCTCCAGTAGACCGGTGCCTGTCCCAGCCTAGCTACCGTCCTGTTTATCCCCAGATGGCCGGAAGTTCTGATGTTGTGCACCAGCTGCAACACTTCTGTAATCTGCATCCGAGGGACCACCAATTTCCATGTCGAGGACTTGCCATCTGGGTCCTCCAATCTGACCCTCAGGACACCATGGATCAGTCGAAACATTTCCCACATGGCCCACATGATACAGCGGATCCTTTCTATGTGTTGTGGATCCTTCCCCATTGGGTTGTGTACAGTGGATCCCTTCTGTGTGGTGTGGATCCTCCCCCATTGGGTTGTGTACAGCGGATTGGAATGGATCAGCCCTAGTGGGCTGTGTACAGCGGATCCTCTCTGTGTGGTGTGGATTCCCCCATTGAGCTGTACATAGCGGATTATTTCTGTGTAGTGTAGATCAGCCTCATTGGGTTGTGTACAGCGGATCCTTTTCTTGTTGGTGTGGATCAGTCCCATTGGGTTGTGAACAGCGGATCTTTTCTGTGTGGTGTGGATATGCCCCATTGGATTGTGTACAGCAAATCCTTTCTGTGTAGTGTGGATCTCCTCATTGGGTTGTGTACAGCGGTTCCTTTCTTGTTGGTGTGAATCACCCCCATTAGGTTGTGGACAGCGGATCCCTTCCGAGTGGAGTGGATCTACCTGATTAGTTTGTCCAGTGTGTTTACTCTGAGTGGAAGTAGATGTGGAATTCCCAATATGATCATCACTGGTCTGGCCCAGCCTACACTATTCGGGCTCACGGGCTTGAAACCCTCTTGTCCAGACAGATTCTCGGTCTATTACTCTACCTATATCAGCATTACACCCTAAGAAATCATAATCTGACAACCAGATGACAAATTTCGAGCCATGGTCGATGCACAAATTACTCATGACAAAAAGTCATTAAGATCATTCCTAGGATTGGCGGGTTACTTTGTTAAGTATATATCCCTCAATTTGCTGACATTGTAGTGGAACCGTTAAGATCCTTAAAGCCACACTTGAACGGCACTGGGCATGACTAGTTCATGCCAAAATTCATTAAATATATGCTTAATGATTACTATATTTAAGTTAACCTTCAATAAAGATGATTCCTTAACCCTAACTCCCTAGGTCCATTTGCTTACACATAACCTGAATCCTTCCTAACTCCCTAGGTCCATTTGCTTACACACATAACCTCCAAAATCCTTCAGTAGTAAAGCAAGTACATGACATGTACAGTATGCACACATGTGTTTCTAATCTGTGATACATGTACATGGCCAGGGACCCTCCCTGCATGCATGGAGCAATAAACAGTGTCCACTGACCCAAGCGCTGACCTTGCAATCACTACAACAAACATGGATGTGCATGTACCATGGAGAGGCAAGTATGCCTAATAACCTCAATCTTCCAAAATCCTTCACTTTAGCAAAGAGGATGTAGCATGTAACCTCAATCCTTCAAAATCCTTCACTTTAGCAAAGATGATTTTGGAGGATTTGGGAAGGTTAGGGTTAATGTAAAACAAACCTCATTAAAACCAGCATTCCGAGTTTTGCAAAAAGTCGTCAGTCTCATACATTATTCATTCTATGAGGTGCCCTCCCGCGAAGGCGGGTTGCCTGTGAGCCGTAAACACAATGGAAAAAGATGGCCACTTCTGGGCGGCTACATGACTCTGATGACATCACGTGTAGTCGTACATCCGGGACTTTTACACTGGTTTTCTTAGTCACTGGTGCTTCAGTGTTGATTTCGTAGGGTGCCATGGAATCGCACTGCCAATGGCGGGAGTGGAGAAAGGTTTTCAAAAACCGAAGAATGGGGCCCAATTTTTTCAATCCAAATTACGAAAAAACATGTGTAATAACATCATATTAACAATGAAATAATACCTTAATATATAACAAACAAGGTTCAAAACTCTTCTTTCTTTCTTTTTTTTTTTTAGAACTTTCCGTTCAAGTGTGGATTTAACTAGAACTAACAGCAAATTTGTATGGTGTTGTCACGAACTTATAATTAATGTGTAAATATCATTTTAAGGTAACATAAATAATTGTACTTAAATCCTGCGTGTGTGACGAGAGCATGACCTTTCAGTACCACCTTACTTTTTATAGAACCGGCTGCCATGGGGCTACTCCTTTTTGTTTACTAAAGAATATGTTGTGCATTTGATTTCCTTATTTAGCTTAATCATGCAAAGGTCTTCCCCGCATGATTTAACATGTATGGTCTGGATCGAGATTTATTAAAATTTATGGGATAAATGAATATTCATTATTGGTGTAGTATTTAAAGAAAAGTAAAGGGGGTTGAGAGACACTTCGCAGCTTGACCACCGACTCGATGACTTTGGGCACCGAGGCTTTTGCCTGTACTACCGATGATTGCTGATTTAAAGATGGTAGAGATTTTCAACGACATATTGGAGTGTTCGGCTTTTGTGGAGGACCAATGATGGGTTTGGCCATCATCGGGAACTTAAACATTCCCGTTACATCTTGGATGGTGTACTACTCCCCTTATGCCTCACGGCGTATCACTACAGTAAACGAAAACAAGTGCGGCTTTATTTAAAAAGGGAAAAGGGAGAAGAAAAAATTATACATGAAATTCCATTTTGGGGGAGATCATCCATTTTGGGGGAAATTAAAAAAAATTCCACCTCCCCCTCTCCTCCCCATAAACAAAAATCTAATTGAACATCAAATGAACTGAGCAGGAAGAATGTTTTCTTTCATAAGGGGATGAATATATGCAAATAATCTTCACATATTCACTACTTTCTCTTTAACGTCAAAACAACACAATAAGCTGGACACTTTCACATGTTAGTTTCTATACTCTTGACTTCTGCACATTTATCTATTCTTATATATAGTATGAATGCAATGACATTTCTTGTGATTAAAACATAAGGTCCTTGCTGTGCAACATTTATATTAGAAAATAAATTCAAATACCAGGCCTCGACCTTAAGGATTGATAGGGCACGGCCACTTTGGCCTTGGCTACCTTAAGGCTTCATACGATCACTACGGCCGTATTCAAAGGAATTCTAGAAACGTTACTAACTTCGTTGTATAAGTTTTTGAAAATTAACAAAATTAGCATTCATTTACCGTATATATGTAGTGGTTCAATTTAGAATCATTTCGGCAGGCAATATGATCGCACTTTCAACCACGGTGAGCCACTCATTTTCCTGACGAATTTTTAATAATCAAAATCAAGCTTGATCATACCACAAAGTAACATTACACTTGGCGAAATTCACTTTGAAAGGCATCCGAACACGTCGCAGTCAGTAATTTTTTTTTCGTGATATTGCCTCTGTTTTAGCGATCGATATAACAATGTAAACAAAACAGAAAATAGATGGAGGACTAACTTTCATGAATGACTGCAATTTTTACCACCTGTGGCTCAATTTCCGGACACTAAAGATGATTATTTCTGGTAAAATTTGGACATTCATATTATGAACCAAACGACAGTAAAGCCTTGAAAAACAACACCTTTACCTATGCACACTGCATACAGTAATGTTAAGCATTTTAAATGTGCTATACAAAATTTTGGAACAAAATCGTTCCCTGAATTGTAATGGCACAAAGAGTATGACATAAAACACAATAAAGGGGGCCACTTTCCTACCGTCACGTTAGCAGTTTTTCTAATGGTTGTAAAAAATATTTTTAAATATCTGAAACCACCCAAAAAGAACTTCAACATTTGAATAGACATGCATGCTTATTCCTAAAGATAATTTGAGTTGATTATTACTAATATTTTTTTAATTACCCTAAAATTTCCATCAACAAATGGACAGAAAAGTGAGGTAACTTTTTCCGTCCAATTTTTATGGAAATTTGAGGGTAAAAAAATAAATTTAAAAAAAATAAATAAAATAAATCAACTCATAATAAAAAAAATTAAAAATAAAATAAATCAACTCAAATTAGTTCTGGTATAAGCCTGCATGTCCATTCACACGTTGAAACACATTTTGGTCGGTTTCAGGTACTTAAAAATAAATAACAACCATTGGAAAAACTGCTAACGTGACGGATGCAAAGTGGCCCCCTTTATTGTGTTTTATGTCATATGTGTTTGTGATGTCATTGGGAAACCATGCTATTACACGTTTACAAAATTCAAGTTATTCACAAGCATATAAAAAAAGAAAAGCGCAAATCAATGACAATTTATGAAACCATCACTGACAGGAGCTCTCCAGATAAAAGTCCATGATACAATAATATAAATACAGATAATGTCCACAGTAGAGTACCAATTGCTATATCAAAGCTCTGGTGACTAATGAGTGAATGACCTGCCCCAGTCATGATGATCAACTCTCTGCAGCTTGTATCGCTTCTGCAGCCTTGAATATGTGCAAAGCGTTATCAGCTCCTCCACAGAGCAGCAACTGTGTAGCAACAACACAAGGGGGAAATGGTGTCAGAAATGAGATGAGATAGGATTATGGGTTAGGAATCTGTTCAGGATTTATTCTCATAAGCCCTACCCACTCTGGAAACCCTGTCATATTTTTATTTTATTTTTTTAAAAGTATAATTGGTCGAGATGTCTGTTAGAAATGTTTTACATGGAGAGAAATGATTCATTGGTGGTCAAATAATGGCACTTTAGAAAGAATGTACACAAGGTAACAGATCCCAGAATTTCAGGTATGAATCCAAAATGTGCAGAGATAAAAATGCTTAATTTATTTGATAACTGTTTGTTAAGAAAACAAAACATTCAAATCAAATCTCAAATCAATGGATCAATTTCAATCAATTAATTCAAACTGCGGTACCCACTGCTACATGTATATAGGATTCTAGTTGTCCTGTCTAGGTGGTAGACAGGTTGGAACGTCTACAGTAATAGGTCATGGGTTTGAGTCCCACCCAAGTTGCCTGTGGATTTTTGTTCACGGACACTCAAAATGTCAATTTAATTACTCAAGAATTAGGCTAAATACATAACCCCTAAAAAAAACAAATCACTGTTTGATAATAAAATAAAACATTCAAATCAAAAATCAAATCAATGGTTCAATTTCAATCAATTAAT
Source organism: Zoroaster sp. YZ-2022 (assembly GCA_029582265.1). NCBI lineage: Eukaryota > Metazoa > Echinodermata > Asteroidea > Forcipulatida > Zoroasteridae > Zoroaster > Zoroaster sp. YZ-2022. The sequence goes on along the minus strand of CM055830.1, from coordinate 22,212,812 downwards.
TCATACTGCGGTACTACATCTATATATATATATATATATATATATATATATATATATATATATATATATATAATAATAATATATATATATACATATACATATACATATACATATACATATACATATACATATACATATACATATACATATACATATACATATACATATACATATACATATATATATATGATTCTGTCTAGGTGGTAGACAGGTTATAATGTTTACAGTAATAGGTCCCACCCGACTTGCCTGTGGATTTTTGTTCATGGACACTCAAAAAAGAAAGGCAAAAAGTCAATTTATTTACTCAAGAATAATGGCAAATACATAACCAAATGCATAACCACTAAACAAATAAATCACTGTTTGATAATATTCTTCAAAACTGAGTCAAATTTGATGAATGAAACAAATGAAACTTACCTCTGATTGTGACCAATCAACAGCCAGTATTTTATCTTCTAATCCAGACATATTGTAAAGAGGTGCCTTAGGACTGTAACATCAAATGAACATGGAGTAAATGACAATCGTTTTAAGTACAGATACACTGTTTTGATGACAAATATAAACCAACATTGTAGAATATGGCTTATTACTTTGTGTTGTCATCACCAAGGCTATATTCTGATTAAGTTTGCATGAATAGATCACGCCGTAAATACTAATACAGGCCTAGAATTTCACAGAGGCAACAGAGGCCATGACCTCCATTTGTTCAAGTACACATTTCCACACACTTAAAACATTAAAGCGGGACTGACATGGATTTAAATCAAACAGTTAAATATGTGATCGTTTTATTCTTTAATATCAGTAAAAGATCAATAAAATTTTTGTTGTGTTTTTATTGTTTTTGAGAGTGTTATTTTACCATTGTAAAAATGCCCCCCACTTTCACGCCCTGCACGGAGGAGCTGTTCGTGATGTCATGTCGGGAAGAGAAATTCGGCTCAAAACTCGGCTCAAAATGATCGCTGCACATAACTATGTGAGCCGATGGACCTGACCACTTTACTTTTGTCAGTCGAACTTTGCTCGTCCAAATACGGCGATTTTTGGGTCACTTGGGAACAGATGAAGGCTAACACCGTCTTTGGTGGTGTTGCTGCATCCTGCAGAAACACATCTTCCCGGCATATTATTAGTACCGTAAACAAAAATCACGGAAGAAATGAAATCGACGCTACGTGTGTGAAACGTTTGTATGTACATGTACATCATGTACACATCGGATCTTCCCGACCTTACGTCACATATCTTATGCAAATGAAGCTTCCACCATGGGGCGGGGTTGCCTCCCCCAAACACTTCAAACATTGTTTTAAAATACTTATACTCAGAAATCAATAATTAAATAGACACAGGTGGGTCTCAAAAACAATATTTTATTACAAAACGCCTTAAGTACACACACAATAAAGGATGTCAGTCCCCCTTTAAATACAGGTAACATAGAAATAGGAATGGTTTGTGTTTGGAGGCAAAGTCCAACAGGCCAGAGGCTTGTAGCGGATAGCCTTAGAAAAAAACAAATTGAAATACAATACATGTAGCCTATGTTATACTTGGACCGACACTGTAAGAAAGACAGGGGAAGACAGCAAGACGATGGTGGAAAATGGATGAGAAAACGATGAACAGAAGGGATTAAACTATATTACATATAGGAACATAAGAAACCTTTTGTAGGATTTTTTAAAAACCTAAACAAAGAAGATTGAGTTTTGATTGTATGGTCCATTGAATTCCAGAGACGAGGACCCTAGTATCGCAGAGTATCGATAGAGAATGACCACTGCCCTGGTCTTGGCCTTGGTGCCCCTTCAACACGTTCCCATAGACATTCTGATATTCTAATGGAAGTAGCCTTTACTCAGGAAAAGTGGCCTTGCCACATTCCAGGCCTGCAATAGTAGAAATGTGTAATCCAACTACATAGTACTGTAACACTCACCTTCTTGTGTCCCACAGTTTGAGAGTCTTGTCATAGGATCCTGATATGAGTAGGTTACCATCATCTGGTGACCAGGCTACCGATGACACCCAGCCATTGTGATGACTTAGTGATGACTTCACTAACACACCGTCTGGAACATTCAATTCAATCTTTATTTCACTTTATCACAACATTGAACATTCATTAATATAAATAACATTATTGGAGAGCAGTAATGATGATAAAGTGTGTGGTGGCCCTCCAAAAGCACGCTTGTCGAGTTGAGAGCCCCCACTGTAATCATGTGTAGTACAATGAGAAATAGAAATAATCTTCATTTTTTTTTTTTTTTTACGCAATTCGCCCCACACAAGGCCAATGGCCACTCCAAGGTGGGGGCTACTAAGTCATTGAGTTGTTACAACGACTCCACACTGAAGAAACCAGCCCCTCGCACCGAAACAAGACAAGTTAATAACCACCCTCTTCACGGTGCGAATAGGACTGGGAGGGGGTAACTAGTCCAGAACAAGGCAGTTATTAAACTGCCTCTGCCCCTATAAGCAATTATGGTTAAGTGTCTTGCTCAAGGACACAAGTGTCACGGCCAGGATTCGAACCCACATTCTGCTGCTAACACCAGAACTTAAGTCCGGTAAGCTAGACCGCTCAGCCACGAACACTCCTCATGCAGAAAAACAAAATTAACATTAACTTCTCAAAATCACAATGTACTATACACGATAATATAAATATAAAAGTTGCTTAATACAAGGACAAGTCACGAACATTGACCGGACAACATCAGTACATTAAAACTCACGCACTTAGATTTAATATAAATACAAAAGGTTAGAGCAACCAGCAAGATATAAAGAAATATATTAAGAAAGATCCCAAAGGTCTACCCAAAGAGTAAAGATATGTGGAAAATACAGCAAGTAATAAACAGGGTGTTTTTGTTATTGCTTTGGATGAAAATGACCGGACCAGTCTTCAAAGTCACCGTCACTCTGCGGCACCAATGGTGTTTACAATGTGTATTTTGCTAGAAGAACTTTACAACATTTGGTCATTCAACAAATAACAAAATGGTCGAATTGTAAAACTTACTTGGTATAAAGCTGATGATGGTATCATTCTTTCCTTTAATTATTTTGTCGAAGGTGCTGTCACTCTTCAGAAAAGTTATATAATTTCCAGTTCGAATTTCGAAAAGAGTACTCTTTCCTTAATAATTTATCAGAATGAATACAAATGCATTGAATTTTAAATTTTCAATATTTCTTAGTAAACGACACAATGTAATATAAAGTTGAAACTTTCACAGCTTGGTTGTTAACCAGTTCACGTCGGAGGCCGTGTATGTCACGCAATTTTTTTTTGCACCACGGATCGGAGAGCGTCTAAACACGCCATAGGAAACTCCGATATATTTGTATGCATGCTCGGTTGAGCCACGCGTGTACGGTGACATGCTCGGAAGACGTGGCCACGCGCTGTGGAAGCTTCCATTTACGTGTGTGTGGGAAAATGAAACCCGCACAGGGGCCCAGAAAAACTTTTTTATTCCTGACGCGAACTGGTTAAAGTATATTCAAAGAGAGTATGATTCAAAGAGAGTAAGCATACATGTACCTAAAAAAGCAGTGCATCTTCCCTTTGATAGTGCATGTTCATAATAGATGAACAGCAATATTATAGATTCCTTAGGGATGAGGGCCAAAGTCACGGTACAGGCAAGCCTTTGAGAAGCCTGGCCAGGCCATTCAACCTAACCTGAGCTTCTGGAGGGCCTAGCCAAGTAGAGTTGTCAGTCAAGTCTGAGCTATTTGAGATCTATTCACTAGTAAAGGGTCTTTTGTGCTCAGCTAGGGGATTACATAGGCCTATGGGTCTGGGCAAAGCCTGGGCCTAGCCAGGCTTCTCAAAGGCTTGGCTAATAATAATAATAATGTGTGGACTTATATAGCGCACGTATTCACAAACTGAGTGGTGCTCAAGGCGCATTATATTATTACCCCTGCTCATAAGGCTCATAAATCATTCCTGAAACCATCTCAGCTCCCTGGGGAGTATACAGCTCAATTGCTGCCATTACAGCGCATATAGGGCTAATCAACCAACTCTGCCCTCACAGGTACCCATTTAACCCCTGGGTGGAGAGATGCAATTATGGTTAAGTGTCTTGCTCAAGGACACAAGTGTCACGGCCGGGATTCGAACCCACATTCTGCTGCTAACACCAGAACTTGAGTCCGGTAAGCTAGACCGCTCGGCCACGACACTCCATTGTACCATGACTTTGGCCCTCCTCCCTTAGCAACAGGTTACTGCTTGTATGAAGGACGCCCTCATGAGGACATGCATGGAGCACATAAGTGTCTCATGTCTACATTAATCAGATAATGGTTTCATGTAAAGGGAATGCACACCATTGGTAATTTACCGATAACAAAATGACTGAATGACACATATGATCCAAACACTTACTTGATGTGAGCTTGGTGATGGTACCAAACACACAGAAATCTGTCTGACCAGCTGTTATTTTGTAGAAAACTTAAAATGCATTTACAAATTTGAAATGGATCACAGCCGTGTGCCCAAAACTGTGAGCTTGTGATCCATTTTCTACACTGAAATGAATGCAAACAAATCTGAATGCATTTTCACTATTGTCTCATTAATGACATAATGAAATGAGCTGAAACTTCAATAGGTTTGTGTTTGTATATATCTTTCTTGATTCTTATAAAGTACGGATGCATGTACAGACATTTTACCAATGGTGTACAATTCTTTTAAGGGGCATCAGAGTTTTAGAATGCTTTGCTGAGGAATGAGTGCGCACACACACACTATGAACAACTTCACCTTGAAAATACCCTGAAAATCCGTTTTGCCTTGAAATACATGTAACAGTTCACCGTAATTTCACTGCAATTTCAGTGTCTCTTCCTCTCAGATATTGGCAATAATGTCCACGGTGATTTCATGGCAAATTCATGGTGCTCTCGAGAATTAATGAGCTGCCCCAAAACTGCCACGGGAAGTTCATAGCATTTTCACAGCGTTTTCGCGGCGAAGGCATTCCAAGAGTATTTCCTGGGAATTTCATGGTGTTGTGTCGTCATGAAATTGTCGTGAACTATTTATTTCACGGTAAAACAAATTTTCAGGACATTTTTAGGGTAAGGTTATTCATAGTGACATATATGTACCTTTCTGTCGTGGATCCCATAATCTAATATGTCTGTCTGAGCTTCCAGTCGCAAGGAGTTTACTGTGTGGAGAGTATGCTACACTAAGGAACACTTTATTCCCTGTCTGTTTCAATAAAGTGACAATAAATGTTGAAAACAATGATGAAGTCTGCATTCCCAATCTCAGATAATAATAATAATAATAATAATAATAATGTGTGGATTTATATAGCGCACGTATCCACCAACTAAGTGGTGCTCAAGGCGCATTATATTATTATCCCTGCTCATAAGGCTCATAAGGCTCATAAATCATTCCTGAAACCATCTTAGCTCCCTGGGGAGTATACAGCTCAATTGCTGCCATTTCTAGCGCATATAGAGCAAACCAACTCTGCCTTCACAGGTACCCATTTAACCCCTGGGTGGAGAGAAGCAATTATGATTAAGTGTCTTGCTCAAGGACACAAGTGTCACGGCCGTGATTCGAACCCACATTATGTTGCTAACACCAGAACTTGAATCCGGTAAGCTACAAATTAAGTCTTGCACTGTGCTTTCTGGTCCCAGGGCTCGAATTTCATTCCTATCTGAGACAGAGGCCACTTTTCCCAAGTGAAGAGCACTCCCATGAGAATATCAGAATGTCTATGGTTATGTTTTTAAAGGGCACAAGGCCAAGACCAGGGCAATGAAGGCCACAGCATCTGTGGCCTCCAAGAAATTCCTTGCCTGTTATGCCCACATCAATACTTTCAAATTTTTGCAAAATTGCATTAACATTTTAAGTTTCTTTTTTTTAACAGTAAATGAATTATTTCAGAATAATGCCGTTATTCTCTTGGTATTGTTTTAAAGTAATGGTTATATGATGTGCTACTGTAATTTATGTGTTACCTTGGCTCACTGGTGTCTAAATTGAAAATTTCACATACATACAAGATACAAGCTGAGCTCGGACCGGAAACCAGAGAACTATTTAGAGGCCTTATTATAGAAGCTTTGGGTTTAATTCCATTCACCACTCCCCAAGAACTATTATTGTCCATTTGAAATGTAATGTATGCATGACTTTGTTTGTATCTTTCTTCAAATGTTGTGATGGAGTGTCATGGCCGAGCGGTCTAGCTTACCGGACTCAAGTTCTGGTGTTAGCAGCAGAATGTGGGTTCGAATCACGGCCGTGACACATGTGTCCTTGAGCAAGACACTTAACCAGAATTGCTTCTCTCCACCCAGGGGTTAAATGGGTACCTGTGAGGGCAGAGTTGGTTGATTAGCCCTATATGCGCTGTAATGGCAGCAATTGAGCTGTATACTCCCCAGGGAGCTGAGATGGTTTCAGGAATGATTTATGAGCCTTATGAGCCTTATAAGCAGGGGTAATAATATAATGCGCCTTGAGCACCACTCAGTTGGTGGATACGTGCGCTATATAAGTCCACACATTATTATTATTATTCACCACTCCCCAAGAACTATTATTGTCCATTTGAAATGTCATGTATGCATGACTTTGCTTGTATCTTTCTTCAAATGTTGTGATGGGTACAGCAGGGGTTGCCCTTAACTGTTTTGTTCACTAGTTTAATTTTTCCGTATGCATTTAATATATATATATATAACATTTATTCATGGGATATTCTTCTCAAAACTGCCAAAAATAAGTATAATGCTGGAACTCGACAGTCCTGCTAGACATGGACAGGCAGGACATAGCAAGGGTCGGTAACTGTGCAATCATGGCAAGGCGGCAGAACTAAGTGACAGGTACAAACCTACGTGGTAGTTGATGCGCTGTGGCTGGCATGTGCTATACGTGAAGTTATGGTTCAGCTTTCTATTGGCGGTACGATGAGATTGAGGAGGACAATATACATGTATAATTTAGTTTTAAAATGCATCGACAAACATCCCTATTGGATTGGAATGGATTGAATTGCTCAAGGCTGTCACTCAGACTCGCAATCTGGAAGTCACAAGTTCAGGTCCCACTTTGGTGAATTTTTCTTTTGATCAGTACTAAAACACATTAAATATTACATTCATTGCTCATCAGTCATGTGACCTTACCAGAGTGGTCACATGCTCTTCCTGCTCCAAGTCCCATAACCGCATGGTGTGGTCCCATGATGCAGTGCAAACACTCTTCTCGTCCAGCCAAACCAGAGATGAGATTCCTTGTGTGTGACCGTCAAACGTCCGCAGCGGTGTCTAGATTAAATAATTAATATGTATAAAATAGATTATTTCCGAAGGTAAAAAATATGAAACATTAAATTACGGAATGTTTAGGTAAATTGGTTTTTCTACTTATCTGGTTAGTTTTACATATAATTGATTCAATTGATCTCTTTTACCTTTTTGCTAGTGGAAAAATTGGAGTGAAAGTTCGTCGCTCGTTTTACAAATGCCTGTATTATTTTTTGATTTCAAAGTGAAGTAATTTTGGCTGAAAAAAGCCAAATAGAAATGGGCGTCAAACTTTGTCACTGATTGGTTTAATTCTGCACTGCGTGCTGGCTTAATGTTAGAAGGTAGCAAGTGATAAGAGCAACTCTGATATTGATAAGACCAAGTCTTTACCTAATAATAATAATAATAATAATAATAATAATAATAATAATAATAATAATAATAATAATAATAATAATAATAATAATAATAATAATAATAATAATAATAATAATAATAATAATAATAATAAAGATTTGTAGCGCGCACATATCCACCCTGCTGGGCACTCAAGGCACAGAAACAAAGAAAACAACATGAAAATAAACAATACAGGGTGTCCCAGAAAAAAGGTAATTCTGACAATAAGGGTTAATTTTGACAAAGATATGCTTTTTATGGCTATTAATCATGTTTTACCATAAAGTAGGAGCAAAATGCTTTCCAGTGGTATCTTGATTGCATTCCTCTGGTCATGCATCACTGAGCACCATTGTTTGGAAAATGCTATGTGAAAACCCTTTTGGGACAGTTCATGGTCAGACATGCTGTGGAATGACCGGCCAGGTCACCGGATTTCACTCCTTGTGACTTTTTCTTGTGGGGGTATTTGAAGAACAAAGTGTTCACCAGTCCACCGCGTAACCTTCAGGATTTGCAAGCCCGCATTCAACATGAGGTCGAAATCTTACGTGATGATCCTGCAATGGTGAGACGAGCTGTGGCTGACATGCGCCGTTGTGGACTTTGCATCGAAAGAGGAGGTGGGCACGTGGAAGGTGTTGGTGCATAATTCAGTACTGAATAAATATCACCAATTGATAAACATCTTGTACGTAACACATGCTTTCAAACGGTTAGATTTCCCTCGGGCCATATCTGAATGTGCTGCTCATGTCTGACCATGAACTGTCCCAAAAGGGTTTTCACATAGCATTTTCCAAACAATGGTGCTCAGTGATGCATGACCAGAGGAATGCAATCAAGATACCACTGGAAAGCATTTTGCTCCTACTTTATGGTAAAACATGATTAATAGCCATAAAAAGCATATCTTTGTCAAAATTAACCCTTATTGTCAGAATTACCTTTTTTCTGGGACACCTTGTATACAATGATCGCATAGAAAAAAAATTATGTACCGTGATACATGTACCTACAATGCAATTACAAATATACATCATCTTTGAAGCATTGTGACATAACATGAGTTTTAAGCAGCGACTTAAATCTAGTTATACTATGACAAGATTTGAGTTTAGTTGGAAGATGATTCCAGAGTCTCGGAGCTGCGACAGAAAAAGACCTATCACCCCAGTTCCGTTTTGAAGTTGGTTCCTTTAGGAGTGACATGTTGCTGGAGAACAAATTGCGTGATGGAGTGTAGACTTTAAGCAGTTCAGAAATATAAATTGGAGCAATGTATGTACAGAACATGTTCAGTTAGCATTAATTACGCAAGCCGATTAAATTACTCGATAGTGTTTCTTTTTATGGAACCACTTCCCGCCCAATTACTTTTCTTTTGACAAAAACATATTATAAACACTTACCATACAATAATAAAAATAATAGTAGTAATAATAATTTTTTTAAACTTATCAATAAACTATCATACCGATTTTAAATCGGATTTTTTTTCTGACAGCAAAAAAGTCAGAAATCCAACTTAAATCGAAAGAATATCATGCCTGTTATTAATCCTGGTAAGCCCAGCAACCATATTAAAACAAAGTGCGTCTTCCAGAAATTGATTACAAATCATGCACCAAATTTTCAGCATACAACATCGAGGGAATACAACGTGTATTTTGATAACTTGTATAATGCATCATGGAGAAAAATGGATGGACTACATTTGAATGACATGTATTATAGCAACTCTTGTAGTCCTAATTAATGTGATTTCCAAACATGTTTTATTAACCCTAACTCCCTAGACAACAAAGGCAGTTGGAGGATTTTGAAGGATTTTTATTGTTCAGTAACAATGCTTAGGGAGTTAGGGTTAATCAAAATAAAGCACAAGTAACATAAAATTCAATGAGTTGTTCAATTTTATGACTCAATTAAAATAAGAAAAGTAAATAAAATACGTTGATTTTAGAAAAAAAACTTTGGTTTAGTAAAATTGATGAAATACTAACCTACATGTCAAGTGTTTTTTTCACTTAACTTTAAGCCTTGACATGTGTTAGGTTTTCTTTTTTCTTAACCCTCCTACTACTACATGTACAAGGTCAAAATCAGTCAAAATGTTGATATACTTGTCAAGGTATATCTAGTGCACTTAACCAGTTCACGTCGGGAATATATTTTTTTTTCTGGTCCCCCGTGCGGGTTTATTTTCAGTGAAAAATCAGAAAAAATTTCTAGCCATTAATAATTTTTTTGTCAATGAAACTAAGTCCGGACACCCAAATAAACACCTTTACTCATTGACATTTCGAGAATTAAATGGCTAGTTTTTAATTACAGTTGTGTTTGTTCAGCACAATTAGACCGTTGGCAAGCTCCGATGCAATGGCCTATTAGCGACCAGCGCCCGGTCGAACAGACGGCATACCCGGAGAGAGAGAAAAGGCCTCGTAAACAATGGATATAAATCAGTCTTTACAAATTCTTGGCTGGTACGTCAAAGGAACAGGTCTTGGATAAAGGGATTACGCAAAAATCAACAAAAAGAGTGAACTCATTCAGTGTTTGCAGTGCCTTTTGTCCAGGGCCACCGAACCGTGACCCCATGGACTCCGAGAAACGATTGCATGTATACAAGTCAGCCGCCACGACGGCATGCCACGTATGGCGTGTTGACAAGTCTCCCGGTAACACACACAAAAATCGGAATGCATGTTTAGACGCTCTCCGATCCACTGTACAAAAAAAAATTGCGTGTATACACAGCCTCCGAAGCGAACTGGTTAAAAGTCAAACACTGTCAAACCTTACGTGTAGTAAGTACATTTACAGGTCAAAAGGAGTTGACCATTTTTGACTGGTAAAAGCATTGTCTGGTATTGTTCAGGGTGGTCAAAATGACAGTAAAAACTAGTAAAAAATTTCCCTGTGTGCACATTTGGGTCAACAGTCAAAACAGGCAGTTGACTGGTTTTGACCTCTATAGCAACTTCCCACTAAAGTGCAGCTATAGTACGAGGGTTAATAGACTTTTTTAAAGTGACTGGTGACTTGGATTCGGACTCAACCTTCGTGACTCATGACTTAGACTCCGCCCATATGACTCGGAACTCAGACTTGACACTGGTGACTCGGACACGGACTCAAGGTTTGAGGACACGAATACAAGTCTGCTGTTACACCACCTTGATCTTCAAAAATGATTTCTCATTATAATTACCCTTGTGAGTGGTTTGTGTGCATCTGTTTTGGATTTCTTGTGTTGTACTTCATCAATCTCCTCATCTTCATCACCAGGAACTGGGGAAACAAAAATCATATCAAAACCTGATAACAAGGTGAGCCAACACAATATAAAAATGTGTGCGTTTATGTAAGTTTGAGCAAGCAATTTGACTCTATTCCCTGTGAAAATAGATTCCTGTGCTAGATACCTTTGGGTCATTCCATGAACGTGGGACACTTGTGTTTTCCATGTATTTCAGATATTGGCGCCTGTGTTATTCCTTACATCATACGAGCTGATGATTATAACTTTCACCTATTGTTGCATCTCATACAGACCTACTATGACAACAAACAAAAATTTCTTGGGTCTCCCCTATTTTGATCCATGAACTTTAGTCAGTATATTACGCAACGTAACAAGACAGTGTCCCCTTGTAATTTTGTTACATCGTTAACCTCATATCAGGTGAAGCAGGAAGTAAATACATGACACCAGTTTTAATGTTTGTATCTATTATTTTAAAAGATGACAACCTACAAAACTATGATAAATAAGGTAACAAAACTGATATTCTTTTTCTTTATTTAATGAACTTGAAATTTTGACCTCCATGTCACACTTTGGGGCCCACGTTCATGGAATGACCCCTTTCCTTTATATCATTCCTCAATTCATATCATTACAATGCAGTAACACAACCACCCAACCATCTGACTAAGACAACATTGTAAGAGCTGGCCTCGTCATGCAAAGTACATGTATCACTGACTGGGCTATAACAGTACAGAATCCATCAAAACCAGCCGCTGGGGATTTCATGGGTTTGGGGCAGTTAGGGTTGAATGCACTCTACCTGCAGACCAGATTTTCAACATCGAGTCCATAGATCCACTTGCAATCTGAAAACAGATCAAAATTCATTTAATTAATGGTATTAAACAAAAGCAATAGCACTCTAAAAACAACTCTTCTGATTTCAAGTATTCAAACAAATTTCTGAGTGAAAAAGGAACTTAGACTTGAGCCTCCCGACTACCATGTCTGTATTCAAGCCAGTACACAATGATTGGTAAAATGTCTGTAAATTCATCCATACATCAGAATCAAGAGATATGTATAAAAACCCAGCTTATTTCAATGTGTGGTTAACAAGAAAAATAGTAAAAATACATTCACATTGTTCATATACATTTTAACAAAGAATTATCTTTTCCGGATGACAGAAATTCATTTGGAAAATTAGTTCACTAATCTTACTAAAAATTATAGCATCCGAGATATAAATATTTCAAGGGATATTTGATACCGTCAATAACTTGACACCAAGTAAGTTTTTATGCAAAACTGTCATCATTTATGTATTTCGAAAATTTCACCCCCCCCCCCAACACATACAGAAAACAGCCGATAACAGAGATGCCACCAGTCCAAATTGAAAAAGAGTAATTCGCCACGGTGCATCCGCCTCGGACACGAAAATACCCAAATTACCCCCTTTTCAAACCTCACACTCGAGGCTTTACATTTTTATAAATCGTAAGAATTGATACAAGGATCGTACAATTGTAATTGGACTCAATAAATCATAAAAATTACGCCCAAATCGTAAATGTTGGCATCTCTGCGATAAGAACTAAGACATTGCGGCACCCGCAAATGGCCTTAAATGCAAAACGATATAAGAAATAAAAACATTAACAATCACATTTACATAGAAATTTACATGACCTACATGTACCAAATACCCCACCCATAATTAACCTTCAGGGAGCCACCCTTGTTACTACCAATAATGCAGAAAACATTTTACTAACGATTTTTAATATACTGATTAGATACAGGGAGGCCCATTGGTGAAGTAACCACAAAGGCGTTTTACTACAAAAGGAACACAAGAGGGAGCACACATACAATGTAGAAGCCAATATTCCTGGTTAGCATTGCAATGTGTGGTTTAAGAGACTAGCAACATGGCGGCCAAGTGGCTTCAATACATGTATACCCAGGGAACGATTTTATTTAACAATTTTTTAACCCTCCTACTACTACAAGGGTCAAAATCAGTCAAAATGTTGATATACTTGCCAAGGTACCGTATATCTAGTGCACTTAAAAGTCAAACACTGTCAAACCTTACATGTAGTAAGTACATTTACAGGTCAAAATGAGTCAACCGTTTTTGACTGGTATTGTTCAGGCTTGTCAAAATGACAGTAAAAACCACTCAAAAATGCCCCTGTGTGCACATTTGGGTCAAGAGTCAAAACAGGCAGTTGACTGGTTTTGACCTCTATAGCAACTTCCCACTAAAGTGCAGCAATAGTAGGAGGGTTAATAGCAACATTTTTAAGCAGATTCCTTTTTTCTTTTACATTTTGAATAGCAAACCTCACATTTTGATAAACAACTTGGGAATTAGGCAACACAAGCATAATCGTTCACTGAATGAATGCCTTCACTGGAGTGTCGTGGCCGAGCGGTCTAGCTTACCGGACTCAAGTTCTGGTGTTAGCAGCAGAATGTGGGTTCGAATCCCGGCTGTGACACTTGTGTCCTTGAGCAAGACACTTAACCATAATTGCTTCTCTCCACACAGGGGTTAAATGGGTACCTGTGAGGGCAGAGTTGGTTGATTAGCCCTATATGCGCTGTAATGGCAGCAATTGAGCTGTATACTCCCCAGGGAGCTGAGATGGTTTCAGGAATGATTTATGAGCCTTATGAGCCTTATGAGCAGGGGTAATAATATAATGCGCCTTGAGCACCACTTAGTTGGTGGATACGTGCGCTATATAAGTCCACACATTATTATTATTATTATTATTATTATTATTACGCCACTCTACACTGTACAAATCAAAATGATACCTTTGTTTGTGTTTGGTCTACACCAACGCTTTCTACGCTGCTAGCGTGCCCCCGACATGAATGCAGACATTTATGTTTCTTGGTCTCCTCATCCCACTCCCAGATCAACAGTGTCTGGTCCATGGATCCACTCACTAAAAGATTCACAGCCTCGTCTGAAAAAATAAAATAATAATAATCATCAGTAACAGTTGACACGAAGTGTGCCAGCATGCTTTAACTCTGCGCTTAGAATTGGTTTGACTTCCCCGCTTAACCCTCCTACTACTACAAGGGTCAAAATCAGTCAAAATTTCAAAGTTCATGCCAGTGTATATCTACAGCACTTACAGGTCAAATACTGTCAAACCTAATGTGTAGCAAGTACATCAATCAGTCAAAAACAGTCGACTGTTTTTGACTGGTAGTGGTAAAAGCATTATCATGCAATGTTGAAGGTGGTCGAAATGAGTTGACCATTTTCGACTGGTAAAGGCACTTTGGACAAAATGAGGTAACTGTTTTTAATTGGTACATGTAATGTGGATGGTGGTCAAAATGAGTCAGCGTTTTGGACTGATATAAGCACTATAGTCAAAATAAATTAATTTATCAGTCAAAACAAGTCATTGACTCCTAGCCTAAGTGGCCCTGCATTGATTTATCAGTCAAAAACTGGCAGCCTTCAGCACCCCTATCATTGTTTGTTCAGTCAAAACAAGTCAGTGATCCCCTGAAGCTGATAATGATCTTATCAGTCACCAGCAGTCATAGCACATTGTGTGGCAGCTACCCAAATGGTCAAAACAAGTCACCAGTGCCCATGTGTGCACAGTTGATTCAACAGTCAAAAACGGTCAATTGACTGATTTTGACCACTATAGCAACTGCCCACTAAAGTGCACCTAGAGTAGGAGGGTTAAGGGCATTATGGGATAGTACTAGTACATGCAGGCGATACCTTGAGGTCAAGGAAGATATTATAAATTGTCATGGATGTTGAAGAGACCTATGATGACTCCTTTGGTGACTCAGAAGCCCAAATCCTTGAGAAACACACTCGCTGGTAGGTGTCACAGGTATTGGTCAAGGGGAAGGCTGAGCCATGAAGTTGATGCTCGCTTTCCCTCTTGACGAAGGTAGCTCGTTCTAGGCTTGGGCGGTTTGTCGGTAAAACCGAGTAGTCACAGTTTTTTTTTTAACAGACACCTAACCGACGGATTTTTACTGAACTGAAATACTGCCAAATTCGGTTTTCAAAAATACAACCGCGGTTTTATAAAATCATTGTGCTCATTTACCTCAATGCGCTACGCCATTACATGCAACTCGCTTCCCCCTTTAATACCTGCAAAATTTCATGCGGTAAAAACAAAAATGTCTGGTTGCCACAAACACTCAATGAGACAGGAATCATCGGTGCATTGAGTCTGTGTACAGACTACGAAAAATACGTAATCCAAGTAATTTAAAAAAAAAAAAAATTGCCTTATTCAAAAAACCACCTGGCACCCACAGTGATTTTTGAACATATTAGTACACCCTGCAATGCATCAACCAACCTACATTGTAACCCTGTAATCACAATGCAGTGTAACATTACTATTTAGAATAGATATGGGAGGCCACTGGCACCAACTGCAAAAGGTAGAGTGGCTTCAGATGGTTACTCATAATATGGTACTGATAGAAGGAAGGTTGAAGGTTAGAGTGGCTTCGGATGGTTACTCATAATATGGTACTGATAGAAGGAAGGTTGAAGGTTAGAGTGGCTTCAGTTGGTTACTCATAATATGGTACTGATAGAAGGAGGGTTTAAGTCAGCAGCCGTCTCCGAAAGGTCGTTGGTTTCATGAGCGGATCCAGAACATTTTTAGGGTGGGCTGAGAATCAAAAACAATTATTTTTCAGTACTACAAAAAAAAAAAAATTATATTTAAAAAAAATTTTTTTTAAACGATTTTAGGGGGGGCTACAGCCCCCCTTAGCCCCCCCCCCCGGATCCGCCAATGGGTTTGTGTTTTGCTATGGGATACATTTATATTAAAAAATTAATCGTTATAAAATGTACCAGGAAAGAGTTTTCCACTGCAACTTTTTTTTTAAACAAATTGGCAGAAAACCACCTCACACTCAACATGCTCAAAATACTCAATGATAAGTCCAGCAGGGTATTCCAAAACATAGGAAAGGATGTGCTATTTGGAATGATACGGGTGAGCGGATGGGATGCAGCATTTTTTGTATAAAATTACTTTATTTTGTCACTCAAGCGACATACACGTACATGTAACTTGGAGATATCACTGCATACGTTTGTACATGTACATGTACACAGACAATAAAATGGCGCAACAAAATGCCCCTAACGCAGAGCCTCTGTGTATTTTCTCCGCTAGAGGGCTACGATGTGCACAAAGCTTTGATTACCTCTTTTGATCCATGCCACTGTTTTGACAGGATCGGAATGATAATGCATGATAACTAGGTTGTCTCCCTCCTCAGTCCATATCCTGACGGCATTATCATATGAGCCAGTCACTATCCTGTACAGACACAAAGATTGTACATTATCATAATTGTATTTGATACAACAAGAAAGAATTAAAAATGTCTTGCCTATATTTTGCCCTATTTTAACAGCAAATTACAGGAAGTTTATATCGGAACATTGCTACATATTTTACCCAAGGTAGGGGAAAACAAATGTTTTAAAATGACACATTTCTCAAAGTTATCATCCAAGCACAGTTTTGAGGGAAAATATACAATGTACATACCAAAATTAAGTTATGGTGGGTCCAGTCATAAATAAATGTTACCACTTTCTTTCAGTAAAAATAAGCTTCTGACAACCATTTAAATGACAACTATAAATGTTCCAATGACAACCAAAACTTCTCAAGATCAACCTGTTACTGGCTTGTTATACAATCACTATAATGAATACTTCCAAACCTCAACCCTATATCAACCTGTTCTGGTACATAACCGACACAATCATCAAGGTGAATGCTTCCTAACCCTAAGACTTTACTATTCCCAAAGCCTAACCCAAGACCAACCCATTACTGGCTCTGTGTACAGAGCTGAACCAATCATCAATGAGAATGCTTCCTAACCCTAATACTAACCCAAAGCCTAACCCAAGACCAACCCATTACTTGCTCTGTGTACAGAGCTGAACCAATCATCATGGAGAATGCTTCCTCGCCCTAATACTAACCCAAAGCCTAACCCAAGACCAACCCATTACTTGCTCTGTGTTTATAGCTGAACCAATCATCAAAGAGAATGCTTCCCAGGCCTGGAATTTCACGGCGGCCACTGCCGTCGTTGCCCTTTTAGTGGCCGTGATGCCCCTTGCAAATGAACCAATATCACGGCCAATTTTGCCGTGCCCTTTTTCCCCATGGCCGTTGTGCCCTTTTTGGAAGATCATGCCAGCGCGATGCGGCTTTCGCACGCGTTCGTTCACACACAAAATAAAAATTAAGTCAACGTTACACGTACGTGTGAAGGATCAGATCAAAGGAAAACAAAATCACTGTAACGGACCCCAATGTTCGAATATACATGTACATGTATGCGTGAGACTTCCACGGTAATGCAGCGCAGCCGGCCAGCCACGACTCACACCAGATATACGGCCCACCGCCCGTTATTAAAGCCGTGTCCGAATTGGCAGCTACGGTTGTGGCTGCTGCTATATGAGCGTTGCTCAGGCCGGGCAGCCTATGCTGCAGCGCATGCTGACGCAGCCACAGCCGTAGCCGCCAAATTCGGAAACGGCCTTACTTCCGATCCCAGCCACGGAAGGCCCAACTTTCGACTACAATACGTAACTTTATCAAGCATCTGCAATGGAATTTTTAACGTTGCCCCCTCTGAAAATTCAATAAATAGCATTGCGCTCAATTCTTTCCGGTGGGAGTAGCATCGTTAAACAAGGCAGCTCCTATCGCTCATCAGCTGTACTGTAAGCTTGCGCGTCACGAAAAGAAACTTGTGAATGTTGCCAGCAGTAGAGATCGTCCCATGGGGTGATTATACTGACAATATAATGGAGGATCATTGGGCCAGTTCTAGCTGCGACAATTATTGCTCGTAGTTTTGGTTCGGGTTTCGGACCCAATGTGTCCTAAAACCGGTGGTGTTACAGTTATTGTGAACAAACGGTGGCAATTGTTTTATTATTTTTTATTACAAGTTATATGTTACGGGGAAAGTAGTACAGCATGTTGGCAGACTTCCTGATATGCTTATCACTCTTTGACTCAAGATTGCCTCACCCAATATCCTGTGAAATATGAAATAAGTGTTTCATTTTAAAGAAAATTGTGAATTCAGTAAACATTTTGATGGCTGATGATCCCATGCAGGAGACTCAGGCAGCAAATATTCAATTGGAAACCCTGCGTTTAGCACCTTTTCAGCTTACACCTGCACGTCAATCCCGGAACAAAGGTTAAATACATTCATTTAATGTGAAAAGGCTTAATGTGAAATACTGTTAATACAAATTGTTAAATTTTTCTTGTTTCTTTAAGTTAAAAAAAACATGGCCTTAGTGCCCTTTTTTCTTTTTTACTTTGGCCTTGGTGCCCTTCCCTTTGGCTTTGGTGCCCTTAAAAATTTGCCCCTATCGAAGGCCAAAGTGACCTTGCCCTAAAAATGATGAAATTCCAGGCCTGGCTTCCTAACCCTAATACTAACCTGTTAATAGCTCCTTCTGCAGAGCTAACTAGGGG
Organism: Zoroaster sp. YZ-2022; assembly: GCA_029582265.1. Taxonomy (NCBI): domain Eukaryota; kingdom Metazoa; phylum Echinodermata; class Asteroidea; order Forcipulatida; family Zoroasteridae; genus Zoroaster; species Zoroaster sp. YZ-2022. The sequence goes on along the minus strand of CM055830.1, from coordinate 22,194,248 downwards.
TGATCATGATATACAAAAATAGGGCATTACCATACAATTTTATCAAACTATACAAACAATGCTAAATTTTACCCAAACCAAATTTTCTAACAATTTTTTAGCACTTCATACCTTTAGCCCACAAAAATAAGTTTTCCCTGACAAAAATGCCTGAGCTCCGTCTAAAATCTGTTTTGCGTGTGACACATCACTGTTATTCAGAACAACTCTCCGTATTCCCAATGACCATTTAATTTCAACACAAAATATTATATAATACCTGATTCTTAAAAAGCGCACATATCCTAGCAACTAGATCAGGGTACTGTACATTATTACCCCTGCTCATCAGGCTCATAAATTATTCCTGAAACCATCTCAGCTCCCTGGGGAGTATACGGCTCAATTGCTGCCATTTCAGCGCATATGGGCTAATCAAACACAACAACCAACTCTGCCCTCACAGGTACCCATTTACTCCTGGGTGGAGAGAAGCAATTATGGTAAAGTGTCTTGCTGAAGGACACAAGCACCACGGTCGCGGTCGGGATTCGAACCCACATTCTGACGACTCAACCATCAGAACACAAATCCGATGCACTGAACCGCTCGACCATGGCACTCCATTCTAGTATTGTCGAGTGCTACAAGATTTTCACTGTGATAGTCAATTGAGGGCAATAATGTACATTTGATGAAATAAATAGGAAATTTTGGGAGTCTTTCTGAATGACAGGCTTCATGGGTTTTCCCACAGAATAGACTTCATTGTTGACATTTTATCATGGAAAAATTTTACTGACTTCGTTAGGCTAAATAACCAGTAAGAATTTCTTATTTGTGAACCAGATTTGGTTTGCATAATAATCAGTATTTAACCCTAACTCCCTAGGCCCATTTGCTTACACTATAAACCTGAATCCTCCAAAATCCTTCAGTTAGTAAAGCAAGCACATGACATGTATGCACACGTGTGTTTCTAATCTGTGATACATGTACATGGCCAGGGACCCTCCCTGCATGCATGGAGCAATAAACAGTGTCCACTGACCCAAGCACTGACCTTGCAATCACTACAACAAACATGGATGTACATGTACATGTACCATGGAAAGGCAAGTATGCCTAATAACCTCAATCCTCCAAAATCCTTCACTTTAGCAAAGAGCATGTAGCATGTAACCTCAATCCTTCAATATCTTTCACTTTAGCAAAGAGGATTTTGGAGGATTTGGGAAGGTTAGGGTTAATGTACTATTATGCTGATGAAATTCTGCTAACCCAATCACCAAACAGCACAATAAGTAAATACCTGTGTATGATCTCTACCAGTCTAACACTAACCCAAGACCAATCTGTCATTAACTTCTTCTGCAGAGCTAATGCAATCATTGCAATGCTCTCACTAAACCGTATCCCAAACCCTAACATGAGACCAACCTATTATTGGCTCCTTGTACAGAGCTAACCCAATCATCCCAATGCTTTCACTATAAAAACCGTATCCCAAACCCTAACATGAGACCAACCCATTATTGGCTCCCTGTACAGAGCTAACCCAATCATCCCAATGCTTTCACTATAAAACCGTATCCCAGACCCTACCCTGAGACTAACCTGTTATTAGCTCCTTGTACAGAGCTAACCCAATCATCATGCACTATGCTACCAGCAGGCTGTGGGGCTGGGTGCTTCTCCAGATATTCTATCTCCACTACGGATTCTGTTGAGGTAGATTTCTCTTCCAATTGCCTGCCCAGGGCCACGCGGAGGAACTCCCCATCGATGAGGAAATCAAAGTCAATGACTGGAGCATCTTCAGATTCTGAAGGGAGAGGAAGGGTTGGGGAGGGGGAGAATTCAGTAATTTGTTTTCTCTAAAGACATGGTGCAAAATAATGTGGACATTACATGTACACTTTATTTTCCTCTGGACAGCCACCAACTGAATCTCAGTGCCACTATTATTTTCCCAAAACAGCAAACATTACTACCTCAAACTGGCCACATCCACTAAGGGTACAGTCTATCTTGATTAAAAATTTCCCAGTTTGTGTTTCAAATCTTCAAAATTAACCCTTCTGTGACTGCAAGGGTCAAAAATCAGTCAAAATGTTGATATACTTGCCAAGGTATATCTAGTGCACTTAAAAGTCAAACACTGTCAAACCTCACGTGTAGTGAGTACATTTACAGGTCAAAATGAGTCAACCGTTTTTGACTGGGAAAAGCATCGTCTTGTATTGTTTAGGGTGGTCAAAATGACAATAAAAAATGCCCCTGTGTGCACATCTGGGTCAACAGTCAAAACAGGCAGTTGACTGATTTTGACCTCTATAGCTACATGTACTTGCCACTAAATTGCAGCTACAGTAGGAGGGTTAAAGACAGACCCGTTTGAATTGTATTTCAAAACTGGTTATTTGATTTGACAAAAAATTATCGATGCCTAATGGCTGACCGTCATTAGTTTACCACTTGTATGTAGCCCCAGCACAAGGTAACCCCGGGCAACCGTAATAGTAATACAGTAATTTCGCACCATGAAAATTAAGGTAGTTACCATTTTATCAAATAAACTAAATTTTCTATCTGAAAGTTTACTTGAAGCTTGCCAATATCTTTGATTCTCCATGCCTTTAGTTCAAAAACAAAACAAAACATCTGCTGTGTGATTATGGTCTATCAAAGGGCAAGTACACTGTACAATATTGGTAATTTAGCAATTTATGAGAACCAAAATCAATTAAATGTATGTTTGTTGATTTACTTCAAAATGCTGCCGTCCAGCAACTTTTTTGAAAACAAAAACATACATCAATTTGTTGTCAATTTCGAAAAACAATAGTTTCATGATATATTGCTTGAAAATACATCTTGGGTTGAAATGGACACACATGCACATTTCAAAATACCATACACACACTATTGGTAATCTTGGAATAAGGTGAAAGTTTTATACATTTGCTTTTAATTAACTGAAATACACTTTATGTCAAGATCAAGCAGTAGCGTCAAAGATCTTCGGCTTCAGTCTCCAGCAACACCTAAAAACTTACAAGTTTTGTCTTGCACCGAGATATTTATGAGAATCTATTCACAATACAGCCTCCAGAAACAGAATAATGTGAACACATGATTCACTAAATGTCTGGGCTCAAGATAAGATGTATTTTCACGAGTCGGTTGGTCTACTTATTCCAGGCATGTATGTACAATGTGCATAGTGTCAAATTTGAGCCCAGCCATTACATCACCTGACATTAAAGATGACGCACAGGACACATTTATTAACATAACGCAACCATTCTTACCACGATTCAGCAATTTGTTGATGAGGGAACTGAGCTCTGTAACACCCACGGATGCTGGGACAGAGAAGGGAGTATCTCCAACTGTATAACTGTCAACAATCAAGAGAACATGGCACATAATGACATAAAACACAATAAAGGGGGCCACTTTGCATCCGTCACGTTAGCAGTTTTTCCAATGGTTGTTATTTATTTTTAAGTACTTGAAACCGACCAAAAAGTGTTTCAACATGTGAATGGACATGCAGGCTTATACTAGAACTAATTTGAGTTGATTTATTTTATTTTTTTATTTTTTTATTTATTTTTTACCCTCAAATTTCCATAAAATTGGACGGAAAAAGTTACCTCACTTTTCCGTCCATTTGTTGATGGAAATTTTAGGGTAATTAAAAAAATAATAGTAATAATCAACTCAAATTATCTTTAGGATAAGCATGCATGTCTATACAAATGTTGAAATTCTTTTTGGGTGGTTTCAGATATTAAAAAAACAATTACAACCATTAGAAAAACTGCGAACGTGACGGTAGGAAAGTGGTCCCCTTTATTGTGTTTTATGTCATATACAGTTTAACAAGGAATGTACAATTTATTATTTTGTTTAAATTTAAATGCAAGTCACATTGATGGTGGCCTTGAGAAATCAGACATGAACAATCAACATAGGCCTACATGTACATGTAGCTAAATTTTTTATTTATTTTTTGTCCTAGTAGTTTTCAGCAATAGAATGATATTTGTGCATTTAATTTGCATTATCTTTGTATGCACTCAGTACTTGGTTAGTGTTAGGGTTAGTGACGGACAAAGCCTTTATGCAAATATCCCTGCGCCGAAGAGTGATTTCAATTTGCACAACATTATGCGTAAGATCACACTAGAGCGACGGATGCGGAGGCTAACCAAAGTTTGCAGGTCGCGCATTGCACCACGGGAGGTCACTGGCAGCCACGTCTTCAGCTAAATCACAACAGAAGCATTGACTGCACGGAGTAAATTCAATCAATTTTTTCCACTAAATAAATATATAACATTTCTTAAATGAAACTTCCCGGCCAGCTTTATAAGGGGACGAATATTCACTGTGATGATTTTGTGAGGACAAAAACAGGTACATGTAAAATATTAGCTTGTCAATGTGGTGGGGTTGGTAACTCCTGGACTCCGACAGAGTCATGCGACAAGTAGTAAGGCCTAGGCCTATAGGTGTCCCTGGGCCAATATAATACATGTATATATTGTAGCCTGTAGGATCCGACCACCACTTTTAAAGGTTTTTGGGGGAATTTTTGGAAAGAATGTCATATCCGACTGCCACTTTTTAAGTTTTTTTTGTTGTTTTTTTTGCAACCACTAACCAGTTAAAAAATGATTTTTGTGGGTACAGAAAGTGAAAACTATCTTTAAAATCCACTTTTATGATGGTTTTATGACTTTATTTCCCTTCTTAAAAAATCCTCCCCTTCAGAAAATAGAAAGATCCTATTATAGTTGCCACTGCGTATGTACAATGACTGTGTTGGTCACTAATTGTGGAGTTTACAAGATCAGACTGACATGACTGAGGAAGTCATCGTATACCAAAAATGCCTGATTTTTAATGAAATAAATATCCTGGAATAATTTGAAGTACATGTATATGTCCATCATCATCCATGTGTTCTCCACCTTACTAGGTAGGTAAGATTACATTATTGGTTATATTTAATGAGAAAAAGTGGCGGTCGGATACGACAATCTACTCTCCTGGAATAATTTGAAGTACATGTACATGACTTTATGACGTCCATCATCATCCGTATGTTATAGTAGGCAGTTTCACGCAAACTGCCGATGGTGGCACTATTTTTTATGCCTATTTTCGAAGTTGTGACCCGCCGAAAGTTTGTTGATGCGTCCGATAGTACGTGTGAAAATGCATAGGCGCAATATCGCTAGCGCCTGGTTACGTTGATGAGGCTTCGATGTTTTCCTGGACGCTATATTTATGAGCACTAAATTATGCAGTCGATAAAAAAAAATCAGCGACGGGAAACCTTTTGTTATGGAAATAGACCTTATGCGTTGACGTCATCACGCCGCCATCTTAGAGGTAAAACGATGATGAAACAATGGAAAACGCACATCTATACACGCGCGGCACACAGATTGGGCCAATGAGCAACCTTCTTTTGACCTCTAGCCGAGGGCGCCCTACTCAAATGACATCATGTGCATAAGGTCTATACAGGCAACTGAATTTCGGTAAGTTTTTACGATTTTCTTGTCCAACTTTCATGGTAAAATACTAATATAAAGGGTACTCTATCGATGTTCTAGTGTCAATAAAAGGATACTACACATCGTGGTTATCTTAATTGGTCAGTCGATGCCAACTGTAACGTTGGCGGAAAAACAGTGCAACTTGCGGAAAATGACCCAACGTCAAATAAAAAATTAAAAAATCACCGCTATCGACGATTTGACACGCTGAATCGGGGTGTCACGCACGCTGAATCGGGGTGTCACGCACGGGTGGATTTTGGTATTCAATGTGGATTTTTTGTTATAAAAGGGGGACATGCTATATAGACACTTTGTTAGTAGGCCTACTACAAGGATACATTGCAGGCAAATTCGGTCACAACTTTTCAAATGAAACTGGCCTCCAAAATGACCAAATATTTAAATCAACAAAAATTCGTAACTTTGCATAGGATTAACCTATCATGACCATTGACCCCTCATTTTCTTTCTAATTTTTTGCTCTATCCAGTGATATGACATTTAAAAGAATTGAAGCAACTTCAAATTTTCATGAAACTGCCTAGGCCTAGTTATAGCATGGAGGAAGGAAATATTTCCTTCCTCCATGGTTATAGTTATATTACGGCCTACTAGTAATAGGCAGTTTCATGAAAATTTGAAGTTGCTTCAATGCTTTTAAATATATCACTGGATAGAACAAAAAATTAGAAAGAAAATTAGGGGTCAATGGTCATGATAGGTTAACCCTATGCAAAGTTACGAATTTTTGTTGATTTAAATATTTGGTAATTTTTAAGATCCAGTTTCATTTGAAAAGTTGTGACCGAATTTGCCTGCAATGTATCCTTGTAGTACTAACAAAGTCTATTTTGCGCAAGTTGCACTGTTTTTGTGCCAACGTTACAGTTGGCATGGACTGATCAATTAAGATTATAACCACGATGTGTAGTATCCATTTATCGACACTAGAACTAGAAGTGACTACATCCGTAGACTACCCTTTATATTAGAATTTTACCATGAAAGTTCGGCGGGTCACAACTTCGACAGAAAAAAAGGATATGAAAAATAGCGCCACCATCAGCGGTTTGCGTGAATCTGCCTACTATTGTATTGGTTATACTGAATGAGAAAAAGTGGCAGTCGGATACGACATTCTACCCCATACACTTCCTAAAATTATCAATGAATTCTTGGGATTTATTTATATATAGCATTTATTAATAGTATAGTACAACTACAAGCATGACAAGCCTACATCATACATGTGCCTGTGAACTATATCATGTCCGTAAATTGGGACAAGCCATCAATCCGCCTGCTACTTTCTATCATTATCATTTCACTTTTCGTGTAGGTTTGTATTTTTCATTTAATCCCTCATACTAGTACATATTTGAAAGTTTTACCATTCTTGCTTCGTGACAAATCTGGCTTGAAGGTGAGATCCGTAGCCGCTAATTCCGGAATCAGTTGCCATCACGCTACGCGCACGTGTACGTGTTATGATGATTTCAGATAATTATGTCGATGTACTATGTCGCAAGTTGGTCTTGCCACTAGAGGGCGCAAATCCTCAACTTCCAAACTGTTCGACGTTCGCATGTAAATGTATGTGTGCGTGCATGGTTACCAGTGAGGCTGGCCAAAGATATCAGTGGGCTGGCCACGAGGAGTGGGGCGAAAACTGTGAGATGGGGCAGACTCACACTGATCTGACTGAGATCAGTGGGTGGGGCGCGGCCAGGACGAGCGAATACTTTCATTAGTGACCATCTAGTCCAGCCGGCCCGTATTGGTTTATAGTGCTATTACTGGCGATTTGCCTTTATACTATCGAAACTAGTATTCTTGTGTTACAAAAGGGATTTCATACTAATAATGCAAAAAGCATGACTGTGAGGCAATGTAATTTATTAAGGATCTAAAGATTTATTCTAACGCAATCTTTGTCAAGGACTTAATTCACTTTTTATATGATTTATTAGACATCCATTAAACATGTTTTTAATTAGGCCTATATAATGCCTTTAAAAAAACGTCTGAAAATGAACGTGTCCTGCCTTGGCGGCTTTTCAGCAAATTCTTAAAAAGACCAACTCCTCTAGGCTTTAATAAACAATAAATACCGTAAGTCATACTTACGGTATTTATGATGTTTCTTCACCTTATATTTATTTATAGAAAGTGAAAGATAATATTGTTTACATTTTTTTTTAAATGTGCTTAAAATATCAGCTGTTTTAACCAATCCTTAAAAACATTCAAATAATAAATTCCATATCCCACTAAGTTTATTTTTTAAGCTAGGTTTTAACTTCAAAGGTTCAGGGGTTACACAGTTGTAAACCTTAAATTTATTTGGGAACTACCAACTTTGTATTCTCTTTCACTTACTATTATATCATCGCTCTATTACAGTAACCAGTGGGTTAATATTTCATGTTTAACCCGTCCACGAGATAGTAACCCATAACTTTATAACAAGTCCTAGGCATGTCAAATACAATGTTCCCAACTCCCATGGAAATTTCTTGCAGTACTTGTCATGCTTGTGGGTGCATGGTGAATAATATTATTATTAAAAGCAAACTTACCCAACTATAAGGTCACATAATAACTTCTGTCACTGCCCAACTTTGCCAGCAAACAATCCTTTTAGATGATATGTTGTATGTACATTTACTAACCTAAATATATATTTGTCTTAAATGAGTTAAAACCCATCAACCATGTCAACAAACCACGAACAGCTGATTAGTTACCATTCTAGATTTTCACAGACAGCCCATTTATGGGTGCGTGTATCGCACTTCAAAGAATCGGACCACTTTCCTCCGGATCTATACGCCGTGACCCATGGGCGGATCCAGAACATTTTTTAGGGGGGGCTGAGAATCAAAAATAATTATTTTTCAGTACTGCAAAAATTACAATGAAAAACAAAGCACAGTGAGGGAATGGGAGTGCGTTCTCCCCTCCCCTCCCCCTCTCTCTCTTTTTCTCTCCCTTTTTTACGATTTTAGGGGGGGCTACAGCCCCCTTAGCCACCCCCTGGGTCCGCCAATGGCCGTCATCCGGGCAGGAGGTGTAAGCAAAAAAACTTTGAAATCTCATCGTTATCAAGAAGTGATGATTTGAAGCCACGGCATCATTGCGATGTGTAATACAGCAGTTCTAGCTTCCAAATGACGTATATTCCTGTACGTATAGGCCTAATGATGATGTGCTCAAATGAAGCATTAATATATATAAAGAATGCTAATAAATTAGCCACAACCTTTTCATCTGTAGTCACTTGCTCTTATTAGTATGTATTGATGTTTTTCAAGTCAAGATCTCTTGCAATGTTCCTGGCTCGGTGATTCACGGTTTGAAAGATCTTCAACAATTAGTTACTATGCCAACGGCACACACACTCGATATGCCTACCATAAATGAATACTTCATTTTCTGAACTTTCAAGGTTTTGCTCAAAGGATTAATTAAGGGTCAATGAGGGCAAGGGCTGACTAAATTATGAAAATTAGCGGTGTGGGGATGAAGGCAGACGAGCACATTGAATAAAGCAAAAATGGCGTTGAGCTTAGGGTTCTAGATATTCCATTGTACAATATAGGAGGCTATTTTAAAACATAACATCAAGAAGAAGAGTTTTCTAATCTATTTTAGAGAGTGAATCGATGTGAAAATATGGCAAAATGATGTAACACGTGGGGAAATATTTGGAGACCATTGCATTGATACCCCCCTCCCGCACAAAGCCAAAATGGCTTGGGATCATGGTTTTGAGGCTCGCCCAAGGATTCCGGAAGCTTTTGGTGTTATAAATGCTCGGTAATTCAATCTGGGTCATATTTTAGTTAAACTTCTTCATTATAAAGATTTATAATTAATGAGACAACCCAGGCTTACATTTATGATTATGAATGATTATTTTGGTAAACAAGATAATACTTGTTGTCTTATTTTGACTGATGTTTTCGTTATGCTTTGCCCTTTTATAAAATAATACAGAAACTTATGAGATTTTCAGCTTAATTGGTCAAGGTTTACCCGTTTCTGGAAAAAATGCATACAATATATTCAATGAGATTGACATTTCTCCACCAGTTATTCGCTCAATACTTTAGACTATTCAATATATCTATAAGAAGTAAATCTCTCTCAATCGAACTCATCTGAAGAAATGTATTAATTTATTATGTCACCAAAATGCATTGCTTCGTATAATCAGACATAAAGCTTTGATGGTGATTGTTTTACGAACGACTAGCGGTTACACCACATGAAAGTCAATAATTATGTCGACGTTTTGATCTGTATGGTCTGACTGTCTTCACCATCATCAGCCTCATCTACAAGAATCCGGCATCCATTTAAGACGGCCAGATCATGATACTGAGTCATACGTTGAGATAATCAAAGGTTTTATCAAACCATAACTTAATATAGAGTACTCCACGTGGTGCCACCGCAAATCAACTAACTTTATTTGTTTGGTAATCCTTAAAGGGAAGATACAACATTGTTAAATCTGATTGCAAAATAACAAAATGATTATCTGAAAGCTACATTGATGTGAAGTTGGTAAAGGTACCAATCATCTTGAACAAGTATTCTGTCTGAAGTAATTTTATATCAGAGAAAATACGAATATTTGTTATATGCATATTTTACACAAATTAATTTGCAGACGGTAACCTTTTGCTCCATGTGTTTTCTGTTGATATTGTGAAAGTTTTCACAATGTTTTCATCACTTAGACTATACGCTAGAGCTAAAACTTTCACAGGCTGGTTGTTAAATATATATCATGATTCAAAGAACCCATAGTTTTATCAACATGGTCAGTGTTGTACCTTCCCTTTAATACATATTACACGAAAACAAATTGTTCTACATATCAACAGGTGAAACACTCAAAAAAATATTACCATTAATTCAATAAATAAATTAAATACATTTCTGCTCTACCAACGAGTATAAATAGTTTTACCACATCAGTAACGGATTCACATTCCGGTATAGGTGCTAATTCGTAAGATGGCAATGGAATTTTTCATTTAAGAATTATTTATTTAAATATTTTTGAAAAATAATCCTATTAAATTAATGACTAATTCACCAGTGCCGCGTAGCGAAGGCATAATCTTGGGCGGGGAGGGGGTTGAAGCCAATTTGCCAACTGACTCCAGCAGCGGTAAAAAAATTCAGGACTTTCAAAATCACTTGACGAGGGGAGGGTGGTAGTCGTGATAATATTTTGAGACTTGGGTCTGCGTAAACAGTTTCCCCCTCAAAAATCACCGATGGAGTGGGCGATAGGCGTTAGAAATTTCCACCCGAAATTAAATCACCTCGGGCACACAAAATACAAGCCTGCTTCGATGGTTTTTATGTGCCAACTGGGCCTAGATTTGCAGATTGAAAATCGATATTAGGGGGTGTCATGCCCCTCCCTCTTTGACTACGGCCCTGTAATTCATGATCTTCCATTACCACCCTACCGAACAACAAAATATTACTATTTACACCTTAGGCCTATTTATTAATTATCAGAGACTAGCCCTACCCTGCAGAAACTGTGGTGTTAAAAAACACTAGAGGTGTCAACTGTATTCTACCATCGTGTTAATATTAGGTGTAATTACTAGAAACAATTGAGAAACTGAGTGAATTATCATTTGAACCCTTACTTGGTTTTCAGATGGTAATGATACCAAATATCCCGAGAAGTTATTCCGTCTGAAATGTTCTCAATTTCGAGAAAAAGTTCATAAAAATTCAAATGTCCACATTAGAATGAATACAATCTGAGTGTTTTTTGTATTTGTTTCTCTCCTTAACGGCGAAACGAAATAAGCCGAAACGTTTGTTTTCTATAGATTCTTATGAAGTAAATTGCACATACAGACATTTTACCAAACGTGTATACTGCCTTTTGTGTAGCTACTCCTCAACCTAAAGTTGAGTTCTAAAAACAATCTTTCCGATTTGCTAATAAGAGAAAAGGTTGGTAATACCATGTCCCACCCATGCATACCAAATACCCAATCAATATCTAAACCTGTAAGTATATCAGAAATTGTAATTCAAGCATTTTTATAGCTTTGTCTGGTGTTGCCTTTTTCTCATGTTATTTTAAAATTTATTTTAAAAATGTAAATTTTTGTTTTCCTCTTCGATCTGATCCTACATGAATGTTTATACTTTATAGCCAATGAAGCTACACTGGGCACGCCGTAGCCCCCTCACTCCTTCTATTGAGTCTTATAATTATTTGGGTATTCAATTGTAGCGAGTCAGTAAAATTAAGTTTCCCCTTGTTTTCTTGCAAAAGAAAAAAAGAAACAGAAATAATGTACTGCCGGAATGGGTCCCTATACCGCGCGCACGCGTTACGTTTGATCTTGATACAATTTTGATATAATCACCAACTCTTCGCTATAAGAACAAAATTTAAAAAAGAAAATATTTATATTTAATTTAGAGGCATTTTATACTGCCTCATGGTACATTCAGATGTATTACTTTCACCTTTAGCACAAAATCACTACTTTAAACAAATTTAAAGGAAAATCCAATAATATAACTTACTCTTTAGAGTCTATAATCCATAAGATTAAAGATGCAACACATTTCATCGCTGTATGAGTCTGAGTTTGATTTAGATGACGTCACATCGAGTTCATCAGAGTTTGAATAAAGTATACATATAAGATATGTAACAGTCTCCTTGCTTCTGTGATATGAAGATGTACAGTTCTTACTTTGATGAGGTTCAAACTAAAACAAAAGCGAACTGTATGCCGGTAATAGTAATTGTCTACACATTTATGTCAGTCATTCCAGATATCTACAAGTCAAAGTAATAGCAACCATCAGTAACCTTGAAGTCGGTATGATCAGCCTCAAGACGGGTGACGTCATTAAGTTGACATTTCTTCTCTTTCTTACTGCTCTGCCAAACATTAAAGGAGTGACATCGAGGATCTGATGTACACGCCCTGCCACAAGCAAGCACGCCCTCTACTGCAAGGTTGTTGATGTCATGATGGAGGAGGCACTGTTGAGAGACACGCCCATCGGGACCGGTCAGGATGTGGTAGACCGGCACGGTAGAGACATCCATCTCACAGACAGCCCCTTTATGGGTGATTGTATCGCACTTCAAAGAATCGGACCACTTTCCTTCGGATCCATACACCGTCATCCGGGCACAGTTAAGCAGTCTGTCGTTGAGTGGATTACCGGGGTACCAGTAGGTGAAGTTTGCAGGCTGACCCCCACACAACCAGACGCCTTCTTGGGCAGCATCTGTACAGCCGATCCAGATACCATCAGCCACTCCCATCGAATGCAAGATGAAGTCGTTTTCTTGTCGTGAATTTGGGACACTAAGCTGGCTTCCTAGCTGGATACAAGCCTCATTGGCTTTTAACCAATTCATCTTGTCAGGAAGTAGGATGTAACAAGACCGACGCCATTTCACCCAGCCAGGTGGGCAGGAGGTGTGAGCAAAAAAACTTTGAAATCTCATCATTATCAAGAAGTGAATAAAAACGACGTTGATGATTTGAAGCCACAACATCATTGCGATGTGTTATGCAGCAGTTCTAGCTTCCAAATGACGTATATTCCTGTCTGTAGGCCTAATGATGATGTGCTCAAATGAAGCATTAATATAAAAAATGCAAAGAAATTAGCCATACCCTCTTCATCTGTAGTCACGTTGGATACGTTTTAATTGCTCTTATTAGTATGTATTGATGTTTTTCAAGTCAAGATCTATTGATATGTTCCTGGCTCGGTGATTCACGGTTTGAAAGATCTTCAACAAATTTAGTTACTATGCCAACGGCACACACACTCGATAGGCCTACCATAAAGGCTTTTAAGGTTTTGCTCAAAGGATTAAGGGTCAATGAGGGCAAGGGCTGACTGAATTATGAAAATTAGCGGTGTGGGGATGAAGACAGACGAGCACATTGAACGAAGCAAAAATGGCGTTGAGCTTAGGGTTCTAGATATTCCATTGTACAACAGGAGGTTATTTTAAAACATAACATCAAGAAGAAGAGTTTTCTATCTATTTTAGAGAGTGAATCGATGTGAAAATATGGCAAAATGATGTAACACGTGGGGAAATATTTGGAGACCATTGCATTGATCATCCCCCACAAAGCCAAAATGGCTTGGGATCATGGTTTTGAGGCTCGCCCAAGGATTCCGGAAGCTTTTGGTGTTATAAATGCTCGGTAATTCAATCTGGGTCATATTTTAGTTAAACTTCTTCATTATAAAGATTTATAATTAATGAGACAACCCAGGCTTACATTTATGATTATGAATGATTATTTTGGTAAACAAGATAATACTTGTTGTCTTATTTTGACTGATGTTTTCGTTATGCTTTGCCCTTTTATAAAATAATACAGAAACTTATGAGATTTTCAGCTTAATTGGTCAAGGTTTACCCGTTTCTGGAAAAAATGCATATAATATATTCAGTGAGATTGACATTTCTCCACCAGTTATTCGCTCAATACTTTAGACTATTCAATATATCTATAAGAAGTAAATCTCTCTCAATCGAACTCATCTGAAGAAATGTAATTAATTTATTATGTCACCAAAATGCATTGCTTCGTATAATCAGACATAAAGCTTTGATGGTGATTGTTTTACGAACGACTAGCGGTTACACCACATGAAAGTCAATTATGTCGACGTTTTGATCTACAGTGCGTATCAAAAAATAGGTAATCCGAATTCAGGGCGTTAATATGCCAAGGTTATTTAGTTTGACAATTTACATGTAGTGTACCAAAGAAGAGGAACTCCTCAGCTTTCCATTGATACCTGTATCGATCCATTGCTGTCACACATGGCCGAGTACATTGTTATTGAAAATGGCAAATTCAAATCGCATTTTTGCAAGTTTGGGTAATCAGTTCAAGGCAGTCTGAAATGGACGCATCACTTGACTGCCTAGATGATTATGTAAGATTTTTAAGCTGGTGCGGTAATCGTCTGTTACGACATCCTTTTCTTCAAGTTGGGTATTTAAGAAGGGCCTGGGTTTAGGGACAGGTAGTTGGAAAGATGGTACAACTAACGACTGAACAGCGAGTTTTCGTGATTACAACATTTCACCAAACTCACAGTTTGCAGCAAACTCGCGATGCTTTCAGGGAACGTTTCCCAGAACGGGAGCCCCCAGCAGCCAAAACCATCTGGGCGAATGTTAGAAAATATCAAGAGTATGGCACTAGCCTCAACCGCAACAAGGGGAATTCTGGCAGGAGGCGCACCGGGCGATCAGAAGGGAACATTGCAGCAGTAAGGCAGCAACTTTTGGAGCATCCTAGGGACACCAATACAAGGCGAAATGGGCAGAGATTGCCTTCGGCGACATTCAACAGAATCACGAGATTGGACCTCCACCAGCATCCATATCGGATTCACATCCGACATCAACTTACGCCAGGAGATTTTGCTAGAAGGCTGGCGTTTGCCAGATGGTTGATAGCCCGTACCGAGAGAGATGTCAATTTTCTGCGGAATCTCGTAATCGGCGACGAAGCTGCTTTCTCCATGAACGGCAAGGTCAATACGCATAATGTTCTTGAATATGCACCAGCAAGACACCCCCAGAATTCAATTTTGAGGTTAACATGAGTCGACAAAAGTGGACTGTTTGGTTAGGACTTTGTGGAAGTGGTCAGCTGATCGGACCGTTTTTCTTTCAAAGGAATGTCAATGGTAACATGTATCTGCAGATGCTCAATGATAACGTTTTACCGCAGCTGCAGGAACACTTTGAGCGACAGGTTCGTGGGGTCTTCAGACAACACTGGTGGGCCCAAGATGGCGCCCCAGCACATCGCCTTATCGCTGTCCGAGATCGTCTGAGGGAACTCTTTGGCGAACGAGTCATCGCCGTCAACCATGAGGTGGAATGGCCACCAAGATCACCTGACCTCACACCATGTGACTATTTCCTTTGGGGACATTTGAAGAACAAGGTGTTTGCAACCTCCTCCCGTGATCTTGATGAATTGCAGGGCCGTATTCGAAATGAAGTGGATGCTTTACGCAATAATCCGGCTATGGTGAGACGAGCAGTGCAGGACATGCTCCGTCGCTGTCAGCTTTGTGTCGAAAGGGGAGGTGGACATGTTAAAGGTGTGGGTGCATAAAAGGGCAATGTTAGAAGAGATTCTTCTTGAATAATGTCCAGTCATTCCTAAAGAAAATCTGGTTTATCATACTGACTTTCACTAATTATCCTGCCTTGCACTGATTACCCAAACTTGCAAAAATGCGATTTGAATTTGTCATTTTCAATAACAATGTACTCGGTCATGTGTGACAGCAATGGGTCAATAAAGGTATCAATGGAAAGCTGAGGAGTTCCTCTTCTTTGGTAAACTACATGTAAATTGTCAAACTAAATAACCTTGGCATATTAACCCCCTGAATTCGGATTACCTTTTTTTTGATACGCACTGTATATGGTCTGACTGTCTTCACCATCATCAGCCTCATCTACAAGAATCCGGCATCCATTTAAGACGGCCAGATCATGATACTGAGTCATACGTTGAGATAATCAAAGGTTTTATCAAACCATAACTTAATATAGAGTACTTCACGTGGTGCCACCGCAAATCAACTAACTTTATTTGTTTGGTAATTCTTAAAGGGAAGATACAATATTGTTAAATCTGATTTGCAAAATAACAAAATGGTTATCTGAAAGCGACATTGATGTGAAGTTGGTAAAGGTACCAATCATCTTGAACAAGTATTCTGTCTGAAGTAATTTTATATCAGAGAAAATACGAATATTTGTTATATGCATATTTTACACAAATTAATTTGTAGACGGTAACCTTTTGCTCCATGTGTTTTCTGTTGATATTGTGAAAGTTTTCACAATGTTTTCATCACTTAGGCTACGCTAGAGCTAAAACTTTCACATGCTGGTTGTTAAATATATATCATGATTCAAAGAACCCATAGTTTTATCAACATGGTCAATGTTGTACCTTCCCTTTAATACATATTACACGAAAACAAAATTGTTCTAAATATCAACAGGTGAAACACTCAAGAAAATATACCATTAATTCAATAAATAAATTAAATACATTTCTGCTCTACCAACGGGTATAAATAGTTTTACCACATCAGTAACGGATTCACATTCCGGTATAGGTGCTAATTCGTAAGATGGCAATGGAATTTTTCATTTAAGAATTATTTATTTAAATATTTTTGAAAAATAATCCTATTTAATGAATGACTAATTCACCAGTGCCGCGTAGCGAAGGCATAATCTTAGGCGGGGTTGAAGCCAATTTGCCAAATGACTTCAGCAGTGGTCCAAAAATTCAGAACCTTCAAAATCACTTGACAGGGGGGCGGGGGGGGGGGTAGACGTGATAATATTTTGAGAATTATTGGGTATGCGTAAACTATTTCCCCCTCAAAAATCACCGATGGAGTGGGCGATATAGGCGTTAGCCGAAATTAAATCACCTCGGGCACACAAAATACAAGCCTGCTTCGATAGCCTGATTTGGTGGTTTTATGTGCCAACTAGGGCTATATTTGCAGACTGAAAATCGATATCGGGGGTGTCACGCCCATCCCTCTTTGACTACGGCCCTGTAATTCACAGTTTTCCATTACCACCCTACCGAACAACAAAATATTACTATTTACACCTTACTTATTAATTATCAGAGACTAGCCCTACCCTGCAGAAACTGTGGTGTTAAAAAACACTAGAGGTGTCAACTGTATTCTACCATAGTGTTAATATTCGGTGTAATTACTAGAAACAATTGAGAAACTGAGTGAATTATCATCTGAACCCTTACTTGGTTTTCAGATGGTTATGATACCAAATATCCCGAGAAGTTATTCCGTCTGAAATGTTCTCAATTTCGAGAAAACGTAAATAAAAATTCAAATGTCCACATTAGAATGAATACAATCTGAGTGTTTTCTAATTGTTTCTCTCCTATATCGGCGAAACGAAATAAGCCGAAACGTTTGTTTTCTATAGATTCTTGTGAAGTAAAGTGCACATACAGACATTTTACCCAACGTGTATACTGCCTTTTGTGTAGCTACTCCTCAACCTAAAGTTGAGTTCTAAAAACAATCTTTTCGATTTGCTAATAAGAGAAAAGGTTTGTAATACCATGTCCCACCCATACCAAATACCCAATCAATATCTAAACCTGTAAGTATATCAGAAATTGTAATTCAAACATTTTCTCCATTCGTCTAGTATTTCCTTTTCCTCATGTTGTTTTGAAATTATTTTATTTTAAAATTGTTGATTTTGTTTTCCAGACCTGATCCTACATAAATGTTTTAAATTTGGGCGCAACCGCTGCCGAAAGTCAACATAGCCAATGAAGCTACACTGGGCGCGCCGTAGCCTCCTCACTCCATCTATTGAGTCTCATAATTATTTGGGTTTTGAAATGTAGCGAGCAGCGGCGGAGCCAGGACTTTTTCAGTGGGGGTGGGGCACTGGGGGCATTGCTTTTCAGTGGGGGGCCCAGGGAGTATGGGTTTTTTCCCTTTTCTTTTTCTTTTCTGTTTTTGGGGCACTATCGGGATTTTTCGTGGGGGACACTGAGGAGGGAGGGCACTGGAAATTTGTGGGGGGAGGCACGTTCCCCCAGGCCCCCCGTGGCTACGCCGCCGGTAGCGAGTCAGTAAAATGAAGTTTCCCCTTGTTTTCCTACAAAAGAAAAGAAGAAACAGAAATAATGTACAGCCGGAATGGGTCCCTATACCGCGCGCACGCGTTAAGTCTGATCTTGATACAATTTTGATATAATCACAAACTCTTCGCTGTAAGAACAAATTTTAAAATGAAATCCTATTATATATATTTTATAATTTAGAGGTATTTTATACTGCCTGGTACATTCAGATGTATTACTTTCACCTTTAGCACAAAATCACTACTTTAACCAGTTTAAAGGAAAACCCAATAATATAACTTACTCTTATAGAGTCTATAATCCATAAGATTAAAGATGCAATACCTGTTCATCGCTGCATGAGTCTGAGTTTGATTTAGATGACGTCATATCGAGTTCATCAGAGTTTGAATAAAGTATACATATAAGATATGTAACAGTCTGCTTGCTTCTGTGATATGAAGATGTACAGTTCTTACTTTGATGAGGTTCAAACTAAAACAAAAGCGAACTGTATGCCGGTAATAGTAATTGTCTACACATTTTTGTCAATCATTCCAGATATCTACAAGTCAAAGTAATAGCAACCATCAGTAACCTTGAAGTCGGTATGATCGGTCTCAAGACGAGTGACGTCATTAAGTTGACATTTTGTCTCTTTCTTACTGCTCTGCCAAACATTAAAGGAGTGACATCGAGGATCTGATGTACACGCCCTGCCACAAGCAAGCACGCCCTCAACTGCAAGGTTGTTGATGTCATGATGGAGGAGGCACTGTTGAGAGACACGCCCATCGGGACCGGTCAGGGTGTGGTAGATCGGCACGGTAGAGACATCCATCTCACATGCAGCCAATTTACGGTTTATTTCATTGTTTTTCCCAGAAAAAAAAGCCACAGATGCCTGGGAGTAATTGATATCCTAAAGTGGACCATTCTACATATCTTAGAAGGGGTGTCAGTTTCCAGAGCTGTGTAGTTTTTTTTCTGGGTTGGAAAAGAAATTGCTGCCCTATATCTGTGCACAAAATCAACCATTCATTGTGTACACATAAAGACCTACCCAGATCTAACCCTCTGATAAGTG
Source organism: Zoroaster sp. YZ-2022 (assembly GCA_029582265.1). Classification (NCBI taxonomy): domain Eukaryota; kingdom Metazoa; phylum Echinodermata; class Asteroidea; order Forcipulatida; family Zoroasteridae; genus Zoroaster; species Zoroaster sp. YZ-2022. Next base: position 22,174,881 of record CM055830.1, on the reverse strand, counting down.
GAACCATCTGTTTGGCATCAGGCTGTGATGTCTTGCGACAGCCAGTGCCAGGCATAACCCCCCCACCCCAACCCCCCAGACAGAGTGTCTGGGTTCTGTTACATGCTGGAGAGATAAACTATATGGCTGTTTACTGTTTGAAAGGTCATACAGGAGAGAGCTACACTACATACAAGTAGTATGTCAGATGCCGGTCCTAGGCCAAGTACCTAAAAATGGGCGTGGTCGATGATGAGATAAAAAAGGGGGTTCTAGGACAAGTACCTAAAATGGGCGTGGTCGATGATGAGATAAAAAAGGGGTTCTAGGACAAGTACCTAAAAATGGGCGTGGTTGATGAGATAAAAAAAAAGGTTCTGACAAGTACCTAAAAATGGGCGTGGTTGATGATGAGATAAAAAAGGGGTCCTAGGCCAAGTACCTAAAAATGGGCGTGGTCGATGATGAGATAAAAAAGGGGGTTCTAGGACAAGTACCTAAAAATGGGCGTGGTCGATGATGAGATAAAAAAGGGGTTCTAGGACAAGTACCTAAAAATGGGCGTGGTTGATGATGAGATAAAAAAAGGGGTTCTAGGACAAGTACCTAAAAATGGGCGTGGTTGATGATGAGATAAAAAAGGGGTCCTAGGCCAAGTACCTAAAAATGGGCGTGGTCGATGATGAGATAAAAAAGGGGGTTCTAGGACAAGTACCTAAAAATGGGCGTGGTCGATGATGAGATAAAAAAGGGGTTCTAGGACAAGTACCTAACAATGGGCGTGGTTGATGATGAGATAAAAAAGGGGGTGGGTGTGTGGTTGATGATGACGTCATCATTTTTTTGATGACGTCATGAGATGTTTGTGGTTGCGTGGCGTTGTGTATAGGTATAAGGGTAAGATTTGTTAAAGACTGAGTGTGGGAGGTACTTGCTAAAAAAAAGTTATTTTTAAAATCAGATAAAAAAAGATATTGGTTTTAGTCGCTAGAAAATTGAAATAACGATTCGATATTATCTAGATGAATAGTAAAGATGACGTCAGTTTTTAAAGAACCACCTATACCGGTAGAGCGCATATTGCTAAAGGATATAAAATTTAAAGATTACGACTATGATGAAGCTGTAGCCGCACCCAAAGACAACTACGATGATTTTTTTTTAGCTCAACACGGAATGTCGGACAAGAAGACTTTTTTGACCCGGAAGATGTCGCGCTGGCAAAAAAACATTTAACGTGTAAAAAAACTTTTATAAAATAAAATCAAAAGATTATCGCGAATCTCTTTTAGTCGAATACGCGCAACGCTTTGATAATTTTCAAACTTTTTTAGCAGATATAAAATTAGGATTTTTAACTAAAAATATAGTTATAGAGTATGAAAATTATAAAATTTCAAATATTATATTTAAATAAAAAAAAGTTATTTTTAAAATCAGATAAAAAAGATATTGGTTTTAGTCGCTAGAAAATTGAAATAACGATTCGATATTATCTAGATGAATAGTAAAAAGAGAGTATGGAAGAAAGAAGAAGATATTTATCAAAGTGGACATTGCGAGAATTGAAAGAGTTTGCGCGAGAACACAGACCAATTTTTTTAGTACAAAACCAAAAGGGTAAAGTTGATAAACGTTCTTATTACGAAGCGGTAAAAAAATATATAAAACGGCATAGACAAAGGCCATTGTATAAATTAAATTTAGCTGAACTGAGAGAGCGTATATCATCTGAAAATATTGAGCTTCCTCAACGCGGCATCGGGAAAAGAGGGCAGTTGTTAAAAAAAGACTACATCGCCGCTATTAAAAGGTTTTACAATCAAGAAGAAGAGTTGAGATTTGATGAACCACCGATCGACGGTGGAAGATATTTACGTCAACGAAGAATGTTTGTTCCGCTCAATCACAGCAAAGAAGAAGATTTAAACATTTTTTGGGAAGCGGTAAAACCAAAGATCAGAGCCAAGTTTGTTTTAGACTTGCAAGAATTTAAGTCGTACGTACAAGTTTATGATATATATACGTATTAATTTACGTAAAGAAAAACTGGACGGTACGATAGATTATGCCGAACCAAATTTTCATAATAATAGGCAAATTGTTTTATTGAATTTGGATAGAATCGAAAATGTATTTAATACCGTTTTTTCACAAATTCAAGAGTCTTTAGAAAAATGGACGCAAAAGGGTTCCGGATGGGAGATTGATCGTATTGTAGATATGATTATTACTATCGCGAGATATCAACCTTTGAGAGGGGGTTCTTATATCGAGCTATGCGACTACATAAAAAACAAAAAAGCGTGCATCAACGTAAAAAACAAAGACGATAATTGTTTACGATGGGCGCTGCGTAGCGCTCTTTTTATCGCAAAACATCACTCGGATAGAACGAGTAGCTATCCGACGGAAGATGGTTTAAATTTGGATGGAATCGATTTTCCGACACCGATTAATCAAATTAGGCGAGTAGAGAAACAAAATTGTATCGCGATAAACGTTTTTGGTTACGAATCAAAAACAATACTAGTTTACAAACTCAGCGACCAACCCGCGGATATAGATCGTATTAATTTATTATTAATTCATAAAGAAGAAGAAGAAGGAACTAAATTTCACTATGTTTGGATTAAAGATATAAATAAATTACTTCACGACCAAACGAAACACGAGCATCGTCAACATTTTTGTTTGAGATGTTTACAGGGTTACTCGACAGAAGCGTATCTTGAAAATCACGTAAAAATGTGTAAGGGAATAAACGACAGACCGACAAAGATTGTGATGCCGGAAAAGGGTAAAAACGATACGTTCAAATTTATAAATTTTCATAAAAAGATGAAAGTTCCTTTCGTCATATACGCCGACTTTGAAAATATAATTAAAAAGATTGACGATGTAAATACGACAAATACTAAAAAACTACAAGAACACGTCGTTTGCGGTTATTCATACGTTGTCGTTCGATGCGACGGTCAAACTTGCTCTCCCGTTGTATACCGAGGAGAAGATGCAGCGGAGCATTTTTTAAATGAATTACAAAAAGAAGAAGAAAATATTAACGCGATATTTAAAAACCCTCAAAAAATAATAATGACTAAAGAAGATGAAGAAGATTTTAAAAATGCAAAAAAGTGTTGGATATGTGAAAAGGGATTTTTTGGAGGTGATGACAAGTTTAGAAAAGTACGCGATCATTGTCACGTCACTGGTAAATATAGAGGCGCTGCACACAATAGGCCTAATTGTAATTTAAAACTGAGTTTAAAGCCTAATAAAACTTTTATTCCGGTCGTATTTCATAATTTGCGAGGATACGACTCTCATCTCATTATGCAAGCCGCGAGTCAAACGCGAGGAAATCTAACGTGTATTCCAAACAATATAGAAAAATATATTTCTTTTTCAATATCGCAACTGCGATTTATCGACAGCGCTAAATTTTTACTAGCCTCATTAGATAAACTCGTAAAATCCAACGATTTTTTTCCAATTACTAAAAAGTTTGAATCTGATTTAGAAAAATTTAATCTTTTAAAACAAAAGGGTATTTATCCTTACGAGTACATGGATAGTTTTGAAAGATTTGAAGAAAAACAACTTCCTTTTATAGAATCTTTCAAAAGTAATTTGAACAACGAAGACATTACCGTACTAAAGAACAATACGAGCATGCAACGAACGTTTATAACAAGTTTGATTGTAAAACTCTAGGTGACTATCACGATTTGTACGTGCGTACGGATACTTGCTTATTGGCGGACGTGTTTGAAAATTTTCGTACTACTTGCGTACGAGAATACGGTTTGGATCCAGCTAATTATTACACGAGTCCAGGATTGAGTTGGGACGCTTTGCTGAAACATTCAAAAGTTTGTCTAGAATTGTTTACGGATGTCGACATGCATTTATTTATAGAAAAAGGTACTAGAGGAGGAACGTGTATGGTAAGTAAACGATATGCAAAAGCAAACAACCACCATTTACCCGATTACGATAAAACAAAACCAACGAGCTATATACAATATTTAGACGCGAGTAATTTGTACGGTTATGCGATGAGTCAACCTTTACCAACGGGTAATTTTAAATGGTTGACTAAAAAAAAAATTGACAGACTCTCAAACAAATGATTAAAACGTGGAAAGGATACATTTTAGAAGTTGATTTAGAATACCCTAAAGAATTACACAATTCTCACAATGCATATCCACTCGCGCCAGAGTCGTTGAGGGTGCCGAAAGAATGGATGTCTGAATACCAACGAGAGTTATTAAACGACAAACCAGCTCCAAACGTTACAAAATTAGTTCCCAATTTATACCATAAAACAAAATACGTTATTCATTATAGTAATTTACAATTATATTTACAACTCGGTATGAAACTGACTAAAATTCATCGCGTTTTAGAATTTGATGAATCGTTGTGGATGAAATCATACATCGATTTAAACACCCGACTCAGAAAAAATGCAAAATCTAATTTTGAAAAAGATTTGTACAAACTCATGAATAATTCAGTTTTTGGAAAAACGATGGAAAATGTACGAAATCGCGTCAACGTGAATTTGAAGCGCCTCAACGATGAAAAAGAAGAAAATCAAATTCGTACATTAATCGCAAAACCAAATTTTGCCGAGGTTAGGATTTTTGATAACGATTTAGCGGCGATTCACATGCATAAAATAAAACTCGCTCTCAACCGTCCAGTCTACGTAGGAATGAGCATACTGGATTTATCTAAAGCTTTTATGTACGATTTTTATTACAATCATTTAAAAAAGAAATACGGTAACGAGTGTAATTTACTTTACACGGATACGGATAGCTTGTTACTCGAGATTCAAACGGAAGATGTTTATAAAGATATGGAAGAAGACAAAGACTCGTACGATTTTAGTAATTACTACAATAAAGAAAAAGAAAAACAACATTTTTTATATTCTGAAGAGAATAAAAAAGTGATTGGTAAAATGAAAGACGAGACTGCGGGAACTCTAATCTTTGAAATTGTCGGTTTAAGACCAAAAATGTATTCGATACTTTTACAAAAAGAAATAGAAATAAGACCCGACGTTTTCTCGAAAGAACTAAGAAAAGCCAAGGGCGTTAAAAAACAAGTTTTAGAACAGGAAATTAAACACGAGCGATATAAACAAGTTTTATGCGATTTAGAACCATTACATCACCCTATGAATTTTATTAGAAATGAAAAACATAGATTATATACAACGCGAGTAAATAAAATATCACTATCTCCTTTATACACAAAGAGATATATTTTAGAGGATGGAATACATACTTGTTCTTACGGTCATTATAAAATTTCAGAATTAGCCTTAGCGGCGCTATAACCGTTTAATCGGTGGATTTTCCGTATCTCGAGGAATAATTTGTAATTCTTCTCTTACAAAACTACGAGCGGGGCTTGCTTCTACGCCCGGCGCAGACGCTAAATAATACAAGATGGGTTGATTAGCAGCTTTCATCGTTTTAGCTAATCTATAAATTTTTATACTCCATATAGGATCGGTTGTGCGACGTCTCGTATCTTTTTCAGCTTCACCGGGTGCGTATAAATACCGAACCAAACTGCTAGTTGGGATTCTTTTTTCTTACTTTTAAGCGGTAATCACTGGTGAGGCTGGATTTTGCTCGACAACGGGCAATTTAATCGCGTCTTTAGGTTTTAAATTTATGAGTCTGGTCGTTTCATCATTTAATGCTTTTACGGCTAGCGGTAATCTTTTAACCCATTCTCTATTTCTTGCATCCGTCGCTATTTCTTTAGCGTATTGATGAGAAAATGTTCTTTCACCTAAAGTTCTATTGAATCACTCTACTATACCTTGAGCTCTATGATTACCGGCTTCGCTTCTTTGGATTTTTACATCGTGTTTACTCATTAATACACCGACGCTCGAAATAAATTCTTTTCCAGGATCGACTTTTAAAATTTTTGGCCAAGTGAGCGGCGAACGTTTATAATTTTTTTCAAACGCGTTACCGACTTGAACGGCAGTTTTATCGGTTAACGGTTCAGCTTCTTTATATCTGCTGGCTTCATCCGCAACGGTTAACGCGTACTTGTACGTCTTTTTACCTATACTATCGTGCGGAAGAAACAATAAATCTGCTTGATGAACTTCATTTGGTTTTTCTAACGTACTATTTGAACTGGTCGGTCTAGGAATGTATTTAGGATACGGCAAATAAATTTGCCACAGCGCTTGCTTTTTTATCCACTGTGAAACTAATTTTTTATTCACCTTTGTTTCTTTAGCTAATTTATTAATTGCGTCGAGACCTTTGTAGTATCCTTTCGGACTATAATAGACGTCTCGTAGCTTTAGTTTTATACGTTTATCCATTTTTAATATTGTACAATATATTTTATTACGTAGAATTACTAGGCATAACCGATTTTGGTAAAATTCCTTGATTAACTAACCACAATTGCGTCATCGAAGCCGCCGCAACGGTCGTGGTTAGTTTTAGTCCGTCTTTTATATTCAATTTTCCTAAACTGGCTGGTTCTACGCTTAATACTTTTTTACCGAGCATGCTGTATAAAATGGTAAAAAGTCCCAAAACGGCGCTGTGATAAGCTGAATCGGCGATTGTTTTTGTATCCATCATATTTTATACTTGTCAATATAATTATTTTTAAAATTTTTTTTATTCCATTTCAAAAACAGCGAGTTCTCTCGTTGGCGGTGGGGTAGGTTTTGGGGGTGCGGGTGTTTGCGCTTGCGTGGCGTTGTGTATAGCTTTTGACGGCGCTGGGTTGGAAAACAAGTAATAAGCAAAACCTCCAACGGCTAAGGCAATAGCGATATAGTAGTAGTAGTTTATTTCATTGCTTTCTTCTTTTATCGGTATAGCGCTTTGCGACGCTTGCGGCGTTGCATAACGAGTTTTTAACGCGCCTTTTTTTAGTTCTTGTTTTTTCTTTTTATTAAGTTCGGCGACTTTTTTACCAGCCGCGACTCTTTTTGGGTTTTTCCTTTTTTATTAATCGGTTTCGTTACTGACGACGGTGTTGACGACGCCGCGCTCGCTTGGCGCTGACGCGGTGAAGCGTTTATCGTTTGACTCGCATTCTCCAACTCGTTCGTCTCCATCGCTTTGATTATTTATACAAGATTCTTCTTTTAAATTTTTTATTGACATTAGCGCTGCAGAGAGCGGTGCTAATGATGAGCCGTACTTGTAGTATATGTCACACGATACGTCAGTAAGCGCTGCTGAAATGAATGGATCATTTTCTAAACCTGTAATTAATCCACCTTCGTCGCTAATTTTAAATCGATGACCGTATATATCAATGCGATCTAAACTAAATCGCAATAATTTGACATATAGCGTTATAAACGCGCTACCTAAAGACTTTGTTATATCACGGCCTAATTTAGCTTCGTATTGCGTGTGTAATACATCTCGCTCTTCCGTAGACAAACTTCAATGTCGCTGACGGAATACTCTTTACCTAAAAATGTTTTTGAATCTCCTCCCGCTACAACGGACAAGAGCCGTTTATCTCGTTGCTTTTGCTTTAGCAGCACGTTGTCGCTTTCATCCGCGGATGGTGGGCTTAACACGGATGGATTTTCGGTTAATAGTTTATGAAGGTCTTCCATTTATTATTAAATAGCTTTTATTATATTTTTTAAATTAAAAAAAAAAAGCTAACAATTGTATCGTTTTATTATTATTTAAAATTTGAACAAATTCTTCTATAACTCGTTCTGTTTTATTATTATTTAAAAATAAAACAAGTTTTTCTATAAATTGTTTATTATCGATATAGAACAAATGGTTTATTATTATAAATTCAGCGTTGGTATTTAAAAATTTTACTAGTTCATCTTTTCCTTTTTCAGTATTTAAAAGTTGTTTAAGATTATATATAAAATCGTTTACTTCTTTAGAATCTATATTTATTAATAAATCTTTTACTTCTTCAGTATTCATATTTGTTAATAAATCTTTTCCTTTTTCAGTATTTAAAAGTTGTTTAAGATTATATATAAAATCGTTTACTTCTTCAGTATTCATATTTATATATAGATCCTATAATATTAAAAAATAAAATAAAACACTAAGCTAACAGTAATTACCTAGTAATGGAGGGTAATGATTAAGTAAGAGAGAGTAACGATTCAGTAATGGAGGGTAATTGCTAAGTAAGAGAGGGTAACGATTCAGTAATGGAGGGTAATTGCTAAGTAAGAGAGGGTAACGATTCAGTAATGGAGGGTAACGATTCAGTAATTACTAAGTAATGGAGGGTAATGATTAAGTAAGAGAGAGTAACGATTCAGTAATGGAGGGTAACGATTCAGTAATTACTAAGTAATGGAGGGTAACGATTCAGTAATTACTAAGTAAGAGAGGGTAACGATTCAGTAATGGAGGGTAACGATTCAGTAATTACTAAGTAATGGAGGGTAATGATTAAGTAAGAGAGAGTAACGATTCAGTAATGGAGGGTAACGATTCAGTAATTACTAAGTAATGGAGGGTAACGATTCAGTAATTACTAAGTAAGAGAGGGTAACGATTCAGTAATGCAAAGTCATTTAGTCTACAATCGCATAATCGGTAGGTTGATCCGTTTTAAAAATCAATTTGCAATGTTTGACTCGTTTTAATTTCTCATGCATCTGCTCTCTCAACTCTTTCGTCGGTATGACATCATTTTCTCGAAGACAATTCTCAAACGAATCTCTATCTTTACAATAAAATAAACACACCCATTTGAGTTGCTCTCTAAAATCTTTCAATACGCTATTATATTTTTGTGAAATAATCCAACAGCTATGATGCGCGTGTCGGCCGCTAAAAGCCAAGAATGACAATGCATTCGTCTCATCTCGACCAAATTTTTTATATCGCAAATCTTTATTCGCGCTACAATCGTCGATGATAAACAACGTTTCATATTCTTCTAATACGTCGCTATACATTTCTATCGCTTTGTTTAACGTATAATTTTTTCAATTATCGACGAGCACTCGCTCGTCATTCCAAATCCATTTTCTATTTTGATACGCGTCGTTGATACCGATGGAGGGACATAATATGACGATCATTTCAAAATAGTTTAAATATTCGTTTTCTAATAAATTTAAAACAAATTCAGTTTTTCCGCATCCGGTTTGGCCACAAATGAGCCCAGCTTGTGGATCTACAAGTAACATTTTCTTTTAATATTAGTCGTTAATATTAATAATCGACAGATTCAAAACGCCCATTTCTTATAACGAGTTGCGCGTCCATAATAATAAAAGTATACATGTATAATTCACCCGGGGTTTCCGCTTCTTTATCTATTTGAATAGTAATTCCTTCGGATAAGTTTTGTACTCGTCTTCCGCTTCCGTGTATTTTATTGTCATCACTCGTTCTCATATCTAAAAATAAACCGTATCGATTGAGTAAATAATCGGCTTGTTTGACGTTGGATAAATTTAGAGCTTTAACGACTTGTATAGCGTGTTGTTTGTTTGAATCACCGAAATATTTTTGAATTTCTTCCCAATGTTGATACCTTTTCATTCCGTGCGCGTAGAGTTGATTGGGAACGCCTTCGATGGTAATTGAAACTTTATCGATTTTTGGATTATAAAATTTGTTGGTTTCTTTCACATTGGGTTCTTTGAATAAAAACAATATTCCTTTCATACTTTTTGCGGGGGTATTTAAATTTATATTCCACGTCGGATCGCGTTTGTTTAACGGGGTCACGCTCTGTCTTAAAACGCGATCAAACAATATCGACAAACGGTTGCTATATTGATTTTTAATCGTTCGAGCGAGTTCCGGCATATGAACGACTTGGAATTCTAAAGAAATCCCACTTATGATATATTTTGCATTATCGTCCGAGCTTTTAATCACGCTAGAAAATTTATTAAACGTAAGTTCATAAGTCAATCGATCTCCGATCCCCGATTGGTAGTAAGGCTGATGATCGGTTAACAATTCAAAATCGAGCGGAATGTAATATCTATTTCCTCCGTTGCCTGCAGGAACCGCGTCACTGGCACCTACTCTTAATTGAGTAGTGTTAGCATTTTCGATTCCTTGATACGCTAGATTGTCGCGTTGATCTTTCGTTAACCATTCGTCTTTATAACAATTGAACACATCCGCATCGTCTAATGAAAATATTTCATTTCCTTCCATTTTAATGATTATATATGTTTTACGATGGCTCTACCTATGTTTTGTACCATCGTTCTCGTATCATCGTCCGCAGAATGAAGAACAATGTTGAAAGCTAATCGAACCGTTCCCGGAACGATAACGTCGTTTATTCCTAAATTTGGAAAACGAACCGTCAACAATTGATTTTCGGTAATGGTGCTCGGATTGTTTGTAATGACAACTTTTTGACGCAATCCTTTTATACCTCTCGGTTCTCTTAATCTTCTGTATGGATCGAGTACATCTCCGTACGTATTATTAGTCATATTTTATAGTTTGTAAATATAAAATAAATAAACAAAATTTAAAATAAAAAGTAAAATGGTGGGTGTAGCGATGATGATTGGAGGCGCGGTAGTCAACGCGTTGGCATTTACCGGATCAATTTTTTTATTTTCTCGAGGTGGTCATGAAGAACAAAAAAGACACGATTTAGCGATAGAACAACTTTCGAAAGCCAGAGATGAATTTAGTAAAAAGCGTTTAAAATATCTAGATTATTTAAACGAAAAAATACAAAAAGAATCGAACGCTGTAAGAACGTTTAATAACATTGACGAAGCGATGAATGAATATTATAACATCACCGGCGAACAATTTGATTTACCAACAGATTTATACGACAAACCACAGCTTGAGGATTTTTACGTTCCTAGCGAAGATCAAAAACGCGAGAAATCATATTTATTATTTTAGGAATGAGCGTTGTAGGTTACGTGAGTTATAAATTGTTAAAAAAAGATAAAAAGTCATTGTAAAATGGCACAAGGAGGACATGATGATATACCGATGGATGAATTTGGAACGACAACTGATTTTGATGATGATTATGCTCAACAAGATGAAACTAATGTTGATACACAAAATCTTGAAGAAAGATTAGCAGCATTACGAGAATTACGAGATTATGAAAACAATATTGCAGCGTTACCATCGTCAGATAGTTATTACATCAATAAGTTTTATGAAATTGTAGATAACAAATGGGACTATAAACCACCCCAATACGAAAAATTTCACGTACTTAATGATGGTATTTTTTTTATAGACGATAATAAAACCGTCAAGTTAACGCTTAATAATAAAAACAGAACTTTTGCAGCGTTAACTACAATAGCCAGTAGAGCAAGAATAGCCGGCTATAGCCAAAGTAGATTTATGAGAGAAGAATTGGGTATAATAGAATGGGGTGTAAGCTCCAAACCAAAAATATCGAGTGAGGTACAAGAAAAAGCGGATGAAACTTTAAAATAGCTAAAAGCACCGGTATTTGTTTTCGATAAAACACCTCTTTGTAGAGATGATATACCACACGACCTACCAACTACACCTCAAGAAGAAGATGAATACGAGTATGACTACGGTGATATTCAACTAAGTGATGCACAAGCGTCTGCAGCGGATAATACAGTTGAAGAATTTCTTTCTTTTCTCGCGCAAGGTGCATCAACTCCAGAGGAAAGGGATATATACCGTGAAATATTGGGCTATGTAAACCTTATGAAAACATCACAAGGACAAAAATTTAAATTTGAAGCTGAATTGTATACACGAAACAAAGAATTAACAACAGTTAGAGAACGAATCGCTAATAATGATGTAGGAGATGAAAATGCGATGGAACAACTTGTACAACGAGAGCAAGAATTATTAGACGAAATATCAGTGATTAAAGAACAAATAGCCAAGTTTGATTATGAGAATAGTAGTCAACTCAATAGAATAAAAGAAACATTATATAGAGTAAAAAATATAGATAAAACTTTAGTCGAAAGAATAAAAACTTTATTTACAGAACAAGGTATAACGATTGGTAGTATATTAATAGCGATTTATATTATGACCATTAATGCTATCGTAAAATCGCTCGGCGGTACTGTAAATTTAGTTTTACCAAAACCTAAACCTACACCGCCAGAACCCGCACCAAAACCTACACCTAGCGGCGGTGTAAAAGAGTGGATACAAAAAACATTAAAAAATTTAGCGAGTGTATTAGCTAAACTAGGAGAAAAAGCTTTAGCCGCTTTACCGAGTATTATCGGTGCGGTTATAAGTTGGTTATTTAATTTAAAACAGCTTCTAACGTCGTCACGTGGACGGCGGAACATTTATGGCTAGCTTTGACGGGGGTTGAAGTTTTAGTTTTAACTTACGTGCAGAAAAAACTCTAGCGCTAACGCTAGAAGAGCAATTCATAAATCATAACACCAAGTCCACTTAAAATCGCAAAACCAATAATTAAAGCATTTTTTTTTCTTGGTGGTTGTCGCGCGATTCTTTAAAAGGGTCTTGAGTTATTGTAGCCTCCAAAGAGTCTTGGGTTATTGTAGAGGAAGATTCTTGCACACTCGATACTAGATCATTAGCTTCTTCCACAGCTTCGCTATAGCGTGCGCTTGCGCGGCGAAGCGCCTAGCGGTTAACGATGACGTCGATTGTAAAGGTATAGAATAGGAGGAGGAACGGGTTCTGAATTTGTATCTAAATTTGAACCTAGAGATAAATCACTCGTCGCGATTAATATATTATTGTTGTATCCTGCGTACATACCTATTCGTAAATTCATATCGCTCGGCATCATGTATAAATTTTCTCCGATAGCAAAGTTTAATTGAGAACGAGCGTATTGTAAATTATCTTGATATCGTTGAATAGAAGATTGTAAATCGACCGGAGAATCAATCTCAGCATCTACTATATTTATAAATTCACGCTGCGCGTCTAAACCGGTGCTGGGTGTAAGAAATCCACTTTTAACTCGTACTTGAGCTCCCAATAATGCGTAAACGTAGGTTCTTATACAGTCGTTTATGCGTTCTGTACCAACATCCGTAAAACCTTTAGCTAATCCAAAAGACAATATAAATTTAGTCCACGCTGTTTCAACGCGTTCAGATTGAGAAATGTATTCAACAACGTACGAATCCCCAATATCATTAACGCTATTCACTTTATCAAGATTAACATTTTCTTTATCAAAATCCATCCTTTTATTGTTTTGATGAAACAAAGTTGAATTGTCATAGTTTTTCCCTGGCACTGGAATGTAGCCGTAAATGTTCAAATAATAAGCCGTTCCCAATCCGTTAGAGTTTTTATCTACTCGTTGTTTCCAATTATCAGATATTGCGAGGTGAAATTCATTACATAGTCTATTGTACGCGCTAATGTCTATATTGTTGGCAAACGCGTCATAACAATTTGAAAAAGATGTAGGACAGCTCATTTCTTTGAGCATTCGTCTAATTTGATAATGTACGTGAAATCTAAAAAAAACTACGAATCATCAAGTTTGAATGATTTAAATGTTGATAACCCACGCCGCATCTCGTTGTACTGCAATACGTTACAAAATTTATTTGATTTTGATAACATTTTAGCGGGTTAGAATGCCAATCATTTACAACATCGTTGCTATCAACGTGAGGTAACGTATAATTTTGAAATGGATTAACGAGTTCTGCGCTAAAAAAATCGTTTTCGTTGATGTAAATTTTTAGACTCGTCAAATCGCTAGCGTTAAAATTCTGAGGCGCGTTAAAATTTCCAGATTGCTTATATGGAAATAAAAAATTACTCTTAAACGCTAATGGAAACGTCATTTATTATATTAAAATTATAAATTTTTAATAATAACATGTATCATACCTTTGAAATCAAAATTGAAAGAAATGGCGGGTCGGTTCAATTAAATGACGTCATCGATAATCGCGAGGGTAATCTTGCGATATTATTACATAGCGTAAACATTTGGGTGGGATATTACAACGTGCGTAAAAAAGAAAGAATAATCTATCGTACGGTGAGTGAGCGACAAGATGTCGTAAAGTTTATCGAACCGGGACTTTACAACATTAACGAAATTATCGATATTATAGTAAAAGACGCGCCTTGGATCACGTTCATCATCGATAAAACAACGGGTGTTTTCTTGCTAAATTTGACTCAAGAAAACAAATCTGTCAAATTTACATCCGGGTTAGCTAATTTACTCGGGCTTCACAACGAATTTCTAACTGTGGGAGAATATAGTAAAAAAAAATTATGTACAACTTTTTAAAATTCTATACATTCATTGCGATCAAATTTCTACGACCAAAAATTATTTCAACGGTAAACCTTGTACTATTTTAAACGCTTTTCCCTTGCAAGGTAAATCATTCGGAGAAAGTATGTGGATGGAATATAAAAATCCATTAATGAAAAAATTAAAAGTCGGTACTTTTAACGCATTGAGCTTTCAAATTAAAGATTCAAAGGGTAGAGACATAAATAATCACGGTTTTCCAGTTATTTTATGTCTAGAAATTATATAAATATGGCGAGCATTTATGGGCCTCCTCGAACGAGCGGCGTAGCTGCTAAAGATAGAGACGAAATTGTACAAACAATCTCTCACTATGGTGAAATTTATGAACACCACGGATATATTAACAGAGATGAAATTTTACAAACGTTACCTCTAGTCGAAAAATTTAACGTCATACTCGGATGGTGGGCTACGTCTAAACTACCCTTTTTCATGTTTAACGAGGCGCCAACGTACTGCTCTCTTTTTGTAAATTTTACAAAAAATTATATTTTTACTTCATATTCAGCAACGCGTGATTATGCGGCTGACGTTTATTATATTCCTTCTCCAGCGCTAAATAATAGTTTTTATTTTATCGATGATGAAATGTCGCATTTAAGATACGAAATGTGTTTTAAAATGCGAAATGTTCAAAAAGTTTTTGTAGAGGCAACCTTTTTCGGTGCGCTAAATTCTAAAATCTGTTTCAATATAAAAATTAAAAGTTTACCGTTAAATTAAATTTAATTTGATACTATAAATATGGCGAGCATTTATGGTCCTACTCGTAGCGATAATCAAAAAAGTAAAGAGAGTCATATCAATAAAAATGTCATCTTTGAAAAAAGTCGACACATTGAACCGAGTAAACTTTTAGAACCTATAGTTTTTTTAAACAACAATGAAGTAAACTTAGAAATTTCTTGGTATAGTGATTCAAATCAAATATACTTTTATTGTCCTACTGGTGCTTCATTTTTTTCATTATAATTATGCTAAAATGAATACGGGTGAAAATAAATATTATTCTTTAGTAAAAAGTGAAAAATTTGATATTTTTGATATAATAGCTTTCCCTCCAGAAAATAACTTTGATTTTAAAAATGAACCTCAGTATTTAGAATGTGTATTATGCTACATTCCATATAGAAATAATATCAAAGTATATGTAAAAGTAAATTTTTTCGGCTCTCTAGAAGCTGGAATCTGTTACGATATTAAAGTTAATAGTATGCCATTAGATTAAAAAATTAATATTCTTTTAATCTTTTACTATTAATAGAAAACAATGAGTGTACCTATAGAATCAACAAATGTACTTTATCCAGATGTACGGTATATGAAAGATGCTTCTGAAGCAGTACCTAACAAGGTCGAAAACTCGAACGACACTAAAACATTTCGTTTGCAAAAAATAGATAACATTCAAAAAGAAATTTTGAAAGAGAGAAACGAACGCGAGAAAACGTATAAAAAATATAATAAAATCATCAACACTTGTAGTATCGTAGAAACTTTTGTTGAATTGGGCTGTATGGGGGCAGGGGCCATCGGAATCGCTAGTATCGCCACCGTTGTAGCATCACCCGTAGGATTGACCCGTTTTAGAAGGATTAGCTTTAGCACTAGGTGGTGCTGCGTTTACCATCAAATACGTAAAATCTAAACTCGAAAAAAAGCTAAAAACACAACGAGATTAGAGTTTTAGCCAAAAGTAAACTCAACACCATCAACAGTCACGTTTCAAAAGCGATTGAAGACGGTGTTATATAAGCCAAGAAGAATTTAATTTAATCACCAAAGAGCAAACAAAATACTCTGTGATGAGAGAAAATATTCGTGCAGCGGCTCTGTCCACAGCTAAAAATCACAATGCCGATAAAAAACTAAATGTTATTTCAGATCAACAACAAACAGATTTTATAGAAAAACTTTAATTTAATGTAAACTTTAGTGTAAATAAATCTTATTATAATCAAAAACCCGCTTCGCAAATAGCAGAGCGGGTAAGAACAACTGATAGACCTCCCCCGTATAATTAAAAAATTTAGCCACTATAAACGTAGTGTCTTTTTAACCAACTCTTTCATCGCTATAGTATAATGTCGTCTAGCTTTTATTTCTGCGTAATTTAAATAATTAAATGTTAATACATTAACGCATTTCGTACATAAATTTATCAGTGCTTTTGTACCTTTTTTACATCTTCTACACGCGACGGGTATACTCGCACCGTGTCGAATACGCCATAAATGAAGTGGGCAAAACACATCACCACACACACTTAGTCTACAACACTTTTCTGTTTTGCCAACTAAAAGCCATTCGCATGGAATCATCGCTCTCGTCGTCATCTTCACTATTAATCTACATAACATCGAATCGTTATTTCAATTTTCTAGCGACTAAAACCAATATCTTTTTTTATCTGATTTTAAAAATAACTTTTTTTAGCAAGTACCTCCCACACTCAGTCTTTAACAAATCTTACACCTATACCTATACACAACGCCACGCAACCACAAACATCTCATGACGTCATCAAAAAAGATGATGACGTCATGCTCCCGTGCAAGCGTCAACCACACCCTCCTTTTTTTATCTCATCATCAACCACGCCCATTTTTAGGTACTTGTCCTAGAACCCCCTTTTTTATCTCATCATCAACCACGCCCATTTTTAGGTACTTGTCCTAGAACCCCCTTTTTTATCTCATCATCGACCACGCCCATTTTTAGGTACTTGTCCTAGAACCCCTTTTTTATCTCATCATCAACCACGCCCATTTTTAGGTACTTGTCCTAGAACCCCTTTTTTTATCTCATCATCGACCACGCCCATTTTTAGGTACTTGTCCTAGAACCCCTTTTTTATCTCATCAACCACGCCCATTTTTAGGTACTTGTCCTAGGACCCCTTTTTTATCTCATCATCGACCACGCCCATTTTTAGGTACTTGTCCTAGAACCCCCTTTTTTATCTCATCATCGACCACGCCCATTTTTAGGTACTTGTCCTAGAACCCCCTTTTTTATCTCATCATCGACCACGCCCATTTTTCGGTACTTGTCCTAGAACCCCTTTTTAATCTCATCATCGACCACGCCCATTTTTAGGTACTTGCCTAGGACCCCCTTTTTTAATCTCATCATCGACCACACCCATTTTTAGGTACTTGGCCTAGGACCCCCTTTTTTATCTCATCATCGACCACGCCCATTTTTAGGTACTTGGCCTAGGACCCCCTTTTTTATCTCATCATCGACCACGCCCATTTTTAGGTACTTGGCGTAGGACCCCCTTTTTTATCTCATCATCAACCACGCCCATTTTTAGGTACTTGTCCTAGAACCCCCTTTTTTATCTCATCATCGACCACGCCCATTTTTAGGTACTTGTCCTAGAACCCCCTTTTTTATCTCATCATCGACCACGCCCATTTTACGTTCTTGGCCTAGGACCGGCATCTGACATACTACTATACAGGAGAGAGCTACACTACACAGTGTCATCTGGGGTTGAAAATAATACTAGACCATAGCAGGGCATGTGTGGAAGTCATTTGGATGTAAAAAATTAATTGGGAATGCATAGATAATAATTTTAATATCATTAATAGAGATGCCACTGAAAAGAGGAGAGGTACCCCCTTCGAATAAAGTTGTGGGTACCTCCCTCGTCGGAGGGTGCAGGCTGTCGTTATGTGGATTACCGGGGTACCAGTAGGTGAAGTTTGCAGGCTGACCCCCACACAACCAGACGCCTTCTTGGGCATCATCTGTACAGCCGATCCAGATACCATCAGTATATCCCAACATGAAGTCGTTTTCTCGTCGTGAATCTGGCACAAAAAGCTGGCTTCCTAGCTGGATACAAGCCTCATTGGCGTTCACCCAATTCATCTTCTCAGGGAGTAGGATATAACAAGACCGACGCCATTTCACCCAGCCAGGAGGGCAGGAGGTGTGAGCAAAAAGAACTTTGAAATCTCGTCATTATCAAGAAGTGAATCAGAACGACGTTGATGATTTGAATCCACGACATCATTGCGATTTTCCCCCCGTCATTCATAGGCCTATTTATTAATGAAACTTACCAATTTTCTGTGTATAAAACATAATACGTTTGATTTGTGAAATTTTCCACTTCAAATTTACCGATACTCAAGACTCAATCTACATGTTTTCTAATCGAATGGCCCTCACACGTTGTGCACTGGTTCCCCGCACTAGTACGTGTGTCAACGATTGCGACTTGATACTCTTTTCAAATTGTTCACTTTTCAAAGTCAAATTTCAGAAGTTTGAAGTCAAGAACTCAAAATATAAACAAAACAAAACCTGTGTTTAACAGTACAACAAAAATGCTTGGGATACTTTTATTCTGAAGCAAAATTCCTTGCTGATAGGTATACAGATGTCTTAATATCATACGTCAACCAATGGGATGCATAAAGTTGTTAAGAACAAAAGTGCTATGAAATGTTGAAATAAAGTTGTTGAAAGATTATTATAAAGTTGAATATGTGATGTATTTTTATTCTTTAGGTACTTGTGCATACTGCTAGATCATTGTCTTTGAAAAACATGGTATGTGGTTTCAGTTCCAATGCATTTCAATCTTAAAATGACAGTCAAGGAGAAACAAAAAAAAATCCCGACCGACCGACCCCTTCAAATATTTTCACTGGAGGGCAATTCAACATTTTTTTTTGCCTTATGCAGCAGTTCTTCCTTCCAAATGACGTATACTCCTGTAGGCCTATATTGATGATGTGACTAAGACATAAGCCATAACGTTTTCATCTCTCGTCACGTGGAACATATTTTTCATTGCTCTTATTAGTATTTATTGATATTTTTGGAGGCAAGATCTATTAATATAATCCTGTGAGTTACGGTTCGGTGAAACGTTTGAAAGGGCTTCTCGTAAACACAAAACGACCCACAGAATTGACGCAACAATAGGCCTAAATAATTATAGTTGCCACGTCAACTGCCAAGGATTTGTTAAAATGTCAGTGAGGAGAAAGAGCTAAACTATTTTGTGAACGCTGGGGATAAAGTCGAGCGAACGAGCAGTGCAAAGCCAAAATGGCATCATTGATATATCTACAAGAAATAAAACTCTCTCAATCTAACTCGTCTAAATTAATGTATTGATTTGTTATGCCACAAAAATACATTACTAACGGAAACACCACGTGAAAGTAAATTATGTCGACGTTTCGATCTGTATGGTCTGACTGTCTTCACCATCATCAGCCTCATCTACAACAATCCGGCATCCACTTAAGACGGCCAGATCATGATACTGAGTCATACGTTGAGAAAACCAAAGGTTTTATCAGACCATAACTTATCAGACCATAAATACAGTCCTCACGTGGTGCCACCGCAAAACAACTAACTTTATATGTTTGGTAATCCTTAAAGGGAAGATACAACATTGGTAAATCTGTAACAAAATAGTTATCTGAAAGCTAAATTGGTGTGAAGTTGGTAAAGATACCAATAATCTTGAACAAGTATTTCGTCTGAAATAATTTCATATCAGAGGAAACACGAATACAAATTTGCAGACGGTAACCTTTTGCTCCGTGTGTTTTCTGTTGATATTGTGAAAGTTTTCACAATGTTTTCATCACTTAGACTATACGCTAGAGCTAAAACTTTCAGAGGCTGGTTGTTAAATATATATCATGATTCAAAGAACCCATAGTTTTGTCAACATGGTCAGTGTTGTACCTTCCCTTTAATACATATTGCACGAAAACAAATTGTTATGTTCTTAATATCAAAAGGTGAAACAGTCAAGATATTACCTCATGGTAAAAAATTAAATACATTTTTGCCCCACCAACGGGTATAAATACTTTTACCATATCAGTAACGGATTTACATTCCGGTATAGGTGCTAATTCGTAATATGGCAATGGAATTTTTCATTTAAGAATTATTTGTTTAAATATTTTTGAAAAATAATCCTATTAATTAATGACTAATTCACCAGTGCTGCGTAGCGAAGGCATAATCTTGGGCGGAGAGGGGGTTGAAGCCAATTTGCCAACTGACTCCAGCAGCGGTCAAAAAAAATCAGAACCTTCAAAATCACTTGACGAGGGGGAGGGTGGTAGGCGTGATAATATTTTGAGAACTGGGTCTGCGTAAACAGTTTCCCCCTCAAAAATCACCGATGGAGTGGGCGATAGGCGTTGGAAATTTCCACCCGAAATTAAATCACCTCGGGCACACAAAATACAAGCCTGCTTCGATGGCTTGATTTGGTGGTTTTTATGTGCCAACTGGGGCTAGATTTGCAGATTGAAAATCGATATGGGGGTGTCACGCCCATCCCTCTTTGACTACGGCCCTGTAATTCACAATTTTCCATTACCACCCTACCGAACAACAAAATATTACTATTTACACTTTACTTATTACCGTAATTATCAGAGACTAGCCCTACCCTGCAGAAACTGTGGTGTTAAAAAACACTAGAGGTGTCAACTGTATTCTACCATAGTGTTAATATTCGGTGTAATTACTAGAAACAATTGAGAAACTGAGTGAATTATCATCTGAACCCTTACTTGGTTTTCAGATGGTTATGATACCAAATATCCCGAGAAGTTATTCCGTCTGAAATGTCAATTTCGAGAAAACGTTAATAAAAATTCAAATGTCCACATTAGAATAAATACAATCTGAGTGTTTTCTAATTGTTTCTCTCCTTAACGGCGAAACGAAATAAGCCGAAACGTTTGTTTTCTATAGATTCTTATGAAGTAAAGTGCACATACAGACATTTTACCAAACGTGTATACTGCCTTCTGTGTAGCTACTCCTCAACCTAAAGTTGAGTTCTAAAAACAATCTTTTCGATTTGCTAATAAGAGAAAAGGTTGGTAACACCATGTCCCACCCATACCAAATACCCAATCAATATCTAAACCTGTAAGTATATCAGAAATTGTAATTCAAACATTTTCTCCCTTCGTCTAGTATTTCCTTTTCCTCATGTTGTTTTGAAATTTATTTTAAAATTGTTGATTTTGTTTTCCAGATCTGATCCTACATAAATGTTTTAAATTTGGGCGCAACCGCTGCCGAAAGTCAACATACACTGTAAAAACAGTGTTTAGGGTTTAAACACATTTCTAAACATATTTTTGTACCCACTTTTTCCACATGTATAGCCTAAACATGTTTAGATTCTTGTGTGTGTGTTTGAATGCTAAAAACATTGGAACAAGTGTAAAGCAAGTGTCATAAAGCTAAGCACGTTTAGCTTTTTAACATGTTTAAAAAGTGGGTACAGAAAAAGTGTTTAAATCCTAAACACTGTTTTTACAGTGTAGCCAATGAAGCTAGACTGGGCGCGCCGTAGCCTCCTCACTCCATCTATTGAGTCTCATAATTATTTGGGTTTTGAAATGTAGCGAGCAGCGGCGGAGCCAGGACTTTTTCAGTGGGGGTGGGGCACTGGGGGGGGGGGGGTCATTGCTTTTCAGTGGGGGCCCAGGGGGTATGGGTTTTTTCCCCTTTCTTTTTCTTTTCTGTTTTTGGGGCACTATCGGGATTTTTCGTGGGGGGGCACTGGAAATTTGTGGGGGGAGGGCACGTGCTCCCCCCTCCCCCCCCCCCAGGCCCCCGTGGTTCCGCCGCTGGTAGCGAGTCAGTAAAATGAAGTTTCCCCTTGTTTTCTTACAAAAGAAAAGAAGAAACAGAAATAATGTACAGCCGGAATGGGTCCCTATACCGCGCGCACGCGTTAAGTCTGATCTTGATACAATTTTGATATAATCACCAACTCTTCGCTATAAGAACAAAATTTAAAAAGAAAAACTATTATATTTTATAATTTAGAGGCATTTTATACTGCCTGGTACATTCAGATGTATTACTTTCACCTTTAGCACAAAATCACTACTTTAAACAGTTTAAAGGAAAATCCAATAATATAACTTACTCTTTAGAGTCTATAATCCATTTACTGTAAGATTAAAGATGCAATACATTTCATCGCTGTATGAGTCTGAGTTTGATTTAGGTGACGTCACATCGAGTTCATCAGAGTTTGAATACAGTATACATATAAGATATGTAACAGTCTGCTTGCTTCTGTGATATGAAGATGTACAGTTCTTACTTTGATGAGGTTCAAACTAAAACAAGAGCGAACTGTATGCCGATAATAGTAATTGTCTACACATTTATGTCAGTCATTCCAGATATCTACAAGTCAAAGTAATAGCAACCATCAGTAACCTTGAAGTCGGTATGATCAGCCTCAAGACGAGTGACGTCATTAAGTTGACATTTCTTCTCTTTCTTACTGCTCTGCCAAACATTAAAGGAGTGACATCGAGGATCTGATGTACACGCCCTGCCACAAGCAAGCACGCCCTCTACTGCAAGGTTGTTGGTGTCATGATGGAGGAGGCACTGTTGAGAGACACGCCCATTGGGACCGGTCAGGGTGTGGTAGACCGGCACGGTAGAGACATCCATCTCACAGGCAGCCAATTTACGGTAGGATGTATCGCACGCCAAAGAATCGGACCACTTTCCTTCGGATTCATACACCGTCATCCGGGCACAGTTAAGCAGTCTGTCGTTGTGTGGATTATCGGGGTACCAGTAGGTGAAGTTTGCAGGCTGACCCCCACACAACCAGACGCCTTCTTGGGCAGTATCTGTACAGCCGATCCAGATACCATCAGGCACTCCCATCGACTGCAAGATGAAGTCGTTTTCTTGTCGTGAATTTGGTACGCTAAGCTGGCTTCCTAGCTGGATACAAGCCTCATTATGGCTTTTAACCAATTCATCTTGTCAGGAAGTAGGATGTAACAAGACCGACGCCATTTCACCCAGCCAGGAGGGCAGGAGGTGTGAGCAAAAAAGCTTTGAAATCTCATCATTATCAAGAAGTGAATCAGAACGACGTTGATGATTTGAATCCACGACATCAGGCATTGCGATGTGTTATGCAGCAGTTCTTCCTTCCAAATGACGTATATTGCTGTAGGCCTATATTGGTGATGTGACCAAGACATAAGCCATAACGTTTTCATGCTCTTATTCGTATTTTTTTTTTTTTTTGAGGCAAGATCTATTAATATAATCCTTGCGCAGTGAGTTACGGTTCGGTGAAACGTT
The DNA here is from genome assembly GCA_029582265.1 of Zoroaster sp. YZ-2022. NCBI lineage: Eukaryota > Metazoa > Echinodermata > Asteroidea > Forcipulatida > Zoroasteridae > Zoroaster > Zoroaster sp. YZ-2022. The sequence continues at coordinate 22,151,445 of CM055830.1, read as the reverse complement.
TGAAAGGGCTTCTCGTAAACACAAAACGACCCATTCAATTGACGCAACAACAGGCCTAAATAATTATAGTTGCCATGCCAACTGCCAAGGATTTGTTAAAATGTCAGTGAGGAGAAAGAGCTAAACTATTTTGTGAACGCTGGGGATAAAGTCGAGCGAACGAGCAGTGCAAAGCCAAAATTGCATCATTGATATATCTAGGCCTATAAGAAATAAAACTCTCTCAATGTTACTCGTCTGAAGTAATGTATTGATTTATTATGCCACCAAAATACATTGCTTTGTATATAAAGCTTTGGATGGTGATTTTTTTACGAACGACTAACGGTTACACCACGTGAAAGTAAATTATGTCGACGTTTCGATCTGTATGGTCTGACTGTCTTCACCATCATCAGCCTCATCTACAACAATCCGGCATCCATTTAAGACAGCGAGATCATGATACTGAGTCATACGTTGAGATAACCAAAGGTTTTATCAGACCATAACTTAAAATACAGTCCTCACGTTGTGCCACCGCAAAACAACTAAATTTATATGTTTGGTAATCCATTGGTAAATCTGTAACAAAATAGTTATCTGAAAGCTAAACTGGTGTGAAGTTGGTAAAGATACCAATAATCTTGAACAAGTATTTCGTCTGAAGTAATTTCATATCAGAGAAAACACGAATACAAATTTGCAGACGGTAACCTTTTGCTCCATGTGTTTTCTGTTGATATTGTGAATGTTTTCACAATTTCTTCATCACTTAGACTATACGCTAGAGCTAAAACTTTCACAGGCTGGTTGTTAAATGTATATCATGATTTAAAAAAAACATAGTTTCATTGGCGGATCCAGGGGGGGCTAAGGGGGCTGTAGCCTCCCCCCCCCCCTAAAATCGTTTTTTTAAAAAAATTTAAAAGGGAGAGAGAGAGAGAGAGAGAGAGAGAGAGAGAGAGAGAGAGAGAGAGAGAGAGAGAGAGAGAGAGAGCGAGGGGGAGGGGAGGGGAGAACGCACTCCCATTCCCACAGTGTGCTTTGTTTTTCTCTCCCTTTGATTATTTCATTGTAATTTTTGTATTACTGAAAAATAATTGTTTTTGATTCTCAGCCCCCCCTAAAAAATGTTCTGGATCCGCCCATGAGTTTTATCAACATGGTCAATGCTGTACCTTCCCTTTAATACATATTACACGAAAACAAATTGTTCTAAATATCAACAGGTGAAACACTCAAGAAAATATTACCATTAATTCAATAAATAAATTAAATACATTTCTGCTCTACCAACGGGTATAAATAGTTTTGCCACATCAGTAACGGATTCACATTCCGGTATATGTGCCAATTCGTAAGATGGCAATGGAATTTTTCATTTGAGAATTATTTATTTAAATATTTTTGAAAAGAAAATCCTATTAAATTAATGACTAATACACCAGTGCCGCGTAGCGAAGGCATAATTTGGGCGGGGAGAGGGTTGAAGCCAATTTGCCAACTGACTCCAGCAGCGGTTATTTTTTTATTTTAAATCAGAACCTTCAACATCACTTGACGAGGGGGAGGGTGGTAGGCAGTAGTCGTGATAATATTTTGAGAATTGGGTCTGCGTAAACAGTTTCCCCCTCAAAAATCACCGATGGAGTGGGCGATAGGCGTTAGAAATTTCCATCCGAAATTAAATCACCTCGGGCACACAAAATACAAGCCTGCTTCGATGGCTTGATTTGGTGGTTTTATGTGCCAACTGGGGCTAGATTTGCAGATTGAAAATCGATATTGGGGGTGTCACGCCCCTCCCTCTTTGACTAAGGCCCTGTAATTCACAGTCTTCCATTACCAGCCTACCGAACAACAAAATATTACTATTTACACCTTATTTATTAATTGTCAGAGACTAGCCCTACCCTGCAGAAACTGTGGTGTTAAAAAACACTAGAGGTGTCAACTGTATTCTACCATAGTGTTAATATTAGGTGTAATTACTAGAAACAATTGAGAAACTGAGTGAATTATCATTTGAACCCTTACTTGGTTTTCAGATGGTAATGATACCAAATATCCCGAGAAGTTATTCCGTCTGAAATGTTGTCAATTTCGAGAAAACGTAAATAAAAATTCAAATGTCTACATTAGAATGAGTGGTTTGGAATTTTTGTTTCTCTCCTTAACGGCGAAACGAAATAAGCCGAAACGTTTGTTTTCTATAGATTCTTATGAAGTAAAGTGCACATACAGACATTTTACCAAACGTGTATATATACTGCCTTCTGTGAAGCTACTCCTCAACCTAAAGTTGAGTTCTAAAAACAATCTTTTCGATTTGCGAATAAAAGAAAAGGTTGGTAATACCATGTTGCCTTTTTCTCATGTTATTTTAAAATTGATTTAAAAAATGTAAATTTTTGTTTTCCTCTTAGATCTGATCCTACATGAATGTTTATAGCCAATGAAGCTACACTGGGCACGCCGTAGCCTCCTCACTCCTTCTATTGAGTCTTATAATTATTTGGGTATTCAGTTGTAGCGAGTCAGTAAAATGAAGTTTCCCCTTGTTTTCTTGCAAAAGAAAAGAAGAAACAGAAATAATGTACTGCTGGAATGGGTCCCTATACCGCGCGCACGCGTTACGTTTGATCTTGATACAATTTTGATATATGACCAACTCTTCGCTATAAGAACAAAATTTAAAAAAGAAAATATATATATTTAATTTAGAGGCATTTTATACTGCCTCATGGTACATTCAGATGTATTACTTTCACCTTTAGCACAAAATCACTACTTTAACCAGTTTCAAGGAAAACCCAATAATATAACTTACTCTTTAGAGTCTATAATCCATTCACTGTAAGATTAAAGATGCAATACCTGTTCATCGCTGTATGAGTCTGAGTTTGATTTAGATGACGTCACATCGAGTTCATCAGAGTTTGAATAAAGTATACATATAAGATATGTAACAGTCTGCTTGCTTCTGTGGTATGAATATGTACAGTTCTTACTTTGATGAGGTTCAAACTAAAACAAAAGCGAACTGTATGCCGGTAATAGTAATTGTCTACACATTTATGTCAGTCATTGTACAATATAGGAGGCTATTTTAAAACATAACATCAAGAAAGAGTTTTCTAATCTATTTTAGAGAGTGAATCGATGTGAAAATATGGCAAAATGATGTAATACGTGGGGAAATATTTGGAGATGATTGCATTGATCATCCCCACAAAGCCAAAATGGCTTGGGATCATGGTTTTGAGGCTCGCCCAAGGATTCCGGAAGCTTTTGGTGTTATAAATGCTCGGTAATTCAATCTGGGTCATATTTTAGTTAAAGTTCTTCATTATAAAGATTTATAATTAATGAGACAACCCAGGCTTACATTTATGATTATGAATTATTATTTTGGTAAACAAGATAATACTTGTTGTCTTGTTTTGACTGATGTTTTCGTTATGTTTTGCCCTTTTATAAAATAATACAGAAACTTATGAGAGTTTCAGCTTAATTGGTCAAGGTTTACCCGTTTCTGGAAAAAACTTCATATAATCTATTCAGTGAGATTGACATTTCTCCACCAGTTATTCGCTCAACACTTTAGACTATTCGATATATCTATATTAAAAATAAATCTCTCTCAATCGAACTCATCTGAAGAAATGTATTGATTTATTATGTCACCAAAATGCATTGCTTCGTATAATCAGACATAAAGCTTTGATGGTGATTGTTTTACGAACGACTAGCGGTTACACCACATGAAAGTCAATTATGTCGACGTTTTGATCTGTATGGTCTGACTGTCTTCACCATCATCAGCCTCATCTACAAGAATCCGGCATCCATTTAAGACAGCCAGATTATGATACTGAGTCATACGTTGAGGTTTTATCAGACCATAAACTTAAAATAGAGTACCCGGTACTTCACGTGGTGCCACCGCAAAACAACTAACTTTATTTATTTGGTAATCCTTAAAGGGAAGATACAACATTGTTAAATCTGATTTTCAAAATAACAAAATGGTTATCTGAAAGCTAAATTGATGTGAAGTTGGTAAAGGTACCAATCATCTTGAACAAGTATTCTGTCTGAAGTAATTTTATATCAGAGAAAATACGAATATTTGTTATATGCATATTTTACACAAATTAATTTTCAGACGGTAACCTTTTGCTCCATGTGTTTTCTGTTTATATTGTGAAAGTTTTCACAATGTTTTCATCACTTAGACTATACGCTAGAGCTAAAACTTTCACATGCTGGTTGTTAAATATATATCATGATTCAAAGAACCCATAGTTTTATCAACATGGTCAGTGTTGTACCTTCCCTTTAATACATATTACACGAAAACAAATTGTTCTACATATCAACAGGTGAAACACTCAAGAAAATATTACCATTAATTCAATAAATAAATTAAATACATTTCTGCTCTACCAACGGGTATAAATAGTTTTACCACATCAGTAACGGATTCACATTCCGGTATAGGTGCTAATTCGTAAGATGGCAATGGAATTTTTCATTTGAGAATTATTTATTTAAATATTTTTGAAAAAAAATCCTATTAAAACCTTGCAACGTGCCATGGCGCTGTTATTTACAGTAGGTTTGTAAACAAAATTTAATTACTCCGTTCATGCTCACCCCAAATTTCTCAAATTCCGTAAGTTCACTGTTGAGGTATCCCCAAATAGCATGGTTAATTCTCATTAGCCTGCTTTGAACCCTTGACCCAAAAAATCCTACTGCAAAAAGCATGGTCCCATAGGACCGTGTACAAATCCTGCATGGTCCCATAGGACCGTGTACAAATCCTGCATGGTCCCATAGCTAGGACCGTGTACAAATCCTAATGCCATCTGTCAACACACAAGGGCATTGACTTCGGCTCTGAGCGGCTTATCAAAAGCTATCAGTTACCCACTATATTGTGCCTGACCATAAATCCAGACATGTTGGCACCCTCAGCCATTGGATGAGAGATTTTTATTCCTATAACTGCTATGGGTACACATAATAGGGTATATTTTATGTCGATTTGGGGTAGGGGAAAAAGCGTTATCAGAACTAAAATAAACATCAACCTAAAGGGCCCTTACATTTTTTTTTTGCTTCAAATTGTTGTCTAGGGTCTAGAGGACCTCTAGGCATCTGATAAAACCATTGGGAGTTGGTAGTGTTCAACGCAACAGAAGTTATAGCGCCCCTTCACACCTACTGACAAATTAAGCGCGATGGTTCAACGGTGTGCGTAAAAGTGTCATAGCGCGTCGCAAGGTTTTAAATAATGACTAATTCACCAGTGCCGCGTAGCGAAGGCATAATCTTGGGCGGAGAGGGGGTTGAAGCCAATTTGCCAACTGACTCCAGCAGCGGTAAACAAAATTCAGGACTTTCAAAATCACTTGACGAGGGGGAGGGTGGTAGTCGTGATAATATTTTGAGAATTGGGTCTGCGTAAACAGTTTCCCCCTCAAAAATCACCGATGGAGTGGGCGATAGGCGTTAGAAATTTCCACCCGAAATTAAATCACCTCGGGCACACAAAATACAAGCCTGCTTCGATGGCTTGATTTGGTGGTTTTTATGTGCCAACTGGGCCTAGATTTGCAGATTGAAAATCGATATTAGGGGGTGTCACGCCCCTCCCTCTTTGACTACGGCCCTGTAATTCATGATCTTCCATTACCACCCTACCGAACAACAAAATATTACTATTTACACCTTAGGCCTATTTATTAATTATCAGAGACTAGCCCTACCCTGCAGAAACTGTGGTGTTAAAAAACACTAGAGGTGTCAACTGTATTCTACCATCGTGTTAATATTAGGTGTAATTACTAGAAACAATTGAGAAACTGAGTGAATTATCATTTGAACCCTTACTTGGTTTTCAGATGGTAATGATACCAAATATCCCGAGAAGTTATTCCGTCTGAAATGTTGTCAATTTCGAGAAAAAGTTAATAAAAATTCAAATGTCCACATTAGAATGAATACAATCTGAGTGTTTTCTAATTGTTTCTCTCCTTAACGGCGAAACGAAATAAGCCGAAACGTTTGTTTTCTATAGATTCTTATGAAGTAAAGTGCACATACAGACATTATACCAAACGTGTATACTGCCTTCTGTGAAGCTACTCCTCAACCTAAACTTGAGTTCTAAAAACAATCTTTTCGATTTGCTAATAAGAGAAAAGGCTGGTAATACCATGTCCCACCCATGCATACCAAATACCCAATCAATATCTAAACCTGTAAGTATATCAGAAATTGTAATTCAAGCATTTTTATAGCTTTGTCTGGTGTTGCCTTTTTCTCATGTTATTTTAAAATTTATTTAAAAAATGTTAATTTTTGTTTTCCTCTTTGATCTGATCCTACATAATGTTTATAGCCAATGAAGCTACACTGGGCACGCCGTAGCCTCCTCACTCCTTCTATTGAGTCTTATAATTATTTGGGTATTCAATTGTAGCGAGTCAGTAAAATTAAGTTTCCCCTTGTTTTCTTGCAAAAGAAAAAAAGAAACAGAAATAATGTACTGCCGGAATAGGTCCCTAGCCCTATACCACGCGCACGCGTTACGTTTGATCTTGATACAATTTTGATATAATCACCAACTCTTCGCTATAATAACAAAATTTAAAAAAGAAAATATATATATTAAATTTAGAGGCATTTTATACTGCCTCATGGTACATTCAGATGTATTACTTTCACCTTTAGCACAAAATCACTACTTTAACCAGTTTAAAGGAAAACCCAATAATATAACTTACTCTTTAGAGTCTATAATCCATTCACTGTAAGATTAAAGATGCAATACCTGTTCATCGCTGTATGAGTCTGAGTTTGATTTAGATGACGTCACATCGAGTTCATCAGAGTTTGAATACAGTAGGCCTATACATAACAAGATATGTAACAGTCTGCTTGCTTCTGTGGTATGAATATGTACAGTTCTTACTTTGATGAGGTTCAAACTAAAACAAAAGCGAACTGTATGCCGATAATAGTAATTGTCTACACATTTATGTCAGTCATTCCAGATATCTACAAGTCAAAGTAATAGCAACCATCAGTAACCTTGAAGTCGGTATGATCAGCCTCAAGACGAGTGACGTCATTAAGTTGACATTTCTTCTCTTTCTTACTGCTCTGCCAAACATTAAAGGAGTGACATCGAGGATCTGATGTACACGCCCTGCCACAAGCAAGCACGCCCTCTACTGCAAGGTTGTTAATGTCATGATGGAGGAGGCACTGTTGAGAGACACGCCCATCGGGACCGGTCAGGATGTGGTAGACCGGCACGGTAGAGACATCCATCTCACAGGCAGCCAATTTACGGTAGTATGTATCGCCCGCCAAAGAATCGGACCACTTTCCTCCGTACACCGTCATCCGGGCACAGTTAAGCAGTCTGTCGTTGTGTGGATTACCGGGGTACCAGTAGGTGAAGTTTGCAGGCTGAGCCCCACACAACCAGACGCCTTCTTGGGCAGCATCTGTACAGCCGATCCAGATACCATCAGGCACTCCCATCGACTGCAAGATGAAGTCGTTTTCTTGTCGTGAATTTGGTACACTAAGCTGGCTTCCTAGCTGGATACAAGCCTCATTGGCTTTTAACCAATTCATCTTGTCAGGAAGTAGGATGTAACAAGACCGACGCCATTTCACCCAGCCAGGTGGGCAGGAGGTGTAAGCAAAAAAACTTTGAAATCTCATCATTATCAAGAAGTGAATCAAAACGACGTTGATGATTTGAAGCCACAACATCATTGCGATGTGTGATACAGCAGTTCTAGCTTCCAAATGACGTATATTCCTGTATGTAGGCCTAATGATGATGTGCTCAAATGAAGCATTAATATAAAAAATGCTAAGAAATTAGCCACACCCTCTTCATCTGTAGTCACGTTGGATACGTTTTTAATTGCTCTTATTAGTATGTATTGATGTTTTTCAAGTCAAGATCTATTGATATGTTGCTGGCTCGGTGATTCACGGTTTGAAAGATCTTCAACAAATTTAGTTACTATGCCAACGGCACACACACTCGATAGGCCTACCATAAAGGTTTTAAGGTTTTGCTCAAAGGGTTAAGGGTCAATGAGGGCAAGGGCTGACTGAATTATGAAAATTAGCGGTGTGGGGATGAAGACAGACGAGCACATTGAACGAAGCAAAAATGGCGTTGAGCTTAGGGTTCTATAATATTCCATTGTACAATAGGAGGCTATTTTAAAACATAACATCAAGAAAGAGTTTTCTAATCTATTTTAGAGAGTGAATCGATGTGAAAATATGGCAAAATGATGTAATACGTGGGGAAATATTTGGAGACGATTGCATTGATCATCCCCCACAAAGCCAAAATGGCTTGGGATCATGGTTTTGAGGCTCGCCCAAGGATTCCGGAAGCTTTTGGTGTTATAAATGCTAGGTAATTCAATCTGGGTCATATTTTAGTTAAACTTCTTCATTATAAAGATTTATAATTAATGAGACAACCCAGGCTTACATTTATGATTATGAATTATTATTTTGGTAAACAAGATAATACTTTTTGTCTTGTTTTGACTGATGTTTTCGTTATGTTTTGCCCTTTTATAAAATAATACAGAAACTTATGAGAGTTTCAGCTGAATTGGTCAAGGTTTACCCGTTTCTGGAAAAAAATTCATATAATCTATTCAGTGAGATTGACATTTCTCCACCAGTTATTCGCTCAACACTTTAGACTATTCGATATATCTATATTAGAAATAAATCTCTCTCAATCGAACTCATCTGAAGAAATGTATTGATTTATTATGTCACCAAAATGCATTGCTTCGTATAATCAGACATAAAGCTTTGATGGTGATTGTTTTACGAACGACTAGCGGTTACACCACATGAAAGTCAATTATGTCGACGTTTTGATCTGTATGGTCTGACTGTCTTCACCATCATCAGCCTCATCTACAAGAATCCGGCATCCATTTAAGACAGCCAGATTATGATACTGAGTCATACGTTGAGGTTTTATCAGACCATAAACTTAAAATAGAGTACCCGGTACTTCACGTGGTGCCACCGCAAAACAACTAACTTTATTTATTTGGTAATCCTTAAAGGGAAGATACAACATTGTTAAATCTGATTTGCAAAATAACAAAATGATTATCTGAAAGCTACATTGATGTGAAGTTGGTAAAGGTACCAATCATCTTGAACAAGTACTTCGTCTGAAGTAATTTCATATCAGAGAAAACACGAATACAAATTTGCAGACGGTAACCTTTTGCTCCCTGTGTTTTCTGTTTATATTGTGAATGTTTTTCACAGACGTGATAATATTTTGAGAATTATTGGGTATGCGTAAACTATTTCCCCTCAAAAATCACCGATGGAGTGGAGGATAGGCGTTAGAAATTTCCACCCGAAATTAAATCACCTCGGGCACACAAAATACAAGCCTGCTTCGATGGCTTGATTTGGTGGTTTTATGTGCCAACTGGGCCTAGATTTGCAGATTGAAAATCGATATTAGGGGGTTTCACGCCCCTCCCTCTGACTACGGTCTTCTATTGCCACCCTACCGAACAACAAAATATTACTATTTACACCTTCTTTATTAATTATCAGAGACTAGCCCTACCCTGCAGAAACTGTGGTGTTAAAAAAAACACCAGAGGTGTCAACTGTATTCTCCCATAGTGTTAATATTCGGTGTAATTGAGAAGGTGAGTGAAACCCTTACTTGGTTTTCAGATGGTAATGATACCAAACATCCTAAGAAGTTATTTCGTCTGAAATGTACGAGAAAACGTAAATAAAAATTCAAATGTCCACATTAGAATGAATACAATCTGAGTGGTTTTGAATTTTTGTTTCTCTCCTTTATAAAATACCCGATTCTTTCTCAGAACAGAACCTACAAAAATGTCGCCCTAGAGGGAACGCTGTCAAGTTAGATGAAGCTAGCAAATAAACGCACTGCGTACGTAAATATTCTTGGGAGGACATTTTAGATTATGGGGTACTCTAACGCATTCATATTCACGAATATATTTTACATCTTACGTAGCAGCAAATTTTGCAATAACATGCACAAGACAAAAATGTTTGGGGTGGGGTGGGGACATTGCCATTCTTTATTAATGTCCCCTACACCAAAAATATTAAGGGTACATGTCCCACCGTTATGGAAACGGTACGATTCAGTATGGCAGTGTTATTTGGTTAGGCATATAGCTCTATGAATATAAGTGTTTCTATTGTCAAAATGTTGAACAACAAATCCCCACATTTGGGACTTCGCATATCTTGCCCAGTAACTCCACCCGGAACAATCTAAATTCTCGCCCACAACAATTCTCGCCCTCAGTATTTCTTACTCCAAGTCCGCTGCCAAACCTTTAGAAGCCGGCCGCACTAGTTTGCCTCCATGGTTTGATGTAACCGCTTTGCCTGGCTGGGCAAGGCTGACCCAGCGTTAATCCGTCCACACAATGGAAAGGCTTAATTGGCAATACAAAAGGTCTAAGTCCACAAACATTTTCCCTGGTAGGGACTGTAGGCCAGCCCAGATCAGGACTTTTTTAACAAGATTTTCTTAGTTATTTTGTATTTTTTACGGATTCTGGAAATATTAAAAGAAGAAAAAAAAAACGCTTACCGTGTTTTTGTTTTTTGTTTTTTCCCCCCTTTTTTCCCCTCTCCGATGACAAATTTCCCGAAAGTAAAATGTAAAAAAACAAACATAAAACTACTAATTATTTTACATTTTTTTCTGAGTTTGTGATCACTGTTGCTGGTGCAGTAATTTTAGCGAAATTCCCGAAATGGAAAACACGCAACAACCGCCCAGTTTTTTTTAGCTTCGCGCGCACGTGTTTATTTTTTCTTCTCCTGAGTTTGGGGGTTGGAACATTGAGCAATTGAGCCACCCCCTATATATACACACAATAGCTCCGTGTTCAGTTCACACGTGCGCTTCCATACGATCACTACGGCCGTATTCAACAAAGGAACTCTAGAAACGATAATAACTTCGTTTTATAATAAAAGTTTTTGAAAATTAACAAAATGAGCATTCATTTATATAAAATGTAGTGGTGACATTTAGAATAATTTCGGCACACAATATGATCGCGCTTTCAACCACTCATTTTCCTGACGAAGTTTTTAATAATCAAAATCAAGCTTGATCATAGGCCTACCACAAAGTAACGTTACACTTTGAAAAGCACCCGAACATGTCGCAGTCGGTAATTTGTTTTTGTGATATTGCCTCTGTTTTAGCGATCTGTATAATAATGTAAACAAAAAAAAGTAAACCAAACGTTTCTTTTTGGGAAAATGTTTGCATATTGTCAAGGGATAAAAATATCCACGGCTATTCATTTAAGTGCTCCGTGTTTTGTATAACTATATATACACGTTGACTTGTGATTTGATTTGTGTATGTTCATGTAAGAAAAAGAAAAAAGACAGGTATTAAAAAAACTGAGGAATAAAATGTTGTTTTACGAAGTGAAGTCGTGTTTTGTTTTATAAAATTATTCTTAACCTAAGAGTTTTCAGAATCAGTTATACAAAATACGTGTCAAGTTATACTTGTACTGTAAACATACTTCAAGGTTCAGTCAATTACTACCGAAACATGAGCATTTAAGGGATTAAGTTTGTTAAAGGACTAACTGACACAGCCAGACGACTGTCATAACTGCAGGAAGACTCGTTTGTCAATGGATTAGGGAGTTAACAATAGAAGATTTTGGTGACTGCAGCTTCATCACTGCTTTCCGGGTGAGTCTCACGGTAATACTGGGAGAATCACCCAGTATTTTTTGCGGCGAGATTTGCTAAGTCCCTTAGTACTGTTACATTCCCACTATTGTGGGTCAACAAAAATAATAAGGGCGGACACAAACTTTGTTGTGACAATATCAAACGGGTTTGGTTTATTAACATTCTCTCTATTCAAAATATAATAAAAGGAACTAATATAAACATGTATGAAAAGAGTGGTAGCGTCGTTCAATAATTAGACTTAATACTTGTCTTTTACTTTACATAATACGAGTTCCGAATGGTATGTACGAGTACCAACTATAAAGGGATTGGATACTGACAGCCAGGACCATCATCGCTCGTTCGTGCGGCTTGTCAACTCGGTATTTGGTACGGGCACTGCTACACCGAGAGACGGACGGCTGGTCAGTCTCGACGACGGGGACGACGAGGGTTTGACTACATGGGATGTCTGGATGGGGCCAGAGTGTGTATCAGACCGCACTAGCTAGGCGAGCCAATGGTCAATGGACCCACTGCACCATTCGTTCTACGAATGAGGCACTGGACTGTCGCAACAAGTCATAGTTCGGTATTTCGCAGTATCATGGATCGAATCGCACAAATATCATTCGGAACCGCACTTCCCTAAGAGCAGGAAATCTCGGGGTTTATATAGGAACCTGGGGCCTAGGAATGAATAAAACTGTGAGGGCGCTCTCCATGTGAGCTGCCATGTTTTATATCACTGTGGAAAAATGTTTTTTATAATCTTTTCTAATCTTCGTCCAGTTGTGCCATCCTCTTGCCTTTGACAGTATTTTGTGCTGGTAATGTTCTGCATGTCACTTTTATGGAATTTTTGCTGACTCTTGTGACTGATTTGCTGGGTTTTTTAACCCCGTTTTCGAATGGATGACTGTTAACTGGACATGAGTGAACTTGCACACGTACATGTGTATTCTGCATTGTTTAACGTTGTTTTCTGACTTCAAGATTTCCACAATGTCATGTATACGATACAGCATTAACTGTTTGCTTGCAGTTAAAAAAAACCTGTAAAGAAAACCCATCTTCCAACACCACAATGGAACCTACTTAAAGAACTGAGAATTGCTAAAACAACCGGCAAAAGAGGTTGTAGAGCTGGCACATATAAGAAAAGTTACATACCATCAATTGTGTCCCACAGAATAGAACAACCTACTCGACCTACTCAAAGAGCCAACCTGCAAAACCTTGTTAACATTGTCACTTCAACTGTGACACAACGCATGCCAACTACAGTTCATCTTCCATCCATGTTATTATGCAATCCGCGATCTTTGAACAACAAACTCGATGAGCTAAATGCTGTACTGGATAATAACTCCATCGATTTGGCTGCCATTACAGAGACATGGTTTTCATCAGATAGACCAGCTAACAAATATAACATTCCGGGCTATGAGTTATATTCCCGATTTAGGATAGATCGTCGAGGCGGCGGTGTTGCTCTGTTCGTCAATGAACATCTTGGTGGAAAATTGGTGAATGAGTCAGACATTCCAGAAGGTGTTGAGGGATTATGGGTAAGCCTCCGTCCCCGTAGACTGCCACAAAGTATATCAAAGATAGTATTAGTAGTGGGGGTGTTTTATTATCCACCAAACAGCCCTATTTCAACGACTCTCATTGAACATATTGGCTCTGTGGTTGATCGATAACACTCTAACCCATCAACTAGATTCTGGAATTGTTATCCTCGGAGACTTTAACCGATTGGATCTCAGTGTCATTGAATCTAACACACTTATTCAGGTTGTTAAACAACCCACACGTGACAATGTAATATTGGACAAACATTTCAAATCTATATCGTGAGGCTGAAATAATCTCGCCAATTGGTCTCAATGATCACCAATGTGTTTTATTCAAACCACTTCCTACAACCGGTAATTCTACACGAAGACGCAAAGTCCGCCCAATGCCTGACAGTAAAATCAGAGAATACGGAATGTGGATCCTTGATCATGACTGGGCCGAAGTTTACTCGGCACAAGATGTCACGAAGAAATGTTCGGCCTTTTATGCCACCCTTGATGAATCAATTAACTTGTATTTCCCTTGCCGTACACAGTAAAGCTACATCAGAATGACAAGGCTTGGATTACACCACGCATCAAAAACCTGATTAAGAAGCGACAGAAAGCTTTTCGTGACAAACATGAGTTTTGTGGAGGTACTTACGAAACAAAATTAAACGCGAATTAAAGGTTGCCAAAGAGTTATTATACCAAAATAGTACACCTTAAGGCATCCAATCCAAGTGCATGGTTCAAACAAATACGAATGATGTCGGGGAAAAGCTACTCACCAGGCATCCAGAGTTCATGAAGCAATTGCAAATGCAAGTTGTACTAATTTTTCTTCAGTTGCAGATGACTTGGAGCCGCTTAATAGCTCAGATTTACCAGCATTCCTTCCCTCGCAACCAATACGCCCTGTTCAACCCTAATTTGAAGTTTTAAAGAACTTTGTAAGATAAAAGCACATAAAGCTAGCGGGCCAGATGGTATTTTTTCGAGATTCATTCGCCAGTACGCATATGAACTTTGTAAACCATTAACTGACATTATAAATACTTCATATGCTCACCATACAGTTCCTCTCATACAGTGGAAACAAGCAAATATAGTTCCTCTGCCTAAATCCTCTCCTGCCTGCATTGACAATCTCCGTCCGATAGCTCTCACTGACCATTTTGCCAAAGTTGCTGAACATTTCATAGCTCGTGATGCTTTAAACCAAATGCAGAGTAAACTAGATTCATCGCAATTTGGTAACCAGATGGGAGTTTCTACAACACATTGCCTTATTGATGTCCTGCACACCATTGGATCATGCCAATGGTGATCACCCTGGTATGGCTTCAATCAATTTTGCTTACAGACTTTTCAAAAGCTTTTGATCACGTTGATTATACTACAGCCATCAAGAAACTTATTAATATGGATGTTGACCATGGAATCATTGCATGGATTATTGATTTTTTTGTCGGAACGCAGGCAGAGAGTAAAGTACAAAGAAGCACTTTCAAGTTGGTGTACGACACAAGCAGGGGTACCCCCAGGGAACAAAAATAGGCCCTGTCGTATTTCTTGCCATGATAAACGACTTTGTAGTTAGCAAAGAAAGCGACAATATTTTGCAATATAAATATGTTGATGACCTCACTCTAGTTGAGAAACGGTCTAAATCATCAGAATCCAAGTTATCTTCAGTGTTAAACCAATTACGTAAGTGGTCATCCACAAACAAAATGCGACTCAATCTCAAGAAATGCCTTACAATGGATATTTGTTTCACTAAGACCCAGATAGACCCTACTGTTCTCACATTAGAAGATCAGGTGCTGACACAATGTAATACCATAAAATTGCTCGGCATTTTTATCCAGTCAGATTTGAAATGGAACACGCAAGTCAGTAGCATGGTTAAACGTGCAAACAGTCGTTTGTATGTCCTCCGTACCCTCAAGTACCATCATGCGCTTTCAAAACATGATCTTTCTACGATTTACATCAGTTTTGTGAGACCCGTACTGGAATATGCTGCCCCAGTGTGGTCTGGAGGCCTCACTTGTGGTCATCGTCAATCAATTGAACAAATAGAAGAGGGTCTGTAGAATTATTCTTGGAGACGCCTACACACGATACACAGATGCGATTGAACACTTGGGTCTTACCTCTCTTGAAAACAGACGCAAGCAATTATGTTATTCTTTTGCTAAGTCTCTTGAACTAGAATCTTCTCGTTTACACCACCTACTTCCTCAAATTAAATCTCATAGGTATCATACTAGATCGGGACCATCATATCGTGCTGAATTCAGATGTAGAACAGAAAGATATAGAAATAGCTCCATTCCCCACCTGACTCGTATTTTGAATAACAAGTGAACTTATTTTCATTGCTTATCTTGTGTTGTATACTTTTAGATGTAGACCTTTTTTATGTTTTCAATCTAACTCTTTGATCAATGCGTTTATTGCCAGTGCTTATCTTTAATTTAATTTAAACTCATTTCTTTTAATCTAATTTAAATCAATTAAATTTTTTGTCTAGTTTGTCATACAAGTTTTATTGTAATATTGTTCAAATGTTTTAATTCGGCCTCTGGCTGCGAGTACATTTTTATTGTGAATAAACCCTTTCAAATCAAATCAAATCAAAACATTAGCCTATAGTTTAGTGTCTTAACCAATGAGAAGCTTGCCTTCCACGTCTTAGGGTAGAAACGTGTGCAAAATCAGGTTTCTGGTTCTTGTTCATTATGACAACTCAGAAAGGAGGGCGTGTTCAAGGGGATATTTACTGGGGTGCTAAGCTATTGCATGAGGGGAGCAGCGGCGGGTTGTGCATGGGAGCACGGCACACGGACCAAGGCCTATGACGGAGCGGGTCAGTCACGGTGAGTGTTTGGCCATGCTACACCCACGAACCGTGTTTGGTGTCACTGGCGTAAATCCGTGATGAAAAGTGTGTGTGTGGGGGGGGGGGTGATTTTGAAATTTGAGTGCTTGAAGTTCTGCATGTGTATTTTTATTTTATATATATTTTTTCAACGCATGGAAAATTCTGGGGGATGAACCCCCTGGTCCAAAAAGTCCCCCACCCCCATCCCCCAGGATTTACGCCCGTGTTCGGTGTAGGGTGGATTCCGCGAGGAAAGTATGCGAAAAACAGACTAAGTCCAAAGGACGGCTCTAAGCCACGTGGCGGGAGGGCGTGGCACGCACACAACTTGAGACTCTCGCTGATGTTGCATTATGTATGTGCATGAGCAAACTGAGTATAGCGGACAAGGGTCCGGGGAAACAATCCCTGGGAATTAGAGGACTAGAAATTGCATCGTTAGCAAAATATTTAACAGTGAAAGAAGTGAAATAGAGGGCGCTAATATTTATCAAAAGGAAAAAGTAATATGACCGTAACAGTACCCTCGGCCGGCCCCCGCCACTGAGCGATGCCGATTGGAGGTGTGAACAGTCGACAAATGGCTTCCACACCATCCCCTCACAAATAACTATCAGGAAACTATTAATAATTTCAAGGGATATTTTATACCATATTAATCCATTATCAGCTTTTATGTTTCATTTATTTAAAATATATATCCTCAATTTACTCTAAATGACGCACCTAAGGTTATATAATCAACTGGACGGTAACTTACAAATGAAATTAGCAGTTTGGTGTTTCAGTTTGTTTCAGTGAAGGATTCTCTTGTAAAATGCTGAATTTCAATGCATGATCATACGCGTGGACGTCTTGAGCGCCGTTTTTTGAGACGCTCAGAATTGTGGTCATCAGAAAATTTATGTTGGTATAATTACTCTCCCCCAAACTGTTAAAGTTCATGGGGGCACAGAAAATGTACCCAAGAAGAATCATGTTTCAGTTGAATCATGTTTCATCTTATTCCAGATGGCTTGTAAAATTGTTTTTAATCTTGAAAATAAAAATATTGTTTTCGATTTTTAAAATAAAATGGTATAATTTGGAGAAGCTCTCAAAACTTTTAATCAATATTCTTGAAAGACCAATAAAATGGAAGGTGGTTAAACATTTTACAAAAAGTACTTTGAAATGTGTAAAAATGCTGTTAACATTTTGTCAAATAAAATATTTCTTTTCATAACCATGATATTAATAGGTAAAACTTGTAGCTTTGCATGGTGAGGATGATAAGTAAGACTAATTGCGGTGACACCATGTGGAATCTCAATTGAGTAGTAATTAGTTCTGAAAAGAACTGGGGGTACAACTCGATGATATTAATGTTTCATTTTCTCAATAATTTTCCACTACCGTCGAAATAAACACCAACGAATTAAGTAGTCTTCGTTCGCTTCTTCTATAAGGAATGTGTCCATTTTGAGGATCAGTATTTCTTTAAAAAATCATTGCAAATGCAAAGCATTCGTATATTTTGGTTTCCACAGACAACAGCTTGTTGTCGGCATAGAACAATAAAATCACATAATTTTCGTGAAAAAAAATTGAGGTCACATGTAAATCCTTTACTATTTGTATCTAGTAAAATCAGTGGTTAAACAACTTTTTCCACTTTCACAAGCACTAACTTTCCAGTAAATCATACAATTTCACTATAATTTTTATTTCTGTAACAAGCACGACTTAGATAAGTTTATGCAACCAGTAACACGCCATAGTTTTGTAAGTTTTCCGAGAAATGCTAAGCCAAAAGTAGGTGCGTCATTTCACGAGTGCGGCGAATTACGTACATGGACGATATACAGAGAGAGGGTTCATTGCGTCACTAACATCATTGATCTGTACTACTGTGCACGATAACATAAAAATCGTTGAGCGACGAGCAACAAGTCTAGACTTGTACAGCATCCGCGCGCATGCGTACTAGCTTGGTCTGCGAATTTTGAAACAAGAAAGTGCCCATATAATTATAAGTAAATTAGTAAGTATGCATGATGCACATCGAGAAATGGTGAAAAACAACTGGCCATTTGACATGATTGAAGTTTGAAATATAAAGACACTGTCCAGTATACAAGTACAACAAGATGTCATATCCCAGAGATTCAGTGTGTGCCAAAAATCCGTTGTCTCCCAGTTCCATAACAAATTTGATTAACAATAACCATAAGTCTGCTACGAAGAAGAGTAACTTTGTTAGAGAGCGATCGCCATTGACAGGACGTTATGAGAAAAATTATGTGGAGGCTGTACCTATGTGTGGTGACATCAGTGGCAGTGCTATGTAAGTATTGACTTGTAACATTTAGTTGCAATAAATCGTAATTCGTAACTCAACATTGAGGAAAGAATGTCGTATCCGACCGCCACTTTTTCTCATTCACCAATATAAAGTAATCTTGCTTATTCTTAGTTCTTACCTACCTCGTAAGCCAAGGTGGAGAACATATGGATGATGATGGACGTCATGACATAGGCCTACTTTAAATTATTCCAGGATATTTATTTCATGAAAAATGAGGCATTTTTTGTATACGATGACTTCCTCAGTCATGTCAGTCTGATCTTGTAAACTCCACAATTACTAATTGTGGAGTTGAATTAGTGACCAACACAGTCATTGTACATGCGCAGTCTGGAGGGGAGGATTTTTTAGAAGGGAAATAAAGTCCGAAAACCATCATAAAAGTGGATTTTAAAGATATGTTTCGCTTTCTGTACCACCAAAAATCGATAGAATAATTTTTTAACTGGTTAGTGGTTGCAAAAAAATTCCAAAAAAGCCCTTAAAAAGTGGCGGTCGGATACGACATTCTTTCCATTTTTTTTTTACAACCGCTAATCAGTTAAAAATGATTCCATTGATTTTTGGGGGTACAGAAAGCGAAAACTATCTTTAAAATCCACTTTTATGATGGTTTTCGGACTTGATTTCCCTTCGAAAAAAATCCTCCCCTTCAGAAAATAGAAGGATCCTATACTATAGTTGCCACTGCGCATGTACAATGACCGTGTTGGTCACATGGGGGAGTTGACAAGATCAGACTGACATATGACTTGGAAGTCATTGTATACCAAAAATGCCTGATTTTTCATGAAATAAATATCCTGGAATAATTTGAAGTATATGTCCATCATCATCCATATGTCCTCCACCTAGGTGTAAGATTAATTACATTTGGTAAGGCCAAAAAAAACATGTTGAGTTGCCCTCCACCGACCGACCCAAAAGTGCTGAAATCTCGTGTCAGGTTTTTTTTTCTTTTTTTTTCCCCCGTCATTCATAGGCCTATTTAGTAATGAAACCAATTTTCTGTGTATAAAATATAATACGTTTGATTTGTGAAATTTTCCACTTCAAATTTCCTGGTACCCAAGACTCAATCTACATGTTTTCAAATCGAATGGCCCCGGCCATCACATGGTGCACTGCTTTCACGCACACTGTGTGCCAACGATTGCGACTCAAATCTACACGTTTTCCAGTTGAATGGCCCCTCACATGTTTTCCACTGGCTTTGCGCACTGTTTTGTATAAAGTTGAATGTGTGATGTCTTTTTATTCTTTAGGTACTTGTGCATACTGCTACATATGTAGATCATTGTCTTTGAAAAACATGGTACTGTATGTGGTTTCAGTTCCAATGCATTCCAATCTTAAAATGACAGTAATGGAGGGAAAAAAAAAAAATCCCGACCGACCGACCCCTTCAAATATTTCCACTGGAGGGCAACTCAACATTTTTTTTTTGGCCTTATATTGAATGAGAAAAAGTGGTGGTCATATACGACATTCTACTCACTTACCTAATCACAAAATTTTGGGGTAGAATGTCGTATCCAATAATGTAATCTTACCTACCTGGTAAGGTGGAGAACATATGGATGATGATGGACATATACTTCAAATTATTCCAGGATATTTATTTCATGAAAACGCAGGCATTTTTGGTATACGATGACTTCCTCAGTCATGTCAATCTGATCTTGTCAACTCCCTCATTAGTGATCAACACAGTCATTGTACATACGCAGTTAGCAACAATAATAGGATCCTTCTATTTTCTGAAGGGGATGATTTTTTTTAGAAGGGAAATAAAGTCCGAAAACCATAATAAAAGTGGATTTTAAAGATAGTTTTTGCTTTCTGTACCACCAAAAATTGATAGAATTATCTTTTAACTGGTTAGTGGTTGCCAACAAATTCCAAAAATGCCCTTAAAAAGTGGCGGTCGGATACAACATTCTTTCCAAATTTTAGATTGTAATAATTAGATCAAAAGTTGAAAAATCACTCCCTTTTTGTACATGTGGCGCGAGGGCCAAGGATATGGAGGGAGTCCAGTGTAATGGCCCTAGAATGGGGCTATGTACATGTAACACCTAGCCTAACACTTTAATGTTAATGTACGGTTAACAGTTAACGGTTAACACTGTACCCTCCATTTACCCAAATTGACGTACCAAGTTTACATAATCAACTGGACAGTAAATTAGAAATGAAATGTAAAGTTTGGTGTTTCAGTTTGTTTCAGTGAAGGATTCTCTTGTAAAATGTTGAATCTCAATCCGTGATCATATACATGCGTGGACGTCTTGAGCGCTGTTTTTTTTTGACACACAGAATTGTGGTCATCAAAAAATTGATGTTGGTACATGTATGACATATCCTCAAACTATAACAGTTTATGGGGGCACGGAAAATGTACCCAAGAAAAAAAAATGCTTCATCTGATTCCAGATGGTTGTACAATTTTTTTTTAATCTTGGGAAATAAAAATATGTTTTGGTTTTCATAGACAACAGCTCACTGACAGCATAGAACAACAAAATCACAGATGTTCATGAAAACAAAATTGAGATCATTATACCCCTTATTAATATTTGTATGTAGTAAAATTAGTGGTTAACTCTACTACTATTGCTGCACTTTAGTGGGAAGTTGCTAGAGAGGTCAAAACCAGACAACTGCCTGTTTTGACTGTTGACCCAAATTACACACAGGGGCATTTTTGACTCATTTTGACCACCCTGAACAATACCAGACAATGCTTTTACCAGTCAAAAACGGTTGACTCATTTTGACCTGTAAATGTACTTACGACACATAAGGTTTGACAGTGTTTGACTTTTTAAGTGCACTAGATATACCTCTGCAAGTATATCAACATTTTGCCTGATTTTGACCCTTGTAGTAGTAGGAGGGTTAAACAACGTTTTCCACTTTCACAATCACTAACTTTCCAGTAATGACCTAGATAATTTTATCCAACCAGTGATACGCCATAGTTTTGTAAGTTTTCCGGAAGTACTAAGCCAGAGATACGTACATATGTAGCATCATTTCACAAGTGCAGCGAAATACATACACGAACAGTATGTAACGTCAGTTGTCATGTAACAGGGTGGATGTCATGTATGTCAATGTCAGTGCCACTTACTCGGGGAACAGGGTCTGGTGTTGGTTGTCTGTTGATTAGTTTTGTGTCTAGCCCCATTCTAAGGCCAATACACTGGACTCACTCTATATCCTTGACCCTAACCCCAAATGTACAAAAAACTTTTGATCTGCTAATTATGTGCATGTACTACAACCTAAAACTTAGTAATTAGGTAACCTTGCCCAAGTAGACACTTTTAGCATAAATTCCATTATTCTGTGATTCAGCTCACAAATTAAAATTTCACCAAAAATTACCGGTCTCACAACAGTGGACTTTATGCCAAGTGTCTGCTTGGACAAGCTTACCTACATGTACATGTACATGTAGAATCACAATATTTTAGGATAAATACATGTAAGTAAGTAAAAAGTTGAAAAATCATCCCTGTTTTGTATACATTGTACATGTAGGAGTAGAGCCAAGGATACGGAGGGAATCCAGTGCATTGACCCTAGAATGCGTCTAGTTTGTGTTGACTTTAACCTGGTCCTCAATGTACACATCATATTTAATGTGACAAACTTCCTCTATTTCCTTTACTCGTATTTGTAAATAGCAAAGAAAATGAAGAACCACTCGGGCGTACAGACGATGAAGATGATGAGATCTTCTTCGGTGTCATCACAGACGTGGAGAAATCCAAGAGGGTGAAGTTACGACGTAAAACGCAGGTCTTCGTGCCCAACTTCAGAGACAGGAGTGAGAACGAGAGTTTGGATGAGAGCCAGCTGAGGTCATCATCATCAGGGTCCTCAGTGTCTCATAGCTCATCTTGCAGTGAAACAACAATGTCTTCAGCCGATTCAGAAGGTAATAACTACTCAGTGAATGATTTCTGTTTGGATCTCGTAGCAAAATGTAGAGCTCTGCAGTTACTGTATCTCAAAAGTCTTGTCATTAGGTTGAATCAGACCTTAGAGCTACAGACTTCTGCATAGGAAATATGCCTCCTTTTCACTATCTCCTAAAATAGTCATATTAGGTGCCTTTCTTCTCCATATACTTCCTGTATTATTTAAATTGATCAGCAACGATCAAAACCAATTTGAAATGCCAAAAAATTTACTCTTTTTGACAGAACATACTCGCCTGTCATTACATATAAATCAGTTTGTGTAACCAGTCTCTTTTGGATAGTATACTGTACATATAAATAAAGAATGGGTCTCCCAAATTTCTTTATATGTAAAAGTCTGTAGCTTCAACTTCCTCTAAGGTCAGATTTGACCCATTGTAGGGCTGTGCATTTTCGGATATTTTTGGAACCACATACCCGAAATCAGGAAACTTTGGATACCCGGATACCCGTTTTCATTTTTGTTGAAACATTCCTCCGGTGGTGTACAAATACATGTACTGTAAATGGTAACAAATTGACTTTTTATAATACAGAGGATACCATACTTAAATCGATCTTTTTCTTTATTGGAGTGCAATCTCTTGAATTTAAAGATAATTGTCGGTAAAAGTGTAAACATTACATTGTTCAAGAGTCACAGATTTCTGTTCGTACCGCTCAAATGTTAAGTCCGAATTTAAAAAAAGTCGTTTACAGGTAATTGGAACCGAAAAATGGAACCGGGTAATGACCGTTTCGGTCGGGTATCCGGATACCTGGATATCCGGCACAGCCCTAACCCATTGACAAGACCTTTGAGATACACTAACTACAGCTAACCAAAATCCTACCCTGTTGTTGTTTTCCCTCTTGGCAGTTTTTGCAAATCCACAGTCCAAACCATCTCATCTTGCCAGTAGTTCATCTTCATCAGACAGCCCGGCCGTCGTGGCTAATCGTGCTGCTGCAAAGATCCAAACGTGGTTCCGTCTCTCCCGTCAAGATCAAAAGTATCGAGGGGTGATGAGCGAGGTACAACAGCTGGAGCATAAGACTGATGATTTCCTGCAGAATATACGCAGAGAGAAGGAAAGAATAAGACTCATCAGTACACCAGAGAGCAGTCCGATCAGTAGAGGTGCAATGTCTCTATTTACATATATTTGTAATAAGTGACAGGGCTCGATTTCACAAAGCACTAAGATTCATCTTAAGATGAGTTGTTAGTATTACCATAGTGATTTGTATTGTGACATCACACTTTGCTAAGCAATTAAGATTGATACACAGTTAAGATCAATCTTAGCTCTTTGTGAAATCAGCCCCAGGGGCCACTGCAGCTGAGCGCACATATTTGCGAAGTACACAACTTTTCTAAGCACAGACGATTTATTCTTAGCAAAAATAGGTTACAAGCCAAGGTGATGCTTAATGTATATTACACTGTGGCTAGCCTTGACCAAGGTACGTCAGAACGGTTTGGTTGCATAATTTTACCTCTCTTAACTATCCCATGGTATGGCTATCCGAACTTGACTCCAGCGCACATGCACATAGTGAACATGTGTACACGAATCTATATACATTGTACATACACATACACATGTACAGTAGGCTACATGTTCATTGTACTATATATACAATGGCCATTTGTTGTCACACCTTGATCCTTCCATATTTACCAAAATTCAAGGCGGAGCTCTATCAAATTGCTAATATACCATTGGTTACTGGTTGGCCCAGCAACTTGCACGCTGTGATATCCGTACATGTACAACGTGTGTGCATGCATTATATGTGAGATCAAACACAGTCAAAGCTAGGGGCCTGTTATCATTTAAAATAAATCGCCCACAAATCAACAATTCTTGCATGCGGAATTTCCATCGGGATTCCAATGAGAATATAAAGAAACACATAAATTCGCGATTACAGAAGGATCAAGGCTGTTGATTGAGTTAGAAGGTACAAGGTCGTAATGCACAACCATATCCATGACTCGGTTATTAATCTTGCTGTACACTGTACGTGCTGTGTGGACCATATCCACATCGTCGGGATGCCGCATCGTGTGTGCTGAATTTCTTGGGCCATAAATCAGTACGAGATGGGGGTACCATGGTAAGTGCTCACTGCGACAACAGCCTTAGTCAAGGCTACATTGTGGAAGGTTCTCGGCTAAATTTTGCTTAGCAGATAAATTTACTAAGCAATATTGTCTGCCAGTTCACAAGCAGCTCTTTGAAAGTTGGCCCTGATGCAAATTTCAGGGAGTTTCACTAAGAAAATGTTTTCGCTAAGCATTTGAAAACGGACTACCAGCCAAAGTAAACACATTTTTTGTGGAATTTGGATGGTACCCAACGAAACGTATTTATTACTCTTGATAATGAATGGTTAATTACTGGTAGTTAATACTCCCCCACGTACATGACACCACCTCTGAACCAATCCAAGCTATTTTGTGAATTTTTATAAAGGTATCATTCTTTTGATTTGTGTTTGTTTTCATTTGTGTTTGTTTTCATTTGTGTTTTAGGAGTAAAAGTAGATACTGTACTGAGCTCACCTGTGGTCATAATGCCAAGCCATAAACCCAGCCTTGTAGAGACTACACCACAGCAGAACACCCCACCCACTGCGCTTCGTGAACCACCCAGTCCAGACCGGCTCTCCATTGGTGCATGTAGTCCCAACTCAATGGTAGAGGCAGACATTGTGTTTAATCCAATTGATGACAAGACTAGCAGCAAGTCTATGGCTGTGCGGAGACCAGAACTCACATCAACTAAAGGTGCCTTCTCCTATCCGATCAGATTCAAGGAATCCCCCGAATCATGTTCTATTTCTGAAATTCCACAAGCTTGCCCAAAGTCAAGCTATACAACAGCTGTCACACATACTGGCTTAATACAAGACAGTGACACCACACCTAAGAAAAATCAGTCGTACTTCAACCAAATCAATGCATTCACTGGCAGAAGTTCTCTCAGTTTCGCCCAGTCAGGCTCTGCTTATTTGACTACAACAGTCTCTAGCACAGGTAGTCCTTACCGTGAGGCATATTCCAGGGTAGCGTCAGCATTTGGAGGCAGTGCAATAACCTCACAGACTCATTCCCCAAGCTACGTGTATACACCCTCAAAACTTCACTACAGTTTGGGAAATACAATCAACAGTCCGTTGAATCTCCACCTGGATAAATTGTCGACATCATCCAAGAATACCCCAAGATGTTGTCATTTACAACATCTGGAGTTAAATACGATGGGTACCCCATCTTTTTTTGCTACAGGCTATCATCAAGCGGTTCAGAGTCCGAGTATTTTTTCAAGCCCCAGGCTATTCCCGATGACTGTACAGGCAGTGCAGTCTGTGAAGCCGGTTCCCTCTGCTGTTTTGTTCTCTCCTCACAAGATCCCAACGTACAAACCAAATGAAGATGCCCCAAATGCACAAACACAAAGCTGTGGTCATCAAGAAACCAAGTCTCAAACTGCCCAGAAGCCAGTGCAGAGAGATGACCACAGTCCATTGTATGTCCCTCCCATTGACAAGTTGGCTTTTGACTTTGATGCTAGCAAACTTGAACACGCAACACCAGGTTTGAATGTGAATTCATTCAGACAGGAGCCAGACCATGGTCACATTCCCATGGTTCAACTCGGCACACCATCGACATCGACAACCACTGACATCTTTCCGATGTCACCAAATGTGAGTATCAGAAAGTCTGCTCAGAAAAATGCCAAAGTCACACCCCAGTCCAGTAAACGGGTTTGGAATGGTGATCAGGACATCAAGACAACACCAAGAGCTGATGTTGGTCAACTGATGGCCTCCCAACAGGTCGTCAAATCACAGCAGTTTTTCCCTTCACCAGTTGTCATGGTGAGAGAAACACAACGAGTGATGACATCATCGCCTCTCTCCAGTGGGGCTCGGGTTTCTGTGAATTCCCCAGGAATTGACCCATCGATTGGACAGCTGGGAGTTAAGACATCACCACATATGGGACCCAGAAGCAGTGAGTCGGTGAGACGTAAGCTGGAGTTGCTGGAGCAGAAAAGAGTGGAGTTGGCCAGAATTCGAGCACAGAAGGCTGAACTCGAGCAGAAACTCAAGACAGAAAATGAAATGGTATGAACAAAATAAGCTGTTCATAAAAAGATGCAAAATACTAGTTATTGGCCTTGCGTTTCAAACCTAGCAGGTTCTTTATCAAAGGCAAAATGGATGATAAACATACAAGCACATACATGAACACAAGAGTGAGCAGAAGTTAGGTGTGAAAAAGAATAAAAAGATGACTGAAGTTTTATTTCCGCTTTTGCATCACCAAATCACTATGCATGTCAATTTACAATTTGAATTCTTTGGTTTCCCCTTGTTACTATTTGTAGTGTTTTGCAATGAAGCAAGAGATCCAAGCAGCATTACGTAGCAACACTTCACAGAGTAACATTCCTGTTCATCTACTAAGCTTGGGTTGTCAAGGAGTGTCTTCACTAACACTGGTAAGATTTTGTGAACGCCGTGTTTTACCTAATGGCAAAATTGACATTAAAGACAAGCATTACGTGCGAATACTTATTTTCCCCATCATTTTTGGTTTC
The DNA here is from genome assembly GCA_029582265.1 of Zoroaster sp. YZ-2022. NCBI lineage: Eukaryota > Metazoa > Echinodermata > Asteroidea > Forcipulatida > Zoroasteridae > Zoroaster > Zoroaster sp. YZ-2022. The sequence continues at coordinate 22,124,260 of CM055830.1, read as the reverse complement.
AATGTGTAGATTTTCACTGCCTCTGTTACCTGCCCTGAAATGTTCCCGTAGACATTTAGATTTTTTAATAGAATTGCCCTTCGTCAAGGAAGAATTGCTTAAATTCTAGCCTTGTATTGTTTGTTTCAATGTATACATTTGCTGTTTTCCTTTTGTTGCCTATCTTAAACAAACATTCCTGGTTACGTTATTAGGAATTGCCTCGTGATGACGCCAACATGAAATCCTGCATTGTTATACTTCAGAATAGATTATTGATTATGTTTTAATTTTTTTATTTAAAATATTGACTCATTAACGAACTACAGCAGAGTTCAAAATTACCGGTGGTACGCTGGCCAAATGCCAGTTAAAACGGTGGTGGACTAGTCAAAATCTCTCTACAAGTAGTTAAAATTACAAAGACTACACTGAATTATAACATTACAAAGACTACACTGAATTATAACATTACAAAGACTACACTGAATTATAACATTACAAAGACGACACTGAATTATAACATTACAAAGACTACACTGAATTATAACATTACAAAGACTACACTGAATTATAACACTACAAAGACTACACTGAATTATAACATTACAAAGACTACACTGAATTATAACATTACAAAGACTACACTGAATTATAACACTACAAAGACAACTGAATTATAACATTACAAAGACTACACTGAATTATAACATTACAAAGACTACACTGAATTATAACATTACAAAGACTACACTGAATTATAACATTACAAAGACTACACTGAATTATAACATTACAAAGACTACACTGAATTATAACATTACAAAGACTACACTGAATTATAACATTACAAAGACTACACTGAATTATAACACTACAAAGACTACACTGAATTATAACATTACAAAGACTACACTGAATTATAACATTACAAAGACTACACTGAATTATAACATTACAAAGACTACACTGAATTATAACATTACAAAGACTACACTGAATTATAACATTACAAAGACTACACTGAATTATAACATTACAAAGACTACACTGAATTATAACATTACAAAGACTACACTGAATTATAACATTACAAAGACTACACTGAATTATAACATTACAAAGACTACACTGAATTATAACATTACAAAGACTACACTGAATTATAACATTACAAAGACTACACTGAATTATAACATTACAAAGACTACACTGAATTATAACATTACAAAGACTACACTGAATTATAACACTACAAAGACTACACTGAATTATAACATTACAAAGACTACACTGAATTATAACATTACAAAGACTACACTGAATTATAACATTACAAAGACTACACTGAATTATAACATTACAAAGACTACACTGAATTATAACATTACAAAGACTACACTGAATTATAACATTACAAAGACTACACTGAATTATAACATTACAAAGACTACACTGAATTATAACATTACAAAGACTACACTGAATTATAACATTACAAAGACTACGCTGAATTATAACATTACAAAGACTACACTGAATTATAACATTACAAAGACTACACTGAATTATAACATTACAAAGACTACACTGAATTATAACAATACAAAGACTACACTGAATTATAACATTACAAAGACTACACTGAATTATAACATTACAAAGACTACACTGAATTATAACATTACAAAGACTACACTGAATTATATAACATTACAAAGACTACACTGAATTATAACATTACAAAGACTACACTGAATTATAACATTACAAAGACAACTGAATTATAACATTACAAAGACTACACTGAATTATAACATTACAAAGACTACACTGAATTATAACATTACAAAGACTACACTGAATTATAACATTACAAAGACTACACTGAATTATAACACTACAAAGACAACTGAATTATAACATTACAAAGACTACACTGAATTATAACATTACAAAGACTACACTGAATTATAACATTACAAAGACTACACTGAATTATAACATTACAAAGACTACACTGAATTATAACATTACAAAGACTACACTGAATTATAACATTACAAAGACTACACTGAATTATAACATTACAAAGACTACACTGAATTATAACATTACAAAGACTACACTGAATTATAACATTACAAAGACTACACTGAATTATAACATTACAAAGACTACACTGAATTATAACATTACAAAGACTACACTGAATTATAACATTACAAAGACTACACTGAATTATAACATTACAAAGACTACACTGAATTATAACATTACAAAGACTACACTGAATTATAACATTACAAAGACTACACTGAATTATAACATTACAAAGACAACACTGAATTATAACATTACAAAGACTACACTGAATTATAACATTACAAAGACTACACTGAATTATAACATTACAAAGACTACACTGAATTATAACATTACAAAGACTACGCTGAATTATAACATTACAAAGACTACACTGAATTATAACATTACAAAGACTACACTGAATTATAACATTACAAAGACTACACTGAATTATAACATTACAAAGACTACACTGAATTATAACATTACAAAGACTACACTGAATTATAACATTACAAAGACTACACTGAATTATAACATTACAAAGACTACACTGAATTATAACATTACAAAGACTACACTGAATTATAACATTACAAAGACTACACTGAATTATAACATTACAAAGACTACACTGAATTATAACATTACAAAGACTACACTGAATTATAACATTACAAAGACTACACTGAATTATAACATTACAAAGACTACACTGAATTATAACATTACAAAGACTACACTGAATTATAACATTACAAAGACTACACTGAATTATAACATTACAAAGACTACACTGAATTATAACATTACAAAGACTACACTGAATTATAACACTACAAAGACTACACTGAATTATAACATTACAAAGACTACACTGAATTATAACATTACAAAGACTACACTGAATTATAACATTACAAAGACTACACTGAATTATAACATTACAAAGACTACACTGAATTATAACATTACAAAGACAACACTGAATTATAACATTACAAAGACTACACTGAATTATAACATTACAAAGACTACACTGAATTATAACATTACAAAGACTACACTGAATTATAACACTACAAAGACTACACTGAATTATAACATTACAAAGACTACACTGAATTATAACATTACAAAGACTACACTGAATTATAACACTACAAAGACAACTGAATTATAACATTACAAAGACTACACTGAATTATAACATTACAAAGACTACACTGAATTATAACATTACAAAGACTACACTGAATTATAACATTACAAAGACTACACTGAATTATAACACTACAAAGACTACACTGAATTATAACATTACAAAGACTACACTGAATTATAACATTACAAAGACTACACTGAATTATAACATTACAAAGACTACACTGAATTATAACATTACAAAGACTACACTGAATTATAACATTACAAAGACTACACTGAATTATAACATTACAAAGACTACACTGAATTATAACATTACAAAGACTACACTGAATTATAACATTACAAAGACTACACTGAATTATAACATTACAAAGACTACACTGAATTATAACATTACAAAGACTACACTGAATTATAACATTACAAAGACTACACTGAATTATAACATTACAAAGACTACACTGAATTATAACATTACAAAGACTACACTGAATTATAACATTACAAAGACTACACTGAATTATAACATTACAAAGACTACACTGAATTATAACATTACAAAGACTACACTGAATTATAACATTACAAAGACTACACTGAATTATAACATTACAAAGACTACACTGAATTATAACATTACAAAGACTACACTGAATTATAACATTACAAAGACTACACTGAATTATAACATTACAAAGACTACACTGAATTATAACATTACAAAGACTACACTGAATTATAACATTACAAAGACTACACTGAATTATAACATTACAAAGACTACACTGAATTATAACATTACAAAGACTACACTGAATTATAACATTACAAAGACTACACTGAATTATAACATTACAAAGACTACACTGAATTATAACATTACAAAGACTACACTGAATTATAACATTACAAAGACTACATAGTTATATAACATTACAAAGACTACACTGAATTATAACATTACAAAGACTACACTTGAATTATAACATTACAAAGACTACACTGAATTATAACATTACAAAGACTACACTGAATTATAACATTACAAAGACTACACTGAATTATAACATTACAAAGACTACACTGAATTATAACATTACAAAGACTACACTGAATTATAACACTACAAAGACTACACTGAATTATAACATTACAAAGACTACACTGAATTATAACATTACAAAGACTACACTGAATTATAACATTACAAAGACTACACTGAATTATAACATTACAAAGACTACACTGAATTATAACACTACAAAGACTACACTGAATTATAACATTACAAAGACGACACTGAATTATAACAATACAAAGACTACACTGAATTATAACATTACAAAGACTACACTGAATTATAACATTACAAAGACTACACTGAATTATAACATTACAAAGACTACACTGAATTATAACATTACAAAGACTACACTGAATTATAACATTACAAAGACTACACTGAATTATAACATTACAAAGACTACACTGAATTATAACATTACAAAGACTACACTGAATTATAACATTACAAAGACTACACTGAATTATAACATTACAAAGACTACACTGAATTATAACATTACAAAGACAACACTGAATTATAACACTACAAAGACTACACTGAATTATAACATTACAAAGACAACACTGAATTATAACATTACAAAGACTACACTGAATTATAACACTACAAAGACTACACTGAATTATAACATTACAAAGACTACACTGAATTATAACATTACAAAGACTACACTGAATTATAACATTACAAAGACTACGCTGAATTATAACAATACAAAGACTACGCTGAATTATAACAATACAAAGACTACACTGAATTATAACATTACAAAGACTACACTGAATTATAACATTACAAAGACTACACTGAATTATAACATTACAAAGACTACACTGAATTATAACATTACAAAGACTACACTGAATTATAACATTACAAAGACTACACTGAATTATAACATTACAAAGACTACACTGAATTATAACATTACAAAGACTACACTGAATTATAACATTACAAAGACTACACTGAATTATAACATTACAAAGACTACACTGAATTATAACATTACAAAGACTACACTGAATTATAACAATACAAAGACTACACTGAATTATAACATTACAAAGACTACACTGAATTATAACATTACAAAGACTACACTGAATTATAACATTACAAAGACTACACTGAATTATAACATTACAAAGACTACACTGAATTATAACATTACAAAGACTACACTGAATTATAACATTACAAAGACTACACTGAATTATAACATTACAAAGACTACACTGAATTATAACAATACAAAGACTACACTGAATTATAACAATACAAAGACGACACTGAATTATAACATTACAAAGACTACACTGAATTATAACATTACAAAGACTACACTGAATTATAACATTACAAAGACTACACTGAATTATAACATTACAAAGACTACACTGAATTATAACATTACAAAGACTACACTGAATTATAACATTACAAAGACTACACTGAATTATAACATTACAAAGACTACACTGAATTATAACATTACAAAGACTACACTGAATTATAACATTACAAAGACTACACTGAATTATAACATTACAAAGACTACACTGAATTATAACATTACAAAGACTACACTGAATTATAACATTACAAAGACTACACTGAATTATAACAATACAAAGACTACACTGAATTATAACAATACAAAGACTACACTGAATTATAACATTACAAAGACTACACTGAATTATAACATTACAAAGACTACACTGAATTATAACATTACAAAGACTACACTGAATTATAACATTACAAAGACTACGCTGAATTATAACATTACAAAGACTACACTGAATTATAACAATACAAAGACTACACTGAATTATAACATTACAAAGACTGCACTGAATTATAACATTACAAAGACAACACTGAATTATAACATCACAAAGACTACACTGAATTATAACATTACAAAGACTACACTGAATTATAACATTACAAAGACTACACTGAATTATAACATTACAAAGACTACACTGAATTATAACATTACAAAGACTACACTGAATTATAACATTACAAAGACTACACTGAATTATAACACTACAAAGACTACACTGAATTATAACATTACAAAGACTACACTGAATTATAACATTACAAAGACTACACTGAATTATAACATTACAAAGACTACACTGAATTATAACATTACAAAGACTGCACTGAATTATAACACTACAAAGACTACACTGAATTATAACATTACAAAGACTACACTGAATTATAACATTACAAAGACTGCACTGAATTATAACATTACAAAGACTACACTGAATTATAACATTACAAAGACTACGCTGAATTATAACATTACAAAGACTACGCTGAATTATAACATTACAAAGACTACACTGAATTATAACATTACAAAGACTGCACTGAATTATATAACATTACAAAGACTACGCTGAATTATAACATTACAAAGACTACGCTGAATTATAACATTACAAAGACTACACTGAATTATAACATTACAAAGACTAGACTGAATTATAACACTACAAAGACTACACTGAATTATAACACTACAAAGACTACACTGAATTATAACACTACAAAGACTACACTGAATTATAACAGTACAAAGACGACACTGAATTATAACATTACAAAGACTACACTGAATTATAACATTACAAAGACTACACTGAATTATAACATTACAAAGACTACACTGAATTATAACACTACAAAGACTACACTGAATTATAACATTACAAAGACTACACTGAATTATAACATTACAAAGACTACACTGAATTATAACATTACAAAGACAACACTGAATTATAACATTACAAAGACTACACTGAATTATAACATTACAAAGACTACACTGAATTATAACATTACAAAGACTACACTGAATTATATAACATTACAAAGACAACACTGAATTATAACATTACAAAGACTACACTGAATTATAACATTACAAAGACTACACTGAATTATAACATTACAAAGACTACACTGAATTATAACATTACAAAGACTACACTGAATTATAACATTACAAAGACTGCACTGAATTATAACATTACAAAGACTACACTGAATTATAACATTACAAAGACTACACTGAATTATAACATTACAAAGACTACACTGAATTATAACATTACAAAGACTGCACTGAATTATAACATTACAAAGACAACACTGAATTATAACATCACAAAGACTACACTGAATTATAACAATACAAAGACTACACTGAATTATAACACTACAAAGACTACACTGAATTATAACATTACAAAGACTACACTGAATTATAACATTACAAAGACTACACTGAATTATAACATTACAAAGACTACACTGAATTATAACATTACAAAGACTGCACTGAATTATAACATTACAAAGACAACACTGAATTATAACATCACAAAGACTACACTGAATTATAACAATACAAAGACTACACTGAATTATAACACTACAAAGACTACACTGAATTATAACATTACAAAGACTACACTGAATTATAACATTACAAAGACTACACTGAATTATATAACATTACAAAGACAACACTGAATTATAACATTACAAAGACTACACTGAATTATAACATTACAAAGACTACACTGAATTATAACATTACAAAGACTGCACTGAATTATAACATTACAAAGACAACACTGAATTATAACATCACAAAGACTACACTGAATTATAACAATACAAAGACTACACTGAATTATAACACTACAAAGACTACACTGAATTATAACATTACAAAGACTGCACTGAATTATAACATTACAAAGACTACACTGAATTATAACATTACAAAGACTGCACTGAATTATAACATTACAAAGACAACACTGAATTATAACATCACAAAGACTACACTGAATTATAACAATACAAAGACTACACTGAATTATAACACTACAAAGACTACACTGAATTATAACATTACAAAGACTGCACTGAATTATAACATTACAAAGACAACACTGAATTATAACAATACAAAGACTACACTGAATTATAACATTACAAAGACTACACTGAATTATATAACATTACAAAGACTACACTGAATTATAACATTACAAAGACTACACTGAATTATAACATTACAAAGACTACGCTGAATTATAACATTACAAAGACTACGCTGAATTATAACACTACAAAGACTACACTGAATTATAACATTACAAAGACTACACTGAATTATAACATTACAAAGACTACACTGAATTATAACATTACAAAGACTACACTGAATTATAACATTACAAAGACTACACTGAATTATAACATTACAAAGACTACACTGAATTATATAACATTACAAAGACTACACTGAATTATAACATTACAAAGACTACACTGAATTATAACATTACAAAGACTACACTGAATTATAACATTACAAAGACTACACTGAATTATAACATTACAAAGACGACACTGAATTATAACATTACAAAGACTACACTGAATTATAACATTACAAAGACTACACTGAATTATAACATTACAAAGACTACACTGAATTATAACATTACAAAGACTACACTGAATTATAACATTACAAAGACTACACTGAATTATAACAATACAAAGACGACACTGAATTATAACATTACAAAGACTACACTGAATTATAACATTACAAAGACTACACTGAATTATAACACTACAAAGACTACACTGAATTATAACATTACAAAGACTACACTGAATTATAACATTACAAAGACTACACTGAATTATAACATTACAAAGACTACACTGAATTATAACATCACAAAGACTACACTGAATTATAACACTACAAAGACTACGCTGAATTATAACATTACAAAGACTGCACTGAATTATAACAATACAAAGACTACACTGAATTATAACATTACAAAGACTACACTGAATTATAACATTACAAAGACTACACTGAATTATAACATTACAAAGACTACACTGAATTATAACATTACAAAGACTACACTGAATTATAACATTACAAAGACTACACTGAATTATAACATTACAAAGACTACACTGAATTATAACATTACAAAGACTACACTGAATTATAACACTACAAAGACAACTGAATTATAACATTACAAAGACAACACTGAATTATAACATTACAAAGACTACACTGAATTATAACATTACAAAGACTAGACTGAATTATAACATGACAAAGACTACACTGAATTATAACATTACAAAGACTACACTGAATTATAACATCACAAAGACTACACTGAATTATAACACTACAAAGACTACGCTGAATTATAACATTACAAAGACTGCACTGAATTATAACATCACAAAGACTACACTGAATTATAACACTACAAAGACTACGCTGAATTATAACATTACAAAGACTGCACTGAATTATAACAATACAAAGACTACACTGAATTATAACATTACAAAGACTACACTGAATTATAACATTACAAAGACTACACTGAATTATAACATTACAAAGACTACACTGAATTATAACACTACAAAGACTACACTGAATTATAACATTACAAAGACTACACTGAATTATAACACTACAAAGACTACACTGAATTATAACATTACAAAGACTACACTGAATTATAACACTACAAAGACAACTGAATTATAACATTACAAAGACAACACTGAATTATAACATTACAAAGACTACACTGAATTATAACACTACAAAGACTAGACTGAATTATAACATGACAAAGACTACACTGAATTATAACATTACAAAGACTACACTGAATTATAACATTACAAAGACTACACTGAATTATAACATTACAAAGACTACACTGAATTATAACATTACAAAGACTACACTGAATTATAACATTACAAAGACTACACTGAATTATAACATTACAAAGACTACACTGAATTATAACATTACAAAGACTACACTGAATTATAACATTACAAAGACTACACTGAATTATAACATTACAAAGACTACACTGAATTATAACATTACAAAGACTACACTGAATTATATAACATTACAAAGACTACACTGAATTATAACATTACAAAGACTACACTGAATTATAACATTACAAAGACTACACTGAATTATAACATTACAAAGACTACGCTGAATTATAACATTACAAAGACTACACTGAATTATAACATTACAAAGACTACACTGAATTATAACATTACAAAGACTACACTGAATTATAACATTACAAAGACTACACTGAATTATAACATTACAAAGACTACACTGAATTATATAACATTACAAAGACTACACTGAATTATAACATTACAAAGACTACACTGAATTATAACATTACAAAGACTACACTGAATTATAACATTACAAAGACTACACTGAATTATAACATTACAAAGACGACACTGAATTATAACATTACAAAGACTGCACTGAATTATAACATTACAAAGACTGCGCTGAATTATAACATTACAAAGACTACACTGAATTATAACATTACAAAGACTACACTGAATTCTCGTTCTTTTTATACATTTTATTCCACTGGGCCATAATTTCATCATTTTGAAATACATGTATGACAGGATCATGAAATACAAAGGAATATTCTCTCATAAACAATAAATTATCAACACAATAAGCCTTGAAAAGGAATACTCCATGCTAATGCAATACACTACATACATGTACATGTATGTACAACTTACGTTTGTACATGTATGTACGTACGTGTATTTACAATGTAGTTGTGTATTCAAATTTGTACATGCATGGTTACATCATCAGGAATGATTGATTATTGATTTTATTATTGGTTATTATAGATTATTGTTTGAAAATACATGTACATGATCTACAGACAGAGCAGGAGCGAAAAAAAGTGATTAGTATACAATCTATCAGGAACAGTCGTCACAAATGATTGATTAAAGGAATGTTCAATACATGTTCTTTAGACCCATAGGGTCAAGGCCACATGGTGATAAAGGTCACCACCACCCTGAGGTCTTAAACTTCACATCCAGCTAGAAAGAACAGCTGTCACGTGACGTGCTTAAAAGATCCAGCCTCAGTCGGCCTTAAACGACCATTTAAGACTGGTTAAACTTACTCACGTGGCTGGTTCTCAACCATTCAGAATGTCTTGGGCATTCATGAAGATTAATTATGTTTCCATTGACCTACAGACAGAGCAGGAGTTAGACATTGTGACTCGTTTACATACTATAAGGAACAGTCATCATGAGGTTATACCCGGACCCTTGACATCCCCCACAGTGTCAACAACATTCAGCAAAGGTTAGTCATGGCGTCTCTTAATTACCCCCGACAAAATGCTTTTTAAATACTTGACTGTATTTAACCCATATCCGCCGATCTACGTGATAACCCGTAGATATGTAAAATGCTACAAACGTCGACCTACGTGATTTTCCGTACCGTGTTTTTGTCCAATTCCAATTTACTACGTTTTTCCCGATGACTGTATTTCATGATTATAGATATGAAATTAGGTAAAACTTGTAGCTTTGCATGGTGAGGATGATAAGTAAGACTAATTGCGGTGACACCATGTGGAATCTCAATTGAGTAGTAATTAGTTCTGAAAAGAACTGGAGGTACAACTCGACGTTTCGATCAGTATGCTCTGATCGTCCTCAGGAGAATGCCGGACTCTGGAAAATGCTGCTGCTTAAGTAGACTGCTGGAGGATCATCCCCTGAAACATCGAGTTGTACCTCCAGTTCTTTTCAGAACTAATTACTACTCAATTGAGAGATATGAAATTAGACAAGTCTGACATAATAAAATGCATGTTCTCCTCTTTCCATCAGTATATAATGTGTCTATGTCAGTGATTGTAATATTCTCTAAATAAGGAATCTTTCTGATTGTGTGCAAAAACAATGTATCTCTGTGTGAGGAGCTTAGGCACATACAGTCTTTTGTGTGTTTACATGGTTAGGCGGATATGGGTTAAGCAACATAATTTGGCTTCTCATGTTTGTCACCTATATGGCACAGGCTCAACAATATACAATATCATTGGCGGATCCAGGGGGGGCTAAGGGGGCTGTAGCCCCCCCCCCCCTAAAATTGTATTAAAAAAAAAAAAAAAAAAAAAAAAAATTTTTTAAATAGAAAAAGAGAAAAAGAGAGAGAGAGACAGAGGGGAGGGGAGACGCACTCCCATTCCCTCACTGTGCTTTGTTTTTCTCTCCCTTTGATTATTTCATTGTAATTTTTGTAGTACTGAAAAATAATTGTTTTTGATTCTCAGCCCCCCCCTAAAAAATGTTCTGGATCCGCCCATGAATATCCACATCCAAATTTAGAAAGAAACTAAAACATACCTGTTTGCAGGAAATTGGATTTGTTTACGTTCATAATCTGATGACTCATAACAAAAGGGAACAATGGGTCTTCTGTTGGTGGCTATTGTTTGCGGTTATTGTTTGCGGTTATTGTTTGCGGTTATTGTTTGCGGTTATTGTTGGCGGTTATTGTTTGCGGTTATTGTTGGCGGTTATTGTTTGCGGTTATTGTTTGCGGTTATTGTTTGCGGTTATTGTTTGCGGTTATTGTTTGCGGTTATTGTTTGCGGTTATTGTTTGCGGTTATTGTTTGCGGTTATTGTTTGCGGTTATTGTTTGAGGTTATTGTTTGCGGTTATTGTTTGCGGTTATTGTTTGCGGTTATTGTTTGCGGTTATTGTTTGCGGTTATTGTTTGCGGTTATTGTTTGCGGTTATTGTTTGCGGTTATTGTTTGCGGTTATTGTTTGCGGTTATTGTTTGCGGTTATTGTTTGCGGTTATTGTTTGCGGTTATTGTTTGCGGTTATTGTTTGCGGTTATTGTTTGCGGTTATTGTTTGCGGTTATTGTTTGCGGTTATTGTTTGCGGTTATTGTTTGCGGTTATTGTTTGCGGTTATTGTTTGCGGTTATTGTTGGCGGTTATTGTTGGCGGTTATTATTGTTTGCGGTTATTATTGTTTGCGGTTATTGTTTGCAGTTATTGTTTGCGGTTATTGTTGGCGGTTATTGGTTGAAATGGGAGAGGCCTAAAAAAGTTAAACTCCAACAAGAAATTGGGAACAAAATATTACCTGTTTGCAGGAAGTGTGTCTTTGTATTGCAATTTAAAAAACTTTGTTTTTTACTCTTTTGGCCATTGTGAGTCTTTGGGCCAATATTCACCCATCTGGCCTGTCAATCAAATGGCATGGATTGACCAATAGGGTTACACTATACCCGCCAATTGTTGCTATCCTGGTCAATCTTTCAAGGGTTATGTGGTCTTATAGTGAACAAAATCATACTTTGCCAGTTAATCTTCATGGTAAAATTCTACTGTTGTAGTACTTGTTCATCTGACACTAAGTATACATCCAACATCACAAGTGTGGTAACGTTAAGAATGAAGTTGAACTTGAATGCACATAATGCTTAGTCTGGAGTCCAGACGTTTTGTGAATGTGTTCACATTGCATTGTATCTGCACACCGTACAGTGCAAATATATTTCTCATAAATGTCTTGGTGCAAGACTAGATGTGTCTCAGTGTTTCAGAGTTGCTAAGGGTGGGTGGAGACTATTGTCCAATCTGAACTCTCTCAGTTCCCAGGGATTATACACTATAGCCAGGGTGTCTGCCAAAATAGTTAATGATCTCCAGAGAAAATGCTCATCATCAACAGCAAATACCATTATGTAACCTCCCACTTGCATTTTCCCAATCGATCAAGCAGTGAAAGTCATGTGCCCTCGACAGCTCATTCGTGGAGCAGATACAAGACTCCATTTTTGTTCTGGACACACAGTTAGACTAACCCCTACTCTTCTCTTTTGTTTCATCCGATCTGTCTGTCATTCTAACTGTCTGGGTTTTCTTGTATCTTGTGTATAGGATCTCTTCACCTGCGATGGCACTCCAGTCTGGTAACTGAGGTTCATCGTATGTCAATTCCAGGTCAACCCGTTAGAGTAGCCCGACCAATTCTTGCCAAGGTGAGTCCATTTTGTGTTAGGGAGAAGTGAAGTCGACATACATGTGTGTTTAAGGGACAAAGAATTTGAGACATGGTAAAATCCATTTTGACATGGCTTATGCAGTGTTCATGCAAGACTACTTAATTAAAAATTTAGTAAAAATTACAATTTCAAGTCGGGTAAGAATGTGCGGAAAATGCACCGTGACTAGAGTTGTTCATGAGTTGTAAGTTTTCCTGTATGTCTGTATAAAGGCCTGCCATCAATTCTTACATGAGAGCATATTATTTTCTCTCTCAGCATGTTAGTAAAGCAAGACGTGTACCGTTAATGAGGACTGACAGCCCAGCACAGAGAGTACATACAAGACAACTCGGATCACATCAGCCATCTAGTCTGGCACAGACACCAAGAGAAAAACTGGCATTTTAATAGGAAGGTACAGCATTGGTAATGTTGGCAAAACTGCTTTTATACGAGGATGCCTACTGTATTTGAATCGAGATAAACAATTAACAGCCAACGTGTGAAAGATTCAGCTAATGATGTTGTCGTTAACAAGAAACAAGTGAGTAGGATTTGAATCTTTGTATGGTGGGAAAAACAGCAGAAGGTAAGGTTTGTGGTTAGCACCATGTAACAATCTCTTAGGAGTTGTCATAACTGCTGATTCCAAGAGGAACTGCTGGTGAGATACTCAATATCAGTATAGATGATATTACCAATGACATCTCATGTTTACAGAAATTCAAACTGCACCTGGCAAAAAATGTACACTGGTCTATGACAAGAAACAATCAAATCTGATTTTTTTGAGATATCAGCAGAAAATGTTTTAATTTGATTTATTGATTTTATTTTTGTTTGCTGTGAAACGATGTCCAAAATTGCAGCCCAAATTGCTGGATTGATTGGAATTCTGCCGCGCTGTGTTTTAAATGACTTTCACATAGGGGTATGAATGTTGTATATGGGAAGTTTGGTCTGGTTCCAATAACTGCGTATATACGCAGTTAACATGTATAACAAAAACCTATGACCAAAAACTGGACTTTTTTGCCTTACCATTGAAGATGCATATTTGGTGTGAATACTTATTTTTCCCCTTTTTTTGCTTTAAAACTGTACATCACTTCTTTCCTAGTTGATAGAAAAATAATTACTTTCAAACAAGTAATGTTTACAAATAATTGACCAGGACATGGATACAGACTAAATGAATTTGTGTCAGCAGAAAGAACAAACAGAATATATTTTCACTATTTATTTTGGGTTAACGATACAATTAAACAAGCGTAATCTTCCACAGGTTGGTGTTTATACTGTACATATCTCTTAATTCTGATGAAATATAGATCATGAAATTTTCCAAAAATTGTATATACGTCCTTTGTTACTGCTAGATTATTAAGTTTATTTCCAAATTTGAAATAATGAAAGTGTGAACATTGTATACAAAAATAAGGCTTTTAAAAAGCTGATTTGTGTTTTGATGAGAAATTCTGGATAAAATATTGTGCATTAGAATTAGTAATTGCCAAATGTGATGTTATTATGTGCTCTAAACATAATGTAAAAAAATTCCAACAAAATTGGAAAGAAATTGATTTGTAAGAAGTGTTAAATATTATGTAAAATAGAAACGAATATAGATTTAGTAATTAATGTACATGTATCTTGAAAGAGAACGGGTTATAACATGTTAAATATATTCTGAATTCTGAATGGTTTAACACCATTGGCAATAACTGGAAAATAAACTGAGTGAATTATTTTCTAAACTTTTACTTGGTTTTATGATGGTAAATATCCTGTGAACTTATTCCGTTTCCATTTTATAATTTTTAAGAAAGCATAACATTTATTCAATTCTGAAATGGATCATCAGCTGAGAATTATTTCCTGATCAGAATGAATGAATTACCATGTGGTTTTTCAGGCCTGGAATTTATTGGAGAGTACAGAGGCAAAAAGACCTCCGTTGCCCTGGTCTTGGTTCCCATTAAAATGTTGTCAATTGACATACTGATTTTTCTAATGGAAGTGCCGTTTACTTGCCCCTACAAGAATAAAATTCCAAGCATGGCTTTTCTACATGTAATTTTGTATGCAAACTCAAGCCTACATGTATGTCTGCAAGAATGTTAGCACCCTCACTAACTATTGGCAATCCCAGATGAAATTCATTGGGCACTGCCCTATCTACATGTACGTCACCCCCGTACAAAATTGTTCAGCAGAATGGTTACCATTTGGTACATTCTGGAAGAGTGTTTGCAACCTTAAAAACGCTCACAATCCTGACAAATGACGAAATTCATTGGGACATCACAACCACCAAACAATGTTGTTCCGCAGAAATGGTGCCTGTATGTCTGCAGAACGCATGGGCAAATACTGGCTGTTACATGTAAATGTATGTATGGAAATTCCTCTGAATGACTGCAAATAGACGATGTGATCTATTATATAATATGTTTACAAAAGAGCTCAAACAGCACCGGCACAAAATGTACACTGGTCTATGACAAGAAAACATAAAATCTGATAAAATTTGAGATATCAGCAGAAAAATTCTTAATTTGATTTATTTTTATTCAAGCATTACATCTCATATGCATACAAATACACAACCTTTGCCTTGCGGGAAATCACCCTGGTATGATAAAGGTCACCCAAAGTGTAAACAAGTCAAATGGTCTATACAACATTTAGCTGGGGGGAGGTTAGAGTTTAAAATGTACAAAGATGTTATAATATAAGAGATGACAAATGTACAACACTAGAAACATCAATTCTGACTATCACCGGCTTACACTTTATTATCATAATCCCCTTATATACAGTATGCAATATATACACACCAATGTATAACTGAAAAACAAAGGAAAGACATTATTTATAGCAAACATATATAATCATTATATAAGGCAAGGTATCTCCAAAAATTTGCATATGAAAGAGATCCATACTTGCCTGCGATCAACAATACCACACTTATTATTTGTTTTCCACCCTGCCAATGAATTTGTCCCATGTCAACGTTAACAAATTCATAGAACAAAAAGAATGCGACATTGCATTTCAGTAGTCCATTGGGAAGTATAACAGGTATGACTCCCTACACAATCATGGTAAAAGTCCAACCTGGGCTATATAGACATGTCGTATGTTTACACTAGGAGTGTCCTTACAGGGACAATATTGTCACAGGAGACTTTCAACCGGGCATGGAATTGGTATCCTAGTTAAAGATGAACACAGTGCCTGAAAATAACAGGCTCATTTATGCAGCAGCAATGGTAATATGACATCATGTGGGGTATTATTTTCAGTCACTGATCCGAGTTAATATAAAACTAGCACTCCGATTCCATGCCCTGTTGATCGTGACAATATTGTCCCTTTAAGAGAACCAGGGCCATTTCATGACAGGCAAATAGTGTTGATGAACTTAATATGGGCAGTTTAATTTATATTCTGTACTTTAATCTCCACATATCATTAAGTATTGCAAAAATTAACAGGAATAAGATTTGAGATGTACATGTAGTGCCTTACTTTAAAAAAAATAATAATAAAGATTTGATTCTGTCAACATCTCAAAGAAGACAATTTGATGTGACCTGTCATATACTACTGTACAGTTTTTGCCTGTCTTTTATGTATAATGTCATTACCTTGTCTATGTGGAGAGTTGCTAACAGGTTATTTATGAATCTGAAAAGGTACATGTACAACACTGGCATGGCCAAAAAAAGTCTTCGGTTTCTGGTCATAGGTCGGCTTCAAAATTGGTGCGGTGATGCACTTTAAAAAAATTATTTTTGGAGGTAATTAAAAATGCCAATGGGTAGCTCTGAGGTGATGTACATATAGACAAGAAACTGGAGGTCTAAATATCAAATGAACAAATTATTATCCAAAGTCTTACCTGGTGTAAAGTTGGAACACGTATCAATCATCCTGAGAATTCCATATGGTGCAGGACGGCATTTTTTTTTGTAAATTTGTTATAGCAGAAAAAAAAACGTAATCAAATTTTGACAAAATCTTCATTTTTTTTATTTTTTTTTAAACTACAAGGTTGAAATAATTGTACATTACCAGATACCAATGTTGTACCTTCCCTTTGAATACAGAAATTCTGGTGCCAGATATTTCCAAGTACAGTACCTGTTTTTTTTAAAACCCCTTGCAGTAGCGTGGATTGGTAATGACACAACAAACACTGCATATGCGCATAGCCTCCATAACAACGACCCAACATTTGTCTGAAATTAGTTTTTGGGGACAAATCTGTTCATGAAGCACATTATGATAAAAGTGATAAATACTACTACACAACATTCTTTAGCCAATGGTTGGTAAATACATGTACCTTAAGCAAACCAACAAAAAAAGTAAATAATAAATATAGCAGCCAGTACTTGGATTGAAGGAGATGATATCAAAACATCCTGAGGATCAATTTGGCTGGAAGTACTCGCATTTTAGAGAAAACAGGAAAGTAAATTTACATTCCAAAAACTTGCCAGTTCGGTTTTGCCTATGCATCCCCTGTAAGTGATGTTTACAACATTTCTCAAAAATATGCGAAACAATCTTCTAAAATGGCTTAACTCAATTAAACGCATGAATGTCTTAAGAAAAATCATTATTACATTACCATTTTGAATACTCCCTACCAACCCAGCCCAACACAACACAAGACAGTTAACAATGCTAAATACAGGACAACCTAACAGTTCCCTATTTTTGTTGTAAGATACTTTCATAACTACATGATATTCATGAAACATGACAACCAATTTTGTTTCTGCTTTTAATAGATGAACATTTTCATCTGATTTTGTGCACTGGTTTGAAAACAACTGTAAATACATGTACAGCGTATGTAACATCAGTATCTAGCTGTTCCATGTATTGACAATAAAAAATGTTGCTCAGAACACACACTATGAATGAATTTACATGCCAACAAAGCATGTTTTGTGTTCTTGTTCTCAAACATGGAACGGCGCAAATAAGCTCAAGTGTTACATAATCTTAATTTCAGTTGTCCCTTCAATGACATCTATAGAGCACTGTCTAGTCGATGCTTCCCAAGTGAAGGGCAAAAAACAAAACACAAATCAATCGATCAATATCATGACACAAGAAATTGATCAATGCACATTTTCCTCTGTTTTTAAAACCAGTGAACCAAATCCAATGAAAATTTCACAGAAAACAGATAAATTATTCCAGGGCAGTATATTTATGACAATTTTTTTTGTATTTTTGAATTATGTTACAACAAAGAATAGGAACATTTATTTTGGTAAGATCTGTTCATTTGGCAGTTGCAGTGCAGTGAACGCAAACACACTGCACAAACTGCACGAGATAAACCTCATCCACAATTCTGAAAATAGGATAAATTTAGGCAAAATGCTGTTCAAGTTTTATACACATTGGTGGGTTCACCCCACAGAAGGATGAAATTCATAAAGCATTCAGATTAATTATAACATTGCATATAATATAATAAATAAAAAATAAGTCATATGTAAAGCAGATATTTAAAAAAAAAAAAAAAAAAATGGGCATTTGTTCAATAATTTCAAGGCAGTGGCATAGCCAGGGGGAGAAGGGAGGGGGAAGGAGGGGGAAGGGGAAGGGGGGGGCGGGCGCTGGTCTTAGCTTGCCCCACTTGTTGGCACAAATAGTGTTTGTCCGTAAATTCACAAACTTGTTGGTATTTCTGAACTTCTGAACGTCAGGAATTCAATCTGTATTTTGAGATAATTTGTCGGTTCATTTGCATTTTGCGTCAGTGAATTTACCCACAAAAAATAAATGTTTGCCCACCCACTCTGAAAATCCTGGCTACACCACTGTTTCAAACATGATAATATATTATAATGTGGTCTATCTGGGCACAATTTCATAGAGCTACTAAACAGCAAACATTGCATAGAACATTGATCTGCTTAGCAAACATTTAGCCGAGAACCTAGCCTTGACCAAGGCGCGTCGGAACAGTTTGGTCGCATAGTTTTACCCCACTTAGCTATTCGAACTCCAGCGCACATTCGCACATTGTACGGACTCATATACATACTGTATACATGTACATTATAATGTATACATAACAGCAAAAGAAACGTCACCCCTAAAAATATTTATTATTTTCATTTTATAATTAATATAATTTGTTTAATGAAGAATATTATGAGTATGGAGACGAACACAATGTGGCAAATTTGGTTGACCTGGCAGCCAACCATCCCACAACATTGTATATTTATTATGTTTAATAATATAATTACTTAACAAAATTTAGGGGGTGACGTTTCTTTTGCTGTTACACTGTAGTACACTGTACATTAACTGTACATGCACTGTATGTACAATGACCATTCGTTGGGGATACCTTGGTCAAGGCTACTGAGAACCTGGCAGATGCAATGTACATAATTATATTATAATTTTTAATTATATATTTTTTCCGTGCTCAGCAAATTGGCGTGCTCTATGACATTGGCCACCTAGCCTCAACATTGAGTTATTTTCATCTTCTATGATTTCTTCTTGTAGCCCCTTACCTAGAGTGGCTTTTAGCCTTGTTTGGGGCGAACTTGCATAAAAAAAAAAAAATAAAAAAAAAAACATTGCCTAGGAACAAAATGTCTATAATTTTCCTAAACAATAAAAGAAATGTGTAATAATTCACCCATTCTTGGTTTATCATTTTTGATCGTGGCTGAAAAAATTCCACTACACATCCACAGCACAACAAAACATCTGTATAATAAAAAATATACTTGGAAATATATGAACAATTTGACTGGCATGTTATTTACTGCCAAAAAACATGGAAAGACATAGAAAACATAAGTTTTTTGATTGCAGAGTTCACATAAAACCTCATGTAACACACAAGGTATTTGACAATTGACAATACTCAACAAGTATAAGATTGAAGTACTTAAACGGAGCTGACACTTTAGGTAAACTGCTTCTTAAAATATCCTTACTTTCTTGGAATCAAGAATATACACTCACGGAATTTAAAAACGCATCAACTTATATTTCTCAATAAATATGTATAACTTATATGCAGTGATAAATTGAAGCCATAATTGTACATAGCACTTTTATTGTGTCAGTATGATGTGAAAATTTGCGCTCATGCTTGACTGAGAAAGTATTGATTAAAATATCATAAATTGTTAACCTATGTTCTTATTTCTCACTGCAATAATCTGCTGTTGAAAAATATGTGAAATATTGGGATGATGCGTTTTTAAGTTCCGTGAGTATATATTTAATAACAAAGAATATACATTGTAGTTAGGTAAAACATAGTATGTACATTCATCTATTTGTTACTGCATTTTTAGTTAAATGATAGCACTTCAGAAAGGATGCCTGACATCATCAACTCAACATCAAGTACGTTTGATGTGAAACTGATCATTCATTTATTTTGAGATTACTGAAAGCGTAACCTCCCCTTAACACTTGGCGGCTGGCTGGGGTATGCAAATCATTTTAGGCTTGTGACTTCTCAGGGTGTTTTACAAACCTCTCTTTGCCTCAAAAGAAGAGAAGTAGCCACCATCTGTAGTCTTGTGTGCAAACCTCTAGTTTCTTGTTTGTGGGGATGTGGAGTCTGTAAATATCCAGGAGGTTCAGGTGGGCTTTGTCCTCTAGACCAAATGGAGAGCCTGGCCCGCTACCTATTTTCCGGGATTTGTTAAACTTTTGTTTTGACCAGGAAAGTATGCACTCCACATCTATCGAGCACATCCACTGAGAACATAGAGACCACTTCATATGGTCAAAGAATGACCGAAGGCCTAAATGGGTTTGATGAAAAGATAGCTGGAAGCCATTTTGTTTCCTAGACACCTGTGTTTCACATCAATAATTACTACACTGATGAATGAAGCACAATAGTGTGTAATATTATTCAGCAAAACCTAAAATACATGTAATAACTGTATATACATGATATGAAAAAATAGAATTCTTATCTATCTTTGAAAAGAAATATATTTGTCAATTATACCTACATTTACTGCATATATAAAGAGTTATTTTCCACTCAATAAACAATATTTAAAGGGTAAATTAATGCTTAAAACCCTAATTGCTGCAATATTTAATGCCCCAGATAGTTAAGACAATCTGATTGATGTTTAAGATGTGAACACATGGAGGTAAATGATAACAACTGATATACATGTAGACTGAACAGGGAGTATATGAGATGCATGCCACCTGTTACCATGGTTACATTAAAGGGAATGTACGACATTGGTAATATTTTTATGTACATACATGGAATATATCAAAACACTATGGTGCTCACGCTTGTTTGGAAACAAGGGAAAAAACTAAAATACATTTTTCTGTTTTTATGTTGTACAACTTTTTGTGTAAAATTAATCACATGTAACAATTCCTGTTTTCTCTAAGATGAAAGCACTTCAGACGAAAGAATTTCTTAAGCCTGTTTCATACTTGACGCGAAAGCGGATGCAAAGCGAATTTTACGTCCCCAAATTCGCGGCGAATGATTCGCGCATGTTGAAATGTGTTCAACTTTTGCGAACCTTTGCCGTGAACCATTGTCGACGTCACGAATTACGCTTCGCATTCGCTTTCGCGTGAAGCACATGTATGAACCGGCCTTAAGGATGATTGGGTATGTGTACCACCTTCAGATAACTTGTTTAATATAATAGTCTGGTCATTACCAATGTTATACCTTTCCGTTAGGCTGGTGTGTAACATGCGACTCACAGTACGTGCCGTCGTGTGCCCGGAAACAGGATGTAAAAATCGTAAGACAGATTAGGGTAAGCATGCACTTACATCCTTTTACCTGGCACATGACAATGCAGAACAAATCAAAGTGGTATACATCATGCTATCTCACACCCTTATGGTTGGGGTTTCACGAGTCACAAAATGCGTGGAATTAACAGTTTCAATTGCTTTAATCCTTTGTATAACACACATATTTACTTAACGCTGTATATCATTATGTGCCTTTCCCTAAATTAGTACGCAATATTATGATTTAAATCAAATTCTTAATTATCAAGATGTGTCCAATCAGTAAATATACAAATCATGTAGAAATTGCATCACACATAGTCAGATAGTTACCCTTGCATTGCATTGTAACATATCCATATCATTAATAAGGACATTATGAGGACAAGATATACATTACACAAAAATCCTCACAAAAGATAGTCAGTCTCATTACAAAGTTTATATAATCAGAGAAAAATAAAGAAATTATCTATATCCATAGTAAATACTGTACTTGTATTGATTCATCTTGATTATATTCATATCATTAATGGTTATATACAATTACCGCTTTGTTTGAAATAAATTACAACAGGGGCAAATTTCAGAGAGCTGCTCCTGCCAGGAATCTGGAACTTAATTAGGAGGGCCACCAGCAGTATGCAGAGAGGCTCAAATATTGGACTTGTACATGAACATGTATGTGGGAGTACACAACGACTGGGGTGGAGGTGGAGGAGGGGGAGGAGGGGGGAGGAGGAGGAGGGGGAGGAGGAGGAGGAGGTGGAGGAGGTGGTGGAGGTGGGTGGAGGTGGAAGTGGAGGTGGTGAGAGGTGGAAGTGGAGGTGGTGAGAGGTGAGGTGGAGGTGGAGGTGGAGGTGGATGGGGCTGAAGCAGTTAAAATGTATTTTAGCAGGTTTTGTTGGGTTACCAGTGAATTCGTCATACAGCAAAATGTACAGATTTCGGCTGGTTGTTAGTTTCAAATACTTAGCTTAGCAGCAATATTAAATTGGATGTTCTCGCTTGAGGATATTTTGCATAATAATAGTTTGTCTAAATACATAGAGTCTGGTTATCATTAGTCATGACTCTACGTACATCATACATGTACATTGGTGTATGCCTCCTTTGTCATTTGCAGACAAGTCTCTCATCACACCCTACCCTTATTGTACTGATAGCTCCTGAGATCTCACATCAATCTCTCACAGGTTTGTCAATCAAGACCAGCAATGTCAGACTTTTCAGAATCGCTAACAGTGGGCAGGGAGTGTGGCCCAATCTAGAGTGGTGTATTCATTGTCTTGCTGTTAGATTGTCATGTACAAAATCATACACAGGAAGACTACATAATTAAGACACTTAGTTTGTGAATCAACAAATGAGCTTGAAAGTGTACACCTTAGTTAATTACCCGATTATCATCTGAAAACTTACTCGATGTGATGTTGGTTCCAAACATGAGAAATTATTCCGTTTGACCGAGAAAACATTACAAATGTACATGTATTACAAATTTGAAATGAATCACGGCTGTAATCAACTTTCACATTAGAATGAACGCAAACAAATCTTAATGCATTTTGTTTGTCAACAAGTCAACAGAATAAGCTCAAACTTACACAGGTTGCTTTTAAATACATATTTCATAATTCTTAGTAAGTATGGATGCATTTATTAAGCATGGACCATTTTACCAATGGTGTGCAATGCTGAATCTCTACATTCAGTTATCACAATAATTCCCGTTATAAAAATAGTCAGGTGCTGTGATGTCATCATCAATGCTATTTAGTTTTCACCTTACACAATCTTGGTTCCACACGAAGACGGTTCCCATAAAACATGTACAAGGAGTCTGTGGCCAGACACGATGCTTCATTTAAATATTTGTAGATGCTCATTGATCATGAATTCAATGCACTGATTCTGGAAGATCATCGTCATGGCAACATTGAAACTCTCTTTTCGTTGCCACATAAGGGTTGGTCCAAACACGATGGCCAAGTTCTGAGCGAGCATCCTATTCCGATCCTTATGATCAACAACCCTGGTAAACAGAACGGAAGTGTGTTATGAATAATACTTAAAATGGACATTTATATAGCGCTGGTATCCACCAAGTTTGATGCTTTTGGCACATTAATATAATTACCCCCGTCATCGGGCAAAAATGATATCATTCCTACAAAGGCACCCTCTCAAAACTATTTCAGGATAACTTGCGCAGAGATTTACCCGCAGTTGGTTTTTCAATGCTCAAAGTATCCCCAAGCAGTCCAAATATATTGCGAATAGGTTGAAACAAGTATTGAAGCTAGACCAGGCAATTTGTTTACATCAAGACTAAACCGCAGACATTGAGATCATTATCTACTGGAAGCCAGCGGGTGGTCCCTGCTGGGTGGATTTGCGGTTTGGTCACTCGCCCAGTGAGCAACAGTGAACACGTGCACTGATTTATCTATGTGCATCCGTACAGGCAACTTTATTTCCTAGCAATCCGTAAGGATTTTATCCGCAATGCCTAAAATTATATGTACATATGCAATATTTTTCTGCTGATGAAGTAACTATGGGTGAAATTCCCGAAATGGAAAACACGCAACAACTGACCAGTTTGTTTTAGCTTCGCACGTGTTTATTTTTTCTTCTCCCGAGTTTGGGGGTTGGAACATTGAGCAATTGAGCTACCCCCATATATATATATATATATATATATATATATACATACACACAATAGTACCGTGTTTAGTTCACACGTGCACTTTCATACAATCACTACGGCCGTATTCAAAGGAACTCTAGAAACGTTACTA
This sequence comes from Zoroaster sp. YZ-2022, assembly GCA_029582265.1. Lineage (NCBI taxonomy): Eukaryota > Metazoa > Echinodermata > Asteroidea > Forcipulatida > Zoroasteridae > Zoroaster > Zoroaster sp. YZ-2022. The sequence goes on along the minus strand of CM055830.1, from coordinate 22,098,305 downwards.
ACTTCGTTTTATAATAAAAGTTTTTGAAAATTAACAAAATGAGCATTCATTTATATATGTAGTGGTGAGATTTAGAATCATTTTGACACACAATATGATTGCACGGTGAGCCACTCACTTTCCTGATGAATTTGTAATAATCAAAATCAAGCTTGATCATACCACAAAGTAACGTTACACTCGGCGAAATTCACTTTGAAAAGCATGCGAACATGTCGCAGTCGGTAATTTGTTTTTGTTATATTGCCTCTGTTTTAGCGATCGATATAACAATGTAAACAAAAAAGAAAATAGACGGAGGACTAACTTTCATGAATGACTGCAATTTGGCGAAAATAATGAAGAAAATTGGCCTAGAAGAAAGAAACATGAATTTTTTTACCACCTGTGGTAATTTCTGGACACTAAAGATTATTATTTCTGATAAAATTTTGACATTCATATTATGAACCAAACGACAGTAAAGCCTTAAAAAACAATACCTTTACCTATGCACACTACATACTGTAATTTTAAGCATTTTTAAATTTGCTATACAAAATTCACAGATTGCTATACAAAAAATGATTTTGCATCGCAGTTTTGCTATGCAAAACGAAATCATTCCCCGGGCCCCTTAGTTGAAAACGAAGTTTAAATACAATTACAGTTAAATCTCACTGACTGTAACCATTGTGCTGTTACTATATTGCCGAAGAACATTCAATTCTTAAAATCTTCATGGTATTCAAGAATTTCAGATCTGTATTACTTTTTATTTAAAAGTAAACTTATGTGTTCTGTTGCTAAAGATCGGGCTCTTTCATTGACATCAAGTAAGCCTAGATTGTCCTTGATCAATACTCTCACAATAAATCAGGCATGTCACATTTCGTAAACACTGCCTCGCTTCTCAAAACCGCAAAGGGCCGTGAGATTTTATCAGTTGGCCAAACCGCAGACCTGTTCCAAATGGGAAACGCCCTCAATAGTGGAATGTTCCAAAAGAGACGTTCCCTTTGGGAACACCAAATTGAAAGCCACCTATTCCCAATGCGTCAATTTGAAATGCTAGTGCAGCCCGCATTTTTGGTGCGCACAACAACGGCCTGCCATGTTCACTGATCGCAACTGATCGACAACTTCTTGGCAGTCTGTTGTTGTTTATGCGCGTGCGCACCAAAAATGTGGGCCGCGCTAGCATTTCAAATTGACGCATTCGTAGTGGTTTCCCCCCGTTTTCGGGGGGGGAGATTCTACAAGATTCCCAAGACTGTTTGATAGCGGTTCGTGTGTGATAGCAGTTCATGTAGCGCCATCGGATCGTGTATCAAAAACATACAGTCTTGAAACAAGACTAGATGGAAACAGGCAGTGTTCCAAATGGGAAGGCCTGATGCTCCCAGTGAAATGTTCCAAATGAGACGTTCCTTTTTGTGTTCCCGAACAGGCAATGCTCCCAATCGAACACTGCCAAGCATTCCAGAGTAACGAGACGCTTCATTAGCATACCTGTTAAGATGTCTGTACAGCACTTTCATTGTCTCTTGATTGACACGAGGTAGAGATGACGTTACTTCCTGGAATGTTCGTAGTTTTGATTTCTTATCAGGGTTTTCTGCCGTCAAAGAAAATGGGAGAATGAGAGCCTTGAACCCAACTCTATTCATAAAACGATAGCCAATCACATTGTGCGGACATCTTGTGATGAGAACAAAAGAATATCCACATGGGGCATGTGACATAAACATGGAGGTGTGTGAGTTTGTGTTGGCATTCAAACCAAGGAATTATTGCTATCACAATAGATCAGAACAATATGTCCCCTGTTGCTATCACAATAGATCAGAACAATATGTCCCCTGTTGCTATCACAATAGATCAGAACAATGGGCATTCCTCAGTTTACACCATAAACAACACTGGGTGAGTAAGCATTACATACCAAGCTCAATGACAGTCATTAACATGCCGTAAAGACCAAGCGTCAAACTGTTATTCCATTATTCAGATTTTACCCAAGGTGTAAAATTGCTTTAAAGGGACAGTATCATCACGATCAACAGGGCATGGAATTGTAGTGCCAGTTTTAGATTAACTACAGTGACTGAAAATAATACCCCACATAATGAGGTCTATATTACAGTTGCTGCTGCATAAATGAACTAGTAATTTTCAGTCACTGTGTTCATCGTTGATTCGCTGATTCCATGCCCTGTTGAAAGTCTGCTCAGATCGTGACGATATTGTCATTTTAAGACATCTGTACTAGTAGACATAATGTTTTTGGTTTGATTCTTACCCGAGTTGCCAGCGCAATTTTACCCCACAGAAATTCAAAAGAGTATACATAACAGCAAAAGAAACGTCACCCCTAAAAATATTTATTATTTTCATTTTATAATTAATATAATTTGTTTAATGAAGAATATTATGAGTATGGAGTGTAACACGAACACAATGTGGAAAATTTGGTTGACCTCAAAATTCGTCATGCATGACGTCTGAGGACACGTAAGCTAAACACGTTCTCAGACTTATCAAAATTTAGGGGGTGACGTTTCTTTTGCTGTTATGTATATATAAGTCGGCAAAAGGGTAACAATCAATACTTTCGGTAGTTTTCTCATACATTTCTTTTTTTTACTTGACTTACTCATTGCCGTCATGTATTTATCATAACCATCAAATGTAACCAGTGGTTCTGGTAACTCTCTGAAGTACAGCTTGAGTGCTCCTGCAATGACATGAATGTCCTCCTTCCACGGTGACGAATTGAAATCAACAGTTTTCTCTGTAAAAACAAGCAAATCTACCTGTACACTCCGTAATTGTAATGATGCAATTAGTTTGTTTATCTTGAGTTAAGTTTAACATTCTATAGACCTTATGCATATGACGTCGCAAACTGAAGGTCGCCCCCCCTATCAGAGGCAAACGAAGTCCCTCATTGGTTCATGTATGCGCGCTGTGTGTATACACACGCACAGTGCGCATACATGAACCAATGAGTGACATTCTCTAGCCACTGAATGAGGGCGATATTCAGTTTGTGACATCATATGCATAAGGTCTATAGACATTTTACGTGTTGTAAATGCTCAATGCATTATTTTATGCTGTCATTGACTTTAACTTATGTTTCAAATTATGCTGTTTGTGGATTAGGATTTTTCCATCATAGTTCAGTTCTTTTGGGAAAAAAAATTGTGTATGAATGGTCTCAAACAGAAATCAATTTTAACAACTTATTTTGAGCTGTTGATGTTTGTGATATAATCTTACCTTGATCCACAAGGAAGCGTAGTCTCTGAATGAGAGAGAGGTTACCACTGACCCGATAAATGCCGTCAATTAACAGACCAGACTTGTCAATAAGACTGATACAATCAGTGACAAACCTAGGTACATGAGTCCCTTGCTGCTGGCACAGCGCTTGTATATGACGACCAAACACATTCTCCTCTGTGGGAAGAGAAAAAAACAAACAACTAGTGTTAAGAAAATAAATGTATAGGGTTGTCCCCCTCCCCCCCGTAAAAAACAAAAAAAACAAAAAAAAAACTAGAGATTGGTGTTTGTATTGACAAACACTAGGTGTTCGGGACGCGTAAAGGTCAAATTGGGGTCAACTTTGTTTAAATATTTTTTGACAATTAACGATCTGTACAATGGTACAAAGATTGTGAATTTACCTCTTGTGGATGATTTTTGTTAATATTAAACTTTGACTTCCGGTTTGGACAGGAAGTAAAGGTCAAATTGGGGTCATGTTTTTGTAAATATTTTGACAACAATCTGTACAATGGTGCAAAAACTGTGAATTTACCTCTTGTGGTTGTTGAGATATGATTTTAAAAAAAAATTAACTTTTACTTCCGGTTTAGACAAGCAGTAAAGGTCAAATTGGGGTCACCTTTGTGTAAATATTTTTCGACAATTAACAATCTATACAATGGTGCAAAAATGTAAATTTACCTCTTGTGGTTGTTGAGATATGATTTTTTTTAAATATTAAACTTTGACTTCCGGTTTGGACAGGAAGTAAAGGTCAAAATGGGGTCACCTTTAAAAAATTTTTTTTGACAAGTAACGCTCTGTACAACGGTGCAAAAATTGTGAATTTACCTCTTGTGGTTGTTGAGACACAATTTTGTTAATATTAAACTTTGACTTCCGGTTTGGACAGGAAGTAAAGGTCAAATTGGGGTCACCTTTGTGTAAAATTGTTTTGACAATTAACGATCTGTACAATGGTGCAAATATTGTGAATTTACCTCTTGTGGTTTGATTTTTTTAAATATTAAACTTTGACTTCCGGTTTGGACATGAAGTAAGGTCAAATTGGGGTCATCTTTTTGTAAATATTTTTTGACATTTAACGATCTGTACAATGGTACAAAAATTGTGAATTTACCTCTTGTGGTTGTTGAGATATGATATTTGTTAATATTAAACTTTGACTTCCGGTTTGGACAGGAAGTAAGGTCAAATTGGGGTCACTCACAACTCGTGTTTCATCTACTTGTTAAGTTCTAAGTACATGCCAAGTTTCAAGTTCATGTGAAGTTTGCAAGTATGTGTTTGTTACCGGAAAGTCACGGGGGAGAAGAAGTAAAAAAAAAACGAACAAAAACAATAGGTGTTTCGGGTACATACCCGAACACCTAACTAGAGATTCGAGTTTGTCTTGACACAAACTCTAGGTGTTCGGGAGGTGTAAAGGTCAAATTGGGGTCACCTTTTTGTAAATATTTTTTGACAATTAACGATCAGTACAATGGTGCAAAAAGTTTTGATTTACCTCTTGTGGTTGTTGAAATATGATGTTTTTAAATATTAAACTTTGACTCCCGGTTTGGACAGGAAGCAATGTCAAATTGGGGTCACCTTTTTGTCAATATTTTTTGACAATTAACGACCTGTACAATGGTACAAAAATTGTGAATTTACCTCTTGTGGTTGTTGAAATATGATGTTTTTAAATATTAAACTTTGACTTTCGGTTTGGACAGGAAGTAAGGTCAAATTGGGGTCACCTTTTTATAAATATTTTTTGACAATTAACGATCTATACAATGGTGCAAAAAATGTGAATTTACCTCTTGTGGTTGTTGAGATATGATTTTTTTAAACATTAAACTTTGACTTCCAGTTTGGACAGGAAGTAAGGTCAAATTGGGGTCACCTTTTTATAAATATTATTTGACAATTAACGATCTGTATAATGGTGCAAAAATTGTGAATTTACCTCTTGTGGTTGTTGAGATATGATTTTTTTAAATATTAAACTTTGACTTCCGGTTTGGACAGGAAGTAAGGTCAAATTGGGGTCACTCACAACTCGTGTTTCATCTGCTTGTTAAGTTCTAAGTACATGCCAAGTTTCAAGTTCATGTAAAGTTTGCAAGTATGTGTTTGTTACCGACTATTAAGCAATCCGAATAGCGTAACGGGAAACTTCATGCTAAACTTGGCATAGGAGCCTTGCTCGATGAATAATAATTCTGCACTGATTGTAAAGACCACTAAAGTTGTATAGCGCCCTCTATAGTTAGAATTTCTAACGCACAATGGTGAACATACACTGAATGTGGGTCATTACATATGTGGGCTTGACGTCATCATGACGTCACTGTTGCGGTTTCCTGATCATCATGACGTCACTAGGTTTCATCTACAAGTTAAGGTCTAACTATATGTGAAGTTTGAAGGTTTTTTAAACTTGGCAAGTATGTTTTTGTTAGCGGACAAGATGGGGGAGAAGAAGAAGTAAAAAAAAAACAAAAAAAACCGTACAAAAACAATAGGTGTTTCGGGCACATACCCGAACACCTAAAAAAAAAACTAAAAAAAACAAGAGGTGTTTCGGGCACATACCCGAACACCTAAATAATAATAAATAAATAAATAAATAAATAAAAATTTTACTGTAAATTAAAAAAATCATTGATCAAGATTTTGACGAAGTCTCAGCCCACTAGGCCTGGGGTGAATAGTTCAATTATTCAAATCGCCATCATAATCGTAATAGCTATTTTTTTTAGCTATTTGATTTAATAGATTAACCCTATCCTTCCTAAATCCTCCAAAATCCTCTTTGCCAAAGTGAAGGATTTTGAAGGATTGAGGGCAGATGTGATTATTTGCTTGGTGGATTATGGAGGATTGAGGTTATCAGGCTATATTTGACACTGGATGAAAATGGAGGATTGAGGTTACATGGTACATGTTGGTCTGTCCAAAAAATGATTTTGGAGGATTTTGGAGGATTGAGGTTATTAGTCACAAAGTCACTTAAGTGTGGTGGTTTGGAGCTTCAGAAATAAAAGTATAGTGGACTTAAATAACAAGGTAATAAAGTTGGATTTTACTTCCTTCCTCCATGATACATGTACAACCATGTTTGTTATAATGATTGCAGTGTCAGTGCTTGGGTCAGTGGACACTATTTATTGCTCCATGCATGCAGGGAGGGTCCCTGGCCCTGGGCCATGTACATGTATCACAGATAAGCAACACATGTGTGCATACATGTCATCTGCATACAATGGTAGTGGTCATCATGCTTGCTTTACTACTGAAGGATTTTGGAGGATTCAGGTTATGTGTAAGCAAATGTGTGTTAGGGTTAATAACTGAAAAATATTTTTACCGAACAAAGTCACTTAAGTGTGGTGGTTTGGAGCTTCAGAAATAAAAGTATAGTGGACTTAAATAACAAGGTAATAAAGTTGGATTTTACTTGATATCAATATTTATGTGTTAAATACTGTTTGGAGTTGATGTTTACTCTTCATGCAACTGTGCAAGCATGTTCTTCATGCTGTTCTGACCGGTCGAGGGTACCCGACCACACCGCACTGGGTCAAGTGTCAAGATGATGCGGTCAGGTACAATGCACAGAGAAAATCTATGCAAATGGCGGCTAATGGTTGATCGGACTGCATCTTCTGCTTGTCTTTTTTCCCCGTTTATTTCTTGTAGTTACTAACAAGCTGGAGACATACATTTCATGTATACGTCTTTTACAGTTGTGAAAACACATTGTAAACACACAGTGAACGTTAATATTAAGGCCTATCTGTTCAACATAAAAAGTTTGTTCAACTATTCGAATAGATTGTTATTTGCGAATAGTTGCTGACGATTAATCAAACAGCATTTAAAAAAAAAAATTATTCGCCCAGGCCTACAACTCATACTTTACCATATGAGTGCTAGCCTAGCCTTGCATCAATGCATTTAATATGATAAATCTATTCACACTAGTAGAGTGCCATGTGAACACATTCACCAAAAGTCTGTGCTGAAGATGAAGCAGTTAGTGCAGTTCAGTTCACCTTCGTTCTTATGTTACCAAACCCCTTTTTACTCAAATTCAGAATGGCCCAAGGTGCAGTTCATGTGAGGGGGTTAAAACAAATGCAGGCCTGGAATATTTCAATATTGTAGGGGGCCCATGAAAGGCCACTGTTCCTGAGTAAAGGCCGCTTCCATTAAAATATCAATATGTCTATGGGAACCTTTGTAAGGGGCACCAAGGCCAAGACCAGGACTATGGAGGTCATGGCCTCTTTTGCTTATAAATTGCCTTTCTGATATCACCTTTGGAAAGTCACCCCCTCAGTGGACAAGATCACATAAATTGCCTTTCTGATGTCACCTTTGCAAAGTCACCCCCTCAGTGGACAAGATCACATAAATTGCCTTTCTGATGTCACCTTTGGCAAAGTCACCCCCTCAGTGGACAAGATCACATAAATTGCCTTTCTGATGTCACCTTTGGCAAAGTCACCCCCTCAGTGGACAAGATCACCACAGTTTTGGCCCAATATCTATTTAAATAACACTAACAATATTGATACTGAGCTGTATGCATAAAAACGTAAGAGATGCCATTTGTTCCCTCCCAGTGAACATTAAGCTTTTCTGAATTCAAGATAAAAGGGGTTTGGACAAAATTCCTCGGTTGAGCCAATAAAACTTTGACTGTTTAGTTTCCACATGATATAACCATTCTTAACTGGGGAAATGATTGATGTTACCTTAGAGGTCCTCTTTAGCCATAATAATGTAGCCCTTGATTACCTTTCATGATGCCTTGTTTGATGTTACCTTAGAGGTCCTCTTTAGCCATAATAATGTAGCCCTTGATTACCTTTCATGATGCCTTGTTTCTGCAGGGACTCTATCGTCGGTCTCTTGCTGATGAAACTCTTCAGTTTGTTCTTAATCTTCTTCTTGTCTGTTCTTGATCTTCCTATCTCTATGAGATTCTCCAGCTCTGAAACAAACGGGGAAATATGAACAATTGTTAGCGACGCACCCTCACAGTGCTTTTGGTGAGCATTGGATACAGGGAAAGGGTTGGGGAAAGGGTTGGGGAGGGGGAGGGGAGAGGGGAGGGAGAGGGGAGGGAGAGGGGGAGGGAGAGGGGGAGGGAGAGGGGAGGGGGAGGGAAAGGGGAGGGAAAGGGGAGGGAAAGGGGAGGGGAGGGGGAGGGAGAGGGAGGGGGGAGGGGGGAGAGGGAGGAGGGAGGAGGGGGGAGAGGGAGGGAGGAGGGGGGAGAGGGAGGAGGGGGGAGAGGGAGGAGGGGGGAGAGGAAGGAGTGGGATGAATGGGGAGGAGGGGGAGGGTAAAGGAGGATATGTATACCCCCATACATTATTTTGTATGCCCACTCCATCTTTGAGACACTAGATCCACCTTTGGCAAACATATAATGTACAGACCATAATGACCGTTGCCTTCACCAAGGCAGAACAAAATGCAAAATCCCAGTACTTATTTACCCACTGTAATTCACCCTCCCCCAAGCCCTGTCTAACATTTCATTGTAGTCCGAGCTACGCCTGTGTATCTATTGACTTACTCGGTTGTCGTGGTGATGTGGGTTGGTTGATTGGGCCATCGGTTGACTGACTGTAGGTTTCATCAAGACTGTTCTGTCTTCTGAGAGGACGCTGAGCTGCAGGTGGCTATCACAAAGAATCATCAACACTAAAAAGTTAACATTTCAGTCCAAAAAAAAAATGACAGCAAGTCATCATTTTTCTCCATGTAAGGGAAGGTAATTCATTGGTAATGTTGGCAAAACTGATTCTACGAGTATGTTTACTCCCCTTGAATCAAGAAGGTTTCAACTTACTTGTGACTTCACAAGAAAACAAACATCCATACAGATTTGTTATATTCATTCCGATGTGGAATTTAGGAAGGATTACTCTCTAGGGTAAACTGGCAATCATTTTCACTTTTATTAAAAATGACTGCACCTCAGACAAAACTACTTCTAGGAAAGATTGATACCATTAAATACCATTATTCTAATGGTGTGCCATGGTCATGCCATGTGGTTTAGTGCATTGGACTTGTGTTCAGATGGCTGAGTCGTCAGAATGTGGGTTGCTGGCCGCAACTGAGGTGCTTGTATCCTTAAAACACTATCTAATATGCTTCTCTTTGACTTACCAGAGTGTACTGCACCATGAATAGCTGTATACATGTACATGTACCATAGATGTGTACAGTATGAGTGACGGTGACTTACATGTACCATAGAGCGTACTGCACCATGGATAGCTGTATACCATAGACGTGTACTGTATGAGTGACGGTGACTTACCATAGAGCGTACTGCACCATGGATAGCTGTATACCATAGACGTGTACAGTATGAGTGACGGTGACTTACCATAGAGCGTACTGCACCATGGATAGCTGTATACCATAGACGTGTACAGTATGAGTGACGGTGACTTACCATAGAGCGTACTGCACCATGGACAGCTGTATACCATAGACGTGTACAGTATGAGTGACGGTGACTTACCATAGAGCGTACTGCACCATGGATAGCTGTATACCATAGACGTGTACAGAATGTGTACAGTATGAGTGACGGTGACTTACCATAGAGCGTACTGCACCATGGATAGCTGTATACCATAGACGTGTACAGTATGAGTGACGGTGACTTACCATAGAGCGTACTGCACCATGGATAGCTGTATACCATAGACGTGTACAGTATGAGTGATGGTGACTTACCATAGAGCGTACTGCACCATGGATAGCTGTATACCATAGACGTGTACAGTATGAGTGACGGTGACTTACCATAGATTGTACTGCACCATGGATAGCTGTATACCATAGACGTGTACAGTATGAGTGACGGTGACTTTCCATAGAGCCGACTGCACCATGGATAGCTGTATACCATAGACGTGTACAGTATGAGTGACGGTGACTTACCATAGAGCGTACTGCACCATGGATAGCTGTATACCATAGACGTGTACAGTATGAGTGACGGTGACTTACCATAGAGCGTACTGCACCATGGATAGCTGTATACCATAGACGTGTACAGTATGAGTGACGGTGACTTACCATAGAGAGTACTGCACCATGGATAGCTGTATACCATAGACGTGTACAGTATGAGTGACGGTGACTTACCATAGAGCGTACTGCACCATGGATAGCTGTATATCATAGACGTGTACAGTATGAGTGATGGTGACTTACCATAGAGCGTACTGCACCATGGATAGCTGTATACCATAGATGTGTGTCTTCCTCAGTGTCACCTTGAAACCAGTACTCTTTATCTGTCGCTGTATGCAGCTATAATTATTTAACAAATAGTGGATATATAAGATTTCAAAGATGCATTACCCTTACTGTTTTTTTAATCTAAAAATATGAGTATGAGGTATACAGAAACTGCTTGATAGCCCTGGGATTGGTGGATTTTTTATTTAAAAATTTTTTTTTTTAATGAAAGGTTGCCAAAACACAAGGCCCTTGAATGCCACTCAAAGTGCAGGCACTTAACAATTATACATTATTATTATTGTAAGTAAATAAACAACTCTTCACACTTCTATCAGAGCCAGAAATTAAAATCATCGCCAACATTTCAAAATATGATAAAGAGTAATTTGATGCCCAACATCAATCATCACCATGAAAACAAACACGCAAGAGTTTCCATTCATGCACAAACTTTCCCTTTTGTACTGTACATAGATCATTATCCGCCACGCCAATATCGTGCAATGAGGCAGTTTAACCAGTAAGAATTTTTAATGGGGGTTTAATTTGCACATGAGCAAATTAACTACGCCGGTCCCCAATGTGTATAGACTTAAGTGCGTTTAAACTGCGGAATCCTGAGAGGCCGTGACGCTTGATTACACACGTACCCATCAGCATCATCTGTTTATGTACAGCCACATTGACACTGCTTTCTAGTCAAGAATAATGTACATGTAGCTTACCTCAATATAGCTCTTCTTTGTGTATTTGGACTGTTTCTCATTGTGGAAAGATACCTCTGATCCCCACAGCTCAATCATCATGTCTGCAGTCCCAGATTTCTACAAGGGCAAAACAAATTAATCACATGTACAAGATATAGTAAACGAACTTGTATCAGAGTCGTCAAATGTGTCTGGTGTACATGTACGTGTATATATACATGTACACTGTATGTCCACACTTATTGGTACAAATGATAACTATTGGTGTGTGACTACAGGGTATAGTTTTCAGACTTGTATGTGAGTCCTCAAACCTCAAATGGGTCTGTCCACACCAGCTGGTACAAATGATAACTATTGGTGTGTGACTACAAGGTATAGTTTTCAGACTTGCATGTGAGTCCTCAAACCTCAAATGGGTCTGTCCACACCAGCTGGTACAAATGATAACTATACCGTACATTGTACTAACAACAAACTGCTTGATATTTCTTCCTGCTGGTTTTTGAATTCAACTGTTCTCCTTCCCCCTCCTCCCCCCAACACTCACAATTTCAATCAAGCCTACAGGCCCAACTGACGGCATCACAAGGCTATGTTAGGGGAAAAACAATGAGACACGCTCATACATGCACATATAGACACACCGGCAGATACATGTACATCAGGCCTTGAATTTCACACAAGCCATTGTATCTGTTGCCCAGGGGGACAATTTCATACAATAGCCGAGCCAGCATTTTTGTTTCGCATGTTCTGTTCACTCCCAGCCATAAACATTCCTACATAATCATAATGTATACTATTTGCTAGTAGTCCGTTTTAAAACGCTTAGCGAAAACATTTGCCAAGCAAAATAATCAGCAAGGTAACTCTATGAAATTGGCCCTCGGTTTTGTTCTTGCTGCCTTTTACAAATGTTCCCCTAGACATTCCGATATTCTAATGGAAGTGCATGCACTTCACTTACAAAAGGCGACCTTGCACCAACAAGAATGAAATTCCAGGCCTGTTACCCCTCCTCTGATCGAGGTATCTATAAAAACTAAATCCTAACTCCCCCAAAACCTGCAGATATTTACCAATTTTATATCTTTGAAGAATGTCAACGCCGATCCGTTCATGACTGTATGGGCATTCTGCCATTTGATCTTACGGGTTGCTTCCCTGATTTGGACATATTGTAAGTTGCCTTCCCTCTCACTGCTCGCCGTCTCTGGGTGTATATCACTTTGCTCAGTCTCCGAGTGACGACGGTGAACATTCTTTGGACAGCAAAGCAAATGTGAGTCATTCCCTGTGGATCTAGCGTGTAAATATTTTGTAAATCCCAAGCTAAAATTTCACTTAAAGCTAAATCTTTAGTAAAATATCTTGTAATGCGTGCATACTTTATAAGAATCAAGAGATGTACACACTGCAAAAACCAACCTGTGAAAGTTTAGCTTATGACATAAAACACAATAAAGGGGGCCACTTTGCATCCGTCATGTTAGCAGTTTTTCCAATGGTTGTTATTTATTTTTAAGTACCTGAAACCGACCAAAAAGTGTTTCAACATGTGAATGGACATGCAGGCTTATACTAGAACTAATTTGAGTTGATTTATTTAATTTTTTAATTTTTTAATTTATTTTTTTACCCTCAAATTTCCATAAAAATTGGACGGAAAAAGTTACCTCACTTTTCCGTCCATTTGTTGATGGAAATTTTAGGGTAATTAAAAAAATAATAGTAATAATCAACTCAAATTATCTTTAGGATAAGCATGCATGTCTATTCAAATGTTGAAATTCTTTTTGGGTGGTTTCAGATATTTAAAAAAAAATTACAACCATTAGAAAAACTGCTAACGTGATGGTAGGAAAATGGCCCCCTTTATTGTGTTTTATGTCTTATGTGTTGTTAATCCGAAAATAGTGAAAATGTATTCAGAATTGTTTGTCTTCAGTCCAACATTTTGTCTTCTGATGACAGAAATTAATTTTGGAAATTATTTAATTTCACTAAAACAAAAGCACCTGAAATGTTCAATGGGATATTTGACAATGTAATCAACTATATGCCAAGTTAGCTTCATGTCAAAATGTGATCGTTCATGTTTTTCAAGATAACCAATAGTGTATCTGCAAGTAACTTTGCAGGACCATCTACGTATAACATATTGCTGCAGAAAATCACAAAACAATTCCACTATATTCCAAAATACCTTACATGTAATGCACTTTGTTGACTTTCAACTATCATTGTTACAAATTAATACAAATTAAGCGCAACAATAGTACAAGTGAATTTCTATCCACACTGTTGGAAAAGCTTAAAATACAAATGCAGTTTCCAAAATGAACAACGGATTACATGTATACATATGCTGAATGATAGTTTGAATGCGAGGGTTACAAAATGATAGGGTTATCATTGTTAGGCAAGGAAAAAAAAGTCTCTAGTTTCTGGGCCCCACACATATCGCCTCAGACCACGCGTAAGCATTTTTAGTTTTTTTTTTTTTTAAGTTTTTTTGGCTATGAAGTAATGTCCAATTGCAGCCAGAATTGCTGGATCGATAGGAACTCTGCTGTGTATTAAACATACATTTTCACATACACTCACTGGCCATAAGTATTGCAACACACACCAAAGTTCAGTTTGGAGAACTGTGTTACAATAATTTATTTTATTTTATTTACACTACTTAACCCTCCTATGGTTTGACCTTTCAAAACCTTTCAAAATCTGCTTACGGGCCAAAATGGCTATCAATTATTATGAACCCTTTAAAACCCTCCAGAATTTGTTGCTACTGAACAACCACACCTTTCAATACCCTTTGAAAGGTATTGAAACATTTCAACACCAGTTTGTTCAGAGAGTTGTTACACCTTTCGAAACCTTTCATAGGCCCCTTTTGTCAGACAGTTTTCTCACCTTTCAAAACCCTTCAGTACAGCAAACTTGAAAGGTTTTGAAAGGTCTGACAATTCTATGGCAACTGCACTGTACATAGGAGGGTTAAAGACTTCTTGAAAGTGCCTGTGTTTTGAAGTCAATGTTCTTTTTTTACTGTTCTTGCTCGGAAATTATGTAATACACGATCGATGAAATCAGATTAAATGATCATCTCACTGGTTACTGTAAAATGCTCTGTTTTGAGTCTGTTGCAATACTTTTGGCCAGTGAGTGTACATGTTCGGGTATGAACGTTTCCCCGATTTTGTGTGGCCTCTCTGTATGCAAAAAAAGGTTGTGATTACCATGCATCACCGCAACGATTTTGAAGCTGACCAAGGATCACGAAACCGGAGACTTATTTTTATTTGCCTTAGGGTTAGTCCAGTTTGTAGACACATGTTTGCAGACTACATGTTATGTGCTGGGTTAATATTGAAGCTTTGAAGGGAAGCTACAACACTGAAACATTCATTCCAACCATCAGATTTAAGAACCTAAACTGGTTTTTCTTCTTTGAAAATTACAACAACAAAAAAATAAATAAATAAAAAAAATTGCAGCTTTATATCGTTGTTTTCAAAAAGGTGTCGAGAAGCAACTTTTTGTAATTCAGACAGAAGTACTTCAGACTGAACAGTTTGCTGATTTCAGCTATCACTTTTGACAAACAAAACATTTCCATGTCTGGAGTGCAACAAAGCACTCCAGACATAATCATTTATCAGGATGATTGACACATGTAGATGTACACAACTTTACACCAAGTAATCTAATAACCGGTTTACGACAATGTACACGTATCTGATAATTACCAATGTTGTACCTTCCCTTTATTGCAATGTCAAAAAGAGAAACATTAACACAAAATTAATGAACACCAATTTAAAAAAAAAATTAAATTAAAAAGCATTTTTTATTTGGCTTGCTGGCAATGCGGTAAGCTCACATGTTGATGTTGATGAGCAGTGGATATGATTGATGGGAGGTCTCCATTACCAGACCAAGAGAGCCCAATGACTGACCATAGCAGTAAGTAAACAGCCACCCCATCCCTCCACCAAAAAGAACTCTGAAGTCTCTGAAGCATGTTAATGTGATTCTTAAAGTTTTAAACAAGACATCGAAAGGGTTTGTTCACAAAAGACAGGATAAAGCAGGGACATCAGAACATTGGCGGATTCAGGGAAGGGAAGGGGGGGGGAGTGCAAAGGTGGTAAATGTGTCTCCTCTTTATCATCATGTATTTAGCCTACGTTTTTAAGTGTGGCAACCCTTTTTAACCATGTAACTCGGGTTCCACCCCCCTCTCGCAAATTTCTCAAAAATGTCACAAATCACACAAAGGAAAAGGGGTGAAGTCATTTGAACATAAGCCATGCCTCTTTTACAGTGGAGTGGTTCCAAAAAAATTCACAAATGCATTTCCCAATTGTCAAGTCTTATACATGTACATGTACATGTACAGCAGTTGATCGTAATTTATGTTAAATTGCAAAATATTTGAATCTGTGACAGAACTGTATTGAAAAAATATGTATAATTAAGTTGTAAAAATGATTGCTTGTACTGTGAACATGCGTGGTTATGACCTACATGTACATTACGATGAGGATAGTGATTTTATTTCCTAACATATGAAGTGAGGAAGATAAGGATTGCAATACTGTCATGTTATGTTGTTTAAATCGGCAATGGCAGAATCTCCATCTCCTACAAAAGAGTATGGGCATACTGGCGATAGTTTGATTTGAATGATTATATGAACAAAGATTGTATGATCGTATGAACAAAGATTGTATGATCGTATGAACAAAGATTGTATGATCGTATTAACAAAGATTGTATGACTGTATGAACAAAGATTGTATGAACAAAGATTGTATGATTGTATGAACAAAGATTGTATGATTGTATGAACAAATATTGTATGATTGTATGAACAAAGACTGTATTAACAAAGATTGTATTAACAAAGATTGTATGATTGTACGAACAAAGATTGTATGATTGTATGAAGTATGATTGTATGAACAAAGATTGTATGAACAAATATTGTATGATTGTATGAACAAAGATTGTATGATTGTATGAACAAAGATGGAATGAACAAAGATTGTATGAACAAATATTGTATGATTGTATGAACAAAGATTGTATGATTGTATGAACAAAGATTGTATGAACAAAGATTGCATGACTGTATGAACAAAGATTGTATGATTGTATGAACAAAGATTGTATGACTGTACGAACAAAGATTGTGTGATTGTATGAACAAAGATTGTATGATTGTATGAACAAAGATTGTATGATTGTACGAACAAAGATTGTATGATTGTATGAACAAAGATTGTATGACTGTATGAACAAAGATTGTATGATTGTATGAACAAAGATTGTATGAACAAAGATTGTATGATTGTATGAACAAAGATTGTATGAACAAAGATTGTATGATTGTATGAACAAAGATTGTATGATCAAAGATTGTATGATTGTATGAACAAAGATTGTATGAACAAAGATTGTATGATTGTATGAACAAAGATTGTATGATTGTATGAACAAAGATTGTATGAACAAAGATTGTATGATTGTATGAACAAAGATTGTATGATCAAAGATTGTATGATTGTATGAACAAAGATTGTATGAACAAAGATTGTATGAACAAAGATTGTATGATTGTATGAACAAAGATTGTATGATCAAAGATTGTATGATTGTATGAACAAAGATTGTATGAACAAAGATTGTATGATTGTATGAACAAAGATTGTATGAACAAAGATTGTATGACTGTATGAACAAAGATTGTATGATTGTATGAACAAAGATTGTATGATTGTATGATCAAAGATTGTATGACTGTATGAACAAAGATTGTATGATCAAAGATTGTATGATTGTATGAACAAAGATTGTATGATCAAAGATTGTATGACTGTATGAACAAAGATTGTATGATCAAAGATTGTATGACTGTATGAACAAAGATTGTATGATCAAAGATTGTATGACTGTATGAACAAAGATTGTATGATCAAAGATTGTATGACTGTATGAACAAAGATTGTATGATCAAAGATTGTATGAACAAAGATTGTATGAACAAAGATTGTATGATCAAAGATTGCATGACTGTATGAACAAAGATTGTATGATCAAAGATTGTATGACTGTATGAACAAAGATTGTATGATCAAAGATTGTATGAACAAAGATTGTATGAACAAAGATTGTATGATCAAAGATTGCATGACTGTATGAACAAAGATTGTATGATCAAAGATTGTATGACTGTATGAACAAAGATTGCATGATCAAAGATTGCATGACTGTATGAACAAAGATTGTATGATCAAAGATTGTATGATTGTATGAACAAAGATTGTATGATCAAAGATTGCATGACTGTACGAACAAAGATTGTATGATCAAAGATTGTATGATTGTATGATCAAAGATTGTATGACTGTATGAACAAAGATTGTATGATCAAAGATTGTATGACTGTATGAACAAAGATTGTATGATCAAAGATTGTATGACTGTATGAACAAAGATTGTATGATCAAAGATTGTATGAACAAAGATTGCATGATCAAAGATTGTATGATTGTATGAACAAAGATTGTATGATTGTATGAACAAAGATTGCATGACTGTATGAACAAAGATTGTATGACTGTATGATCAAAGATTGCATGACTGTATGAACAAAGATTGTATGATCAAAGATTGTATGACTGTATGAACAAAGATTGTATGATCAAAGATTGTATGAACAAAGATTGTATGATCAAAGATTGTATGATTGTATGAACAAAGATTGTATGATTGTATGAACAAAGATTGCATGACTGTATGAACAAAGATTGTATGACTGTATGATCAAAGATTGCATGACTGTATGAACAAAGATTGTATGATCAAAGATTGCATGACTGTATGAACAAAGATTGTATGATCAAAGATTGTATGAACAAAGATTGCATGATCAAAGATTGCATGACTGTATGAACAAAGATTGTATGATCAAAGATTGTATGATTGTATGAACAAAGATTGTATGATCAAAGATTGCATGACTGTATGAACAAAGATTGTATGATCAAAGATTGCATGATTGTATGAACAAAGATTGTATGATCAAAGATTGTATGAACAAAGATTGCATGATCAAAGATTGTATGATTGTATGAACAAAGATTGTATGATTGTATGAACAAAGATTGCATGACTGTATGAACAAAGATTGTATGACTGTATGATCAAAGATTGCATGACTGTACGAACAAAGATTGTATGATCAAAGATTGTATGATTGTATGAACAAAGATTGTATGATCAAAGATTGCATGACTGTATGAACAAAGATTGTATGATCAAAGATTGCATGACTGTATGAACAAAGATTGCATGACTGTATGAACAAAGATTGTATGATCAAAGATTGTATGATTGTATGAACAAAGATTGCATGACTGTATGAACAAAGATTGTATGACTGTATGATCAAAGATTGCATGACTGTATGAACAAAGATTGTATGATCAAAGATTGCATGACTGTATGAACAAAGATTGTATGATCAAAGATTGTATGAACAAAGATTGCATGATCAAAGATTGCATGACTGTATGAACAAAGATTGTATGATCAAAGATTGCATGACTGTATGAACAAAGATTGTATGATCAAAGATTGCATGATTGTATGAACAAAGATTGTATGATCAAAGATTGTATGATTGTATGAACAAAGATTGTATGATCAAAGATTGTATGATTGTATGAACAAAGATTGTATGATCAAAGATTGTATGATTGTATGAACAAAGATTGTATGATCAAAGATTGCATGACTGTATGAACAAAGATTGCATGATCAAAGATTGCATGACTGTATGAACAAAGATTGTATGATCAAAGATTGTATGATTGTATGAACAAAGATTGTATGATCAAAGATTGCATGACTGTACGAACAAAGATTGTATGATCAAAGATTGTATGATTGTATGATCAAAGATTGTATGACTGTATGAACAAAGATTGTATGATCAAAGATTGCATGACTGTATGAACAAAGATTGTATGATCAAAGATTGTATGACTGTATGAACAAAGATTGTATGATCAAAGATTGTATGAACAAAGATTGTATGAACAAAGATTGTATGATCAAAGATTGCATGACTGTATGAACAAAGATTGTATGATCAAAGATTGTATGATTGTATGAACAAAGATTGTATGATCAAAGATTGTATGATTGTATGAACAAAGATTGTATGATCAAAGATTGTATGAACAAAGATTGCATGATCAAAGATTGCATGACTGTATGAACAAAGATTGTATGATCAAAGATTGTATGATTGTATGAACAAAGATTGTATGATCAAAGATTGCATGACTGTATGAACAAAGATTGTATGATCAAAGATTGTATGACTGTATGAACAAAGATTGTATGATCAAAGATTGTATGATTGTATGAACAAAGATTGTATGATCAAAGATTGTATGAACAAAGATTGTATGAACAAAGATTGTATGAACAAAGATTGTATGAACAAAGATTGTGTGAACAAAGATTGTATGATTGTATGAACAAAGATTGTATGATTGTATGAAAAAAGATTGTATGATTGTATGAACAAAGATTGTATGAACAAAGATTGTATGAACAAAGATTGTATGATTGTATGAACAAAGATTGTATGATTGTATGAAAAAAGATTGTATGATTGTATGAACAAAGATTGTATGAACAAAGATTGTATGAACAAAGATTGTATGAACAAAGATTGTATGAACAAAGATTGTATGAACAAAGATTGTGTGAACAAAGATTGTATGAACAAAGATTGTATGAACAAAGATTGTATGAACAAAGATTGTATGAACAAAGATTGTATGAACAAAGATTGTATGAACAAAGATTGTGTGAACAAAGATTGTATGAACAAAGATTGTATGACTGTATGAACAAAGATTGTGTGAACAAAGATTGTATGAACAAAGATTGTATGACTGTATGAACAAAGATTGTATGAACAAAGATTGTATGATTGTATGAACAAAGATTGTATGACTGTATGAACAAAGATTGTATGACTGTATGAACAAAGATTGTATGAACAAAGATTGTATGACTGTATGAACAAAGATTGTATGAACAAAGATTGTATGATTGTATGAACAAAGATTGTATGAACAAAGATTGTATGACTGTATGAACAAAGATTGTATGACTGTATGAACAAAGATTGTATGAACAAAGATTGTATGACTGTATGAACAAAGATTGTATGAACAAAGATTGTATGACTGTATGAACAAAGATTGTATGAACAAAGATTGTATGACTGTATGAACAAAGATTGTATGACTGTATGAACAAAGATTGTATGAACAAAGATTGTATGACTGTATGAACAAAGATTGTATGAACAAAGATTGTATGACTGTATGAACAAAGATTGTATGATCAAAGATTGTATGAACAAAGATTGCATGATCAAAGATTGTATGATTGTATGAACAAAGATTGTATGATTGTATGAACAAAGATTGTATGATTGTATGAACAAAGATTGTATGACTGTATGAACAAAGATTGTATGAACAAAGATTGTATGACTGTATGAACAAAGATTGTATGAACAAAGATTGTATGACTGTATGAACAAAGATTGTATGACTGTATGAACAAAGATTGTATGACTGTATGAACAAAGATTGTATGAACAAAGATTGTATGACTGTATGAACAAAGATTGTATGACTGTATGAACAAAGATTGTATGAACAAAGATTGTATGAACAAAGATTGTATGACTGTATGAACAAAGATTGTATGAACAAAGATTGTATGAACAAAGATTGTATGACTGTATGAACAAAGATTGTATGACTGTATGAACAAAGATTGTATGAACAAAGATTGTATGAACAAAGATTGTATGACTGTATGAACAAAGATTGTATGACTGTATGAACAAAGATTGTATGAACAAAGATTGTATGACTGTATGAACAAAGATTGTATGAACAAAGATTGTATGACTGTATGAACAAAGATTGTATGAACAAAGATTGTATGACTGTATGAACAAAGATTGTATGAACAAAGATTGTATGACTGTATGAACAAAGATTGTATGACTGTATGAACAAAGATTGTATGAACAAAGATTGTATGACTGTATGAACAAAGATTGTATGAACAAAGATTGTATGACTGTATGAACAAAGATTGTATGAACAAAGATTGTATGACTGTATGAACAAAGATTGTATGACTGTATGAACAAAGATTGTATGAACAAAGATTGTATGACTGTATGAACAAAGATTGTATGAACAAAGATTGTATGACTGTATGAACAAAGATTGTATGAACAAAGATTGTATGACTGTATGAACAAAGATTGTATGAACAAAGATTGTATGACTGTATGAACAAAGATTGTATGAACAAAGATTGTATGACTGTATGAACAAAGATTGTATGACTGTATGAACAAAGATTGTATGAACAAAGATTGTATGACTGTATGAACAAAGATTGTATGAACAAAGATTGTATGACTGTATGAACAAAGATTGTATGAACAAAGATTGTATGACTGTATGAACAAAGATTGTATGAACAAAGATTGTATGACTGTATGAACAAAGATTGTATGACTGTATGAACAAAGATTGTATGACTGTATGAACAAAGATTGTATGACTGTATGAACAAAGATTGTATGAACAAAGATTGTATGACTGTATGAACAAAGATTGTATGAACAAAGATTGTATGACTGTATGAACAAAGATTGTATGATCAAAGATTGTATGACTGTATGAACAAAGATTGTATGAACAAAGATTGTATGATTGTACGAACAAAGATTGTATGAACAAAGATTGTATGATTGTATGAACAAAGATTGTATGAACAAAGATTGTATGACTGTATGAACAAAGATTGTATGAACAAAGATTGTATGACTGTATGAACAAAGATTGTATGAACAAAGATTGTATGACTGTATGAACAAAGATTGTATGACTGTATGAACAAAGATTGTATGACTGTATGAACAAAGATTGTATGAACAAAGATTGTATGACTGTATGAACAAAGATTGTATGAACAAAGATTGTATGACTGTATGAACAAAGATTGTATGACTGTATGAACAAAGATTGTATGACTGTATGAACAAAGATTGTATGAACAAAGATTGTATGACTGTATGAACAAAGATTGTATGAACAAAGATTGTATGACTGTATGAACAAAGATTGTATGAACAAAGATTGTATGACTGTATGAACAAAGATTGTATGACTGTATGAACAAAGATTGTATGAACAAAGATTGTATGACTGTATGAACAAAGATTGTATGATCAAAGATTGTATGACTGTATGAACAAAGATTGTATGAACAAAGATTGTATGACTGTATGAACAAAGATTGTATGAACAAAGATTGTATGACTGTATGAACAAAGATTGTATGACTGTATGAACAAAGATTGTATGAACAAAGATTGTATGACTGTATGAACAAAGATTGTATGAACAAAGATTGTATGACTGTATGAACAAAGATTGTATGAACAAAGATTGTATGATCAAAGATTGTATGACTGTATGAACAAAGATTGTATGAACAAAGATTGTATGACTGTATGAACAAAGATTGTATGAACAAAGATTGTATGACTGTATGAACAAAGATTGTATGACTGTATGAACAAAGATTGTATGACTGTATGAACAAAGATTGTATGAACAAAGATTGTATGACTGTATGAACAAAGATTGTATGAACAAAGATTGTATGACTGTATGAACAAAGATTGTATGAACAAAGATTGTATGACTGTATGAACAAAGATTGTGTGAACAAAGATTGTATGAACAAAGATTGTATGACTGTATGAACAAAGATTGTATGAACAAAGATTGTATGAACAAAGATTGTATGAACAAAGATTGTATGAACAAAGATTGTATGAACAAAGATTGTATGAACAAAGATTGTATGAACAAAGATTGTATGAACAAAGATTGTATGATTGTATGAACAAAGATTGTATGAACAAAGATTGTATGAACAAAGATTGTATGAACAAAGATTGTATGAACAAAGATTGTATGAACAAAGATTGTATGATTGTATGAACAAAGATTGTATGAACAAAGATTGTATGATTGTATGAACAAAGATTGTATGAACAAAGATTGTATGATTGTATGAACAAAGATTGTATGAACAAAGATTGTATGAACAAAGATTGTGTGAACAAAGATTGTATGAACAAAGATTGTATGAACAAAGATTGTATGAACAAAGATTGTGTGAACAAAGATTGTATGAACAAAGATTGTATGAACAAAGATTGTATGAACAAAGATTGTATGAACAAAGATTGTGTGAACAAAGATTGTATGAACAAAGATTGTATGAACAAAGATTGTATGAACAAAGATTGTATGAACAAAGATTGTGTGAACAAAGATTGTATGAACAAAGATTGTATGAACAAAGATTGTATGAACAAAGATTGTATGATTGTATGAACAAAGATTGTATGATCAAAGATTGCATGACTGTACGAACAAAGATTGTATGATCAAAGATTGTATGATTGTATGAACAAAGATTGTATGAACAAAGATTGTATGATCAAAGATTGTATGATTGTATGAACAAAGATTGTATGAACAAAGATTGTATGAACAAAGATTGTATGAACAAAGATTGTATGATTGTATGAACAAAGATTGTATGAACAAAGATTGTATGAACAAAGATTGTATGAACAAAGATTGTATGAACAAAGATTGTATGAACAAAGATTGTGTGAACAAAGATTGTATGAACAAAGATTGTATGAACAAAGATTGTATGAACAAAGATTGTATGAACAAAGATTGTATGAACAAAGATTGTATGAACAAAGATTGTATGAACAAAGATTGTATGAACAAAGATTGTATGAACAAAGATTGTATGAACAAAGATTGTATGATTGTATGAACAAAGATTGTATGATCAAAGATTGCATGACTGTACGAACAAAGATTGTATGATCAAAGATTGTATGATTGTATGAACAAAGATTGTATGATCAAAGATTGCATGACTGTACGAACAAAGATTGTATGATCAAAGATTGTATGATTGTATGAACAAAGATTGTATGATCAAAGATTGCATGACTGTATGAACAAAGATTGTATGATCAAAGATTGTATGATTGTATGAACAAAGATTGTATGATTGTATGAACAAAGATTGTATGATTGTATGAACAAAGATTGTATGATTGTATGAACAAAGATTGTATGATTGTATGAACAAAGATTGTATGATTGTATGAACAAAGATTGTATGATTGTATGAACAAAGATTGTATGATCAAAGATTGTATGACTGTATGAACAAAGATTGTATGATCAAAGATTGTATGACTGTATGAACAAAGATTGTATGATCAAAGATTGTATGACTGTATGAACAAAGATTGTATGATCAAAGATTGTATGAACAAAGATTGTATGAACAAAGATTGTATGATCAAAGATTGCATGACTGTATGAACAAAGATTGTATGATCAAAGATTGCATGACTGTATGAACAAAGATTGCATGATCAAAGATTGCATGACTGTATGAACAAAGATTGTATGATCAAAGATTGTATGAACAAAGATTGTATGAACAAAGATTGTATGACTGTATGAACAAAGATTGTATGATCAAAGATTGTATGATTGTATGAACAAAGATTGTATGATCAAAGATTGCATGACTGTATGAACAAAGATTGCATGATCAAAGATTGCATGACTGTATGAACAAAGATTGTATGATCAAAGATTGTATGAACAAAGATTGTATGAACAAAGATTGTATGATCAAAGATTGCATGACTGTATGAACAAAGATTGTATGATCAAAGATTGTATGATCAAAGATTGTATGACTGTATGAACAAAGATTGTATGATCAAAGATTGTATGACTGTATGAACAAAGATTGTATGATCAAAGATTGTATGAACAAAGATTGTATGAACAAAGATTGTATGATCAAAGATTGCATGACTGTATGAACAAAGATTGTATGATCAAAGATTGCATGACTGTATGAACAAAGATTGCATGATCAAAGATTGCATGACTGTATGAACAAAGATTGTATGATCAAAGATTGTATGATCAAAGATTGTATGACTGTATGAACAAAGATTGTATGATCAAAGATTGTATGACTGTATGAACAAAGATTGTATGATCAAAGATTGTATGAACAAAGATTGTATGAACAAAGATTGTATGATCAAAGATTGCATGACTGTATGAACAAAGATTGTATGATCAAAGATTGCATGACTGTATGAACAAAGATTGCATGATCAAAGATTGCATGACTGTATGAACAAAGATTGTATGATCAAAGATTGTATGAACAAAGATTGTATGAACAAAGATTGTATGACTGTATGAACAAAGATTGTATGATCAAAGATTGTATGATTGTATGAACAAAGATTGTATGATCAAAGATTGCATGACTGTATGAACAAAGATTGCATGATCAAAGATTGCATGACTGTATGAACAAAGATTGTATGATCAAAGATTGTATGAACAAAGATTGTATGAACAAAGATTGTATGACTGTATGAACAAAGATTGTATGAACAAAGATTGTATGAACAAAGATTGTATGATTGTATGAACAAAGATTGTATGAACAAAGATTGTATGAACAAAGATTGTATGATTGTATGAACAAAGATTGTATGACTGTATGAACAAAGATTGTATGACTGTATGAACAAAGATTGTATGATTGTATGAACAAAGATTGTATGAACAAAGATTGTATGACTGTATGAACAAAGATTGTATGATCAAAGATTGTATGACTGTATGAACAAAGATTGTATGATTGTATGAACAAAGATTGTATGAACAAAGATTGTATGACTGTATGAACAAAGATTGTATGATCAAAGATTGTATGACTGTATGAACAAAGATTGTATGAACAAAGATTGTATGAACAAAGATTGTATGAACAAAGATTGTATGACTGTATGAACAAAGATTGTATGACTGTATGAATAAAGATTGTATGACTGTATGAACAAAGATTGTATGATTGTATGAACAAAGATTGTATGATTGTATGAACAAAGATTGTATGATTGTATGAACAAAGATTGTATGAACAAAGATTGTATGATTGTATGAACAAAGATTGTATGAACAAAGATTGTATGAACAAAGATTGTATGATTGTATGAACAAAGATTGTATGAACAAAGATTGTATGATTGTATGAACAAAGATTGCATGAACAAAGATTGTATGATTGTATGAACAAAGATTGTATGAACAAAGATTGTATGATTGTATGAACAAAGATTGTATGATTGTATAAACAAAACAAAACACAAAAACAACAAACAAACAAACACCCACCCACACACACACACACCCCCACACAAGTGTGTAAACACTTGCAAACATGGACCTCCTATTGTTCTGTATTGTTCCAACAACCTACTATTCTTCATTGTGAGAGCAACCGAGGACCTATCGTCTCTTTTGTTATAAATCCTTGGTTTGAATGTGTATACATGAACACCCATACTTGTTGCGTAGTTGTTGGGACTTACACCACTCCTGCTATTTTCAAGTCAATTTAAGCGCACATTTATTCCCATACGCTTACAACATAAGCAAAGAATGCAAATGCAAATGGAGGTGGGCAGGTCAAATTGGGTGATTAGACAATGAGAGATGGACAAGACTGACAACCGAATGGCAACCACTCAATGGTAAAAGAAAACAAGGCAGACCAAGGGCAAAATGGCGGGATGAAATTTCTGAAGCACTTGGGACACCTGAATGGCCGAGGCACGCAAGGGGGGTTAGGGAGGGCAGGAGGAGGGGTTTGCAAAACTGTGATCTTAAAATGTACATGTACGTGTACATTTTAGGCAATATGAAACACTACTGACACACTGCCAGGTAAAAATCATCACACATGTAGACAGCCCGAATTGACCACAACTTTCTCTGACCATCAGAGAATCTTGTGGTGGGTTCAGTCACGTCAATGATGATTGCACACATGCCAACAGTGTTTCACATTGGGATCACATATTGGGTTTAAAATGTACTACATTAAGAGCTCAGTCATACATGTAACGGTTATTAATGGTTGAGTAACCTGTACAGTAGACACTTCATGGTGTGCCATGGACGAGCGGTCTAGTGCATCGGATTTGTGTTCTGATGGCTGAGTCGACAGAATGTGGGTTCGAATCCTGGCCGTGACCGTGGTATTTGTGTCCTTGAGCAAGACACTTTACCATAATTGCTTCTCTCCACCCAGGGGTAAATGGGTACCTGTGAGGGCAGAGTTGGTTGTTGTGTTTGATTAGTCCTATATGCGCCGAAATGGCAGCAATTGAGCTGTATACTCCCCAGGAGCTGAGATTTCAGGAATGATTTATGTGCCTGATGAGCAGGGGTAATAATGTAATGCGCCTTGAGCACCAGTTTGGTGGATACGTGCGCTGTATACATGTAAGTCCACATTATTATTATTATTCATGAAGCTTCAACTTATTCAACCACACATGAAACAAATGCAATGGATACCGACAATGATATACCCGTTTGGAAAATGAAGAGGAGCCCTCAACCAAGGAAATGACACCAACTACATGTTATGATTCCTCAACCTACACCAACTGGAAACCAATGATTTGTACGTGTACATGCAGTGAGTGATAAAATGTGCACATGATCTGCAATCATGTTAAAGCCGTGAATGGACATGAGATAGAGGGCGCTACACAAGGTCACCCAGACACTAAAGCTCGCCTGTCACCTGCAGTAGACCAATGCTGAATCAATGCATTTATTTATAGCACTTTCAGTCAAAAGGGAGGCCGTACAAATCAATACATTAACAGCCAACATCACAATACATGTCCCATTATACAAGGGATCAATTAACCCACCATCAAAAAGCGACTTTCGGATGGAAGGAAGACAGACTGTGTTTTGCTGGAGCGATCATTGTTACCCCGCGATTTCCTCCATCGAATCTCACTGCTCTCCCCGGTTTCCTCGTATTTTCGACGGCGGATGGACAGAGGCTCCTACAGAAATGTGGCAGCACTAAAGTTATTGAATGGAACTTTAAAGCAAAATAAAACAAAAACAAGCATGCACATACACATAGTTCTTGATAAAGAAAACCTCTAAGCACAGCTGCAAAGAACAGAACATTTACATTTGTCAATCAAAAAACTACTCAAAATTATTTCAACAAAAATCAACAAAAACAGTGTTAATGAGTACTTTAGCTGTTATTACTATGAACAGGAAAAATGTCTGAAAACGGTACAATGAATATAACATTTCAGACAATTTAACATCTGAAACAAAAGCTGAATTATATGTACATGCATATGACATAAAACACAATAAAGGGGGCCACTTTCCTACCGTCACGTTAGCAGTTTTTCTAATGGTTGTAATTTTTTTTTAAATATCTGAAACCACCCAAAAAGAATTTCAACATTTGAATAGACATGCATGCTTATCCTAAAGATAATTTGAGTTGATTATTACTATTATTTTTTTAATTACCCTAAAATTTCCATCAACAAATGGACGGAAAAGTGAGGTAACTTTTTCCGTCCAATTTTTATGGAAATTTGAGGGTAAAAAAAAAAATTTAAAAAAATTTTTAAAAATAAATCAACTCAAATTAGTTCTAGTATAAGCCTGCATGTCCATTCACATTTTGAAACACTTTTTGGTCAGTTTCAGGTACTTAAACATAAATAACAACCATTGGAAAAACTGCTAACGTGACGGATGCAAAGTGGCCCCCTTTATTGTGTTTTATGTCATATGTAGATTTCAGACATTTACACATGTACAGTGTACATAAAATGTTGTAGTTTCTGAAATGCTAGCATGGATTACACATACATGTTTCAAAACATATTCTACCCAGGAATGAGACCAACATGTCTAAAACATAATCTTGCATTGTGTTGGGAATAAGAATAAGGTACTGCACATGTAGCTGCCTTTAGTGAACAGAATTCTTTGAAATGTACAAGTAAGATCACACCCCCAATGCAGGATTATGTTCTGGACAATTGAACCAGTTCGCGTCGGGAATAAACAAGTTTTTCTGGGCCGCTTGGTGGGTTTCTTTTTCCCACACACACTTTCTTGAAGCTTCCACAGCGTGTACCCGTGGATCGACACGTTTTCCGGGGAGGTCACTTCACGCGCATGGCTCGTTGGCACATCAACCGAGCATGCATACACATACTCCCGAGTTTCCTGTGGCGTGCTTAGACGCTCTCCGATCCGTGGTGCAAAAAAAAATTGCGTGTGTACACGGCCTCCGACGCGAACTGGTTAAGAACACTTTCTGGGAAGAATGTCTGAAACCTAATCCAGACATTTCAGACATTTAATGCTAAGCGCCATTGTACTGTTTGCAACAGTTTTTCCTTCACAGGAGCATGTAAGACATGTTCCTGTTCATAATGCATGGCAAGCATGATTACAATTTTAAAGGCGTTGATAAAACTGACCATTGGAATACTGATTTCTAGGTCCACTCCTCTGCTTAATATTTGAGAATCTAATCCTGTAAACTAAAAGACATCATTTGGAAGATCTCACAAAACCTAGACTTTGACTTATATTCATCATACACAATGATATGACTTCAAATAAATTTCACCATCAGTTTTCGAGACTTAAATCTGTTTGAAAATTATTATCATTAACGCTCCTATGCCCAGGCTGAAATTTGGCCCAGTCAGCACGGCACTCACAGACGGTCACTTGAGTATTTTTGGTTGCATTGCCAATTGGTAGGTCAAACCACAGAGTCACACACAGCTGTGTATGTACTGATTTATTTGAGTGCACTGCACAAAGTCAATGGGTTGGGAGTTACATACAAATTTTGAGTGTCTTTGATTGGTTTTGGTTTGACCTCCTTATCACAGCCACATGTGCTTGCATGTATTTGAGTGCACTGCACAAAGTCAATGGGTTAAGAGAGACATACAAATTTTGAGTGTCTTTGAGTGTTAAACCCATAGGAGGGTTAATACAATTTGGTATGCCAAATTAAGGATTGCTACCTAAAATTCACGACAGTGAGATGGTTGCCCATACTTAACAATCAACATGTGAAAGTTTAATTCTTCTGTACGTACAATGTACAGGTACACAGTCTCAAGAAATGTGTGAAAATGCATTGACAATATTCACAGGAAACACTTGGAACAAGAAGTTGCCATCCAGCAACTTTTTGTAATAATTATGTGCATATTAATTGGAAAGTTTGTAATCAGGGCCCAAGTTCATAAAGCTTCTAGGCAGAAAATATTGCTTATCAAAATTTATCTGCTAGGCAAAATATTATAGCCGAGAACCTGCCAGAAGTATACATTACGTGTATCCTTTTCTTGGCTAAGCATAACGTTATTCTGCTCTGCAAACTGTGTGTGTGTTTTGTAGCTCTTTGAAATTGTTTAATGTGGGTACAGACCAAACTGACTAATGATTACGATGACGAATACAATCCCGTTGACTACAATAACATATTTTGTGCTGGTATTTTCTTTCAGATAGTTCACCTGTTTTAAGAACGGTTGCCAACAATGCATTGCTTAACCCTTTTTCTGTTGTTGTTGTTGTTGTTGTTTTTTTTTTTTTGGGTGTGCAATAATCACACTGAGGAGTCATCGTGGTGCACTGAACTTAAAGAAAACTAGGCTTGATTACATTCCTCCGTCTGTAAAGACCAACACAAATATACTCAGATAAACGCTTGACATTGGGGATGGTTTCTCTCAATGCCAAATTCTTAATTTCATCAATGTCAACTGTATTT
Organism: Zoroaster sp. YZ-2022; assembly: GCA_029582265.1. NCBI lineage: Eukaryota > Metazoa > Echinodermata > Asteroidea > Forcipulatida > Zoroasteridae > Zoroaster > Zoroaster sp. YZ-2022. The sequence goes on along the minus strand of CM055830.1, from coordinate 22,067,121 downwards.
AATTGATCGTATCAAAGAATTGTTTTATTTTGTGCATATACATGTATTATAGTTAAATTCTTTCGTAATATATAATTTGTTTTATTGCGCAATGAATCAGTGCGAATAAAGATTATTATCCCAACAAAATGTTAGTATAACTCCAATGCCAGCACAGCATCAGGCATACGTAAAATGCTTCTCAATGCAGCAATCATTCACACAGCCAAATAAAGCACATGCTTGCCAACATCCAATCTATCTACATAAACACGTACACGGTTTACGTACATGATTGAATACCATTTGTCAATTGATGTTTCATAGTTCACATTCTTGCAAGCCCATACTCAATCATTTTCTTAACAAGTACACGTGAAAGTAAATAAGAAGAAAAATAACCCTCCTACTCTCGGTCCATTTTGCCAGCGGGGTTGACAGACCCGCTAAAAACCCATCCTCTGTCAGTTTTTGAAAGTGGAATATTTAACTGTGCAGAATATTACCATGTACAGTCTTGATGCATTTCCACATGAAACCACTGACAAGTACTTTTTACCTTTCAAAACCTTTTGAGGGATCAAAAGGGTTTAATTAACGAAGAGTAAACACTGAGAAACACAATAACGTTTCACATTTGTTTTTATATAAAGTGCTTTGCTGTTCCTCTGTGTAGTTGATGTCATCACACCACGTTTGGTGATCAGGAGAATCAAACTGAGCATGTCCATGTACATACATGTACATGTACGTGTACTGTATATGAGTCGCGTGCCAGCTGTAACAATTTAGCTGGAAGTGAAACCCGGCATTGTGCTAAATACATCTATAGAGTGAAGTTTTGTTGGCATCATGCTGACTCAAACGCTTTTTAGTTTAGGATTCATGACCAGAAAACTTGAATTTTTTTTTTCTATTTCAACATAAATACCTCAACAGTTAAAATTTGAAAGCATTCCCGATACAGGAATTTATTAATGGGTACAACAGTTTATTTCAAAGTTGTTGCTCTTAATGTGCAGTATGTGTAATGTTACGCAGAAAATTGCGCTTCCATTTTCTGATGTGGTTCAATTTTCTCTGTGATGTACAATGTACACTGTGTACATGTAGATTGCACAAGTTGTATTGTAGCAGAATCACGTCAAACTTGTGCACAAACTTTCATATGGGTCAGCAAAGGGTTGTGTTTAAGTCAGTTTATGTGCATGTACAACTGTACATGACAACTGTACATGCATGCACATAGATAATCTGGAACCTTTGTGCCATACACTGTATTCATAATTGCCCAAGAAAGTTTCATTTCATTTATTGATTTCACAGGTAGAAAAACAAATACACACAAATTTACATTAAATTAACAGAAACAGAAACAAAGGTAGCACCCCTGTAGGATTACAAAAAAGTAAACTAAATTACTGTCGAGTTGATATCCTGATGCTACCACTTAGGAAGTAAACAAACATTGAATCACACAAAGAACGATATAAAACAACATGGCTTTAGGCACAGGCAAGTTCAGACAATTTCATTGGATGAAATGCGATCATGTGGAGAGGCATTAAAGGGATAATAGCGTCAAGATCAGCAGACTTTTGATTGGACATGGAATCCGTGTCCTAGTTTAACCCTCCTACAATCAGTGCAATTTTTGAAACAACCCATTCAGGCCACTCCAAGCCATTAGCTGTTGCCAGTGGCCGAGCGGTCTAGCTTACCGGATTCAAATTCTGGTGTTAGCAACATAATGTGGGTTCGAATCACGGCCGTGACACTTGTGTCCTTGAGCAAGACACTTAATCATAATTGCTTCTCTCCACCCAGGGGTTAAATGGGTACCTGTGAAGGCAGAGTTGGTTTGCTCTATGTGCGCTAGAAATGGCAGCAATTGAGCTGTATACTCCCCAGGGAGCTGAGATGGTTTCAGGAATGATTTATGAGCCTTATGAGCAGGGATAATAATATAATGCGCCTTGAGCACCACTTAGTTGGTGGATACGTGCGCTATATAAATCCACACATTATTATTATTATTACTGTCACACCACTGAGATTGCAGGGTAAGGTGGTCTCCCATTGATACATTGCAGGCCATACTAATATGTTCAAACATTTACAGTGGCCTTGGGTGACACACAGTTGATTTTGTAAGATTACTTGGAAAGGACAGCAGGCTTGTACATGTACATACTGAAGGTTGCTTTAGAACAGAATTTAGTGGATCGGAGTGGCCTCCATGTGTAGAAGGGTTAAGATGAACTCAGTGACGAGTGCATGCTGTAGATAACAGGGTATGATAAGATCATATTACTGCGGTTGATGCACAAATACTGAGACAGTGGCTGCATAATAATATTTATGGCATCAGCCATGGTAATTTAGCATGTCCTGGTATCTAGGGCAGTGCGCGCTCGTGGGGCATTATTTTCAGTCACTGAGTTCTTCTAAAACTAGGACACCGATTCCATGCCCCGTCAAAAGTCTGCTCTGGTTGTGATGATGTTGGTCCTTTAATGGCCGGTAAATTACCATGGTCGAGCGGTTTAGTGCGTCGGATTTGTGTTCCTGAGTCATCAGAATGTGGGTTCGAATCCTACCACGACCATGGTGCTTGTGTCCTTGAGCAAGACACTTTACCATAATTGCTTCTCTCCACCCAGGAGTAAATGGGTACCTGTGAGGGCAGAGTTGGTTGTTGTGTTTGATTAGCCCTATACAATGTATATGCCGAATTGGCAGCAATTGAGCTGTATACTCCCCAGGGAGCTCAGATGGTTTCAGGAATGATAATTTATGAGCCTGATGAGCAGGGGTAATAATGTAATGCACCTTGAGCACCAGTTAGGTGGATACGTGCGCTATATAAGTCTACATTATTATTATTTATTATTATTACTGGCCATAACAACAAACCAGCAAGTATGCACTTTGACTGCCAGCTGTTATTAGACGCGCAGACACAAACTTATGGGCCGAGTTTGATTTTCACCCGTCATAGATTTATCAGTTTCTTTCTGGCTCTTTTTCAATATTATTGACTGAATATTGACATTTTGAAAATGGAATCGAGATGGGCATTTCTGAATGGGAATAAAAGATTGACGCTTGGTCTTTGTCGCAGGATAAAGACCTTGGGGATGTGGCCTGTATTGCCTTTGGTCACGACTCATTGGTCTTTATCCAAAATTATATTCCCTTATTATGCCCAATAGCATGTGGTGTATATTCACAGAGTGTCAAGTCTGTGAAGTTCAAATTTAAACATGTGCTTGCAAATGGCCATCCCATTGGACCTTCAACATGTAACATCTTTGTCACAGAGGAGCACACCCACAATGTCATAGGTCAGAGTTCAACACCATCGACCTAGAGGTTGCTCAGTATGGTAAACCAATGCAGTCTGCTTCATTTTGTATGGATCTTTAAAAAGCTTCACCTGACTGAACTTTTTTGAATCAGTTTCTGTTCTAGGTTTGGAGTCTACAAATTGAGTCAGTCTTCAGTTGCTTGGTTTGAAATGTCCCATGAAATGTTTTCAGTAAATCAGAGTGTCGTGGCCGAGCGGTCTAGCGCACCGAACTCAAGTTCTGGTGTTGCCAGCAGCAGGGTGTGGGTTCGAGCCACGGTCATGACACTTGTGTCCTTGAGCAAGGTACTTAACCATAATTGCTTCGTCCTTCGGATGGGACGAAGTCAGAGGTCCCGTGTGTTGTGTAATACACGTAAAAAAGAATGCGCCTTGAGCACCACTTAGTTGGTGGATACGTGCGCTATATAAGTCCACACATTATTATTATTATTATGAAAAGTGAAAAAAGAAGAAGAAAAGAAGCAGATGAGATCTACTTGTATATAGTGGACTAGCATAATTTGGGCTACTTGTGGACTTCTGCTACTTGTAGACTACAAATATTGAGTACTCGTACAGGTAACATACATGTAGCAGTGGACTTACAGTGGGTAGATGCCAGCCTGTCTCTTCACGGTCTCCGCTGTAGTAATATGTCCGACCCTGATCATTCTGTGATTGATACCACTGTAAGAAATCAAACCAATATTTATTTTGTAATTTGTTATTAACATACACAATGTGTTCCTTATATATCTCATGGGATTATCACAGTTCTCCCTCAGGGCTCGGCTTTGAATTGGAAGAAGACAAGGAAGAAATTTCAGTTGAAGTCTAATGAGATACCCCAGTGAGTATCCAACACAATCAAGGTCTGAAAACCCAACCCACATGTCAGCTCGGGTGCGATTAGAATCCTGGGTCCACAGAGCTGAAAGGGGACAACAGTACGGCTACACCATGATCATAATTGCTTCCCTCAACCATTTCTCATACATTACCGTGTAGTTTATAATCGAACAATCCAAGAAGTTGTCATGTACAGTTGCACACTGTACACGTACATATTAAAGTGAACAGAATGGTCCTACATGTAACATTGATAGACAATATCTGCGGAGATACATGTAAGGTCAGTCTTGTGGTATTTTGATCAGCCAGCATGCAATGGCATGTACATCCATTGCCTGCTTGTTTATAAAGTTATTAACGAATGCGCACCTTCTATCTCGCTGAACTTATTAATCATTATTCTCCTGGTCGCACTGGACTTCGGTCATTGCACAACAGTGTTTTAGCCAGGATTTGGTAAAGTGGGAGTGCAAAAAAAAAAGTGGGAGTGCAACTTATTGGAGTCCAAAATTTGTGTGCGAAGCACACAACTTGAGCGCGGAGCGCGAAGTCCCTCACGGCCGGGGTCCAGGGCCTGCTTAAGGACCCTGGAAGCTCTGGCTATTTTAGATGCTCTCTGGTGGTCTCTAATGCATTTCTGATACCTGTTTTTCAGGTAAAAATTAGCTAATTTGGTTAGATTGTTTCCTTTTTTAAACAAAAAATAATAAGTTTAGCAGAAAATACAGAATGTGCAATAGTCCACTAATTTTGCATAGTGATAGCCATTAGTAATTAAAGTTTTTAAGAAAGTTTGTTAACACAATATATTTGGAAATGCGTATGCCATGAAACTAGTATTTATACCAGCAAGTGTTTATTATATATAAAAAAAAGGGTTACATTTTTAAAATGAAATTATGTTTCGATGTATTTTATTTTAATATAAAATGTAATTTAATGTCAGTTAATAGTATTAAACCACAGCTATGTCAAATTAGTTATGTAAATGAGAATATGACACAAATGTTTTCTTTGACAAATCACTACAATTTTTAATTATATTTAAAAAAAAAAAAAAAAAATGTACGTGCATATGAATGAACCTTTGTATTTTTTCTTAATTTCTTCAATTTGCCATTTTGTTTGAAGTACATCTTGTTTTTTGAGGTGTTATGTGACTAGATCAAGTTTACTATTTTTTGCACACGGGCGCATAATGTATACGTACATATAGGTATAAGCCCTCTGCGCTATTTATAGTGCCCCACAACATCACAGCGCGCGCACGTGCACACGCCGTAGTCGCACACACACACACACAAACATAAACAGTCCGACCATGCAATGTACATGCACCACGAGCCGACGAACGATGTGGTATGCACATTGACATGCTTTTGACATGTGAGATCGGTCTTCAATGCTTATGATTTCAGATTTGCCAGTGGATTTATGTATGATATTATGAGGTGTTGTTCTTTAACAACGTAATTTTCTGATCAGTTGATTTCGGCAGAATGACGGCGAAATTCTGATGCCAATTCCGATCAAGTTCATGAAACTCTCATCAGCATGAAATGGCATTGTTAAACAAAATAGTATGGACGTTGAGCAACACAAAATTTGGGTAGGCCTACTACTGCATTGTACCCCAAAGTATTTTGATTGTACATGTTGTAAGTTAAACGTGACAATTTTGCTGTTACCTTTGTGAAGAAGTTTGTTATTTTTCCCGCTTTGGCCGACATGATGTAACTGACGTTCTCTGAATAGACTAAATCAAGTCTATGAAATACGGACTGGTTCCCCGCTTCGGTTGTGCACATGTAAATACAGAGTTGATTTTATACCAACACGTGTACCAGACTAAAGTCGGACCACAAGCGTGACAAGTCAATCGGAGACTCCGCCAGCGTGCACGATCGCGATCGAACTGAGGTGAAAAACTGGTGAAATTAAATTTATCTGCGTACGCCTTTTATGTTTTAAATTGTCCACAAGAAAAAGAAAACTTCAAAGTTAACAAAAATTGTTTTCATAAAATAAAATCACAAATTGACATGAAATTCCCTTTTACTGAAATAGATTTTCTAAAATATTTTAGCACGGCTTCGATTTAAAAATACAAGCCGTGCTTGAAAATATTGCCCGTGTTTTTTTAAAACTGGCCGTGCTAACACGGCCTGCACGGCTCGCTGGCTAAAACACTGTTGCACAAGGGCTTGCTTAGGGAATATCCAGCAAATCATCAATGGGGAGAAAGAACTTTCCAGATAGGAGCCCCCAAACTGTGGAACTCTTTGCCTGAATCTGTTTGAGGCTTTCAAGCAGTACAATGTATCTCAGTATTTAAGAAGAACTTGAAAACCTACTTGTATAAGGATGCATATATATGATTAACTTTCAGTTTCATTAACTGCATTATTTTGCTTTTTCTGTTGTTTTTATATTTTGTTTTTTATATTTGTTTGACTCTGAATTTTTGTTCATGTATTTCCTTCTGCTAACAGTTGATATTGTTTTGTGTGCAAGCGCCATGAACACCGTTTTGTACGACGGATAACGGCGCTATACAAGTTGTCATTATTATTGTTATTATTATTATTATTATCCATGAAGAAGTCAACTTTAGGTGAATGAGCATACGCCCTACATGTGTACAATACATGTATCATGTATATGCATACATGTACATGTATTTTTAGCTGATAAATTTCACTGGATGAAATGTGATCATGTGGAGTGTATTAACCCTCCTACTACTACAAGGGTCAAAATCAGTCAAAATGTTGATATACTTGCCAAGGTATATGTGTAAGGACACAATACTGACTAACTTTCATGGTGCACAAAATTATCTTGATTTTCTTAAATAATTTGACTATTTTGAACTGTTTTTTATTTTAGATAATATTTGTATATGTTTAACCCTAACGATCCCCATCCAGCCAAACTCCAACACCAGGGATTGTTGGAGTTTGATGGGTTGAGTACTGTGTACTTCTGATATGGCATGTGTAAAGTGTTGGAATATGGCTGGATGAGTACTGTATGTGTGCAGTAACAGTGTTGGATTTTGATTGAGTGAGGACGGTGGTTCTACTAGCATGCAACATTGTTAGACTTTGAGTGGAGAGAGTGTGTATGCAACCTGCTGTAATAAACAACTGATAAAGGCAAATATTGTACTTAGGTATGCTTGGCATTGTGTCTAACATCATACAACTAGAACCTACCATTTATTCCATAGGGTGTTTTAGTTTTTGTATAGTTAAGTTTTTTTTAGCATGAAAACAATTGTTGGATTATGATGGGTTGAGTACTGTGTGACTCCAGTGTTCAAACTTTACTTTGGGCCATGTGTCCCCACTCAATCAAAATCCAACAGCTAAGGGCCTGTTGGAGTTTGACGGGTTGAGTACTGTTATGGCAAGTGGACTGTTGGAGTTTGATGGGTTGAGTACTGTAAACCAGCAACAGTCAACCATGGTGTTGGGATTTGATAGGTTGAGGAAGGTTTCTAGTAAAAATGCTTAGGGAGTTAGGGTTAAGAGACAAAGATAAAATAAAGTGTGAACACGTGTTGTGTCACTTTTAATTCACGTTTACAAACCGATTTTATTGCCAAAATGGTGTCTAAAAACGGGACATTAATTGAACAAAAGTTCATCAAATCAAATGATTTACGTATCCCTTACTTATTTTCCTCACGATGTGCATATGACATAAAACACAATAAAGGGGGCCACTTTGCATCCGTCACGTTAGCAGTTTTTCCAATGGTTGTTATTTATTTTTAAGTACCTGAAACCGACCAAAAAGTGTTTCAACATGTGAATGGCCATGCAGGCTTATACTAGAACTAATTTGAGTTGATTTATTTTATTTTAAAATTTTTTTATTTATTTTTTACCCTCAAATTTCCATAAAAATTGGACGGAAAAAGTTACCTCACTTTTCCGTCCATTTGTTGATGGAAATTTTAGGCTAATTAAAAAAATAATAGTAATAATCAACTTAAATTATCTTTAGGATAAGCATGCATGTCTTTTCAAATGTTGAAATTCTTTTTGGGTGGTTTCAGATATTAATTTTTTTTTTACAACCATTAGAAAAAATGCTAACGTGACGGTAGGAAAGTGGCCCCCTTGATTGTGTTTTATGTCATATAACTTGAGTAACTTAATGAAGAAATAAACTGGCTCCTAAAAAAAAAAAAAAAAAAATTTCACGAACCTCAAAAATGATCGCTAAATCTGTGTTCACGTTAGTTACACATCGTGTCCGCCAAATCATACGATGTTAAAATGACCAGATATTTTTTTTTACAAAACTCATCCTTACCAAACTAAGCCATTTTTTATTGGGAATAAGCTACATAATCATGGTGTAAAATTTTTTTTGCTTTGACTTTTATTGTTGGGTACTAGACTGAAAAGTGGACACCATGTAACTTACGTTAACTTTCACACGCCAATCGAGAAAATACAACAGGGAGGAAAATCTACTTGGCACATTACTTGGCACATTATCTCTCCAATGCTATTTTCAAGTACAAGGGTGTCCATTCTCATGACTTCCAAGTAAATTACATCTTTCCACCAATATTTTTGTTCATCCCCTGTGTCCCATTTTTGTCAGCCAGTATTGTGTCCTTACACATGTATCTAGTGCACTTAAAAGTCAAACACTGTCAAACCTTACGTGTAGTACATGTAAGTACAATTTACAGGTCAAAATGAGTCGACTGTTTTTGACTGGTAAAAGCATTGTCTGGTATTGTTCAGGGTGGTCAAAATGACAGTAAAAACCAGTCAAAAATGCCCCTGTGTGCACATTTGGGTCAACAGTCAAAACAGGCAGTTGACTGGTTTGGACCACTACAGTAACTTCCCACTAAAGTGCAGCAATAGTACATGTAGGTGGGCTAAAGAGAGAAAATAGTATACTCACGGAATTTAAAAATGCATCATCCCAATATTTCACATTTTTTTCAACAGCAGATTATTGCAGTGAGAAATAAGAACATACATGTACATGTAGGTTAACAATTTATGATACTTTAATCAATACTTTCTAAGTCAAGCATGAGCGCAAATTTTCACATCATACTTACACAATAAAAGTGCTATGTACAATTATGGCTTCAAATTATCACTGCATATAAGTTATACATATTTATTGAGAAATATAAGTTGATGCGTTTTTAAATTCCGTGAGTATACATAAAGTGTTATTTTAAATGGTGGAATTACCACCACCTGGGCATGAATGCAAGAACTGAGTTATACTTGGCACTAACCCTCCAATCCCCTGTTGAGCAACTTTTGAGATCCGCCATTGTTGGGAAAAACAAAAATATGCATATGTAAAAAAAAAAACCCTCTATGAAAAATCTCTGGCTACGTGCCCGATTGTAACAACATTTTTCCATAACACACTGGCTCTCTGCCAAGATACATGTAATCACAACATGGATGATAAACCATTTCCTTGTAAAGTTAGTGTACACCTCGGGAAATTACCAATCAAAAAACTTATGTACAATCAAAAAACTTACTTAATGTGAGGTTGTTGATGGTACATACATTTACCAAACATCCTTCAAATGGTTTCCGTTTGACATGTTATTTAAGAAAACATGAAGTGATTATATATGTATGCACATTTGAAATTTCTAATTTGGAATGCATACAAACAAATGCACTTTCACCATTTTCTCTTTTAATGACACAACAGAATAAGCTGAAACTTACAAAGCTTGGTTTCTATCTAGGTTGGTTTCTATCTTTTTCTGTATACATGTACATACATGTACATGTACATGTATGGATGCATATAGACATTTAACTAAAGGTATACAATCCCTTTAACAATAACATGTTAAAAACAAAAATTGAATTTGAAATTAAAAATGACTGGCTTAGACCTATATCACAGAGCGGGAGTTGGGGGGGAGTTGGGGGGGAGTTGGGGGGAAGTTGGGGGGAAAGTTGGGGGGAAAGTTGGGGGGAAAGTTGGGGGGAAAGTTGGGGAAAGTTGGAAAGTTGAAAGTTGGGGGAAAGTTAGAGGAAAGTTGGGGGAAAGTTGGGGAAAGTTGGGGGAAAGTTGAAGAAGTTGGGGAAAAGTTGGGGGGAAGTTGGGGGGAAGTTGGGGAAAAGTTGGGGGAAAGTTGGAAAGTTGGGGAAAGTTGGGGAAAAGTTGGGGGAAAGTTGGAAAGTTGGGGGAAAGTTGGGAAAGTTGGGGGAAAGTTGGGGGAAAGTTGGGGAAAGTTGGAAAGTTGGGGGAAAGTTGGGGAAAGTTGGAAAGTTGGGGGGAAAGTTGGGGGGAAAGTTGGGGGGAAAGTTGGGGGGAAAGTTGGGGGGAAAGTTGGGGGGGGGGGGAAAGTTGGGGGGGAAGTTGGGGGGAAAGTTGGGGGGAAAGTTGGGGGAAAGTTGGGGAAAGTTGGGGAAAGTTGGGGGAAAGTTGGAAAGTTGGAAAGTTGGGGGAAAGTTGGGGGAAAGTTGGGGGAAAGTTGGAAAAGTTGGGGGAAAGTTGGGGAAGAAAGTTGGGGAAAGTTGGGGAAAGTTGGGGGGAAAGTTGGGGGGAAAGTTGGGGGGAAAGTTGGGGGGAAAGTTGGGGGGAAAGTTGGGGGGAAAGTTGGGGGGAAAGTTGGGGGGAAAGTTGGGGGGAAAGTTGGGGGGAAAGTTGGGGGGAAAGTTGGGGGAAAAGTTGGGAGGAAGTTGGGGGGGAAAGTTGGGAGGAGGAAATGGGGTGAGTTGGTGGAGGGAGTGGGGGAGTTGGTGGGGGTGGAGGGAGTTGGGGAGCTGTGGGTGAGTTGGAGTTGGGGAAGAGAGTGGTCCACTACAATGTATGTACATGTAACATACATGTGTACATCATGTACATAACATGTACAACGTACAACTGTGTTTCACTGCTAAGCAAGATGGCAGGATGACTTGATTTATGGTACAAATTGTGGTGAACATCAACCTTGATATTCCAGGGGTTGAGTACAGGAGGTCAGCGAGATCATAATTGTTGATAACGAAACTGCACAGGCACAAGGGTGGATTCCCACACCACTCACAACAGTAGTTTCCCTATAGAAATCCAAATACAACATTGTGTTCCAGAGAATGAACCTGGCCCACATGTATTTTTACAATCTGTCAGTGTCACCGATTATACAATACAAACCCAGAATATAACCCTGATGAGAAACTATACATGTGTACAAACATGTACAGTACATGTACATGTACTTTATAAATAGATGGAACTCAAGTACAGAATACATGTACATGTACATGTAGGTGTGGTTTACTCAAAATAGCCTAGAAAAAAACCCACAACCCCCCCCCCCCAACTTCCTACACGCATGTGTACATATCTACAATACGTTCTGAGAAACTCAGCACAAGGAAGTATAATTTGTGTCCCATCATACATGTACATGTATGACACGTGTATCATGATGTACATGTTCTGTAACTTACAGACTGTGTAGGTTTTTTTTTTTTATTCCTGCAGTTACAGTACATGCGTACACTGTATTCAAAAACCCTGTATGGAATTGATATATCCAAAAATAATCAAATAGTCAAAATTGTATACATGTAATTTAACTTACATGTACATGTAAGTACATACTGTACGGCTTTGCACGCTGATGATGGTATCAATCTTCTAGGGCTGTGCCGGATATCCGGGTATCCGACCGAAACGGTCATCACCCGGTTCCATTTTTCAGTTCCAATTACCCGTAAACGACTTTTTAAAATTCGAACTTAACATTTGAGCGGTGCAAACAGAAATCTGTGACTCTTGAACAATGTTATGTTTACACTTTTACAGACAATTATCTTTAAATTCAAGAGATTGCACTCCAATAAAGAAAAGATCGATTTAAGTATGGTATCCTCTGTATTATAAAAGTCAATTTGTTACCATTTACAGTACATGTATTTGTACACCACCGGAGGCATGTTTTCAACAAAAATGAAAACAGGTATCCGGGTATCCGAAGTTTCCTGATTTCGGGTATCCGGTTCCAAAAATATCCAAAAACGCACACCCCTACAATCTTCCCTGAAAAATGTCATTTTAAAGTAAAGTTAAAATATTCCCCAAAAACAAATCTTAAATTCCACTTTTAATACAAACAATCTTGAATGTGTTTTCACCATTTTCTTGGTAAAAAAAAAAGAAGAGATGTACAGTACATGTAATAAGGTGAAAGCTTTCACCAGTGGATGTGGTTACCTTTTCTTTGAATTGAGAATTGACGAAGACACCGTTACCATTCGCACTCTCCTCTTCCTTCCATCCTGGCGGTAGTTGTTGCATTGAAGAATTATTACCTGCAGTCTAATCAAAAACAAATACAACAATTTGTGATTGTGCTGTTTTTTTTGTAGTTAAAAAAAAAAAAAATAAAAATAAAAAAAAAAAAAAAAAAAAAAAAAAAATCGAGTTTAACTCCACTGGAGATTTAAGAAAGAAAAAAAATGCTTGACAATTTAAGCAGGCACAAATTGCAAGCTCTAGCCTGAAGGAATAGTACATGTACATGTACACTGTACAACATTAGTATAAATGTAAATGTTGATTTGATATTGTGTACACATATGTGTATGTACATGTCAGTGCGAGTCCCGTTATTATAGCCTATTTCACTCGAGACGTATTTCCTGTGAAATTCTCAGGAAATTTTTGTTGGTCTGTTCACACTTCAAAAGTACATGTAACTCCTGGGAAATTCCCGGGAAGTACACGTATGTAGCTTATTCCTGGGAAATAATTACACCTGAGTAGGGTTAAGCGAGTTTTTCCCGGGAAAGGTGTTTTTTCCAGTGAGTTTGTAACTTCAAGTTTAGCTGTGAATCATACAGTTAGAAAGAAGTCCATGAAGAGACTCTAGAAAAAGACTCTAGACTGAAAAAAATACTGTTGACTCGGGCGGGATTTGAACCCATGACTTACTGTATGTAAACTGTACTGTACAGTACATGTACTTGTATAAAAACACTGTACATCTTAATTAACCTACATGTACATGTATTTACACTATAGCTTAACCACAGAGCTTGCCCAGTGCCAATAGGCTGGCTACATTCCTACACTAATAATATATTATATGTACTGTAGTACGTAACAATACTAACATGTTTTGCTGTTGTCAAAACTGCTTCCATGGGTACATGGAGTGCCATGGGTACATGGAGTGCCATGGTCGAGCAGTTTAGTGCATCGGATTTGTGTTCTGATGGCTGAGTCGTCAGAATGTGGGTTCGAATCCCAACCGCGACCATGGTGCTTGTGTCCTTGAGCAAGACACTTTACCATAATTGCTTCTCTCCACCCAGGGGTGAATGGGTACCTGTGAGGGCAGAGTTGGTTGTTGTGTTTGATTAGCCCTATACATGTACAGTATATGCGCTGTAATGGTAGCAATTGAGCTGTATACTCCCCAGGGAGCTGAGATGGTTTCAGGAATGATTTATGAGCCTGATGAGCAGGGGTAAATGTAATGCACCTTGAGCACCAGTTTGGTGGATACGTGCGCCATATAAGTCCACATTATTATTATTATTATTAGTACATGTACATGTATTCTTAAATGTTCTTTGAATCAAGATCTAAATACATACATGTACATGTACATTACATGAGATTGATACATGTACATGTAGTTTCTGCTCAATGCAGAAACCAATACCACTAGTAATGCAAAATGAATTGATTGAATCTAAATAAATGACAATGAAATTTTTCAGGTTTCGGCCTGGTCGCCGAAAGCCTATTGTTTTCGTTCGATAATTTTTCTTCTTGTTTCCGCCAAAACCCCATGTAGGTTTAACACGTGAAAGTTGTCGATGGATGATGTCATACTTAGCATGGTCACATCAATACAAAACATGTTAGTGTTTAAACAATTAGTGTCTAAAACAAAGTATGTCATCATAATGTCAGTAAATATCATGTTATTCACATTTTCGTGTGGCGCTGCGGAGGCTTAAGACGTCTCGACGCTTGTGACAACTCAACACGAACAACTAGGATCCACGACAGCATTCAAGCCTTGTGACAACTTGACCTACGCAAAACTCGACCCACGAGTTGTCATACTTCGCATTTTCACATAAATACAAAACATGCAGCATGAAAGCTCGTAATGTGACTAAGTATGTAGAGCCAATTACCTTATCATTACGTCAGTAAATATTATTTTATTAACATTTTAGTCTAATCTACGGGACGTATAGATTGGCGAGAATGGACAAGTCGACCTAAACAAATAGTGTGACCCTGCGGGGGATTAAGACATCTTGACCCTTGTGAAAACTCGCCCTAAACAAAACTTGACCTACGAGTTGTCATATTAGCACTTGGCATTTTCGCATAAATACAAAACATGTGTACCATATGAAATCCCATAATGTGACTTACAATGTAGTTTCTAAAACCAATAAGCCTCTTCGGAATCTCACGCGCGCAAAGCATGGTGGGATCGTGTCAAGGTTCAACGAAGATAAACAATCGGGGTCGCCACTAGCGACGCGCGTATAATGCGTGCTTTGGCATTGCAATGCGAACGTGGAACATGGATTTCTTATTTTAAAATATAGCATTTTATCGGGTTTTTTTCAAGTGAATTTTGTAAATGTCTTCGGAGGAATCTTCTGCTTTGACACTAGACGTTATAGAACACTGGAATGTTGATGATTTGAAGGATTTTTTTCAGATTAAGGGGACAAAACTACTGGTCGGAAAAAGGAACTCCAAGTCCAAGCGCTTGTCTTCTCGGCATCGCAGCTGAATGTACATGTAACAGTAAAAAAAAACTGACGAAGTCACTGAAGACATATATTTTACTTTTTGTATTTTACCTTTTGAACATTTGTTTTTAATATAGAACTGCACATTTACTTTTTAGTATTGAACAATTTTAACATGTGGTCAGGCTTCAATAATTTTAATACAAATTAGGTCAGTTCAAGGCTAGAGGGGAAGGGGATTTGACACGTAGAGGTGCACTTTATGTGATCTATACTAAACTGATAATGACCAGAAAAAGGGGAGCATTCTTGTTAAAATTTAATAACCCTTGACAAACTGTATACTTGACAAACTCTTATTTAATAAATTTAAATAGTGATATTGAATTTAAAATCACAATTTAGGTCCAGAGAGCATTATTAGCAATGCAGTGTTAAAAATGTACACATTTACTTGAATAAATACACGACATAAATATTCTTTATAACACAATTAAGTTATTTGTATTTAAGTAATATTTCTAGTTTTGCATGGTGAAAAGGATAAGTACCAATAGTTCTTTTCAGAACTAATTACTACTCAAATGAGAATTTCACATGGTGTCACCACAAACAGTCTTTACTTATTTGTATTTGATTAATGTATTTTCAAAGCCAAAGTTCTTGATACAAAGAGGAGTGTTCACATATTCCACAAACATAGCTACAGTGTACCTGTACAGGTGTATGCATTATTATTCCATTTTGCAACATAAATACAATATTTCAACTTACTATTTATTTATTTCTCCATTATTTATTTCTCAGTAATATTTTAATTGTTGACATTATTATTATTATAAATGTATACATAACTGAATTATTAATATTGTTATTTTGAGGTTTGTTTTACTGTTTCATTTCTTATATAGTTTAAATAAAGTTCCTTTTTTTATCAAGTACATGCTTAGTTGAAACTTTGTGTTACTCTTAATGAATATTTTGAACGGGGGAAATATTTAACATACAGGTGTACTAAACAATGAGACCTGGTTGCAAAAATAGTAATGACATCATCAGCAGAAGGAACTAGAGGGGTGGGAAATGTGTCATTAAATATTTTGAAGGTCTTTGATCTACGTATAGGACGCTCAACATGTATGCGAAGATTGGCCACTTTTTTCTCAGATGGGAATGGATATATATATATGAAAAGGTGGCTCACAATCACAAGTTCCAAATCCAAAATGGCAGCCATGCATGTTTTATGCAATAACCTTGTTTCCACTTTTCAAGTTTATAGGTACTGTTCCCACAGCCTGTAACAGCACATATCCTCATTGTTGAAATTGGTCTTGATCAGCTAACCTGTTAATCAGATAACATAATAAAACAATTAACATATGTATGTGCCTAGTTAGAAACAAAATATTTTCGATGCAGCTATTTTTGTTGTCCTTTCCCAATACATAACATAGAATTTACATGTTACTGAGTATACTACAGTGCGAATGAACAGCCAAAATAAAAATGAAAGTGAGAAAATATCATGCAAAAATCATTTAGGCTTTCAGATTTTAAAAAGGGTCATTATATGGATTCTTAAAAGCGTAAAATCTTAATTAGGGCCTATACAAAATTGAATAGGCCCTAATTAAGAAGATTTTACTACATTCATTGGCCACTGGCATTGCATTCCGTTTACGAAAAACAAAACAAAAAGAAACACGGAAAATCACAGACATTTTACAAACAAATCCAACAATATTTTTCTTTATTTTCTTTCTCTTACCCATTCAGTAATGAAAGTGCTGTTCCTGACCACAAGAAAATTGATGAAAAAAAAGGTTTTCAACTCGAGAAGATATTCCGTTTACACGTGTAAATACATTGATGCGATCACGTACACACGCGTTGTATGCATGAATATGAACGGTACCATGCATTGTTTATCCAGAAAAGAGGTCGTCAAGGTCAAATGGCACATGCGCAGTAGGAACTCCGAAGTGGCTTATTACAGTGTACATCATCATTGCATCAGTAAATATTACATTATTTCATTAACATTTTAGTCTAATCTGCTAAGATTATGATGTAGTCAATATAAAATTACCAACTATAAATTTACCAACTATGGGTAGAATGTCGTACCGTCCTTTCTCATCCTACACAAACCCTTTATCATGATAGCAATAAAAATAGTGCACGTTCTGTTGCCATTCAACTCTTGTCGGCGGTGGTTTTGCAGTAAGGGAAATTTCCATTGGGACTGTACACGTTGGTATGATTGTACTGTACGTGACGACGTAGTGTTTGTACATAGCGCAAGCTACAGGGTTTGTACATGTAGGTTGATTCTACAATACGATGTTTTGTTTTCAATAATATCATAACTTTAACACTAAACAAAGAACTTGGGACATCAGTGCCCAATATTATCAATACATCCGAAACCCATGTTAGCGTTTTCATCAAAATCATAACTTCTACATGTACATGTACATGTAGTTCCTCTTTGGTTTTGTCACATCAAAGAAAGCACATTGACTAGCACAGCATACTATTTAAATGTACTGTATGTAAGTACAGTGTAGGCTATCTGATACAAAATTTCATCTGAAATGTGACGAGCTCCCACAGAAACATTCGCCAATTAGTGCGCAACGTCCAAGTTAATAGTAGCTGACGCGCAACGTGTATTTGCAAAAATGGGCCTGAAAACAGGCTCTCGAACCATTTGAGATTTCTCAAGAAAATGCAAGTGTTTGAAAGTGCTTCCACGAAAACTATCTGCTCGTTAGCAAAATGTTTTCACAACAGGACCGAAACTGATGGAACATTATCTTGAAATGTTGTTCTCACTAAAATAAAAATAAAATAATTGCTTTGACAATATATTTGGGAGAAATTCAACATATTTTTGCCAATCCCTTCATGTTATCCGTGCCCCTGACTGTTTCTCGTGGGTTGAGGACTTAAAAAAGTTAAAATATACATGTACATCTTGAAGTATCACGCTATCGTAATGTAAAAACAAATTCACTGTAGTTCAACGGTATAAACCTTTTTTACTTCCTTAAAAAACTGTACATTTACTTATTTTTGTTAAAAGTTAAGATACGCTTATGACGTCAAGCTTGCAGAGAAAGATAAATACGGGCTTAACACGACACGTGTCATTGTATGCTCTATATCTATGGGTTTACTGCACACGCAAGATTCAAATGGAGCGTATAATTATAATATGCATGGCTAAGCGCGTACATGGCGCACATCGGAACATTACTGTTTTTAGTGTTCTAGCATGTGATTGGTCAGTTTTTGGCACTGTACGATGCTTTTTGAAGTTTCAACCAATCAAGTACGTTTGCTCTTCAATGTAATGTATATTATCTATGATTTGATTACTTTCCTCAACATTGAATAAATTGAAGATCGCCCAAGCGAAATGTTAGCCGCGCCCCTGACTGTTTCCCGTCACTTGGAAAGAGGTAAAAAAGTTTTTTAAAAGACGAATAACCTGTCTATCTATGTTCAAATCTACTGCAGTAATTAAATGTTAGAATGACTTTCTAAACCCAAAATTTCCGTAAATAAACGTTAATGTTTTTATCATAAAATCTCTCAAAATAAAATTGTATTCCCTTTTCAATAATTGGGATCGAACAATACACTCGATGGGTTTAATAATATCAACTCAAATATTTTTTAAAAAGAAAGGTTCAGATGTGACATAATTAAAATTGACAGCTCATTATATATGCAAATATCAATATTGTGTGCGCATGCCGTGTATATTTGCAATTAAACGGAAGCACTTTTCTTAAGTTGCACACTGACTGATCCGCCATCGTTGGTATCAGTCACTTACAGCACAATTTTTAAAGTCAAAGACAGAACTTGCAGAGCCAATAAGCACATACAATCTTACTGTTACGGTGTTTACGTACATGTACATACACTACATGTATGTTAATCGTATGTTGTACATGCACGTAAAACCTTACAGAGAATCACATCCGAGCTGATTGTACATGTACACGTATGATTTTCGGCTGTAAAAAAGCCAACAAACCTGTGTAACAAACATCATTGTGTGATTCCATTTTTATGAATACATATGTACATGTACATGTTTCTTTTGTAGTTGTTTTTCTTGTTTGTTGTTTTATACTAGTTTTGGTGTCATTATCGCATCAGCATAGTTTCCCTGTCTCTAATGTACAGTCACATATAGTCTTTGTCATTTTTTGTTGACGATACTGTTGTTTTGTAGGATTTTTCTAGTGTGTGCCTTTGCCTGTTGCATAAATTTCTGTTTCTAGTGTGTTCTTTGTTTAAGCTGTATCATAGTTTTGTATGTTGTCTACATGTATCTGTTGCCACCACTGTAATTGCATTCCCTTGTATACATAGAACTTTTAAATTTTAATTTTAATTTTTTTAAACTCAAGTATAAATTTGTATTTACTTTGTTAAATTTATATTCTAAAGTGTTTTTCAACTATATATTTCGTCTTAACTTTATGTAATCGTGATTCAGCCCTGTGGCCGCCATACATGTACATGTACTTTGTGTATGGGAAACAAAGAGCATCACCATGCAGATTTTGAAAACAATCGATGACTAGAAACCAGACTTTTTTTTGGGCCTAATATTAACCCTAACCACCCCACATCACACAAAATCCTCTATAGGCGTGTTCGCACTGGACTTTTTTTGGGGAAGGTTTTACCGAGACGATGGTAAAATGAAAAATGGTTAAATTTAACCTCTGTCCGCACTTGGACTTTCGACACGGGAAAATTTTACCGAGACCGTGGTAGAAGTAACCGAGCTGTCAGTATAATGACTCATGAGGGCGCTTTGCGTGACCTTTCTACGTTGACCCGATTGACCCAGAAAACTTGCTACACATGCACATGCATTAAATGCGCCCGGCCCGCCCCCACCGTGCGGTGAAACAATGCAAAGCGCATGTGTGGTGTCCCTGTGTAGCACGACCTTGCGCTCGGGCCGGATGTACGCTTTCCTGAGCCGGTTTTAAACAATGCAAAGCGCATGCGTGGTGTCCCTGTGTAGCACGACGTTGCTCTCGGGCCGGATGTTCGTTTTCCTGAGCCGCTTTTACCGACTCGCACTGTCCGCACTGGACTTATCGTCTCGGGAAAAGTTACCTGGGAAGTTTTCCTGGGCAGCAGTTGGCCAGTAAAAGTAACCGCTGGACTCAGGAAAAGTAACTGAGAGGAAAACGTCCTAGGCTGTCCGCACTGGAGTTAAAATGGGAAAAGTACCCATCGTCTCGGTAAGTTTTACCAAAATAAGTCCAGTGCGAACACGGCTTATGAGGCATTGGAGCATTTTGGGTGATTGAGGAAGGATGCTATAATATGTTCTGTGTTATTTTGGGTGATGCAGTATGGTACATATGTACCAATAAATGACATGACACTTTTACTGCAAAAACACCTGTATCAATATCAGTTGACTGAGCCAACAAAAACACAAAAACAAAAACATGTATTTTTGTTCATAATAAAGGCAAAGGGTACATACTTGTATGTGTGATTTTGTGTGATTGAGGCAGTGGGCACCCTACACACGAAATACAGCACAATATATTGGGTGATTTTGGAGTATTCAGGAACCTTCCAAATTTTATGAAGACATTTTGTAGCATTTTGTGTGATTGAGGATGCATCCTACCTAAAAGGGCCTGGGGGTTAGGGTTAAGAAATTGTAAGAAAACTAGAGCTCAAGTGTTTGTTGAGAAAAAAACACATGGTGTTGGCGAGAACTTCCGGTTTAATCAAATTATCATCGATGATGTCACAATCATATTTTGCAAATATGGATCATCTTTTATTGTAAAAAAAACATAATTTTCATATTCAACACATCTATCAATTTTGCATTAGATTGTGTTGAATTTGAACTCCCTGTTTGGACCGGAAGTAAAGTTCAGATGAGGTTATTTGAAGGTCATTGTATCTGACACAATAAAACTTCCTCATGTTCATGAAAAAATAACGTTAGTACCTGCTTTAATAACCCTCCTACACATGGAGGCCACTCCGATCCACTAAATTCTGTTCTTTAGCAACCTTCAGTACATACATGTACATGTACAATCCTGCTGTCCTTTCCAAGTAATCTTACAAAATCAACTGTGTGCCACCCAAGGCGACTGTAAATGTTTGAACATTATACAAATATAACATGGTTTGAGGGTGGACAGTCTATATTAGCTCCCCGAGGTATTGGAAGTTGACAAACTAGTTCCCGAGGCGAAGCCGAGGGAACTAGTTTGTCAACTTCCAATACCGAGGGGAGCTAATATCAACTGTCCACCCGAAATAAATCATGTTATATTTGTTTTACTATACCTCATACATATTCAGTTGCCATTACAATAATAAGGAGCATCATTGAGCTCGGGAAAACGCAAATTGACATTTATGTGTGCCGCCATCTTTTCATGTGTATGTAGCTAGGGCGATGTTCGCGCGTGCGTACTACACCCGTGCGACTGTTCCCCGATTGCTTCGTAAAGCACATGCGTAGTAGTTTAACGCATATGCGTTGAACTACTACGCATGCGTATTTACCCTGTGCGTGAATACTCGCGGGCGCTTGGTAAACAGCCAAAATAGCATCTGGCACGTGATGGTGAATGGACCAGTGAGAATTCGGCTCTCGATCATGAATGAGGTATAGTAAATTAGTATGGCCTACAATGTATCAATGGGAGACCACCTTACCCTGCAATCTCAGTGGTGTGACAGTTCACAGAAGGGTAACCATAAGAGGCCACTGGCTACAGCTAATGGCTTGGAGTGGCCTGAATGGGTTGATTCAAAAATTGCACTGATTGTAGGAGGGTTAAATGGTTCAATTTCTGAGATTGGAAAAAGTCCCTTTTTGAAACTGCCGCTACGGGGCGCTCTGAACTTTGATGACATCATCAAACATCTTTTTTGAAAGGATAAGATGTCACTAGTCACTTTATTCACAGAAGTCATATTCAAATTTCCTACAGGTTTTTCAGATAGAAACTTATTATTTTTCTAAACCTGTCGCCAGAGGGCACTGTGACAGGCGATGACGTCACCAGTCACATTTAAAAAAAGGTAACATGTCAATAGTAATTTCGTCCACTGAAAGCATGTCCAAAATCATGAACCCTATAAAAGTGCTTCAGAATATTTTTTCACATAAACTTCCGGTTTTGACCGGAAGGAGAGGTCAGATTGGGGGTCATGTCTCTGTACGAAATATCACATAATTCAAGATCTGTAAGATGATGCAAAGATTTTGTAAACATCTTTTGTGGTTTCATGAGATATGATTTTTTGAAATATTAAAATTTGATTTAGTGTAAGTTGATATCTGATGACGTCACTATGACGTCACAACTTTACCTGAAACTATATGTCACAACTTTATTGACAACTACACACATGTTATGGTCTAAGTACATTATGTGTCAAGTTTGAAGGATCTGTGAACTTTGCATCTATGATTTTTTGCTGGATAGGTTTTGTGAGGAAGATGAAGAAGAAGGAGAGAGGGGGAAAAAAATAAAAAAATAAAATAAATTTAAGAGGTGTTCACACTGTTGCATGCAAACACCTAATTATTTTTGACTGTGTTAATACTGTACATGCATTTGTACATCATTTGTAATGTTAACAAAAATTGTGCTAAGAGTATGTACATGTACATACATGTAATACACGATACGTACTGAATGCTTTAAAAACTTTCTTTGAATTACTGCTTAACCCTAACCACCCCAAAACCTGCAAAATCCTCCAAGGGGCACTTTTTGGGAAAAATTCAGCACTATTGGAAACTTTACTACTTGGTAAGAAGTACAGGCTGAATGTGAAAATCAACGAAAATGCATGGTGCATTTGAAGATAAGGGCATGTTTCCAAAAGTGCACTGATGGATTTTGGAGGATTCAGGAAGGTTCCTAGCCAGAATACCTAGAGGGTTAGGGTTAAACTTTTTTTTTGGATTTTGTAATCAGGTAATTATCAATGTTAAGTACAATTCCATTTAACAGAAATTTCCAAGAAAGTAAAGATAATCCGATTGATGTGATCACTGGGGGGAGGGGTGCGTTAACAGTTGGTAAAGACTGGTCTTATTGAAATAGGAGCAACGCACTGGCAGCTGTCCCACACCAGCCGTTACATTCAACCAGCGACAAGACACAATTTAGGCCCTAACCAAGTAATCAGAGGGGATGAAATTTGTTTCCCGTCACAATGACTTACAAATTTCTTAAAGGGGTAATATCATCATGATCAACAGGGCATGGAATCGAAGTGCTAGTTTTATGTTGCATCATGTACATGTAACTCAGTGACCGGAAATAATACCCCACATAAGCTCATATTACTGCTGCTGCATAAATGAGCCAGTGATTTTCAGTCACCGTGTTCATGCTGCTAGACTCATCACAAACAAACGCAAGTTCGACTCCATCACCCCGGAACTCATCAAACTACACTGGCTCCCTATTCAACAAAGAATCGACTTCAAGGTCATCATTCTCACGTTCAAGGCCTGTCATAAACAAGCCCCTGATTACATCATGGACATGCTGCAAGTTTGTGCTGGACGGAGACAACTTCGATCAAATAGCTCCTGTTCACCATACTTTGTTGTGCCAAGAACGAGTTACGTCACTTTTGTCACTTTTGCCGATAGAGCCTTCTCAGTCTATGGACCCAAACTCTGGAATAAACTTCCAAATCACATCAGGGACACAACGTCTTTCAACACATTTAAGACACTTCTGAAAGCCCACTTGTTTCAGGAGGCCTACCATCAATGACTTATTTATTTCTTCTGTGCCTTAGCGCCTTTGAGCAAACTTTTGATTTATGCGCTTTATATATTTATTTGATTGATTGATTGATCTTAAACTACAATGCAGGGCACAGACTCAATGTCTTGTTGAAAGTCTGCTCCGATTATTACTATACTGTCTCTTTAATTTTATTTATTTCAGCTTTCTTTATTCAGGGTAGCACCATTCAGTGAAAAACACTGCTTTCCAAGGTGGCCCTGACATAAGTACAATGTTTACAGTAATGAATATAATTATACATACACAAAATACATGTACATGTAGGTGGCAAAACAATTTAACCATAACATAATACAAACTACTGGTACATACATAACAATATAAATAACAATGGATGACATGTAATTTTAGTGTAAAAGTGTAAGAGCGTTATTCCTAAACTGGTTTAATGACATGGTCTGATAATTAATACGAATATCTTGTGGTAAGTTGTTCCATATTTGGGAAGATCTACTAGTGAACATACATGTACGTCTACCAGAATTTGAGTTACACTGTGGAATAATAAGGGAATTTGAAATCTGACCTCTAGTTTAATAATTATGTACAGAATGAGTAAATATAAATTTAGAAGACAAGTATTTGTAATTAGGAGAAGTACCATTTAAACATTTAAAAATCATTATGAGCATTTGGTTAGTCCATCTGTCATCTAATTTAAGCCAGTTAAGAGAAGTCATCATGCTATTAATTGGAGTCCTAATATCAGCAGATAAAATAATTCTAGCCAGTTTGTTCTGATGTTTTTGCAACCTTGTTTTTAGTTCATTGTTACAGTTTGACCATACAGGGCTACAATAATCAAAATTAGGAATTATCATTGCTTCAGCGAGCATTTTTAAAGTACAGTTTGGTAAATTATATTTAACACGATTTAAAACACCACAACGTTTTGAAATATTAGCTGATACATGATTAATATGATCAAGCCATGTCATTTGGTTATCAAAAATTACTCCAAGGTACTTAAAATGGTCAACACGTTCAATTATATCATTGTTATAGTTTAAGGAAATCCTTTGAACTTATCCAGATTCTTATTCGTGCGAAGATCATTAACTTTGTTTTGTTAATGTTTAATGTTAAATTATTTTCTAAGAACCATTTTCCAATATTGCTAAAGTTGTTATTAAGATCCTCCTGAAGACTATTTGGATGTGATGAACGAAATAACAAGGTAGTATCATCGGCATACATGTACATTACAGTTTTACAATTTACACAATTTGGAAGATTATTTACATATAAGGAACAACAATGGTCCCAGTATGGATCCCTGAGGAACACCAATATAAATATTTTGAAATGAGGATAAACTACTTCCAATTTTAACGGCTTGCTTTCTGTTGTCAAGATATGACATGAACCAGCATAGCTCATCCCCACTTACACCATACATATTAAGTTTATTTATAAGCAATCTATGATTTACAGTATCAAAAGCCTTCTTGAGGTCAAGAAATACAGCAGCAGTAATACAACCATTATCAATGTTATTTAAAATGTAATCCTGAACATCCAATAGTGTGGTAGTAGTAGAGTGGTGTTTCCTAAAACCTGATTGACAATCATTCAGTATATTATTGGACATTAAATGTGAATACAGCTGGTCGTGAACAGACCGCTCAATAATTTTAGAAACAATAGGCAATACAGATATAGGACGATAATTATCAACATTTGATTTGTCACCAGACTTATAAATTGGAGTAACTTTTGCTGCTTTCCAGTCATTTGGAAATACTGATGTACATAGAGATATATTACAAATATGAGCAAGAGAAGAACAAATGAGAGGTGCAGCAATTTTTAGTAATTTCGGGCAAATGGTTTCATGTATCCCCAAAACAAGAATAATTTTCCCATTTCTACATGTATTTGAGTTAAAAATAAATAAGTAAAAAATGAAATGAAAATTAAATTGATACATGTACCTGCATTTGCATGAATGTCAATGAACGTTTTGTCACTGCTTCACTGCTGCAGGATAATTACTGGTTTTGGGCGTGGCCACACAAATGGCCACGCCCAAAACAGATCTCCCTGCACATACTGGTAGAACTTTTAGTCCCTAAGTACTAGATGGGGTCTGCGATAAATTTAGGAAATATGCCTACAGTATTTTTGGGTGTGAAATGTGTAATGTTAAAGCATTTGTTTGCCTTTCAAAAAGGAAAATAAAAGTTTTCTGAAATTACATACATGTACATGTACATGTACAATTAAAATTTATGGGAATCACCGCTGAAAGATATGTAGGTGAAAAACATAGGTGATGCATTTGGCACAAACATTGTACAGTGTTGCCTGTATGTAGTACACATGTGCATGTGTAACGTGTATGTGAATGTCTACACATTCTTTCCTGGGCAAATGTAGACAGATATAAGTAGGCCTATACATGTACATGTACATGTACATGTATCCATGCATGTACAGTATACATAAAATGAAAAGGAAAAAAATTCTACTCACCTGAGCTATTTTGTACATATGATCATAAATGTAGGCATGATTTAAACTACCGTTACCTTTTATGTACAGTGTAAGTTTGGTTTATACACGTATGTAAATGTAAGTTTTACACCTATCGTATAGTACATGTACCTTACATGTACATAAAATATGTAAGTACTACGTATACAAATGGAATATTTACGCAAAGTACTGAGTGTACAGTATGCTGTCACAGATCCGTAGGAAAGCTTCACTGATTATTCCTGACACAAGATCTTTCTCACTTGGTTTTTGTTGCAATGAGGATGACACTCCAAAGACCTACTGTACAGAGCATACATGTACATTTGTATTTTATCATTGGAATATCGGCCTCTTCATCTTTTATAGCCTTAACTTTCTTAAAGTTTGACAAAAAATTACATTCTTACCTGCATTTTAAAAAGCCACAGTCCAAGACGACAACATGTACAATGTACATGTACGTATTCAACAAGGAAGTACAAATGCTAGTTTGTGTACAAACTGAACATAAAGTAGATGTAAACTGTACAGTGAGGAACACATGCACAGAATTGTCCGACAATAATCATCCGTCGAAAGTGAGTCTGAAAAAGTGTTCACGGAACATGCATAGATACAGATCTCTAAAGGTACAAGGCCAAGTAAAAAAAAATACCAGTTGATTGTCCCCGCCCACATCCTTTTTTGAGGCCGCATCCTTTTTTTAAATTATTTTTTATACTTGTCCACAAAAAGAGTAAATTTTTCATGTATTTTTTACTTGGGTTTAACAAGCATTGTTTTATCAAGCATTGTTTAACATGAATATTTTTACTCAACTACTTGTTCGATAGCTATAAAAAAAAAGTTGGCGGTGATTTCAAACTGAAAAATTGGTGGCCATTTTGAATTTAAATGCTTGGCAGCCATCTTGGAAAAAAATAAAAAATAAAAAATAAAAGGCCCTCATCCTCCTCTTTTTGAAAAAAACAGGACGATCAACTGGTATTTTTTTTTACTTGGCCTAATACCAGAGGTTGGGTAATTCACAAAGTACATACATAACAAAATAATAAGATTTTAAAATTGGTTGAACTTAAATGAACTTGGTACTGTCACTTTTAACCAGTTCGCGTCGGGAATAAAAAAGTTTTTCTTGGCCCCTGTGGCAGGTTTCTTTTTCCCACACACACGTTAATGGAAGCTTCCACAGCGGGTGGCCGGCACTTCCGAGCATGTCACCGTACACACGTGGCTCAACCGAGCATGCATACAAATATTCCGGAGTTTCCTATGGCGTGTTTAGACGCTCTCCGAACCGTGGTGCAAAAAATAATTGCGTGTATGCACGGCCTCCGACGCGAACTGGTTAAGAACTAAGTTACATATAAGTAAATCATATCCAGTCAAAGATTACTCTTTCCTTACTTCCCTGTTAGAATGAATTTATCTAGTTTACATAAAACCTGAATACACTTTCTCATTTACAACAGAACAGAATCAGCTGCAACTTTCACAGATTGGTTGCTGTAGCAATGCTGTAAGTGTACCTTCCCTTATCTTGATTCAAAGACATTAAACACACATTTATGTACTTCCCCATGGTTCTCCCTATGAACCACATTCTCACTTAGCGATACATGTAGTTGAGAAATGAGTTGCCCAATATTGGTTCTTCCCTGAACCATAATACTACTTAGTGTAACCGGAGCTTTTGCACACCCGGAAATAATACACAAAATGCAAGCATGTAAGGATACCGTGGACCAATGAACTTTAATGAAATCACAAATCGAGAGAAACTACAACCAAAATGAAACGTCCAAACAAATAAACAAAAAGAAAAAAAACCTGTTAAAACAAACAGAAAAATAACAACTTTAAATCAGCACAAAATACGGTTCACCTCATGTTCTATATCAATCTAATTGAATTATTCAGTTAACCACAAGTTTCTTTAATACAAAATGGTATACGGTCAATTCCATAGAAAGGTTCCACCATGCACATGCCCCAAATTTTTAAAACAAATTAATCCTCTAATGCTTCTGATCCCTAACAATATACATATCAGACTATCCAAAAACACTTTTTGTCATCTGTAGGATGTCTATGCACAAAATTATCACACATTGAACACGGAATTCTGTTTTTGTGTATTTTTGTTGTCATTTTTCATGAAAACTTAAAGATTCAAATAAATAATTAGAATAACTGAAATATATTAATTTATATTGTTTTCTGAACAATTAGTAATATGTTAAACAATAAAATAATTTGTTTGTACATATATTTAACACACTGCTAATATTATGAGCATTGATGTATGACCCCCCCTCACAATGTCCCGTGAGTCACGAAAAAATGGTAAAAGTGGATTCTCAAAAAGATGGGCAATGGGATAATAATTTTTTTTTCTTGGCTATCTCCTAGAGACTTCATCTCAATCAGGCACCATACTGCTTAGATTTTTTTATTACTATTTAAGAAAGTATGAGTATCCAAAATATGTCCCGTGAGTCACGATGTCCCGTGAGTCACGAAAAAATGGTAAAAGTGGATTCTCATAAAGATGGGCAATGGGGTTATCATTTTTTTTCTTGGCTATCTCCTAGAGACTTCATCTCAATCAGGCACCATACTGCTTAGATTTTTTTATTACTATTTTACAAAGTATGAGTATCCAAAATATGTCCTGTGAGTCACGATGTCCCGTGAGTCACGATGTCCCGTGAGTCACAATGTTGCATGATTCACAATATCAGGCCAATCTCTGTTATTTGAAATGGTCACTTCAATGGAAATTTGTCTCCACATAAAACAGCTATTGAAGCAACAACATGTACTCAAGCTAAATGGTCTATAACCTCCCCCCTCCCTCACCCTTCCCCTACTTAACACCATGGAAATCCTGAATAGTCCAGGAAGTTTGATGGATTTTTTTTCTCATGGATTTTCTGACAAGATATAATGATGCTTAATTTCAATCAATTACAATTTCTTTCTACTGTACTGTTTTCATTAAAGACCCATATCTCTTGTGCACAAGAGAATTCCACATCCCAGGATACCTAATTCAATTTGTCAATGCTCCATACATAATCCATTCAGCTAACCAGTAATGCAGATTTCTGACATACATGTAATTGGGGTGGGAGAAAAGGGCCTTTGAGCTTTTATCCCAAACAGACAAGCTAACCACTGTAAACAATCAAAACATTTCATGGAATTTTTCACATGTGGTTCATGGAATTTTATAAGTGCAAAGGTCAATGAACTGCATACATGCACTGATTGGATTTGGAGATCTCATTCTGAATTGTTCTAACAACAATGTATGTGTTCTAACAACAATAGTGTGTGGAGGTATGACTGATCAGTGTGTTTACTAATGAACTTTGTGACAGTATGGCTAAGACTAATGCCGAGAGACAACGTAATAGGAAAGAAAGACTCAAAACAGAGGGCAACTTTGAACTGTATAAAAAAATAATCTTTTTAATTCTTGTTAATTTCTAGTTTTTACAACTTTAACCCTAACCCTACAATTATCAATTTCTCTAACCCTTGAATTTTATAGTTTTATGAGATATTTTATTCATCAAGGGGTTAAACCAACGTCAAGGTGCACAGGAGCACTAATTCTAAGCTCAAAAATTGCAACAAAACTCTTAACACAGATATATGTGTATCTGCTCATAGATAATGTCCCGTGAGTCACGCTCCCATGTCCCGTGAGTCACGTTACTTCATTTAGCAAAACTTGGATATGGCGGAAGATTTTTTTGTTGTTGCTATTGTACATGTATATTGTAAAGGATACAGTCGTGCAAATATTTCAATATAGTAATGGATATTAAGGGTATCAGAACAGATAAATTTTTGCGAACTTTATTTAGAACATGGAAATCACTGCCCTTTTTTGTCCCGTGAGTCACGCTAACCTTTTCCTTAGTTCCACACAAAATATATGGATGAATTTCTGAATACTTTCTACTATATTAATATCATCATTAGTACTTTATAATTGAATGAAGTTTCAGTAGTTACTCTGCTTCTATATTTTTGTCAGTCAGTTAAAAGATTCAAATTTGCCATCTTTTGTCCCGTGAGTCACGCTGGAATTGGCCAAATGAAATGGAAGAATTAAGGCGCATTTAATAATAATTATGTCAAACAATAATAACGCTTTCCAACGAAAGCATGCCAGACCCAACAGCCATTTACGAGCGATCCCCGATCCCTTTGCAAGAACCCATAAAACAATCAACAAAATAACTAATGGACCATAAACATACCCCCAACCAGCTCCAGCGACACTGGGTCTACAGATCACAGACCCACCATTTCGGCACCATGATAAAGTCCGGTCTCTGGCTAAAACAACCTTCAGCTCTCATCAGCAGGTGGACGATGGTCTAAAATGAAGTGAATTACAATATGCTAAAACAAAACCAAAAACCATGCAATCATGTACAGTATGCTCAAGTTCTGCGGTCACTATCTATGTGCATGTAATGACAAAAAATATGCTGATGTCCATGACGGACTCGCATGCAATGCCTCTACAAAACGGCGGAACTTCCATCGTTCATAACTATAAAAAAAAAAAAACATTTGTAAACTACAATCCCCATGGGAGGACCAGATTACTCAAATCGGACTGTACGAATTGACTTCGAATTACAGCCGAAAGAAATATCTATCACTCTCCAACCCAAACCAACTTCATCGCACTTCTTTAAAATATCTTAAAAATACATAAAAACACATACTCAATTAATCTATATATGCCTCTCCCGTCTTCCAAAAATATTATTTGTTTAAATTCTCCCAACATCCCAACAATTTACTTATTGACATCAACGGCGACAAATTATAAAAGTCTGCCATCACTATACAAAGTGACAAATACTGACGGCCTCCTGTAAAGGATTCACTCCAATACACCTGTCAGATAACCAATAATCCCAATCAAAGCTAGCCCCTTACGAAATTATTTCGAGTTATGCTTCACTCTGAATGGAAGTTATTTTCTCCATTAATCTTCGCAGCCACGTCACCGAGACTTATACCAAGTTATCGTAACTTGTCCCACCGCTAAATTAATGAACTACATGTAGCCGGTGCTGTGGTCGACTTGACGTCGATTCCCAAAGCTCACCGAACACTTATAGAATTTGTCTCGACACCAAAAAGAAAATGTTTCTTTACTTAAACTTATCTTTCCCCTACTAAACTCAAAAAATTATAAAGACAATTTCCAGTGAAAATAAAATAAAAAATAAGTAAAAATGTATCATTTACCTGTATCAGACATGTACTGTAATAGTCGAAGAACATCCCGACACAAAGATGAAACTACAATTAAGGCTCACTGGACAGACGTTCGCCTTCGCAACCGCCGTCACCGGCAGCGCGTTGGCAAGTGCCAGCTCGGATCGAAATCGGCGTACCCGCTGCAACCCCCCAAAAATTGCCACAGGGCTAGACAAGGACGTAGGTGTTATAGCCCTCAGTGGTGTCAAGACCCCCTAGCTTTACCGCATTTTATACTCGAACTGAACATTCCAAAATGTAACACGAGAAGGCAATAATAACACTACATAACTAATATTAAGCAAACAAGATACAAAACGTTCTACAATAAGGAAATTCCTTTTAACTTTGTGTCCATAATAATAACCGACATGGTTGTAAATTCCCCCGGTTACATTAGCGACAGTTGTGTATTAAGGTTCTTTTCAGAACCTGTTACATGTACATACACGTACCTCACTCTGCGATAGTTGAGATAAATACATGTGTTACTGCAAACCATGGTGTTATCACAAACTGAAATGATAACAATTTACCAATGTTGTACTCATAATATAAATACTCACATACATGTAGTCTTGATTCAAAGAGAGTAAGCATAATCATAGAAGCAGTTTAGCCAACATTACCAATGCTGTACCTTCCCTTTAATGTATAGAGTAAGCATACACAAAGAAGCAGTTTTGCCAACATTACCAATGCTGTACCATCCCTTTAATGTACAAAGAGAGTAAGCATACTCATAGAAGCAGTTTTGCCAACATTACCAACCTTCCCTTTAATGTACCTTGATTCAAAAAGAGTAAAGCATACTTATAGTTAAGCAATTTGGCCAACATTACCAATGCTGTACCTTCCCTTTATCTTGATTCAAAGACCATTACCAATGTTTTTCTTCCCCTCTTAGTGACATACATGTCAGCTAAAAATATCACTGTCCATTAAGCACACCATTTGTCAATTATATTACAAACACAGTCATAGATTACCAGGTAAAATGCAGGGATGTCATAATATTAGAGTTAGCGATAAACTTGGCATATTCCCAAGAATTTAAAACATTTTGCCAAAGAAAAATAACAAAATCTTATACACTGTACAATGTACATGCATTGTACAAGGTAAGCAGATGTACAGTGTATGTACGTTTCAGGCAAGAACCATACTGTAGTATCATTGTTGTCAATAAGGGCATAAAATTATTTTTTTATCTTGCCAACATGTTCACGGAAATACATGTAATGATCAAATTAAAGTGTTTGGTAAAAAATTTAATATTAAAAATTACAGCCAAGAAAATCACACAATCTGTTTTAGGCCTGGACCTTCACAGAGGCTACATGTACATACGTTCTCCCTGAAATGTTCCTATAGACAGGCCAAGGGAGGGGGCCAAACAGGGTTTGCACAGAAAGTTCAATTTTGGCTTGTGCTTTCTTGGGGGCCTGTGGGTTTGGCTTGACAATTGGCATTTCAGGCAGTGTGTTGTGTCTGTCTTTTGTAGACATGGAGGCACGCTGTTCAAGGTGTCGGGTCGGACCCGTGAACTCGGGAGAATGTGATGTTTGCAACTTTGCATGGTGTTACAGCAGACCGCATTTGATTCGAATGTCACTTTCCACCATTCTGAGCTTTTTTATTTAGTTTGTATAGTACTGTTGTAGTGTTGTGGTATTTGTGTAAGAGCACTCTATAGTATTAGTATATATATAGTATTAACGTGTTTATGTATAAATATGTACACATGTACATGTAGTATGTAAGTATCTTAAATGTACATGTACATATGTTCTATGTATGCAATCACCTTCTTTCTGCATGGCAAATGAGTTTTATGGATTCTTTTTATGGACTGTGTTTACCCAATTGTGTTTTCTCTGAAATGAAGAATTTTTCTTTTCCTGTACATGTACATACAGTGTATGAATCTTTACAGCATGCATTTCAGTTCATTAATAATTTGTGATCAGTACTGTACATGATACATACGGGTACATGTGGTGTAGTGAATTATAAATGCAACTACAATGTAACCCACTGCTTATTTTATATTTTCTCTAGTCTTTGGAAAAAAATCTCTCTCTAACAACTCTTACGCTGACTTAATCCAATGGAAAATTGCCATTTCACAGTTCAGCGATTTCAGAACAAGAGACATCATGCAGGAATGGGGCTTAGCAAGTCAGATGAATTATTCAATACAATGTAATAAGGTGCGTAGAAAGGCTTGGCTTATTCAACAGGTCATGGATCAAGTTTACAAATAGGTGTGACTGATTCTATACCACAGAACAGGGCAATGACTAAATTGGGTCTGTAATACTATTACCGTTAATAGGAATGACCTTTGCGTAATATTTTTAGGAAATGTTCACTCATAACATGTGCAGTGGACAGAACAGATGAAACCTTGAAAAGACCAATAAAACCACAATCTGGTTACCTGTACATGTACACCGGCACTGCTGCAAACCCAACAGAAAGAAAATAATGTGTTTTGAAGCTGCATTTAGCAAGAAACACTAGTACATGCATACATGTATGTACATCCCTTTGCAAAGCAGTACGAGGATACAGTGTACACTTTTTATGTGTCACTTTGAAAATCAGTTTTGTCAATCAGTCAACCCTCACACTGTATAAAAATTGTATAAATTAGGATATACACCATACATGTACACGTATTGTTTTCTGAGGCCCTAAGTACACATGTGTAGTACATATACATGTACATGTATATCCCAAAAGCCCTCTGTTTGAGGCTCCTCCATACATGTACATGTACAATGTATATAATAATAATAATGTAGACTTAATTATATTGACATAAAACACAATAAAGGGGGCCACTTTGCATCCGTCACGTTAGCAGTTTTTCCAATGGTTGTTATTTATTTTTAAGTACCTGAAACCGGCCAAAAAGTGTTTCAACATGTGAATGGCCATGCAGGCTTATACTATAACTAATTTGAGTTGATTTATTTAATTTTATAATTTTTTAAAATTTATTTTTAACCTCAAATTTCCATAAAAATTGGACGGAAAAAGTTACCTCACTTTTCCGTCCATTTGTTGATGGAAATTTTAGGGTAATTAAAAAAAAAATACATGTAGTAATAATCAACTCAAATTATCTTTAGGATAAGCATGCATGTCTATTCAAATGTTGAAATTCTTTTTGGGTGGTTTCAGATATTAAAAACAAAATTACAACCATTAGAAAAACTGCTAACGTGACGGTAGGAAAGTGGCCCCCTTTATTGTGTTTTATGTCATATAGCGCACGTATCCACCAAACTGGTGACCAGGGCGCATTATATTATTACCCCTTCTCATCAGGCTCATAAATCATTCCTGAAACCATCTCAGCTCCCTGGGGAGTATACAGCTCAATTGCTGCCATTTCGGCGCATATAGGGGCTGGGCTAATCAAACACAACAACCAACTCTGCCCTCACAAGTACCCATTTACCCCTGTGTGGAGGGAAGCAATTATGGTAAAGTGTCTTGCTCAAGGACACAAGTACCCCGGTTGCGGTCAGGATTCGAACCCACATTCTGACGACTCAGCCATTAGAACACAAATCCGAAGCACTAAACCGCTCGACCATGGCACTACAGGTACATGTATCATCATTTTCTGTCAATACTACATACATGTATACATGTACGACATAAGGCTAGCCTTATATTTAGAGTCTACACTAAACAAATAATTGTTGAAGTATAATAAGGAATTCTTTGCCAACACATCGGGTTTAATTCTAACAAATTCCAAGGTAACTGCAGCCAGCCGCCCATTCTCATGGGGATGAGGCCGAGTTAAAAACATGAGATAAAGTAATTACATTAGACTCTGTCCGCGGCACGGCATAGCATTGTTAGGCTACATCCGACCATGGTCCGACAGAAAGATCTACAAAATGAAACTGCAAAGGCAGGATCTTATTCATCATTTTTGAAGTTATTTATGTAATAGTCTCAGAATCCCCAATAAGTTAACATTTTGAAGCCTTAGATTGCACCAGAGAACATCAAAAATCCAATCAAAATCTGGGCCCCATGCCATAATAGCTTCGCGCGAAGCACAAACAATTTTGGACAGGCAGTTTTCAAATCCTACATCAGCTTGGACAGGCAGTTTTTAAATCCGAGACGAAACCCTGCCTCCTCCCCAATGCTTTCGAGCAGTATTGATCCCAAAACAGGAAAAGGTTGCAATCTGATTCAACAAAAGCCTTCATTCCCAGTTAGAAAACCCCCCTATACTCTTTGATATGGCTAGCGAGCAGGTAATGAACATTGTTTTGTGAAATACGTGTACTTAGAGCAGTTCAGATGTTACCTTCTGATATAATTCTTCCATTTTAAAGTACATGTAACACACTCAATATTTATAAACCATCTCACACCGCACTTGGTAATGAATCTTCCTACTTTAAGTCTAATTTGCATATTGACCGCGTGGTCATTGACTTTAGTAACGGTAAGTGACTCCAACAATGTCAGATGTTTCCGTGGGAGCTCGGCACATTGCAGGAAAAAAAAATTATATTTCAGATAATTATTTATCATCCAAATGAATTGGGAAACATATTTACCTTCTTGCTTATTTTGGGACTGACACTCGGCGATCTTTTCGGAGGATCCCATGTTGTTTCATTTGTGCTCGGTTTATAATAATATTTCCTTCCCCTCTTGTCGGTATGTGTTTCCCATTCATCAGCTCTGTTAACAACCAGGTGAGAGCTGGGCGCCAGCTGACTGGTTGACGTCAGGTTGGGGTTGGAGTATTGCGAGGGAAGCTGCAACTCATGGGAAGGAGGCGGGCAGTAATCGGGCGAATTGACACTTGATGGCTTGTGGTGACAAAAACAAATCATGAGGAAAGATTAAAACAATTCAAAGGATTTCACTCAAGTGTTTTGCTAAAAAAATTTCCAGCTAAGCCCAAAAAAAGGGTCACTGGTTTCTGGTGTCCATGCACGTCGCTTCAGACCTGCACGTCAGCATTTTTACATGTAGTTTTCTTTTTATTTGCTATGAAACAATGTTCAATTGCAGCCAAAATTGCTGGATCGATTGGAATTCTGCCGTGCTGTGTTTTAACCAGTTCGCGTCGGATGCCGTGTATACATGCAATTTTTTTTGGACAGCGGATCGGAGAGCGTCTAAACACGCCATAGGATTCTCGGGAATATTTGTATATAGATTCCCGGTCGATGTGGCAACGAGCCATAAGCATACGGTGGAAGACGCGGTCTCCCCGGTCACGCTCTGGTGAGCACCAATGGTCGTGTTTGTGCGGTAAAAACAAACCCGCCACGGGGTTCGGAAAAACTTTTTTATTCCCGGTGCGAACTGGTTAAAGGACTTTTTCACATATATATAGGGGTATGAATGTTTGCCCAATTTGTGCAGCCTCTCTTAGCCAGAATAAGAAATATGAACATAAAAATGTATTGAACATGTGGGATATTATTTTTTGTCAGTGAGTTAATCTAAAACTAGCACTCCAATTCCACTGTTATGTTGATCGTGATGATATTGCCCCTTTAAATGCAATTTGTTTATTATTATGTCAGGGACATCCAGCTCTTACATGTATTAAAATATTGCATACTGTACACAAGAGTGGTACATCGATACCCCAAAATGCCCCTGGGACAAAAACAAAGTGTTCTGACCTTCACACAAACTGAGTGTGCCACATGGTATTTTGTGGATAACTCCTGCTACATGTACATCTACATGTACATGTACATGTACATGTATATGTACAGTGTATTTTGTTTTACCCCAAGTTACTGCACTGGTTTATTTCAAGTTACATGTAACCTTGCAATGAAACAAAGCAGGTGGCTGCTTCAGTTTACCTCATCTCTCTGAAGTGCCTTGGGGAATGCCATTAATCTTCAGATAAGAAAGTGTGTACCTCAAAATGTCACAGTTGTGACATTTTGAAGTATGGTCGACTTTGTTAAGAACAACACTGATAATAGGAGGGTTAAAGACCCTGCCTTGATTTATTTACTCAAAAGTGTTCAATATGTAATTACATGTAATTATTTACATATCTGCTATTCCAAAAAATATAATTTAAACAAATCAGAAATTGTGGAAAAAAATCATAATTTGCAGCCAAAAATTCCAGCGGTTGAAATCTGCGACGTAACTGGTTTAGTTGTGACCCGTGGTGGCAGCAAACATTTGGCCTATTTCTATGACATACTTTTTTACGACGGTAGCTAGAAGCAGCCGTCTTAACAATGGTCTGGCTGCCGCCACGTTGTCCGTGGCTATGTACATGCAAGGTGTACGGACCTTCGACTTCGCCATTTTTGCCTGGCTTTCGTCCATTTTGGGCTCAAATTTATACGATTCAATGCGCCTTATTTCGCCAACTTCGGCATCAGTATAACCTCCATCAAATTATAATGATGAACAACACAACTGGTCAGTACTACAATGTACTTTTGGAAACTTCTTCAAAACACTTCGGAAGTCGTAGTTGGTTAACATTATTTTTGCAGCTGTACGTGATGTAATATACTTTGTGTACAAAACGTACCGCAGTAAACAGTTGTAGCGTTTGCCCTCCCGTAAATGTACATGTACGTCATCAACAATACATGTAGGCTCAGTGAAAGTGTCCCCAACAGCTTTTGTTTCGGCCCTGCCATTCGCGGTGGTGGCGAAGTACATTTTCATAGGTTTTTTGAAGGGTTAAAGAAAAATAATGAAAGTCTTATTTTGGT
Source organism: Zoroaster sp. YZ-2022 (assembly GCA_029582265.1). Taxonomy (NCBI): domain Eukaryota; kingdom Metazoa; phylum Echinodermata; class Asteroidea; order Forcipulatida; family Zoroasteridae; genus Zoroaster; species Zoroaster sp. YZ-2022. The sequence goes on along the minus strand of CM055830.1, from coordinate 22,028,792 downwards.
TTTTCTTACTTAGAATTGTTTACATTTAAAAAAAGGGTTGAAAATATTTACCAAACAAACTAGCTCATACATGTAAATCCAACCTAAATAAATTCCTCTGAAGTTTTGTTATGAAACCAATTGGAAACACCAAAAATAACGCTTATAAATCAAATGTGAGTTAATCCCCAATGCTGGTTATAACAATCTGAAAAATTAAACCACAGATCGAAAACCAATATTTAAATTCAGAATGTAATGGAAAGTCTACAATTTTGTTAAATTTATTTTCCTACGTTTCATTTCTTCAATTTGTATCCCCAAAAATTTAAGGCAGTATACACCATTACAATGGCCCAAATGTTTGCAAATATGGCAATCATCAGGCTCAACAATTTTGCAAAGCAACATGTACATGTATTTAAACAGGAATATGTGTTTGTATACATGTGTACAGTATGATATTAACCCTCCTGTGCCCAGGCTGAAATTTGGCCCAGTAAGCACCGCACCCACAGACAGTCAGTTGAGTATTTTTGGTTGCATTGCCAATTGTTCACACATGTGTATTTTTCTCTAAGAGTGCTGGAGATAGTGGCAAAGTCAAACACAGTTGTGTATGTCCTACATTTTAGGTAATACATTGTCATATGCAGAGTCACACAGAGCTGTGTATGTACTGCATATACAGTTGAGTGGTTTTGGTTTGACCTCCTACCATACCCACATGTCCTTGCATTTATTTGAGTGCACTGCACAAAGTCAATGGGTTGGGAGGTACATGGAAATTTTGAGTGTCTTTGATTGTTTAAACCTATAGGAGGGTTTTAATGTATGTATGTAATGCCAATTTTGCATAGCAAATCTTGACTTGTTTGTAGCAAATTGTGAATTATGCAGCAGTTTGCAACCGTACAAGGCAAATCATTCACTGAGTGACAGACAATTTGTGCCCATGACCCAGAACCTTTATTTTGGAGGACTTTTGTTTTGCAGTCAAGTGTGAATGGTATATATGTACATTACATGTAACACATGGATTGTAAAATTTTGCCTTACCTCCGAGTGTGAAGAGGGTTCACTGTCTGTCATAGGTGAAAAAGTGTCCCCTATTGGTGTCACTTCTGTAACCTGTCTACCATTACTCTCTTGTACATGTACAGTCAGCTGAGTTGGACGCAAATGCTGCGTCGTCTGCTGCGTCGTCTCCTGCGCAGTCTCATAGTCTGGTGCCGGTATCGTCACCCGATGCCGTAACATGTTTGACATCTCACTGACCAAGTTGTTATGTCTGACCTGAGCAGCCGACGGATTGCTGGGTTGGTGTGGCTCCTTGGAAGGTTCAACATAATTGGTGTGTGGAATCAAGACGCCAGTGAGCTTCTGCGTTGAGGCCTTTGCTCCTAGTCCTTGTAACACATTATCCGGCAGGGCTTCAAGGTAAGTGGCCGGAAGATAGACAGGCTTTTGTTCCCCTTCCCGATAGACGTACCACCAGTCTGAGTTGGACTTGCGCACCAGTGTAAACAGATCACCAGGGAACATTTTAGTCGCAGCCCCACTTCCTGATATGTATTCATACTCATATTTTGCTTGGACGAAGGAGGACTCCATGATGCCAGAGACAAAAATGAACTCTCTAGTTACAAACACTACTAGCAAATGGTGATGTTTTAAACCGAGGATGACAAAAATCTTTCAACGACAGACTTACATACTTGAAGACACACATACAGTGTACTTATATCTTTTCCCTAAATCCTTAAATTGTTGTATCACTGCACGTGTATTCCGACAAGAACATTAGATGAATGTTTTTGAGTGCTTGGTACACATCAAACCAGTCATACACTTGTTCAAAGAACTGTCATCATTCCAGTGGCATGAAAATCTTTACTTGTCAACAGTACATGGATGTCTCATCTTTAAAAAAACACATCTAGTCTCTCAGTTGCACAAATATGTTTGCAAATCAAAACCATATCTTCCACCAGTTTCTGAAATGAATAAGAAGCAATTCAACGGTGTTGTTATCACAAATCCATGTGCAGTTTTCAAGATAAATTGTTTGATGATCTATCAAGATGTTTATCTTCTCCACCCACGTTTTGATCTTTAACCTTCAAGTTTCCCAGAACGTGAGGCTCAACTTGGTTGTGTCTGGGTGTTTGAAAACTCTGAATGAGTACAACATACCATGTATCCTTACATGTACAGTGACTGAGTACTTGCTATTGATCAGTCATTTCAGGTCTTCAAGAGCACACCGTAAATTTTTATTTGCAATAAAAAGAGATGTACATGTACATGTGCTTGTATCCCGAGATGACATCATTGAAGTGTTGTTAATGTGTGTGGTGACTAGGGCTTTCTCCAATGAGTCATACACTATGTGTAATGCAATGTTCACCTCACATGACGTGGTCTTGTTGAATCTGAATAAATAAAATCAAAGACAATATTGTAAAATGATGCGTCCTGTCATAAAGCACTACATGTAGACCTGTGTTATACTTATATGTATACATTAGTATGCACCACGCTTGAAAAGAAGAAATTTTCTTTTGAGGGCAAACAATTTAACCCTTTCCTTACCATAGGCGACTTTTGTCGACTGCACTCATACCCCCTCTTCTTTACCATAGGCGACTTTAATCGACCAAGCTTTCACACAAAAAAAGCACTCAAGCCTGAGCACAAAGGCCATTTGTTATAAAGCTGTAGTTTTGTCCATGTTCACCCTCCATACCCAAGCTTACAATGGTTGGAAAGAGAAAGATCGGATCTTTCCATTGATGGTGAAATAAAATAAGGTTGCTATTATGCAATCCCTTCAAATTGTAGTGTAAAGATCCGAAATGCCAAACACCTACGGAGCGCCATGTGTTTGTGTACAAAAAAGTGTTTGAGTTTACAGATCACACTGAGGAAACAAAGACCGAAAACTTGGACATTTATTGACCGATCTTAATGTTTTTTGGATTTTATGAAAGGGAATTCAATAAGTAAGATATTTTTTATTATTTATTTTGCTGTAAAACGATATCTTCAAGGTGATAATAGAGTTTGTAAAATTGGCCTTTGAACACAAGCTTTCTGTTGTGTAAGAATGTGTGCTTCACGCTTGAGTGGTCAAACAATGCGGTCACCAGCGGTTGTTTACATTGTACGTCAAAACAATTCGGTACTGAGAGGGTTAAGGTAAATTCTTTGGCAAATTTGTGGATGGAATTTGCCGCGGGCCACACTTGATAATTCCTCTCACGATGTATCAGCCTAATAAAGCACAAGACAGTGGCATTCATTTCCTTTTGTTCATTACCATTATATGTACGTTAAACAAATAATAATACAAAAAACAAACGATTATTTGTTATGTTATTTGAATTTTGTGAAATAAAACAAAGTACATGTACCTGAAACCTAATTATAAACATGAAAGATTGGTAAGTGTTCATCAAAGACTATCATACTGTATATGGTTTCTACATGTACATGTAAATGTAACATCAGATTTAAAAAAAGAACCAGGTAGTGAACTTAATAGTTGGGTATCCACAAACCCAGGTACCCGGCACAGGCCTACAGGTTATCCATTTCCACATTAGAATGTCAGAATACAAATTATACATGTATTCTGAAATAAAATGCATTTATTATAGCCTGTGTTTTTCGTTATTTTTACCGGCAATGTTTGTTTTAATCAGGTCATTGTGAAAAACTTTCTAGAAAGGAAAACAAACACTTTGAAATGAAATAATGAAATTTTCCTTTGCTGAAGTAAAATGTAGTGCATGTTCTTAGGAAAAGAAAACTATTAAAACCCAAAGAAACATGTGCGATATGATAACAAATTAAGCTAAAACTGGTTGGTTTCTGTCACTTTTGGTTTCTGTTACAGAAAATTTAGAAAAAAATAGTACAGATTAAAAACAATTAACCCTCCTATTATGAGTGTTGTTCTTAAAACAAACACTTTCAAATGTCACAATACATGAAATTTTCCTTATCTGAAGATTAATGGCATTCCCCAAGGCACTTCAGAGAGATGAGGTAAACTGAAGCAGCCACCTGCTTTGTTTCATTGCAAAATACACTGAACATACATGTATAGCAGGAGTTATCCACAAAATACCATGTGGCACACTGGGGCACACTCTTGTGTACAGTATGTAATATTTTGAGGCATGCATAGAAAAAGCATTGTGTATTTAGCAGACACAAGTTTTTGTGGCATTTTGGAGACTGCATGTATACAAGGGTTAATATACATGTAGGCCTATGATTTTTTTTTCTTCTGGACTCAAGCTTGCGATAAAATTTAGTGATATGTGCCAGCGATAAAATCTACGTACATGTAGGTTGCATTTAAAGATTAACATAAAACATCCTCCAAAATTTCTGGTTGTATTAAAATCTTTTTAAAAAATGTATCGATTACAATGTACATCCTGGGAATCGTGGTATAACATTAGTGGACCCACTGATCGTACTTTGTAAAATAAAAAAGACCAGCCAAATATCGCAGAAATGGAAGTTTTTTTTAACCCTCCTACTACTACAAAGGTCAACATCGTTCAAAATGTTGATTTTTAATACATGTACTTGCCAAGGTATGCATGTATCTAGTGCACTTAAAAGTCAAACACTGTCAAACGTGTAGTAATTACATTTACAGTTCAAAATGAGTCAACCGTTTTTGACTGGTAAAAGCATTGTCTGGTATTGTTCAGGGTGGTCAAAATGACAGTAAAACCAGTCAAAAATGTCCCTGTGTGCACATTTGGGTCAACAGTCAAAACAGGCAGTTGACTGATTTTGACCTCTATAGCAACTTCCCACTAAAGTGCAGCTATAGTAGGTGGTTTAATGTAGGATTTGTTTTGTGAATCATTTTGTGAATTTTACATGACGTCTGAGTCCCATTGGACTAGCCCCATCAAATATTGCATTAAATCGTTTGTGTCTTAGACACTGTTACAAGTGTGGCGCATACAGTCGTTTGTACTGTATGTACATGATTTTGTCCAGTGAATTGTTTGATGCAAATTTCATATGCCTGGTTTTCAGGAACGTAACGTTGACATTTTACTAACGTGCAGATTAACTCTTCATCTATATCTAATGTGATAATTTTGTCCCTCAAACTCCTGGTGGTGTTAGTCCAGTGTACGGCACTATGCATTGCTGCATTTTACAGAGCATACATGGGATGTACACTCGGTTGACAGAGTATTTGTACATATATTCATGTGAATACACATTTAAAATGCCTCAAAAAAAATTAAAAATAAATAAAAATAAAAATAAAATAAAAAGGCTGATCAATTGTTGTGTACTGGATAAACCCAAACCAAAATCTTACTATTCAAAGTACATGTAACTAAAGCATGCAAATTCTCAGTCTTGGTTCAAGACTGTTTGTACATGTTTTTGATAAATGATCCATCGCCACACGCCATAGGAGGGCACTATCTCTATATGGACCACTATATGGACCACTATCAAACACTTGGGAGTCTTGGGAAACTTGTTGAATCTCCCCCTGAAAATGGGGGAAACCACTACGCATGCGTTAGTTCACGACGCGAAGGTATTGATGCAACAGGGAATGCGTGCACTGGTTTTACCTATGTGCACGCCGTATTGTATGCAAAGTTGATTTTCCAGCAATCTGTAAGGATTTTCACAGCAATGCCCAAAATTCTACGTGCATGCAATATTCATTTTGCCAATGAATCAACTATGGGCGAAATCCCCGAAATGGAAAACACGCAACAACCACCCATTTTTTATTTTTTTAGATTCGCACTTTTTTCATCCACGATACATGTATATCGTCAAACATATATATCGTGATTTTCGATAATATCGCGATTATTGCAATTTTTTCACGCTTGAGTGCTTTAGAGCTGTTCATGAGTGCACCATGGCCAGTCGGGTCTTCAATTGATGAAATTAAGGTTTTCTTTGGAACCACTGATTTTTCATTTCACATTTACATGTAGTCCTTTGCAGTTTCATGTAAAATTATCAGGGATTTTGCTTGCAATTTTATTGAAAATAAAGCATTTCTGCCATGGAATATATTCAATAAAACTGAAACATTCGTAGGTTTGTATTGCAAAAGGTTGAAGGTTGTGTTGGGCGGGCGCGCTGTTTGCCGCTCCGCTGCAGTAATTGCATGATGACCGTGAAAGCGGATGGGACAGTCGGTGTAAATACGTGATCACATCGTGCGGACAGAATTAAACTGCAGAGAAGACCAAAACAAGGCAAGAATTGTCACAAACACAGTGTAAAGTTCAGTATTTTTTATTATCAAAGGCATACACATAATAACAATACAGTATAGATACATAGTATTTAAGGTATTACAGTGCAATGCATTTATTTTTTCGTGAAACAAGCAATACACGTTTTTTTGTACACTCTGTATCCTAGCGCTTATGTGAATAACATGACGATAGGATCATCCTAGCTATATTTGCCATAGAGCAGTTTCATATCATGATGTAACAGGCCTGAAGGGCACCCTCACTGAGGTCAAAAGGTCTCTCATTGGCTCACGTTCAAGCACACACATGTATTGCCCCACCAGTGTGGCACGGACACGCCCCCTTGGCCTATACTTAGCCACACGTTGGTCGTACTTCGGCTAACGGCGTTTTTTCCCCTAAATTCCAGGCGCTGAAATTGACGATATTTGCAACCATTTTGACAGACTAGATACGTTCCTTACATGTTTAACTATCTAGGCGCCCCCCAAAAAAATGGTGATTAAAATTAAAATTTCGTGACATATAGGCCCGAAAAATTACAAGACGATCGTCATTGTGTAGGTTTCAACAAGGCCATCTTGAATGTATGAAGTGTGTTGAACGGGAAAACAACTTGTGCGCGCAACAATTTTACGACGGCTGTTTCATGTGCAGTGTTCTAGCCAGGATTAAATTATAGCGTAGGGGCATTTGTACGACACGAATCTGCGAGCGCGTAGCGCGAAGCCACAACGGCGTGGGGTCCGGGGCCCGCTTAAGGGCCCTGGGAAACTTTTAGGTTGTAGATGCTCTCTGGTGCAATCTGAGGCTATTTAGGGGCATATTGCATAATATAATTTGTCACACAAAACCATATTTTTTTAGACATAAAAATATTTATTGCTTTTCAATTGGTAGGTTTTAACATGTTTACATGTGCACATGTAATTCTGTCACATTTTTCTCAACTAATATCAAACTTTAAAATTTAAAATGGAGTAGGGCCTACAGGACTCATGTTGTTATTGTCTTAATTATTGTTTTATTCACTTTACATTGGATTGTTGTTAGTAATTGTAGCTTTAAATGTGTGAGTAAAGTTAATCGTTTTTATCAATAATTCAAAGCCAGATATGATCCAAAAAATTCCATACAATACATTACAATGTATGCCTTGACTTATGCCTACTTTAAATTAAACTTGACAAAACTATAAATAAAATGGTTCTTACAAACGAAACCCTGCAGTGCAAGCTTCACCCAAAGTATTTTATTGGACAGCAGGTAAGAGCTCTATTTTCCAAGTCCACAGTTATTGCGTAAATAAAATAAAAAGCTCAGGAAAAACATAGGCCAGCTGTAAAGACGCCTTAGAATTATCCTAGCTCCAGTCTGTTCAAAGTATTTTAAAGAAAAAGAAACTAGACAACCAGCAACCAAAAAGACACAATTTCTGGGTCACAAGTTCACATCAAAGAACTGTCTGCCGACTTTGGAACGTTGAATGTATCAATTTGGGATTAGTGCCAAGACAAGAGTTGGGGCTATTGTTCACTTGACAATGACTGACAGGTTGTGGTTTTACAATCCCAGACCAGGTGACATTAACCTCTGGGACCTGGTTCTTGGCTGGTTTCCAAGCTATATAACTATACATGTATGAAACAACATACCAGGATACAGGATACCAGTATACATTGTCCCAAGGCTAAGTAGCTCGAGTGAGTGATCCGACTGTCGGCAAAAATGCGTCTTTTAATCAGTTGTTTCAAAGCATAAAATTTAAAACAATAAATTTAGACCTACTTAAAAAGTTATGACTGGTTGGAGCAGAATGGTGACATCTATTTATTCGACTGAGTGCAAACTATTTGTGATTTTTTTTACCTCGGAAAAGCTTCAGAAATCTTTGACATGTTTGGTTTTGTGGAATTAAATTCTGTGGATAATACCTGTGGCGGAGAATCTCAGCTCAGAAATAATGCTTTCAGCATTATATAAATAGCGGTCGGGTATGTAAATTAATAAGAAAAACAGTTTTAGAAAGTGTTTACCGTTATTCCTGATTTACAAGTAAATGGAGGCCTGTTTGCAGGGTGCAATTGTGCTATACGCCCGCCTACTGAACATTAATTATCTGCCTACCGAACATATCCTGGGGAATAGCCGATCAAGTCTTGCATTTCCGATTTTCGTTTTTTAATTTTTCTCATCAATAACATCTTCTTAATTTATTTCTTCTTAATTAACAAAACAAAAATATATCAGCTTGGTGACAAAGTGGTGGTAGGGAAATGATACTGGAATGAGATTTACAAATGTTTTGATGCCGTGAAGACGAAACTGTTTCCATAGGTCGAACTTCTGCTGGCGGCCGGCGGACATCAGCCAGCGCTCAGCGGACATCAGATGTTCAACAACTACCGTTTGCTGATGGTTGTTTTTGTTGTTTTTTTAACTTTCACTCAAAACAAATTTCCGACAGAAAACATGTCATAGCATGATCATAGTAACTCACAACAGACACTTTTTAGACTTCGCTCTTTCCCGACTCTGCGTGGCACGCGGGTACCCCGGTCATCTGGTTTTTGCCTAAGCAGTGTGGTAGCGGAACCAGTGTCAATGTGTTTAACGTTGAATGCCATAAATAGATCGCGGCAGACCGCATACAGTTGCAAATGCGGCGCATCAAAAACATTCTCTTGAAAAGAAACAAATTTGTCGGCCAATTAAAATGTATCAATAAAGCTTCCTACAAGATGAAATAAATGCCTCAGTGGCAACAAATTATTGTTGTTCACAGTTAGTTCTCGAACTGAACAAAGGAAAACAATTTTTTTTCAACCATGGAATAAATTATAGCGTATCGATAGCGTATCGGCCGATTTATAGCGTATCGGCATTTTTTTTAATAGCGTATCGGCCCGATACGCTATTGTATGCCTGGCTAGAACACTGTTCATGTGTGCACATACTTGCTGTATTTTAGCGCGCGAAGTATTCCGTTTCAAGGTTGCACGTGTTGTCGGTAGTCAGAGCATTTTTTTGTGCAAAACATGTGATATAACTAATTTTAAAATAAAATATATATAATTAAAATGAAATATTAATAATAAAAATAAATAAATAAAACATGTCCAGTTCCTGGATTCAATGAAAAATTGTAAAAATATTACCTGTACTATATTACATAGACTATATTCACAGATATTTTGTCAGATAAAACAATCATTCTGGGTGTTTTTTGGATTTTTTATTTTTTTATTATTTTTTTTAAAGTTTTTTTTTATGGATTTACAAAAATGGTGGAACCATATAATATTGTTATTATTTATAGTAATAGTATCGTAACACTATAATATTTCATATATTTAAATTATTAGTGAAATTTTTATTTTGTTTAAAATTACTATTTAAAATTAGTATTAACCCTAACGTCCTAGGCATTCATTTGGGGTCCAGTACATACTACAAAATACTACTCAATTCTCATAGACCAGTGTAGTAAAAGTACTCCATACTACAAAATACTACTCAATTCTCATAGACCAGTGTAGTAAAAGTACTCCATACTGCAGTTTACTCAAGTAGTATTTTGTAGTATTCAGTGAGGTTAGGGTTAAACTATTGTAATTAATAATACTTTAACCCTCCTATAGGTTTAACACTCAAAGACACTCAAAATTTGTACTCTCTTACCCCATTGACTATGTGCAGTGCACTCAAATACATGCCAACACATGTGGCTGTGTGATAGGAGGTCAAACCCAAAGACCCTCAAAATTTGTATGTACTGTAACTCCCAACCCATTGACTTTGTGCAGTGCACTCATACACAGCTGTGTGTGACTCTGTGGTTTGACCTACCAATTGGAAATGCACCCAAAAATACTCAAGTGACTGTCTGTGAGTGCCGTGCTGACTGGGCCAAATTTCAGCCTGGGCATAGGAGGGTTAATAGACTATTTATTACATTATCATTTTATTTTAATGAACATTCTCTCTTGTTTTATGTACAATGCAAGTACAGTTAAATAACCTGCATAGCTGCCAACTCTTCCGGATTCTGCGGAAGACTTATTTGATTTATTATTTAAAATATGAAGGAGGCCTCCTTTGGCACCAAAAGGAGAGGCCTCCTTGCATATATTTTAAGTAAGTAAATTACCGTCAAATACGCAAAGTCTTCCGCAGAATCCGGAAGAGTTGGCAGCTCTGTAACCTGGTGTATAATAGTTAAAAGGGGGTGAACTTACCATGCAGTATGGTTAATTTGATAAAACTGCTCGATGTTAGTTTCTTGAAAGTTTATATCGGCGACATCGCGTGGTCATATCTACGCGCGCTAAAATACAGCAAGTATGTGCACACATAAAACAGCCGTCGTAAAATTTTTAGAATGGAAATAAAGTCTGAAAACCATCATAAAAGTCGATTTTTAAAATAGTTTTCGCTTTCTGTACCCCCAAAAATCGATAGAATCATTTTTTAACTGGTACCGTTACTGCAGTTAGTCGTTGCAAAAAAATTTCCCCAAAACCCTTAAAAAGTGGCAGTCGGATACAACATTCTTTCCAAGTAATTTAAGGCTGTATTTTTAACTATCCCCCCCACCCCACCTTTGACAGTTTGACAACAAATTTACGCCACTGAAATGTACTTTCTATAGTACTAGACCTGCCCTAATGTCATGAATGTTAATTAACACTAGGCTTGCTTGACTTACTGAACACACCAACACAGTAGTACTAGTACTAGTAGGAGCACTGCCAGTGCCATTACTCCATTAGTCATTACACTATAACGTTAATTGGAACACACCACCAGTGACCAGTCACTGACATGACTGCGCACAATGATAACATTATTCATTAAACAGTGGAATGTGGCTTCCCAACAAACCCCACATCACACCGATCTCACACCAACGTTATTTAGAAAATGGAAATCGTCATTTCCGGATCGACGGATATGGCGGATCACATTGATAACTTCCGCAGTTGATTTGGTTCGGTTGTTCGAGTTGGCCAATAAAACATAAATTTGTGAGGCTTGTTTTCAAGCAACCTACATACACTTATAACACGAGTTATTATACACCCACAGAAACTATATAATTTTAACCACTTACCGAAGGTATTATTGCTTTTCTGTGTTAAATAGGCTTCGACAAGACATTTACACGGCGATAATCTTCCGCCCACCGTCAAAAAGTTCAACGTCGACCGTACCGGCGATATATCCCACACATCATCGATTCCGTGATTATACGCGCCGCATGCCAGAGTCTGAAACCAGACAACTGTACTGCAGACTTAAAAGAACGCCCTCTGCTGTCAACAAGTGGGTCTAATTAATTGCAGACTATTTTGATATAATTATATCGCGCAGGGCCGAATAAAATTATTAGCCCACTTAGCCCAGGTTGGACTTTCACCTTCGTGTACTACAGTGATGTCCATGATTTAAACGTTAAATCTTGGGATTATTTAATTAAAAACACTTAATGAAAATTATATTTTGAAAATTCAAACTTCGCTGAGATGCATTGTATTTGGTCATGGGCAGGGACGTGCACAGGGTTGTAGAGGGGCAGGGGCTCAGAGTCTGAAAAGGGCAGTGTAATTCCATGCGAGCGCGCGTAGCGCGCGAGCTAAAAAAAATTTGGGCGTTTATTTATTAATAAAACTGTAAGACATAGGTCTCGAGTGGGAGCGGGATGTCAATTTCGTGTTTCAGTGACAGCGTGTGCCTGCCTATCAAAGACGTATAGGCGCGCGCGGCTATGCGTGAAATCTAGTTTCGCGGAGGGGCACATGCAGGCCCGTGCACAGGAATAGTAAGGGCATCTCTGCTGACCTAATATTTATTCTAATTTTATTCTATCCTGACATCTTTCAACTAGGCAGGGCAGTCTATGCGCAACAGGAACTTAATAATTCATTCAAAAAAAAAAAATCAAAAAAACCTTGGGCTAAAAAGGGCACTTTTTATACTAGGCAAAAAGGGCAGGGGCTCAAGCACCCTTTGGGACCTATGTATGCACGTGCCTGGTCATGGGATTCAACTGCCGAGTTTCAGCAGCTTCACACACTCAGGTAAAACTTGTAGCTTTGCATGGTGAGCCTGAGGATAAGTAAGACTAACACAGGTAATAAGCAATTTATGAATTTACACAAAATATATATATTTTTTCTGTATTAGCAAATTTTTAGTTAAAGAATTACTATCAGTATTATTAATTTGAATGGCTGTTCGTCACTTGAGTGTTACGACAAAAAAACGTCAGCATACTTACGAGCTTGACGAGCACACATGAAAACTGCTGCATGAAGTTTAGTGTAGTACCAAGTTTCTGCAGCCTCCACACATAGGTAAGATTTTAAATAAACAATGTAACAAAAGACATTTTCTGTGCGGCGACTGACCTGCTGGCTGATTGGACTCCGTTTCAGTGTATGCAGAGATCGACGGAATCCATATTTGGACTACCCGTGCACTTCTTGAATTGTGAGTGTAATTTGTTTTCCCAGCGCGGTAAAGGCCATTATTTGCATTTTCGCTTCCTATTGGTTAGGTGTCGTCCATAATGATGAATAATTCATTACATCTGGCCATAATGCATTGATCGCCCATGGAAGGGGGAGACATGAAGGCAGTGTCAAATTTTTAGGCGCTCTCTGAAGCAATATGAACGTTTTCTGGACCAAGTTTGTTAAATTAATGATGCAAATGTGAATCCCAACCCAATTCTACCAACCATGCACCAACAACGCTGATCAGACCAGTACGGACACCGGAAATTGTTTGAGTTTTATGACGACTTCATTTTATGCATGGGGCTGCAAGAAAAACTGTACCATACTCCTCACTGGGATTCAGTGTAGGCTTTCAACATTGTTTGAGGCATTATAATTACTTCATGGGACATCAATAGTGGGGTGGGGGGACAGTTGTTACTGCCCCCACTATAAAAAGGTGGGAATGCATGTCCATCAGTTGGGCTCCATTCAAACCTTATCGACGCCAACTGACGATGGGAAAATGGGGTGGTCGATTCTTGTGCAATTCACTGTCCCAATGTTTACAAGTCTGTCCAATGATTGTAGAGTTCGCCTCATCAGCAGTGCGAGTGCGTAGCCGCCTTGTGGGGGGCCTACCTTCCATTTCCAGCATTGAGGGTCACGAATTGTAAGACTCGATCTGGACGCTATGCTGCTTTCTGGGCAATGTTCTAATTATTTGTGATGTTTAATGGGCGATGAATAATAAATTGATCGCTGTGTGTAGGGAGGGAACATGCAGACAGTGTCAGATCCAGGATTTGGCAAATACTTACTGGGCACATGCCTCCAATATTTCTCTATGCTCCAATTGGCCTCAAATCAAAATCGATCGTGCCAAATGGACGAGAAAATGTAGTGGTCAATTCCTGCTCTGTTCAAGCGCGTATAGCTGCATGCTGCGCAGGGTCTCAGTGCGTTAAGCATTCACAGTCACACAAATTGTTCGATTCTGGACACTATTAATAGTTTAGTAAATTGCAAGAAAAACGGTAGCCTACTCCTCAGTAGTGAGGATAGGGTAACATATTTAAAATATTTAAAATGTATTTATGGGCCATCAAAAAAAAAGGGGGGGGGATTGATATAGTGTTCCCCACTCTCTAAAAAGTGGGGCCCTGTCCCTCACCGATCGACGCCCATGGTGATGTTGTAATCAGTATAGGCAAACATAATTATTTAGTTATTATTTTGTTTTATTTAATTATTATCAGTAAAATAACCAATTAAAATGCTGACCTAGCTACTGTTTTAATCCACAGCTTGCATGGTGGCGTGTGTATGTCTTCCGATTGGCCAGCGCGGCTGTCAATCAGAACCAAGCGCGTTTTAAATATCGCTTTATACAGTTTCCGTCATCCGAAAAATTTTTTGGGGGTGGTCTCTTGAGCCAAACACGGGCGATTATCTTCAATGGCCATATTAAAAGTTTGGGGGGGGGGGGGGAGATTTGATACATTGTCCCCTAAACTAAAAAGTTTAGTTAAACTGACTATCCTTGACAAATGAGGGCAGTGTTTGTGAACTCTGTTTCGGCTGTAATGTATGTGGGAGGTATTTTTTTGTGACATACGGATGGTTGGTTCGGTCGGTCGAGGGCATTAATTTAATGGTTTGGTTTGGCAGGCACTGGTGTACATTAAAACAACATCAATGCTTGTAATGAGCATATCTTGCTGGAGAATAATTCCTTCAAGTTTCCGCAGTACGTCTGCTGTGTCACGGACAACCGTCTGTGTACCTTTCTCTATGATTCCATCATAACCATCTTTCATCAGTGTTTTGCGTGGACAAAAGTAAGATTTTATACATGGGATCCTCACTAAACTGGTTTTTTTCATCTTACCTTTTCGTGGTTTTTGAAGCTGAATATCAACACTTTCAAGGTACTGGGCAACTATTATTACTTACAAGGCAATTAAAATTCAAAGAATGGTTCATAGTACTGAGTAAATATTTATTAGTTTTTCTTTGCCCTAATAATATTAAAAACATACAAATAGTATTAAAATTACCACAACCGTTTACAATCACTGCGATTATCAAAAACAAATAAAGATGATATATAAATACATACAACAAATATTAAATGTTTAAATTGTTTTCCGCCCCTCCTGTGACAAATGTCCAACTTCTTCACAGACCACATGAAGCTGGAAGGCGGAGATGACATTGAAGTGGAGCGGGCCCATCGCACTCCTGGTCGGCGAGCAACCAATACGATCGGTAATGAAAATCCTCGGCCACGTCCCATCCATTGTAGGTTGTTACGGTCAGGCGACAGACAGATTATTTTGAAGCAAGCTTCCAAATCCCTCAAGAACAACCCATTCAAGGGATCGAATATATATTTCCGATGATGTGACTAGCTCCGTCCGAAATGGCCGTAAACAATTACGAGAAAACCATCTGCCGGGCATCGGACGCGACGAGCGAGTAAGTTTCGCCTACATTCCGTGGACTATACCGGCCTCCATCGCCTACAAGCTCCACAACGGACCACTTAAGTTATTTCGCCTTGGAGATGAAGCACCCAAATTCCACTGATTAACCACCACATCCCGATAACTCAAGCTCAGTTTTGTCAACTATAGTACACTCACGGAATTTAAAAACGCATCAACGTATATTTCTCAATAAATATGTATAACTTATATGCAGTGATAAATTGAAGCCATAATTGTACATAGCACTTTTATTGTGTCAGTATGATGTGAAAATTTGCGCTCATGCTTGACTGAGAAAGTATTGATTAAAATATCATAAATTGTTAACCTATGTTCTTATTTCTCACTGCAATAATCTGCTGTTGAAAAAAATTTGAAATATTGGGATGATGCGTTTTTAAATTCCGTGACTATATTTACTAATTTAATCTCATTGGAACTAAAATGTACATTATTTTGTACCTATATAAATTCACTAACTCCATAATTTAGGCCTACTGCACTTCCTGGGCAAACCGCAGTAAAATCACTACCATATTTACTGTGTATTTATACATAACCAAATTGTTCCGATTTAATAATCTTAAATATACCTGGGGAGTTTAATCGAATATGTTGTTTCTATACACCTTATTATATGGAAGCTCATACGATCATGCTTGTATTTACATAATAATAATATTTCCCAGATCGCTATTATATGTACCGGAAGTAGGTTGCTATACGTTTCTACACGTTGCTGGGAACGCTATTCTCGCTACAATAGAAACGGTCATGTACCTATTGTGATTAAAAAATACTCAACATACCAAGCTTGTGCTTATTCATCAACCATTATTAGTGCCTTTTGTACGAAAGACCATTAGTGCCACTCTAAGTATATATTACTAATCCGTAATAACGGATTAGTAATCCGTAATAACGGATTAGTAATCCGTAATAACGGATTAGTAATCCGTAATAACGGATTAGTAATCCGTAATAACGGATTACTAATTCGTTATTACGGATTAGTAATATATACTTAGAGTGGCACTAATGGTCTTTCGTACTTTTGTGACTGTAAAGTAAACCTATTATACATTGTACTATTACATCTACACTAGCTTATTAAGCTTCTTCCAGTAGCGAATGGTAGTGGCCAACAATGAATGTTTTATGTACATATTGTTTTATTTAGTTAAAACTTGTAGCTTTGCATGGTGAGACAAATAATTATAAGATGTCATACTATATTAATCTCCTGGGGGAGTATCACGATCTGTCACTACACCTCATATCATAATTATTGTGAGTCGTATTTCATGTATAATTACTATTTTGTGTATTGTTCTTGTCCTTGTCCATTTGTCATTTGTTCAGGAGATCGACCATTCAGTATACATTTGATCTTTCCTTGACATCACATCTTTTGTAGATTCTAATATTGACCCCGATTTAAATTATGAATTGCCAGACATTAGCTGTGATTGTTATGACCAGAATACTTTTAACGTTAATACTAATGCTAAATTACTTCACATCAATGCACGTAGTCTTCCTAAAAATGTTAGTAATATTTCTCATTATATTAATATGTTAAAGGTGAATTTTTCTATTATTGGTATTTCAGAGACATGGCTTAATGATTTAAATGACCCTCTTATACAGCTTCCTCACTATAATATTGAAGGTGTTTGCAGACATGATAAAAGAGGTGGTGGTGTAGCACTTTATATTAATCAGGATTTATCCTACAAAGTGCGTAATGACATATGTGTATACAATTCTGATATTGAAGCATGTTTTATTGAGTTGGATAATATTCATACGACTAGTATTATTGTTGGAATTATTTACAAACCCCCTGATGCTTCTTATATTGACTTCATTACCCACTTCACTCAAATATTAGCTCGGGTAAATAATGACAAAAAGTGTTATATGATGGGCGATTTTAATGTAAATTTATTTAATTACAATTCTGACCGCACTGTGAATTTTTTTGTGGATGTACTTACTTCCTATTCTTTTTACCCAACAATTAACAAGCCGACGAGAATTACAGATATTAGTTCTACTCTGATTGATAATATTTTCACCAATGATTACTCTAAACACTGTGCTGGAGTTTTAGTTACCGATATAAGTGACCACTTGCCTGTTTTCTTGGTGGTAGATAATATTAAGGAAAAGTTTCGGACCGACTCCAATCTTAAACGTAACTATTCTGATGAAAATATTGAACATTTCATTGATGATCTCAATGAGATTGGAGTTTTATAACAAGTTATGATGTTAATGTAGCGTATGATATTTTGATTGATCATATTATGAATTTGTATAATTATCATTTTCCTCAATATGAAGTCAATCTTCATTTTAATAAAAACAAATCTCCCTGGTTAACAAATGGTATTTATAACTATTAGAAGAAAAATTATTTATACAAAAAATATCTGAAAACACGTTCCATGCAGGATAAATCATGTTATATATAAACACAAAATTTAGAAATAAACTCAATAGTTTGATTAAAGTTGCTAAGAAAAATTATTTAAGTTACAGATTTAACAAAGAAAAATGTAACATAAAAGGTACTTGGAAACTTATTAACACATTGCTAAATAAATCTCAACCTAAATATAACCCATCTTGTTTTGTTCATGATAATAAGGAAGTTCGTGGTGATAGGAATATTGCTGATACATTTAATGATTATTTTGTAAACATTGGTACCAACATTGCTAGTCAGCTTCCTACTCCTGACATGTCATTTGAGTCCTTTTTGAATGTTTTGAATGATAGATGTCCGAATTCTTTTTTTATCACCCCTATTATACAAGAAGAAATAGTCGACATTATTAACAAAATCCCATGTGGCAAGGCCCCAGGATGGGACGGTGTTAGTTCTATTGTACTAAAAAAAAGCTAAATATTCTTTTGCCAAGCCACTTGCTCTCATTTTTAACAAATCTATTACCTCGGGAATATTCCCTGATGGATTAAAGGTAGGCAAGGTCGTTCCTATCCACAAAAAAGGAAGTAAGAATGAGATTGGAAATTATAGACCTATTACGATATTGTCGGTATTCAGTAAAATGTTTGAGAAATTGGGTTTTAATCGTTTGATTTCATTTATAGATAATAATGGTATATTGTCTGATTCACAATTTGGTTTTAGAAAAAACATGTCCACTGAGATGGCCATAGTACCAATGGCGGATCCAGGGGGGGCCAACGGGGGCCATGGCCCCCCCCCAAAAACCGAAGCTGTACGCCCCCCCCCCCAAAAAAAAGAAAAAAAAAGAAAAGAAAAGAAAAGAAAAGAAGAAAAAAAAGGGGGAAAAAGAGAGACAAAACAAAACCCCACAACTTTACGCCCCCTCCTTGTGCAGCTAAGTCTTGCTTATACGTTCAGCTTTTGTTAAAGTATGCAAATTACAACACACTGATTGGCTACATGAATGTGTTCATAATCCTACTCACGATCCAACATTGCCACAACATTTGCAATGGTAGTTTGTGCAGTTAAGCCAAGCTGCATTAGACGAGGCGTACACGGTGATTGTATGCATGGCTTATGCACACGCGACTGGTTGTGTGGGGTTTCCTGGATATTAGGTGAGCCATGCAACGTCCGCAATGTAGGCCTACGTTTAGACTTGGCGCGAACATCGCGTGCATAAAACGCATTTCAATCTTGTGAGTACGAGCAGGAGCAGTGACTTGAAAGATTCGTCTTCCATCCTCATATGAGCAGTAAGTATCAACGTAAAATACAGTGGGCTTTAACTGATTGTTGTTGTTTCCTCCAATCGCCACATTTTGCCATACAGGTATTTCAACGACCATTATAGGGCTCATATACAGTGGAAAAAGCTAATCTATTTATGAATAATATTTGTCCGCTCAGAGCAACCAGAAGCTAAGCATTTCCGGAAACCCTGCATTAGTCAAGTGGTTAGACCGCAGGACCTAGCCTACAATCACAAGGTTGCGGGTTCAAATCCAAAGCTTATCACTGAAATTTCATACTAAATCAAGTATTGTCGTCTAGACCCACAAAACAAACAAACCCCACCAGAAACGTTTTGCGCTCGCAAATACGCCCCTCCACTGAGCATTTGGCCCCCCCTAAACTTTGGGCCTAGATCCGCCGTTGCATAGTACATGTTGTAAATAAAATACTTGGTGCAATAGAGAACAAGAAATTATCCATTGGAATTTTCTTGGACTTATCAAAAGCCTTTGACACGGTTAACCATGACATCCTCATTCGGAAACTAGACCAGTATGACATACGTGGAATAGCTTTGGATTGGTTGAAATTATCTTTGTAATAGAAAGCAATTTGTTTGTTATAATTCTGCCATATCCATGGATCAATATATTTCATGTGGTGTACCTCAAGGCTCTATTTTGGGCCCTTTATTATTTCTTATTTATATAAATGATATTTGTAATACCTCGGAAATTATTTCATTTTGTTTATTTGCAGATGATACAAGTTTATTATATGATCATAATGACATTAATACTGGTATTCAAATTTTAAACACTGAACTTGTTAAAATTACCACTTGGCTGTCATCTAATAAATTATCTGTTAATCTCTTGAAAACAAATTATATTATTTTCAGTGCCGGTAATCGTGAAGTTTCTCAAGCTGTCCCGCTTGTATTAAATGGCATTATTCTTCAACAAGTTCCAAATACCAACCTTTTGGGTATGAACATTGATAGTCATTTAAGTTGGTCTAACCACATTAATACTTTAGCTAAGATTTAAAAAAATATTGGTATTATGAATCGATTGAAGCCGGTTCTTTCTAGTAATGTTTTATTAACACTGTATAATTCGTTTATACTCCCTTACTTAAATTATTCACTGATTGTCTGGGGTGGCTCGATCACACAATATAACAAATTATTTCTCTTACAAAAGAGAGCTGTACGTATTATTTCCAAAGCAGGTTATCTGGACCACACAACTTCTTTATTTACCAATTTAAATTTGCTCAAATTAACATATATTTATTATCTTAATCTTGGCAAATTTATGTTCAAACAAATGAATAATTTATTACCCCCTTGCATTCAACAATCATTTATTTTAACTTCAGATGTTCATTGTCACGTAACCAGAAGCTCATCCAGGAAACATTTGTATCAACATTTTAATCATACCTCTTTATTTAAAAATAGTCCCCAACAATGTGGAATCAAATTCTGGAACAGTCTGGCTGATGATGTCAAACAGTCTCGCTCTCTTAAAACGTTTACAAAAAATCTTAAATTTAAGTTGCTCAATGGTGCTATTTAATTGACTTATTATTTGGTCTGATCTCCTGCCCATGTTATTGTTGAATGTAGTCTTCTGTATTTGACAAGTAACTTTGTCTTTTTGTAATTAAGGGGAGGGGTGGGGGTAGGGAAAGGAATAAAAGCCCCGGCTTCTTTTCCTCAATGTTGACAAGTTTTTATTTTTTTCGTTTTTTTTCTTATAAATAGTCTTTTCATGTTACTAATTTGTTTTTGCATTTTGTACAACCTCTTGATATTGTGTAATTATTTGTAACAATATTCTTGTTGTCAACATTGGAATATGTGTTAATAAATGAATGAATGAATGAAAGGATTGCGTATACACTTGATTCTTCCTTGCTATTAGATTTTATGCAGGTGGATAACAACGCACCCATTATAATGATGCGTTTCAAAAGAATGACTCCAAGTGTCGATGATTCTATGGAAGGCTTAGTGTGGGATACAAGATGACGAAAATGGATGCAGGATTAACCATTAAACCATTAACTATTAACCATTAACCATTTGTTCTTCATGGATAACCTGAAGTTGTTTGCGTAGAATGAGAAAGAGATTGATTCCTTGGTGCAGACTGTACGGATCTTCAGCGATGACATTGATATGAAGTTTGGTCTGGATAAAGGTGCTGCGATGACCATGAAGAGGGGGTAAAAGGGTACATTCGGATGGAATTGCTTTACCAGATGGCACACAATTGAGGGTGCTGGGTGAAGAAGAGAGGCTTAAGAAATTGTAGCTTGTATAAGACGAGTGAAGAAGTGTTTGAAGTCCAAGCTGAATGGAGGGAATATGGTAAAGGCGATCAACACTTAGGCTGTGTCGCTAATCAGCTAGGGCAGTGCGGGAATTGTCAAGTGGACTAAGGCAGATCTAGATGTTACTGACAGGAAAACGAGGAAAGTGATGACGATGTACGGTATGTTACATCCACGGTCGAATGTCATCAGACTCTATCTACCGAGGTCAGAGAGCGGCTGAGGGTTACTTAGTAACCTCGAGAGAAGGAGCTTGCAGTGTCATGTTAGCAGTACTCAGGAAAAGTTGTTGAAGGTTGCGCAGAAATACATAAAGGCAGATGAGTTAGGTCCAAAGGAATACAAGAATCAAAGGACAGAAAAAAGAACACGAGATTGGCAGGAAAAACTACTTCACGGCCGATTCTTATAAGATGTACCGAATAAGTGGCAAGTAGCAAGACTTGGGAACGGTTGAGGAGGGGAGAACTGAAGAAAAAACCGAGGGTCTGATTACTGCAGCGCAAGACCAGTCTCTGCGGAAGAATGTGATGAAGGCAAGCATTGAGAAATCTGATGTCTCTCCTATGTGCAATGTGGCGGAGGAGACTGTATTTCACATTGCCAGCGAATGCAGAGTGCATGCTCAGACTGAGTACAAAGGCAGACACAAGTTGGCACAAGGTGATCCATTGGGATTTGTGTAATAAGTACTGTATATACGGTGTCAAGGTGCAATCGAAGTGGTACGACCATGTGCCGGAAAAGGTAGAAGAAACGGACCATGTCACCATTCTCTGGGACTTCCAGACAGATCATGTTATAGAACGGGCCGGATGTTGTTGTCTTGGATAAGCACGAGATGTGTCATCTTATTGATATAACTGTGTCGGGTGATAGTAGAGTAGCACCGATGAAGAATCTGAAGGTACAGAAATAGGCCTATCAGGATTTAGCGAGAGAACTCCGCAAGCTGTGGCAAGTCAAAGTGAAGGTTGTTCCAGTGGTATAGTGGGTGCACTAGGTACGGTACTATCTCAAAGGTGATGGAGAAACATCTTGAGGAGATAGGAACATCTGTTAGAGTGGAATTACTACAGAAGGCGGCACTCTTAGGGACAGCAAGGATTATGCGAAAGACACTCGCGATCTAAGGCTACGGGACGTATAGCTTGACTGGAGGTGTAACCAGCAGAAAGGAAACCAAGATATTTCTTTTCATGTTGTGCTAACGCAAAATAATAATAATTATATATATTTGAAAAGACAATCCAAACAGACGATGCAATAATCTCAATTTAAGCAAAAGAGGGTGTAGTTAGTGTCATCGAAAACGAGAAGCGATAATTTAAAAGACGCTATTTGAAATATTTGTCAATTATTAATCGGTGTCGTGGCCGAGCGGTCTAGCTTACCGGATTCAAGTTCTGGTGTTAGCAACAGAATGTGGGTTCGAATCACGGCCGTGACACTTGTGTCCTTGAGCAAGACACTTAATCATAATTGCTTCTCTCCACCCAGGGGTTAAATGGGTACCTGTGAAGGCAGAGTTGGTTTGCTCTATATGCGCTAGAAATGGCAGCAATTGAGCTGTATACTCCCCAGGGAGCTGAGATGGTTTCAGGAATGATTTATGAGCCTTATGAGCCTTATGAGCAGGGATAATAATATAATGCGCCTTGAGCACCACTTAGTTGGTGGATACGTGCGCTATATAAATCCATACATTATTATTATTATTATTAATATTATAAAATGGCTATGGATTATTCATCAGTCAGGTCTTACTTGCCTGTTTCATGTCCAAGTCTTTTCTGTCGTAGGGAAATATCTAAAATAATTATGCTTCATTTTTTCTCTCTTCATGTTGGTAATATTGCCAAGTTTCAAAATATATAAATCATGTCTAACTCTAACTTATACTTAATATAGTGGGAACTGTACAGGACTGGGGATTAAATCTGTGGGCCACTGACAGCCGCTATAACCATTTGGTCTGAAAAGGGTACAGAACCTGTTTTAATAATGTGTTTTAGTATATAATACGACTGAATTTAATATAAAAAAATATGAAAGTCCCTTTGTTTATGCTAAAGAGTTTATGATAAAGGTTTACTTTTAGAACACCTTTTGGAAAAGCTTGGAACACCTTTATTCACATTTTACTAGATTCATCTATAAGAGATTCCTTGCCCAGTATGGATTCTCTCTCTTCCTCCGTAGACAGACCGTAGAGGGCTGGGGTTTTCCTCTCATCACTTGAAATGGAAACAAATATATAATGATTAAAATATGAACTTAAAAAAGCAAGAGATATTTAAAAGGGTCGATGTCTAAAAACATTATTTATTTATTTATTTATTATTTATTATTATTATTATTAAAAGATTTATACAAACAGGGGACCAGTCTTTTGCCTCTGAACGAGGGCGCCCTTCAGTCTGTGACGTCATTGCATAAGATCTATTGTAGAATGGAATGAAACAGTCTTGTGACCAATCGTTTTAGGAATCCAAATTAACAATGTTAATATTCTGCATAATGTTCGTAATCTTAAATTTGTTCAAGTATTTTTGTAATTTAATTTTTTGTATCGATTAACTAAAACAGTGAACAGCTCAAACTAAACAGTGAAATGGATGTGATCATGTTTGCTCTTGTGTAATTATGTAGACAGATTTGGGTAAAAAAAATAGGATAGTTTAAAATTGTATGCTTTAAAACGTATGTTTCAAATTTAACATTGCTAGAAGCAATGACACAAATCACGTTTAAATAAATAATTTTCAAAATATATGATCTGGGCATGGGAAAAGAGTTATTAAGTGAATAAATAATTTATTACACAGCGTGCTATCTTCATTAGTGTCCGGTCAAATAATGGCCTCTAAAACCTTTGAACAATGGTTCAGTTGTGAAATATCCCATTTTGGATATTCATTTGAAAAATAATAAAAAAAAGTATACCGAAGTTTATTTGCTGGCTAAACACACAAAAAATGCATCTATAAGCAATCAACCTCGTACACAATTATATTAATCAGCAACAATAATAATAATAATAATAATAATAATAATAATAATAATGTGTGGATTTATATAGCGCACGTATCCACCAACTAAGTGGTGCTCAAGGCGCATTATATTATTATCCCTGCTCATAAGGCTCATAAGGCTCATTAAATCATTCCTGAAACCATCTCAGCTCCCTGGGGAGTATACAGCTCAATTGCTGCCATTTCTAGCGCATATAGAGCAAACCAACTCTGCCTTCACAGGTACCCATTTAACCCCTGGGTGGAGAGAAGCAATTATGATTAAGTGTCTTGCTCAAGGACACAAGTGTCACGGCCGTGATTCGAACCCACATTATGTTGCTAACACCAGAACTTGAATCCGGTAAGCTAGACCGCTCGGCCACGACACCTCATAATGAATTAACTGAGCAAAAATGAGACACCGTCCCTGGATGATATCCAACACTGTTTTAATAATGTTTGGGTTGATTTACAATGGATTATAATCAAAACTTTCATAGAAAGATTCAATTGTTAAATTAGATAGTCACCTGTTACTGCAGTGAAATTCCCATATAGTAAAGATGAACAGCAATGTCCCAACCAAGGCGGTAAGACCACCGCCTATTGTGGAAGCCCATGGGAAGCCATATACGTGAATCAACGGCCCGCCTATCAGGGGCCCAAAGATACCACTGTTGACGATAAATGCAAATAATCATACTCATAATCAATCCAGAGACACCTTACATCACACAAAATCTTTGCAATGAAATAATTATGATAATTGTGATAAAATGACATCAGAAATATTTGTGATAACATTTTATGTCATCAATTTTGGAATGCTGACGCTGTAGTTGTACACTCCTTTTAAGACTCTTGGAAATAAAGATTTAAAGATGTATTTGCCGCTAAATTGTTGACAACATCTACAATGCCATAGCGGTCACCGCCATGTTTTCACTCTTACACTTAGGCTTTACTCATCAGTGTAATACCCGACTTTTAATACACGTGTCAGTACCACTAAGGCATTTGTTTTTTCCTTTTTTCTGTTTTTTTGCCTATGAAACGATGTCTACATAGGAAGGCTTTGCTTTGTTTTTATGAAAATCTTGACAAAACTTAGTCTTGATTCCGGCATTACCTAGTTGCAATGCGAGTGTTCTTACCACTAGACTTCCATACCAGTCGAATTTATCGGTGAATTAATTATTGAAGAACCCTTTTTAAATTATATTTCTAAACCATTGGCGAAGTGTACTGCAGAAACAAATAACCGGTGGATCGTCAGTCGATATTCAATCCCGTGTACCGGTTTATGCAAAAAAAGTATAACAGGAAGTCCGTCTTGCACCAAAACATATGGGTTACAAAAGAAACATTAGTCTTACCCCAAGGATCCAAGGGAAGTAAGTGTTGCTGAGACGTGGCTGTATGTTTGGATGTTATCAGGTAATCCTCTGCGCCTGCATGATTAAGCACGTACAATTAAAATGAAAGAACACGTGTTACGCGACTTCAAATAACATGGGCGGGGGGGGGGGGGGGTAAGCCCTTATAATATCTCCAGAACGCTTTGACCTTTGACTTTTCCTCATACCAAAATAAACGATAATGAGTATTCATGGTTGTTTGTCATGGGAACCGTTTATTTTGAACAGATCCAAATGAATTTCCACTTGTTCGTGGTAAATACTAGATTTGTGATACTGTGAGACATATTGTATGTGCTTTGGGGTTGATTGTCACCATTCAAACTGGTCATATGGCCACTTCCAATGTATTCTGGGAATATGGCCGCCATTACGTAAAACGCAATATTTTTATTATCATTATTTCTTTTCTTACTCAATATATGAATTAATGACATAAATAGTACTATGGATGTTATTATATCCGTCTTTGTTGTACTTTAATGTGGAAAAAATTACCCAAAACGTTGATTATACCACCATCTAGTGGTGATCTAAGTGTCGTCACATTAGTGCTTATATTAAAGACAATCTATACTGTTTCATGTCTAACGGATGAAAATTAAGGGGATTATGGGGAATATACTGTTTTTGACCAAAAATTTGGAAAATGTACTAAAATTAGGAACAGCGCACCGTAACGGCGACCTATGAACGTTTGTATGACCTTATCCGATAAATTTCGTTGAACCATGGGGGGGGGGGGGCTCACAATGAGCCACCCCAGGTCTGAGAACAAAAAAAAAACTTGTCTTGACAGGGTTAAGAACAAAGTACTTTGTAAGCATTATTTAATCCAACTATAATTTGTTTTCAGTGAAAATGAGTGAGGTGTTTCATGTCCCAATTACATAGGTATACTTAGAACATTCAGACAGAAATTTTTGTTACGCATGACATACTGGTCACCAGTGGGAATTTCCAAATCAGACTCCTTTCTCAAAAAAGATAAACCAGCGTTGAACTGAGGGTAGAGCACCTTTAAATGTTATAGCAACTCCCAAGACAACTTATAGTGATCGGATTGAGCAATTGTTTTGTTAACTGCGTCATTTTGATTCTACTGAGATGGGTCAACACACCATATCAGATCATAGTACCAGTCAACCCTTTTTAGCAATGCCATCTGGATATTAGCCACCAAAGGCTTGACTTAACGTATACATAGTAACAATTGTCACGACATTAAAAGGCTTAATCCGGCATCTCAGTGATAAGTCCGCCGCAGGTCGGATTGGTGTATTCCCCAATCTGCACGTGGATTTATTTTTTATTTTTTTTATTTTATTTTTTTTTAAACAGATGGATTCTTTCGTCGTTTTCGAATTTCAATATAAATAATGGCTGGTGTACTCAAGTCAGTGGAAAACGCATAATATTTTAATTTTAATTTCCAGATGACACACTGTAAAAAGTAAAATATTTGTAGAACAAATATACCAGACTTAGGTCTACCCGAATAGGAGTTTACCACAATGATGCTATATCACATAATTCGGGGAATGCACTTATAATTGCAGAGCCCAGTAACCTCTAGATCTGGAAAGTATTGCACCTTTGTGTCATCCACATTCATTCTAAATAATTATGTATTGCACGTCTCTATGGTTACTCTGCAACATGGTATGGCATCGGTCTATAGCCTGATGAGGTATTCAGTCAATGAAGCAGATGTTACATGAACGTAATAATATGGTTTATAACGAACGTGTGGTACAACGGTACCAGACTACCCCCTATTCAAGCAGAAGGTCATCAGCACGTCTGTAACTCTGGCAAATGATTCAGGAAATCTCTTGCACGATAATAACCATGCAAGTCAGTGTTCCAGACAATATTGGAATGAAAATGTCAAAAGGCTGCACAAATTAAATACCGGTACAATTCCATTCCAATGGTATCTACAATGCTGACTCAAGTCAATCGCAGAGAAGAAGTCAGGTTATTAGTTAATTTCTTTAAAGTGAAATATGTATTGAGGATTCTCACGTATATGCATTATTTTTACACTGCAAAATATGGGATGTTAAAACTACACCAGTGATGTTAATATTAATTTGACAAATAGCTCAATAAAATCACAATGGTATAATAAAGTTGATACAACTGGTTTATTTCAACACCCCGGTTTTTGCAGGGTAAGCAGGCAATGACCAGTAATATACTACTCAAAACAATTTAGGGAACACCGGAATAATCTCAGTTAAAGCAAGATCATTTATTTCAGATAAACACAATGTTTCACAGAATTGATGAGAAACAACTGCACAATGAAACAGATGATAAAGGATGCATGTAGTGATTACACATTTCATGACATGGCTACTGAAAGTGAGAGGGGGTTACAAATGAAAATCCCGGTTCAAACCTATTTGACGTTAAAAATCCGGTGTTCCCTAAATTGTTTTGAGTAGTATATTTCGTTGACGCTATAAGCCAAACACTATCCTACAAAATTGTTTTGGATTGATACTTACAAAGCTGACCGAAGCATGTCTGCATAAACTGGAGTCCCCGAAAAAGACATTCCCACGCCAATACAAATTAGAGCAACGATTACAAGCCATACTTCGCTGGATTGAAAAGTAAATCAGTAAAGTCAATTTCCAATTAAACCGAGGGACAGGCGCATAGATAGACTTTTGTCAAGGGCGGGGCGGCAAACAATTTGTTGAAAAGGTAGCACCCAGGAAATAATCGTCCGGTAAATATTTAAAGGGTAAATATATGGTCAA
This sequence comes from Zoroaster sp. YZ-2022, assembly GCA_029582265.1. NCBI lineage: Eukaryota > Metazoa > Echinodermata > Asteroidea > Forcipulatida > Zoroasteridae > Zoroaster > Zoroaster sp. YZ-2022. The sequence goes on along the minus strand of CM055830.1, from coordinate 22,000,270 downwards.
ATATTTCGATATTGGGCAAATTTCTTGTTTCAATTGTTATTATGAAAATACGTAGAAAAAAAGAGGTGGGGCGCCCCTCCACCACTCAACTACAGAGGGAAACGGTGAAGAGGGGTTCGACAATCTTACAAACACTGTCGAGAAAGAAGGATTTTCACGGCTCCAACAGCATCCGAACATTTATACATTACATACCCCTCCCATTGTTTAACAATCTCTACAAATTCCCCGCAATGATTTGTTATGTGCAACTGCACATTCTAAACAGGATGAGTTTGATTTATAAAAGAAAACCAATTGGGAAATGGGAGTAAAGTGCGTGCACGGGAAAACGTTTTCTTGTACTATTATACGGATCCCCCATAATCAAATTTCGTCTGCAGCAAGATTTACCTTTTCAGATGAAAAAATGGCGAGGGGCCAATCAGAAGAAATCCTACTAGTGAGAGGGGGTACCCAGCCAAAATCACCGGGCGAAATATTTTCTGCAATAAAACGTTTTAGCATAATTATGAAAATTCGGTTCCTATTATAGAGTCTGAGTCCACTACTGTGTCTGACTCGACCTAACTCGACTACGTCTTTTTCAACTTGATTCGGTGACTGGCTAGTTTTAATAAGCGTATACTATAGTATGAACTGACTTATTTAAACAAGACTCGATCAAGGTGACTAACTCGACTTAACTCATCAGTCCAGGTGTATAACTTGACTTTTCTCGATCATAGTGTTAAACTCAATTGGCATGGACTAAACAAATAAAGGTGTTTGGCTCACTTAATTTAGCTTAAGGTGGACGTGTGACTTGAATTGACTCGACCAACGAGTCTGATTCGACTTGACAAGACTCGTCTCTACAAAAGTAGAAAAAAGTATTTCCGCAACGCTGATTGGTTACTACAAAATCATAAGCAAAAACAGTTTAAATATTATTGAGAAATTTACAAATAGTATCATGCCTATAGTATACATTGTTGTTACTAAAACTGTAATGCGTGGGATTTTAAATTTGGATGGCCTATAGTACTGGCCTCCCTACTGTACATTTGGATGGCCTAGTCCTGGCCTCCCTACTGTAGATTTAGATGGCCTAGTCCTGGCCTCCTTACTGTAGCACTTGCTATTGTTATTTAGAATGTATTAAACTACACCCCAAACCCCATCGGTTATATTATTTAAGTATCCAAGACTAAGTTCTGCTGTCGTAATTTTGAAACACGATCTATCGCCACAAGAAGGCGCTATTTCCTTCCCCCAAAAACCCGCTATCAAACGAAACCTTGTGTCGATTGATGAATCGTTTATTAAAACTACAACATCGTCTTGAACCACAACTATTCCTTCACCAGTTCAATAGCCAAAATTCGCTATAAGATAAACGCTAGGTGATAAACAACTACCTTTTTGTCCACAAGAGTACCAATAAATGGCGCCAATAGGGTAAATGCCGCGGCCATGACAAGAAACACGCCACCAACGGCTGTTGGACCCAATCCAAGCTGAAATAAAAACAATTTCATATGACTCATCTGTACAATAAATGAAATTGGTAAACTTATGAAAGGTGTCACTGTAACTGCGGATATGATGTCATCAGCTCACCTGTAGTCGTTTTATTTTCCATAACCCTTTCAATACCAACAGATATTTGTCACTAATGCATTGGTTACCACACTGTTGTCAGTGAAATGACTCTCTTGTTTACCAGAGGTATTTTTACTAAGTTTGTGTGTTTAGCGCCCTCGCATGACAATGGATTGAAAGGCAGTTATTAGTCTTTCAGGTGATATGAAATACTGTATGGGCAGGGTCACAGAAGAGTACTTTTACAAGCAACTTAGAGGCAACTAATGGTACTGCAGGCTAACAAAATGCTCGGGATGCACATTTTTCTGACAGTGTAAAAACATTACAATGAAAAAGAAGCGAATATATAAATTTTAGTATTTTATTGTCTTGCAGATTGCCTGGAACTGATTGCCTGTGCATTGACTCATGTGACACTGCCTCTTTCAATGTCCATTAAAAGAAGTGTACAATAACAGATAAATAGTACAATTATCATGGCCAATATATGAAATCAGTAATTAATATGTGCACATATAAGAGCTGTCAAATCACTTCAAGTTGGATGGAGTTACAAGTGCAATGCAACTCCCCCTCCCCCCTCCCCCCTCCCCCCTCTTCAATGTTGAGTTGGGTTGGCGGTGCGTCCAACATTGAAGCGGGGGGGAGGGGGGAGGGGGCAGAGATTGCAAGGGGAATGAACTTGAATCATTGGCTGTGAAATTTCTCGAAGCATGGCACTACACACATTGGCTTATGACAATGTTTACATATCATACGAGTTTGTCTTCTCTTAAACTTTGTACTGCATACAACACAGTTCCGTTTCTTGCGACTGCGTCCAGGAAAGTGTGGATGTTGACTTGAAGGCCTGGAACTCGCGAGTTGATTTGCATGCTGTGCTGGGTTATACTTCCAGGTGGATAGGAGACCCTCTATCACCTTCACCCGGAATTCCAAACCTGACAAGCGACTGTTTGTAGGGATGCTATTGTAGACGATAGTAGCATTCAATAAACAAATGTCTAGCATGGTGACGAATAATCTTTTCCACCATTTTAGTGTTCGGTGATTGTGCGTATAATATTTGCATAATTGGCCTGCTAGATCACACCCTCCCATGTATTTATTATAATCATTGACTATGGATGGTTTTTTTTGCTCACGATATCCAGTCGAAGTCTTCCTGCTGCGAATCTGTTTTGTGGTGACACTGCAATCACCATAGTTTGTCAGGAGAGTGACACGCTTCGTATCCTGCCATACGATGCATAGTTGGCCTGCTTTTTGATAAAACTGGGGATCAGCATCTCTTGTCATGTGGTGTTTTTTGGGGTTTGCAAAATCTGGAATGCCTCGTGTGGTGTATCGCACAGTTCCACAAGCTCCAAATCCTAGCTGTGACAACTTGGATACCAGAGCCGGACTATTGAACCAATTATCCATATAGATGCAATGTCCCTTATGTTCTAGTCCTTTCAGTAGATTCAAGACTATTTTGCCTTGTGCGGGAAGATTGGGTGGATGGTGCGTTGCAGCATAAGCAATGGTGGTTTTACTTGGTGGCGACATGGGTTGAGACCCCGTGAACAAGCTCCATGCACAAGTGTACCCGGTTTCCGACTCGTTCAAAGAAAAGTATTTCAATCCCCATTTGGCAGCCTTTCGTGGCATGTACTGTTTGAAGCCGATTCGTCCATTGAATTTTACCATAGTCTCGTCCGGTGAGAGGTTTCTTCCAGGCTTATCCGAAGAAAGGATGGCAGTACAATGTCCAGTAGAGGGCGAACTTTGAAAAGTTTGTCAGGGGGGGATTTGTCTTCAGCTTGGTTGTTGGCGAGGTGCAAAAATCGAAGGATTGCCGTGAATCTATTACGAGCCATGGTCGACGAATACAGGGGACTTCGCAGGACTTCGGACGTGGACCAATGCATGCTGTATCGGGGTCTTTTGTTGATGCCCATGGATAGAAGTAATGCGACGAAAGCCATCATTTCGGGAACATTTGTCGGAGTCCAAGCACTAGGCGGATTGGCTGTGTCTGCAGACAAAGTTTGGGCTGCATAACGATTGGTCTCTTCTACCATCAATTCCCATACTGCTTGACAAATGTACAGTTGCAAGATTTGGAGGGGTGAGAACTTACTGTAATCTTGAGTACAACCGGTGTGTTCTGTAAATTGCACGGGCGGTCGCTTACGCTTATAGTCCGGGGCACTTGCTGCACGCCATCCATACCGGAAATTCTGCTTTTCCGATGAAGATGATGAGGTTGGGATATGCTCCTCATCACTGTCTTCCGACGTAGGTGGGGAAGATTCGTCTGAGGACATGTCAGACCCGCTATCAGCAAAGATTTCTTCCAAAATATGTTCTCTCTCATCGTCGTCCATGTCTGATCGTGAAGGGACGCGTTGTGGTAACTATTTAAACCCACGCGCGCGTGCCTTTTGTAACCGCACTGCCAAAAGAGGGCGCTGTTGACATAGTGATTACCACCAAGATGGCCATAGTGCCATTTGGCACTGCGGGGACCAAGGGACCTGCACTTTTGTGTGCCAAAAATACTCCATGGTATCCAACTGGAATGTAACTTTGAGCCAATTTGGCACAATGGGATTGAAAGGGTTAACCGTCGCTCATATCTTCAACCTCTCTTTTTCGCCTGGTTCTATTTCTTCTCAACTGAAGATTATGAAAAAAATCCCTGTGTTTAAAATGGCGATCGCTATGACATATCAGCAACTACCACCTATATCAGTCCAACCTCATTTTTTCTAAAATCTTAGGACATCTTGTCTATAAGCGTCTTTTCAAGTTCACATTTTGAATTTCATCTTCTTTTTGAACATCAATTTGGTTTTCTTAGAACCTACTCTAGTACTCAGCTGATCTGGCTGTCACTAATCTTACCGATACTCTCACTTCCTCATCACTAAATGAGAATGAATAAGCAAGCAAGCAAGCAAGCAAGCAAGCAAGCAAGCAAGCAAGCAAATTTTGTGCAGTCCCAAAAGGGGAAAGCGATGGAAATTGTGTTTTAGTTTTTCGAAATAGGAAAACAAAACCTCCCTTCCTACCTAAAGTTTTAGTTGTCAAAGGACACATAATAATATAATCTTACGTGTTTCAGGTAAATTCCAAGGCCCACATCCATGTAGCCAAAAACTGAAAACACAACCATGAGAGTTAGCCCAAGAACAGGAACTGCGGGAACGGAAAGCAACATGCGTAACGTCACCTTTTCTTGCATAGAAGCTTCGTCCTTGGTAGTGGCTTTAATAAATGGTTATAGACAAGAAAGAAAGTTGATAAACCAAGTAAATTGTTCAATCGAGTCCATAAGGCTCTTTTTCAGGAACGCCAAATGAGGAAGAATTGAGGAAGAATTGAGGAAGAATTGAGGAAGAATTGGGTAAAGTTTAAATGTACACATGCTGGGAAAACGTAATATCTCGCAGCCTATAACAGTCCCGTAATTGTTGTACAGACTCGAGGTTACCTGGATTTTCAGGGCGGGGGGAACTTCAAACACTTTTTTGTTTCGGCAAACACTTTATTGAAACACTAGTTAATCTGCACTTCAACAAATGCAAATACACACCTGTTTACGTATACTAAGGGCGTAAAATGTTTCTATAGGCAAATTATGTTGCCAACTGTATGCTTCACATATTTGTTCACCGATGGCCACCCATGCAAAATGATGCTTAATGTATACACACCAAATAGGCCTAAAGGAGTTTACGATCATGGAAAAAATACTTTTTACTAATCAGTCGCTGGGTGGGCTACGATATGTTGAGTAGAACCAACATTCGGCCTGAAGGTGTTGCGTGTACACTCATCAAGTGTACCAAGAAATGGGAGCACAGTGGCTTGGAATGTGAATGTTGTACTCTCCTATAAGCAATGGCGCTGTCCTGGAGAGGGTGGGGGTGCAAGTATGCCATGTGAGTTTGTGCGTTGCACGGGCGTAAATCCCGGGGAGATGGGGGATATATTCTCCCACTTTTTGGACCAGGTCCATAGGACCATCCCCCCGGAATTTTCCATGTGTTGAAAAAAACATGTATAGGTGTAATCTATACTGTAGCCGCAAGTTTCTGAATAGTTGTCGACTGCAGAACTTCAAGCTACACCGTGCATCCACATTTCAAAATCAACCCCCACTTTTCATCACGGATTTACGCCAGTGGTGCGGTGTGGTGCTCTGTCAAATATGTTTGGTGCCAGCTTATTGCATGGGTGATGTTGATTAGTTAACTGGTCCTGAGAGAGATGGGTGGCTCCATCCTTCTTATTGCTGGCGTTGCACACACCATGGATATATGTACACGAATCATGAGGTATATATTACGAAAGCCCATTAGTGCCATCGTCGTTTTATTTTCCAGAGCAGTTATTTTTATTTTTGAGAGCAGTTATTTTTATTTTCGAGAGCAGTATATATAACTGCTCTGGAAAATATAAATTGCGGTAAAACCGAAAGTTACTAAAAATAGACTGCGCGTCCTATGGCCTTTGTGAAACGGGGCCATT